>CAWUFW010005790.1:0-634775 GCA_963921515.1 Calotriton arnoldi | reverse complement strand
ACCCAGGGGTAGTGACTTCCTATAGTGTCTGGAAGTTGTGCCTAGATTGGCTAAAGACCTCAACACTATCACAGGTGAAACAACACTTGTCCCTTCTGTCAGATAACATGGCTATTAGGGATTTCTTGTTAGATCCCAAGAAACCATGTAGGAAACACTTCTTATACACCATCTATAATGAGTTTAGGAAAGTCTCCCAACAGGAAGCTGCAGAGAGACTACGTGAAATTGATAGGATTAACCTAGAAAAGGCCTTAGCTGTGGTAGACAACGGTATGACCACACTCTCGTCTCGTATTTATTCACTGGGCAACATTGTGTCCTCGGCTATCGATATAATGGAACAAGATTTGTCTATTCTACAACATGGGCAAACTCAGCTATGCGCTATTATGCTTCTAAGCTGGACGCTTCAATCATTGCATTCTAGCCGCGGTCCATTGTGATACATTAAAGACACAAATCTGTTTTCGGCTTACAATCTGACCTACAGACAATTGATCATGGCACGCAGAGAAGTGAAGTACATCATGCTGCTCATTGAAAAACTAGAGAAGTTACCTTTTACTGTAGCAGAGTCACCGTCTATGGAATGGTTATTCCATGGCTATATCACACTGCCAATCACGACATTCCAATTCCAGTACTGACTGAAGTATTACCCAGTAGGCAGGAATGAAGCGTTGGGCAAAGGGTACATACGAGAAACCTGGGAGTTGCCATACACATATAGGTGCAGGAATAAGGACAAGGAAGTTTTCTTGAGTGGTTCGAACTGCGAAAAGGCCTTGAGTGGGTCTTTAGTGTGTAAAGAAATATCGCTTCACGGAGCTTGTAATGCGTCAATAGCAAACCTGTCCTGCTACCTGAAGGGTTCCCCAGCTGCTGTAATTCACCCAGATTTTGAGTTACTTTCTAATCGGAGTTACTTGATGCTGAATGACCAAGGCTGTTGTGGTATGACGCCCGGGATTGTTTATCTAGTGACCGTCAACACCAGGGTTCTTTGTTGTAAGCAAGTATTGTTTCCCCCAGCTCGCACAGTTCGGGAGGCACCCCTGTGGCCTTCACTGAATGTTTCTAACATGGGGTTTGATTCTCTGAGCAGACTGAAAGCCATGCTGTTTCAGCAAAATGTGGCCTTAACTTCAGTCCGAGAGATCTTTGATCTCCAAGTTGCAAGGTCCTCGGCAGAGATACAGGCTCTTGTCTGTACGAACTTCCTGCTCCATTTCGGGAAATGGTCCATCGTATCTTTAACATGTCTGATACGAGGGGCATAGTACACTTATTTAAGAGCATTGGATCAGGTCTGTTAACCACCTTTCAAACCATTTTCTGAGTGATTCCATCATTCATACACTCTGTACTTGGAAGCGTTTTTGGAGGGCTTCCTTTGGTACTGCTTTCAGTGGCGGGCATCCTGATTTTACTCCTATTGCTTTGCAGATGGCAACATCACTCGAGACATGGAGAGAACACTGCTGGAGCGAATTTGTCGTGAGAAATTGGTGTTCTTCCTGGGTATACCTCGGCTTCGAGAGCTGAGTGAGCATTGGTTCCTGTCTTTCAGACCGGCCTGGCTTGACTTCATTCTGACAGTATTCCGCTGCCTCTTTTGCGGATTCGGACGCGTGTTGGACCTCTGTCTGACACTTCCATCGGTTGTGCCGCCGGACATAGACATGCTCCTGGGGCCTTTACAGGCCCATGTGCATTGTTGTCCACAGCGTATTCCCATGTTGATGATGGCATTCCTAGAGCCTCCACGGGGTGCTTCAGCTCCTGTTGGGACAGAGATCGGCTCTACCACGGTTGTGCAGGCATCAGTCTCAGGTACACAGGCATCTAATTCTTCCCCGACGGCTGCCGTGGGAAATAGTGATGACCACCTCTGCTCACTTGATATCATACTGGAGGTACTAGAAGGACTGCCTCCTGAGGATGACATGTTCAGTGATGTTGAGTCTTCAGCGCAGGATTCTTAAACAATCTGGCCTCTCCTGTGCTGGGAACCATTTGGACAATTTTTAAACATGTGCCAAATTGAGGGTCGAACAGACTTTGTTTTTTCTTCTCTGCTCTATCTGAACATAATGGCTTTTGAGGTACTCAGAAAAACAATGACATTATATTCAAAATATAGAGGACCTTTTATGAACGCATTTCTAGGGAAGAATGCTTTCGATATAGACCTTACTTTTATGGAATTTTTTTAAAGGTTTTTAAGTGCTTTTTTAGTATGTTATGTTATGTTATAAAAAATTTATACAGCGCACGTACACCAAAAGGTTTCATGGCGCTACTCTAGAATATGCCGGGACCGATGGGGATAGTTATTCATAAGCCTGCCCGAACAGCCATGTCTTAAGCATTTTTCTGAAACTCAGAAGATCAGTACATGACCGAACCTCCAGTGGAAAAGAATTCCACAGTCTTGGGGCCATGGATGCAAACCTACAGCCACCCTGACGTTTTAACTTGAAGGCGGGGATGGTCAGTAGCTGAAGGTGGGCTGAGCGCAGGTTACGAGAGGGAGTATGCCTTGATAAAAGGCAGTTAATAAATTTGGGACTCCGACTGTGAAGAGACTTAAAGATTAAACATCCCGTTTTAAAGGCCGTGCGTTGGGAAATAGGGAGCCAGTGTAGTTTTTTAAAAGAGGTCTGGCTGATTGCCATCTTGGTTGCTGATGGATCAGTCTCGCTGCTTGGTTCTGAACCATCTGAAGCCGCTTGATTAGAAAAAGTGGCATGCCTAGATAGATTGAGTTGGCGTAGTCTAAGTGTGATAATACCATGGCTATTACAACCTGTATCAACGCTGCATGAGTGAGCAAGCGGCTGATCTTTCTGATTTTACGTAACTGAAAGAAACAGGTTGAGACCACAGCACTAACTTGCTAGTATGCTTTAATATACAAGATGGTCAGGTGTTTTTTTTTATAAATTATAATGAGTCAGGTATAGTAGGCTGCCTGCTGCTGCTTAAATGAAATGAAATTGAAATCGGCTGGCGGGTCACTGCTCACGTCACGTCACGGACACGGTCACACGGACCGAGCACCAGCATTTTATGCAGCCTGGAGAGAATCGTTGTGCTCAGGCGGCCTGGTTGTGCTTAATGCAATTTTATGTTTGACTTTACTTTGCACGGTCGGTCCGACACAGCCAAATCGGCCCCCAGCAACAGAACCGGCCCCCTGTCATAAAACCGGCCCCCACCCCATCCAGCCTACCGGGGGATTGCCCGGTGCCCGGAATTGCCAGTCCGGCCCTGCCCACCGGTATGGAATCTTGCTGTGTTGCAAGTGTTGAGTGACATCTTTGGATTCCCTCCAGCGGGCTAGCGTGTGGGCAGATATGTCCTGGAGATGTTATCCCTCCGAAACACGATCGGTTTCTGTTGTAGGATCTTCTCCTTCAGATGGAAATAGTGAACTCTGGTGAGGATGTCTGAGGATAAGCTCTCCTGCTGTTGGTAAAAGTGGGTAGGAGCGCACTGCTGCATGTAACAGCACCATTACCCCATAGCGTCTTGGTAGCTTTAGTTCAGTTTTTCACACAAAGTTCATATTATTTTTCAGCTAATGTCGTCTTTCAAAATCGTATCTCTAGACACCAGTGTTTCGGGATTCCTCCCTCATCAGTAGAGAATATTTACAGGTTGCTGGACATGCTGCGAATTTTCTCAGGTATAATCGCACTCATAGCGTGCAGGCGATCCAAAGCTCGTCAGCTTGGGGGCGGCTCACGAGAGCCTTTTATCAGTGAAAGTAGGTAGGAGCGCACTCCTTGCATGTAACAGCGCCATTTCCCCATAGCGTCTTGGTAGTTGTAGTTCAGTTTTTTACACAAAGTACATATTATTTTTCAGCTAATGCTGTCTTTCGAAATCGTATCTCTAGACACCAGTGTTTCGGGATTCCCCCCTCATCTGTCTGAGGATAAGCTCTTCTGCTGCTGGTAAAAGTGGGTAGGAGCGCACTGCTGATGTAACAGCACCATTACCCCATAGCATCTTGGTAGTTTTAGTTCAGTTTTTCATACAAAGTTCATATTATTTTTCAGCTAATGCCATCTTTCAAAATCGTATCTCTAGACACCAGTGTTTCGGGATTCCTCCCTCATCAGTAGAGAATATTTACGGGTTGCTGGACATGCTGCAGAGACGAGGTCCTTCATTCAGAACCATCAGGTGAGGGGTTAGCACTTCCCCGGGGGTTTCTTGGCTCCATTTAGGATCTATCCTGACATTTACAGTGCACTGTGGTTAAACGTCTGTGGACTTTGTGTTAGACAGTTCTGGGAAACCTAAATTACCATTTAAAAAAATCTCCAAAATAGATGAATTAAAGCTGACTGATAAAATGCAAAATCATGATTCGTTTGGTTCAGCATTCTGCCTTCAGTTCTTCCACTGTGAGAGAGTGGACATGTTTGTCAGGCCCGGCAAAGCAAAGTTTTTAATCAACGCCTCCATTTTGCCTCCATCTAATTAAACAACACTATTGGAATTAGCATGTAGATATTCCCTTTACTAAAAACAAGTTTCACACGGATGTGGCACTCCTCGTTTTATGACCTGTCCTCCTGAATTACTGAACCTGGGAAAGCAAAAGAGGCCTAAGGGGCAAGGGCCTAGGCCTCGGAGGGGTGATGGCTAAGTTTGCGCTGACGCCCGTGAACATTTGCACCTTCTGCCTGAATTCAGTCATGCCGCAGTCTACCCTACAACAGTGGGTCATTGAGGATGGGAATTGGGAAAGAGAGTCGAAGGAAGAGGAGACAAGAGGAATAAGTGAGAGAAAGAATGGAATCAAGTAATGGGGTGAAAGGAAGGAGGAACAAGGGTAAAGGAGGGAGGAATGAGAGAGCATTAACCAGGATAGGAATTAAGTAAAGAATTTTAGGTGATCATGGAGAGATGGTAGGGAAAAGAACGGAACACAATGGAATGAGAGGGGAGATTATATTTAGAACATGGGTTAGAAAAAAGGAGAGACAAGGAGGATAAGAACTGAAAGGATAAGAGAGCAGAGGAAAAAGAGAGGAAAATCAAATGGCAAAAAAGGTTTAAGAATGGAGAATTTTACATCTGAGTAAAAAGCGTAGAAGGCAGTTTTAGGAAAAAGAGTAGCAAGGGAAAGAAAGGTAACTGGGAGAATGCCCTTCTTTCTGGGAAAGAACACGTTTTTAAAAAGCATGATAAACAGCTAGATGAAGATTATTGAATCTGGCTGAAAGTACTTGAACAGGAGTGAATGTGAAGAAGCCAGGGGCATCTCATATATAGGAAATGTGTTTAATAGCCAAAGTAGTGCAGTCAGAGCATCCTATTATATCTGAGCTAAACTTGCAGTTGCAGTTTAGGGAGATAGTGGTCTTGTTGTAACTGGTGCTCCTCAGTCAGACACTGGATGCCACCCCCAGTGTATTTATTAAAATGCAAATAGAAAATAAGATGTATACTTTCTAACGCATGGTAATCAGAATAATGGTAATGAAATTGTTCAAAAATGTCAAATTCATACTATGAAATTCATTTTTCGTTTTAGTTCAGTTCGACAACTGTTTATCCACACTGAAGTTGCGACCGTAGTTTTTTAACATCTCATTGTACAAGTTCATGACATTTAAGACAACAGCCAACACATGTTTCGCAAAAGTGTAAAACCGCTTTCTCAGGGCTCTTTCTCTCAATTTGGAAAAGTTACTCTTTCCATCTATTTATCACATATCGTGTTCCAAATTAAAAATATCAATGTATCTTGTTAGGACGGTTTATTCTGTTTTATGTATTCGTTAAGTGTTTTTCTTGCCCAGCATTTACTACAATACCTCTTTCTTCCCAATGCACGCGCCAGATTTACCTCACTTGGTACTGCCTGTGCATATTCTCTACCAAATAGAAGCAGTCTCTACTGTATCATACCTGTAATATAGCATGAGTTCCTTCCGACCTGCAGCATGCTGTTTAGTTTACCCCACTACTTACTAATATGCATCGTAGCTTGCTGACTGTACAGTTGTACATGACCTGTGTGGCTACCCAAGGCCATCTCAGCCTACTGCCTGTGCAAGTGCATTCTTGCCTGTCCTTGGACCTTGATGCGCCTCTTTCCATAGCTTAACACAGAGTCAATTAAAGCTGGCTCTAGGCCAGACTTAAATAAGAAACAAAGATGTGCCTGTGGTGTTGGAAGCCTGTCCACGTTTCTACCAAGCCCATAGCTTTTTCTGATATCCTTGGAAACCAGTCATCATTTTCACAAGGAGCACAATGGAGGACATGGTTTTTCCTAGGCTGTAAACAAAGCAATCCCCTCTTGCCAACCAGACCTGTTCTACCATTGCTTGGTTTGATGGTCTGTGGTTAGTAGGGGTTTTGCATGGCCCCAGCTCGAAACCCTCACAGTGCGAACTCAATGCGCGCCCTTTCCGCGTCTGATAATGAGCTCACTGATGGTGTGATGAACATGGAGGATTTTCCTTGCTTGGCACAAATGTGTGCATAGGCCGTGCGATTATAATATATGATGGTGCACTGTTTGTATTTTGAACCTGCGAGGGCTTTATCTTAGATATACTGTGATAATGCTGTTGGGCCAAACTCTTACAATGTCCTTCGCATACATCTTTGTCCTCTCATCAAAGCTCATCAATCTATCCATTCATCCATCCATTTAAATGGGATTACTCTCCGTAGTCCCCTCCAGGTTCTTTTGAGATTCAAAAGGCTGCGCACATGCGATGCACATGTAAAGCACATGCCTGTCATAAAGTGTCCTACAAGTTGTCACACAAGTGAATAGTCACATAAGTGGCGTGCCCTTGAGGACAACCTATGCTTCATGTTCACGGTTGGGCTAAATCGTTGGTGGGGTCTGTAACGATTTGCTGCTGATACAATGGCAGTGGGATATGCCAATTATTAACTCCTCAAAGTAAATGGACATACGGATCTGCTAATCTGCTTCACATAACACTCAGAATACTTGAAAAGAACTTTAAAGAATATGCATCCGTTAAACTCTCTCCTGTGTTAAACATTCAAAATGATACTGGGACTTCATGGGGAGATGCTCTTCAAGGATGGTGAGCTGTAGCACTAGTCTTCCACAGGCCTCCCTTGTGAAGTGTTTTTAGATACATTATTGTTCATACTGACTGCTGAGACATGGTTAGATAAGTCCTTGTCGGCCTAAGATTTTCTCCAAATTAAATGCAGGTTTGATCTGCTTTTATTACATCAAAAGCCATTTTTGTCGGCTCTTAGGGCTCAGTGCACTTTACCACCGCTAACCAGTATTAAAGTGCTTGCGCTCTTTCCTTTAAACATGGTAAAATTGGCACATTTTATTTACTTGTAAGTCCCTAAAAATGTGGTTCTACATGTACCCAGGGACTGTAAATTAAATGCTGCTAGTGGGCCTGCAACACTTATTGTGCCACCCACGTAAGTAGCCTATTTAAACATGTGTCAAGGCCAGGGCCTGTCATTGCAGTCTGTCTGTGCAGTTGTAAAACTGCCATTTTGACCTGGCAAAAGGAGCCTTTTGCCAGGCCTAAAAATATGCCCTTTTACTACATATGTCAGCAGGATGTCACCACTAGCGCAAGCCCTCTCCATAAGGCAGGGTGCAGTATGCAGAGTGTAGTGTATTTAAATGGTTTGGCACATGCTTTTAAGTTTTATATGTCCCGGTATAGGCAAGGCTGAATTGGTACCCTTGTTCTTCGTGTGATTCTTGAATCTTTCACAATCCCGTGACTTCAGTGATATACAGGCAACATTCATGGCAGCACCCACACTCTGAAAAGTGTTCCAGTGCCACCAGCCTTGGTGCCTTTGTGTGAATTTTTCATGCTTTCTCGCTAGGGTGCCATGTGAGACATTTCCATGCCTTTTGGCAGCCTGGGTGCTTATGTGTGACGTTTCCATGCTTTCTGGCCTGGGTGCTTATGTGTGACATTTCCATGCTTTCTGGCCTGGGTGCTTATGTGTGCTATTTCCATAGTTTCTGGCCTCAGTGACCTGGAGGCTCATGTGACATTTCCATGCTTACAGGACTGGGTGGGTAACCTGGTGCTCTTTAGGGTCATTATCTACTATTTACTGTGCTTTCAAAGTTGATACAATTGAATATGTAATGAAAAATGTGCTGTAAAATTCACCAGTTTGGTCTGTCTTTTTCCAAAGCCCCCCTAATGGCGGTTAGGCTCGCTCGCTGCGCTCGCTCGCTACGCGCCGGACAGGGGCTGGTCTGGCTAAATTTGCCAGGGCTGGTTTCAGTTCCCAGTCCGGCCCTGCCGGTGGGGCTTTCCACTCTGAATCCACTTCACCCTCCAAGACAAGAGGGTTGTTGCCCACACGTGGCAGGAGGCTTGGAGCTGCCTCCCCCTCTAGCCTTGCGGACTCCTCACAAGTCGAGATACCTTGCATTGGTGGATGGGGGGGTCGGTTGGTGCTTTCAACATATGCGACAGGCAAATTGGAAAGCACAGCTCCAGGCCGAAAAGGCCCACAGGTCACCTTCATCAGAAGACGGCGACCATCCACCCTGAACGTTTTTTGGAGCACAAGGGACCACAAACACCTTATCATCATCGGATGCCAGAAGGCGTATTCTCTATCTCCTGCTGAACAATGTTTCGCCCATGTAGAGCCAGACTGAGAAATAAGGGGGGTGGCCTCATGAGTTATTTCAGGAGCCTGACACTACTCTATTGGAGTGCCTTTTCTATATTCTTCACGCTTCTTACTTTGTTTTTCCCTTGTGAGATGGCCTGTAGGCCCGCAGTTCATGGAGGCCCTGTGGGTCACTCAGATGTTCAGTTTTCTGTTGATGTTCTGTTCGGTATTGCTGATTAGCATTTCTTTTTTTTTTTTACACACATGTGCGCTAAGTTTCGGGATAGCGGGACGGGGACAAACACCTATCCACTATTTCTTCCACAAGAGCAGGCATCACTCTTACAGATTGATATGACAACTTTACATATCGTTTACCTAAATGTTCAGGGCCTGAATACCCCACTCAAGCGCAGAGCACTGACAAATTGGCTCTGCCAGAAAGAGGTAGACGTGGCACTCCTCTAGGAGACACACCTCCTCCGAATTGACACGAAAGGCCTTCATTCCTACTAGTACCCCAGACAGTTTAATTCGTCCTATACCCGCAAATCGTGGGGGTGGCATTCTCCTTTGGCGGGACGATTCCATCATTTTAGATAGCACCTACAGAGACCGGGAGGGCTGACAGGTGGGAATACATGGCATACTTGGCTCCACCCAGATAACCTTAGCTTCTATATACAGCCCTAATGAGGACAGGGAGGAGTTCTACTCTGATTGTTTTCCGAGGATCTCCCTTTTTGCAAGGGGAGAGGTGGTTACAGGCGACAATATCAATGTCCCGCTGGATTCGAAGCTAGATTGCTCTCACCCCCAACAGGGTGAACCCTGTGCACCCTCTGCCCTGACCCAGGGAATGTTGGATCTGTCCTTGCGTCTCCAATACCCTCATTCTATTCTAATGTTCACAAGATTTATTCACATCTTGACTATTTTCTAGTCTTTCAGTCCGTGCTCCCCCGGCTTGTGAATACTAACACAGACGTCCAGGTCATATCAGATCACGCCCAAGTGGGCTGACAGCGGGACCCATTGCCCCACAGCCACCATTTCCAGAGCCATGGGTAATCAACGAGGCAGCGTTTCGAGATCCAACTCTGAGACCGAATCAAGGATGTAATTGTACACTACGTCACCGAAAACGATAATGGTGAGGTGTCCCCGGCAATCTTATGCGAGCGGCAAAAGCGGTCTTCAGGGGGTAGCTCCTCTCTCATACCTCAGCATTTGAACTTGCGGCCAAACAAGATTAGAAACACAGATACAACCGGCCAAGACAAGACATAGAAGAAGGGGGTTCACATGGAACTCTGTGGGATCTACAATGTCTCAGGGGTGAACTAGAACACGTATTAATGAAGGAAGCAGCCAAGAAGCAGCTATACATTAACCAGACTTAATATGAACAGGGGGACAAAGCTGACAGGCTCCTAGCCCATCATTTACGCATATATCTTTCAAGCTTAATTATATCCAGGAAATTGAGGATGGAGAGGATGGAGAGGGCCATCTTCAACAAGAGACAGAAGACATAATTTCTGTCTTCCACCTCTATTACTCAGCTCTCTACCAAGCACTCAGATGAGCAATATCAGCATGACTATCTCCTTCATTACGCTCCCTGCACAGGGAAAAGGTGTTGGGCCTCCTTGAAGAGGACATTTCCCCAGACGAGGTCCGAGCAGCGATTAGCTAATCCCTTCCCGTAAAGCTCCAGGCCTGGACGGGTATTCAGCCACATTCTATAAAGCCTATGCCTCCCTGCTAATAGAGTCTCTGGTTAAGGTGTTCAACTCCTTCCTGTCCTCGGGAGTGGTGACTGACACAATGTTAGAATCCCATCTTACTCTCCTCTTGAAACCTGGGAAATCACCCACACACAATGTTCTGCGTACAGGCCTATCGCGTTATTTAACTGTGACGTGAAACTGTACACATAGATACTCGTAGCCTGGATCCATCAAATATAGCCTACCCTTAAAGGCCCCCAAAAATCAGGCTTTATCTGTAATAGACAGGCATATGACAACATGCTGCTAGCAGCCGCACTCATGGAGGTGGCAGAACGGGGGAAGCAGTCAATGGCCCACCTCTCTCTCTACGCCAAGAAGGCATTTGATAGGGTTCATCTAGGGCCCAAGATGAAAACCTTCATTAAGGCCAATTTAAAGAAAAACAGCTGAAAAACTCAAAATCAATGCCTCTTTTTCTGCGGCCATCACGCTCACTAGGGGCATGCGGCGGGGGTGCCCTCTGTCCCCACTTGTTTTTACCCTTGCAAGGGAACCCGTAGTGGCTAGAATCCAAAACAACTCCACAATCCATGGCCTGACAACAGACGGCAGGGAACACAAATTGGCCCTTTTGGCCGATGAGATGCTATGCTTTATCACTGACCCAGACACCACCATTGCACCTCTGACAAGAAAGTGGGGCCATTTCTCCCAAGCTTCGGGCTATAAAATCAATTTCTCTAAATCATGGGGCACTGAGGTGGCAGATCTGCAAAACAGTTTAATGAACCCCATCTAGAGAGGGTGCCTTCCAACGTCAGACGTCAGCGATAACTTACCTGGGGGTCCAACACCCGACACGCACGAGTGCCAACTATGATAGAAATATCCCTCCTCTACTCACCACCCTCTTCAAGGACCTATACAGGTGGGGCAAGTTGGAGATCTCCTGGATAGGCTGGCTCAATTGCCTGAAAATAAAATTCATGCCCCGACTATTGTATGTCCTTCAAACTCTTTTCCTCACCATCCCCAAATTAACACGAACACATATACGTAACAAAATGCTTGGCTCTGTGTGGGGGTAAATCCCAGCGAGTGGCGAGGGCATTCCTCTTTCGACCCACAGTCGAGGGTGGCTTAGGCTTCCCAGATGTCGTTACATACATCTTAGCAGCACTACTTTGTCCTTCACTCGACTGGAATCCCGACCCCGAAGGCAAACCCTGGGTGCAGGTGTAACAAGCCTTCTCTCCAGTTCCCTTTTCTGGGCTCCTATGGCTCCTTGCAGTGGTTTGGGCAGGTACCCACCCCCGTTGCTGACATCTACACGTCTGGCTCATTGGCGGGAGGTGCAAGGGAGATGGACCTTCCTGTTGTACCCCTTCCCACTCACACCCGACTCACAACCCAGACTTTTCTCCAGGCGTAGCTATTCCCAGTTCTTTTAGTTGGAGCCAAGGCCGCTCTCCCATTTTGAGGGACTTCTATGAAGATGGGGATCTTGGGACACGGGAGGATCATCACATTTAGAAATACGCATTGACCAGATGGAATACATACAGGTGTAGTCAGGCACTACACTGGGTAGGTAGACCTCCAGCGCACCTGGCTATGCAATGGGAGGAAACTCCCATAGAAGCCCTGTATCTTAACAAAACTCGCCATAGAGGCATATCATGGCTATATCGACATATCCTGAACCTTGCCCCTCCCCCCCAAAAAAAAGCCTATGTGATACAATAGGAGACGCCATTGGCTACTGATATTTCTGACGACACATGGGGTGCTAGCTGGCAATGGACTTCCAAATCTTCTATTTGTCTTTGATATACTAATGCGCTGGCACCTAGCACCCGTTCGACTCACCAGGATGTTTGGGGTCTCAGACCTGTGCTGAAAGGGGTTGGGGAATGCGCCACTTTCCTACACACCTGGTGGTCATGTCTAGTAATTCAAACATTCTGGGCCAAGGTCCTCCGCACGATACACGCCATCGCTAGTGTTTCGCTGCCACACGATCCGCTTACGGTCATCTTTGGACACACAGGAGTTGATAGATTCTACCCCACGATGGCTCCTCAGGGACTACTATTCTCCCTTCTTCTATTGGCAGTGAGATTGAGTATGGCCCAGATGTGGAAGCAACCACAGGCACCCTCACTGAACCAGTGGTGGGGTAAGGTCTAGTCAATTGATGCCATGGAAAAACTAACAGTGATTATCAGGGACAGGGTAGCCAAATTCGATACAAAAGGGTGTCCATTTACTACTTACATACGAAGACAGCAGATGACAGGAGTTCCAAGATACTAAGGGCATCGGAGATATGTGTTGTAACCTCTTTGGACACTGAGGGCATGTAATCAGATAGAATAACACTGTTCACTATCGGTTTTTGGGAGGGACTTGGGGGCTCCTAATGTTACTGTGGGGTGGGGTCATGTTGTGATAGCAGATATTGTCTTTGGTGAGTGTACGAGAGCTCTGTTATCCATATTGTACTATTCATTGATGCTTCAGATTGAACCATACCGTGTGTCATGTTCTTTTGCTTAAAATGGAAAATAAAATTGTTAAAATAAAAAAAAATCTGCACATTTTCGAGGCTCCAGCTACAGTGCTGCCAGTGAAAATAGCTTTTAGGGGCTAGTCACTGATGGAACAAGGCAACTTTAATTTCACACGTTCCACTTTCAAACATCGGGCACTATATCCTGTGGGTGACGGGATATATGCAAAGGCAAATATTTTTTTTAATTTCATTGGCGCATTTGGTGCTTGTTTCGTATATAACACATTGGGCCCGATTAGGATGTCGGGCAAACCGCCACTGACAGGCTGCCGGTGGCGGTCCGCCTGACAGCCAGGATAGCGGTCCGACCGCCGCATTATGATTATGATGATGGTCGGAGGGACCGTAGGGGCGTCGGTCCGACAGTAATCCCTACAATGGGAGCGGTACCTGCGGAGGCACCGCCGTAGGGATTACAATGTCCCTTTCCCTCTGCCTTTACATGGGCGGTCCGACTGCCATTTAAAGGCAGATGGAAAGGGACTTTGGGGCCCCCTAGCATGGCCCCATCTCCTGTGGGCCACCGCTATGGGGCTAGAGGCACATGTGGTGCCCACCCCAAACATCCATGCAGCGTGTTCCAGGCACCATATGGTCCCTGGCACCCGCTGCACGGATGTCCGCAAAATGCCTTTTTCCATTGCGGCTTGTGCTGCGGTCCTTTTTCGGGCCGCAGCACATGCCGCAATGAAAAATGGCATTTTTCCGACCGCCTACACAGCCGTCACATCATAATTGGGTGGGTGGAACTGCCGACTGCATGTTGGGCGGTTCCGTTCCTGCGGCGATGGTGGTCAGATGCTCGTCCAACCGCCATCGTAATCAGGCCCTTACTGTTAATTTTTGTAGTTGTCTTCATATACTTTTTAAAATGGTAGAAACCATTGCTTGCTCAATAGTTATTTTACGAGGATAGTAATTGTGAATTGTGGATTTCATTTTAGTTAGCAGTTCGTGATATGTTGTACTTCGTTTGTTTGGTAAAAGAGCATATATTAAATTTTTTTGTGACGTGGTATTCTCCGTGGATTGTGTAGATTTGTGTCAGTGGTTGAGGGCACGATTTAAACATGTTGCTCTGACATAATTTTAATAGGTGCTTGTCAGTGGCAGATATCATTATTCTCCTTTCATTATTGGTGTTGTCTCATAAAATGAAAAGTTCATTGGAGTATGTTACAGTTAGGTCTTCAGGGATATTTATATCTTGGAACCTTTTTCAAGCAGCAGTGGTTTCTGTGGTTGCTTTTCTAGATCTGTCTATGAGTCTTTTTAAATTAATTTTCTGTCATAGCAATCCCATAACATACACTGTATTTTTCCTAACCGTTTTTTCACTGCTTGTACTTTCTTTGCTGCAAGTTGATCCCATATGATTTAACATCAATTTTCGTTTTTGAGATTTGTTATGTGGCTCTTTCCGACATTTATGTCTGGGGTTTTAGAATAATACCATAATTATGAAATTTAAATCACTTTTTTATGTAGCATTAATATTTAAGCATACATTCTCATATTTTTACATTCATGCTTGCAGATTAGAAATAGCAGCATTTGAAAGAGTTATTAGTTGAAGTTTTCTTTTTTTTTCGAGAAATTGTGATCTAGGTGCTTGATTTTTTCTGTTGAAAAGGTTACATTTGTTAGTGTTACATGCTATATATAAATATTTTAGGGGTTTCTTTTCAGGGTAATTTTTAAACTATACAATGTTTTATATTTACTTACATTTTTAGCTATGTTTTTCAAGCTTGGGATTTCGGAATGATGTTAATGTCATTTTTTTTTTTTTGTCCTCATTGTGCAATATTTTGGAGGTGGAGGTGTCAGGGGCCCCTTGACCCATATATTCCGACACAAGGGATTTCTCCTGGGTAAGCGCAAATGTGTGCGTGGAGATTCTCACCCCTTCCTTTCATAGGGGCCCCTTTGTGTCCGCTTCCAGCGTAGATCGTTTTCGGGAGGGAGCTAGTCATTCTGACTACTCATTCAAGACCCTGCTTGAAGATTTTATTGCATTGCCTAATCATTGGACAGTTATGACACAAACCATGATTTTCAATTTGGTTAATTGTGTTGTTCCCAAATTTATACCTTTTACCCGTGTTCCTGCTTCTTTCCAGTTTATTTACCCTTCGAATAGAAGCCAGCCATTCTTTATGTGTTGGAGGTATGTTTTTCACCCATTCAATGCATATTTCCCTTCTGGCTAACAATATTAACAGGAAAAGGAGGTTTTCCTGATCTTTGTTCCGTTTCGGGTAATTCGAGTTATGGTGACCTATCCCAAAAATAACAAGATCTATGCTTACCTCCACTGGTTGTCCCAACAGCTTGGATAGAGTCTTACCCGCCTCTTTCCAAAATTCCTCTAGCTGGGGGCACTGCCGAAACATATGTAGGTCGTCTGCTCCTTCTTCCCCGCATTTTGGGCAGCTTCTCACCTTCTGTTTGTTGAGCTTGGATAGCCTCTTTGGTGACCAGTACGCTCTGTGGGGGATATTCACAAGAACGTGCGATAAACATCGCCAAAATAGGCTAACACAATATTTCATATCGCCGTCTATCGTGGGGAAAGAACCCCGTGTCAACGTCGTATTCACAACATGGCGGTAACATGCGATAGTTTCCCGATAACGCCTCAAATGTCCACGATACAACTACCGCGACGGCGATAAAAATGGAAACCAGAACGCGAAAAAAGTTGCGATGGGCCCAACCGCGATAGAAAAATCGGCGACAAGCAGCGCCAGGCTTGCAATTCCCACGTCAGGCGGGAAAAATCACCATAAAAGCAGCAAAAAAATAAAATAAAAAAACACATAACTGCGAAGCACAATGGAGGCAGCCGGAGCAAGTACAGAGGACAACCCGAACCCCACAAGCCCCACGGAGGACGAGCCTAGGACCTCGGGGTCAGGGAAGGGCAAAGAGAAGAAGATGAGGAAGACGCGGTTCAGTCCGCAGGAAAACAGGATCCTGATCACGGAGGTGGTCGAACACCATCAACAACTGTTCGTCACCTCCACTGTGTCATTGGCAACAAAAAATGGAACATGGCAGTCCATCGTTGAGAAGGTGAATGCAGTTGGAGTGCTGAGGAGGACAATGGATGAGGTCAAGAGGCGCTGGAATGATGTGAAGCGCAAAACCAAGCTGAAACTCGCAAACAACCGCAAAGCAGCAATGCAGACTGGGGGTGGGAGCCCTGCGCCACAGGAGGAGCTGGATGAGATGGAGGAAATGGTGTCCACAGTCATCAGTGTGGAGACGGTGGCAGGAGTCGGGGGACCGGACACTGCTCAACATGACCTGACACAACAGCAACAGGGTGAGTAACCACCAGGGACTGGGGGGACGGGGGGAGATGGGCACAATGGCACACATGCACAATGAAGTATGGCACACTGCACAACCACAATGACTCAGGATCATGTCCCTGATCTCCTTGCCATACTGCAGCACACATAGAAACAGCAAGTAGTCCCCCGTCCACAATGTGCCCAGAGGGGGCCCTCCCCACACATCACCAATCTCACAACAAACACATGCACATGTGCTGAACCCAGCAAAGCTGCGGATCCGTGAGCCACACTGACAATGCAAGTGACACTGCATGACGATGAGCATTTCTGCAGGCCACTCATCATGACATGTTGCACGCCACGACACCGAGGTGGCTGAGTGTGGTCCACATCCGGAAATGAGTAGGTCACACACTGACACATCCACGTGCACAAACAACCCCTGACGGCAACAAGACATCTGCGGACAAACCATGCCCAAGAGTCCCAACTCCCACCAAGAGCCCAATTCACCCAAGTATGCAACATCTCAGCACTGCATAAGCACAGAAGTCAAAGGCACACCGCCTGAAAGGGAGAAGGCCAAGCAAAGTCTGAGCTGCAGGGGCGACTCTCCCACAATGCAGCACACACACAAGAATCAGAGCACATCAACATTGACAACAATGTGGTACAAACTGCAACACTTTCACAACAGAACAGAGGACACAACTGCTGCCGCTTGTGTGTAGAAACTGGCCAATCACATTTGGCATAGCAGGAAACTGTGACATGAAAATGGACAAGTACAACCCCACATCCCTGATGGTGCACAAATGTCCACTGTCCCGCTCCAAATAGGCAGCTCCTCCCAAACAGTCACAATGTGCATTGTCATGCAGTCTGTTTGGAAACTTGGCCAATGCGTGAACATACATGGAACACACTGTAAACTGCATCTCCCCTTTACATTGCAGAGGGAGAATCATCACCTCCTGCAGAGCAGACCGAACACCTCACTGATGACGAAGAGGACCTCCCCACCTTCGACACTGACGCCCTCCAAGAGCTCATGGACAGCTTCGGCACCCCACCTCCAGGAGCAGGGCAGCCTAGCTGCATCGAGGAGACCCCACCCCCTGCACAGACCACACAGCAGGAAGCACCCACCACCCCGGCTGTCTCCCAGGATCCCCACGACCAACAAATGGCATTTCAACGCCATGTGTTGGAGGGCCAGAAGGAGATGGCTGAGCAGGTGCGGGTGGGTTTCGACCCCATGGCAGCCAAGCTTGATGCCATCCATGGGTGTCTACATCCCATCAGGGACCACTTACAGTCCCTAACGGACACCCACAGTCCGCTCCATGGTCTCCAACGAGCCATGGCTGACATCGCTGGAGTCATGACTCGGAGACAAGAACACCTGTCTAGTCAGAGTGGCTCCAGCGATCTCAGCCATGAGTTGGGACACATGCGGAGGCTCATGGAGGACTCGGTGCGGATGGAGGCGGAAAGGATGGCTGCCACGGCTGCACATCAGCGAGATGTGGCTGGGATCTACCATGCCCTGCAGATCTGCCGTTGTGGTAATGAGGAAGCGGTAGCATTCATCTCCGCCATATGGCCAGTTTCAGCTTGGTTCGGCCCTTTGCATCATCACCTTCCACTGTCCCCCGATACACTCTGCGGCACTTACCTTGGACCTCGACATGGACTGCCATATTCTGTTTGGTTACCAATGACACAGCAATCAGACTGCGGACTGAATTCTTCCTCTTCCGATGAACTTGTCCTTCCCTAATGGACTCTGGCTGGCCCTCCACGGGGCAACAATGTCAAGTGGGGTGTGCATGGCCCTGTACTGCTCCAGCTGCAACACTCCACTGGATGTGAATAAAACATTCAAATTCACACAGATGTGTCATGTCTATGATCCTTCAAGTATGACAGTATGGATGAATGTAGGGTCACCGATTCCCCCTCACATCCATTTTGCACATGTTGTGGGGCTTGGGTCACAGGGTGCAACATTGCCGATTGCGGTCCGGGTGGCGCAGACACTACAACGGAGACACACGCATTGGTTAATTCCTTGTCCAGGCCAGAACTGAACCACGCCCAGGGCCCCGGGCTCATTGTTCACACCCCTACGCTGGACTGGCAAAAGCCGGCCCAGCCCACTCCGCTTACGCTCACAGGGGGTGACGACACAGCTACATATCCCAGGTCTTCCCTGTAGTGATCTGCTGGTCACTAGGTTAGTCGTCAGCATGCCACAGCCACTCCCTGAGGGCTGGTTTACACCCACACCACACCCATCCAGTACAGGCGTCATGGGACATGTGACCCTGCCAATAAAAGGGGCCCACCACAGCACATCCCCCACTGTTGGAGGTGACATGATACAAAAGACACACAATTGATGGACGGAATGCAGAACAAATCAAAACATTCACCCCCAGTCAAGAGATCTGGGTTAAATCCATCATTCTTTTGCTCACCATGCCACCCCAGTTTAGACCTGGCCATATGCAAATCAGTCTTGACCCTGTGCCTCATGGGAACAGTCCAGCCCGAACTGCTAAGCCAGGTCCTCCCTGGACCGGAAACAAGCATCCTAGGACCGGTTTCGGGGTTTCACCCCTCTTCAGCCAGGATAGCTTGAATCCAGTGGCACAGTGAGCCCGGGACCCACGTCTGGGCATACCCGGCGCACTTAGGGCGAGGAAGCAAAAGACACACAATTGATGGACGGAATGCAGAACAAATCAAAACATTCACCCCCAGTCAAGAGATCTGGGTTAAATCCATCATTCTTTTGCTCACCATGCCACCCCAGTTTAGACCTGGCCATATGCAAATCAGTCTTGACCCTGTGCCTCATGGGAACAGTCCAGCCCGAACTGCTAAGCCAGGTCCGCCCTGGACCGGAAACAAGCATCCTCGGACCGGTTTCGGGGTTTCACCCCTCTTCAGCCAGGATAGCTTGAATCCAGTGGCATGATGGCGCCCGCATCCACGGAACACAATCATAAAGGGTCCGTGACTTGCGTTGCCCTGAGTTGGTGGCACCCGATGGCCTGGGTCTGGCACGGGCCTACCGCCACGTGGTGATGACTTGCGTTGCCCTGAGTTGGTGGCACCCGATTGCCTGGGTCCGGCACGGGCCTACCGCCACGTGGCCATGACTTGCGTTGCACTGAGTTGGTGGCACCCGATGGCCTGGGTCCGGCACGGGCCTATTGCCACATGGCAATGACTTGCGTTGCACTGAGTTGGGCCCACCTGAAGAGCTGAGCTGGTGTGCAGCCTGCGATGATGCGTTGGCCTCGATACAGCGTCCAGCATATCAGGACTCGATTTGATTTGTGAGCCCTGCTGGACCGCAGTGTACGTGCAGGCAGCAGTCAGCACACACATGACTCCGAGGTGCGGTGCCGCATGGTGCGCTGGGGGCCTGTGGCGCTGGAGCGCACCCAAGGGCCCTTCACCTGCCGGAACTGCAGCTTCGCCAGCACCCGCCCCGCCAAACCACCGCCCAGGAAAGAACCCAACTACCTCAGATGCATCCTCCTCAACACCCGCTCCGCCTGCAAACACGCCATCGAACTCTGGGACCTTCTCGACTCAACCTCCCCAGACGTCGCATTCCTGACGGAGACCTGGCTGAATCCCGCTTCAGCCCCCGACATCGCCATTGCCATCCCGGACGGATACAAGATCACCCGCAGGGACCGCACCAACGGAGTCGGAGGAGGCATCGCCATCGTCCACAGGAACACCCTCAGAGTCTCAACCAACACCGACGACACCCTCAGCGCCGCCGAACACATGCACTTCCAGATCCACACCGATCCCAACACCACCCTCAGAGGAACCCTCATCTACAGACCCCCCGGGCCCCGACCACAGTTCAGCGATTCCATCGCTGACTTCGTCAGCACACACGCCATCGCCTCCACAGACTACATCCTCCTCGGGGACCTGAACTTCCACCTCGAGAACAACAAGGACACCAACTCCACCACCCTGATCGACAACCTCGCCACCCTCGGACTCAGACAGCTCGTGACTACACCCACCCACGCCGCCGGCCACACGCTAGCCTCAATCTTTTCCGCAAGCCCACACATCTCCTTCAACCACACCTCCGAACCCCACTGGACTGACCACCACTGCATCCACTTCACCTACAGGAAGCCCACCACGCACCACCGCACCGAACAAATGCCTCGCCGCTGCTGGAGCAGAGTCACGGAAGACCAGCTAACCACAACCCTCGCCCTGAGCCCACCCGCCGAACCCTCCGACCCCGACACCGCCGCCCGCAACCTCAGACAGTGGATCGACGACTGCGCCAACACCCTCGCCCCGCTCAAGAATCCGCCCAACAGCCACACCAGCAAGAAAGCCACCTGGTTCACCGAAGACCTCCAGGCCTCCAAACGAACATGCCGAAAACTGGAGAAGATCTGGCTCCACGAACGGACAGCGGACAGCTACGCCGCCCACAAGAGCGCCACCCGCAGTCACCATCACCTCATCAGATCCGCCAAAAGGGCCTCACTCAAAGACCGCCTAGACAACAACGCACACAACAGCAAAGAGCTCTTCAACATCGTGAAGGAACTCTCCAACCCCAGCTCCAACACCAACGACATCCAGCCGTCGCGAGACCTGTGCGACTCACTGGCCACCTTCTTCCACCGCAAAATCGCCGACATCCACGACAGCTTCAACACCATGACCGCCCCGGCAACCACCGAGACCACTGCCCCCACAACCACCAACCGCCTGCTCTCCTGGACCAACATCAACGACGAGGACACCAGCGAGATCATGAACACCATCCACTCCGGTTCACCGCTAGACCCGTGCCCTCACCACATCTTCAACAAAGCCAGTACAGCCATCGCGCCCCATCTCCGGAAAATAATCAACATCTCCTTCGAGACAGCAACCTTCCCGGAAAGCTGGAAGCACGCCGAGATCACCGCCTTACTCAAGAAACCCAAGGCAGACCCCAAGGACCTCAAGAACTTCCGACCCATCTCTCTGCTCCCGTTCCCCGCGAAGGTCACCGAGAAAATCGTCAACAAACAACTGACCCGCTACCTCGAGGAGAACAACATCCTGGACCCTTCCCATTACGGCTTCCGCAGCAACCACAGCACCGAAACCGCCCTCATCGCCGCCACCGATGACATCAGGACCCTGCTAGACAACGGAGAAACAGCAGCCCTCATCCTCCTGGACCTATCAGCCGCCTTCGACACGGTCTGCCACCACACACTACGAACACGCCTTCACGACGCCGGGATCCAAGAGAAGGCCCTGGACTGGACCACATCCTTCCTTTCCGGCAGAACACAAAGCGTCCGCCTCGCCCCTTCCGATCCAAGGCCACCAAGATCATCTGCGGCGTACCCCAAGGCTCCTCCCTCAGCCCAACGCTGTTCAACATCTACATGGCACCCCTCGCCCACGTCGCCCGACAGCACAACCTCAACATCATCTCCTACGCCGACGACACCCAGCTGATCCTCTCCCTCACCAAAGACCCTCACACCGCCAAAGCCCACCTCCACGAAGGAATGAAGGCCGTCGCCGAATGGATGAGGACCAGCCGCCTGAAGCTGAACTCGGACAAGACGGAGGTCCTCATCCTTGGTTCCAACCCTTCAGCCTGGGACGACTCCTGGTGGCCAACATCACTGGGAACAGCCCCGCCACCCACCGACCACGTACGCAACCTAGGGGTCATCCTCGACCCCACCCTCTCCATGACTAAGCAGGTCAACGCCGTTTCCTCATCCTGCTTCAACATCCTCCGAATGCTCCGCAGGATCTTCAAGTGGATCCCCACCGAAACAAGAAAAACAGTCACCCAGGCCCTCGTCACCAGCAGGCTGGACTACGGAAACGCCCTCTACGCAGGAACGACGGCTAAGCTCCTGAGACGGCTGCAACGCATCCAGAACGCCTCTGCACGTCTTATCCTCGACATCCCCCGACGCAGCCACATCACACCCCACCTGAGAGACCTGCACTGGCTCCCTGTCAACAAGAGGATAACCTTCAAGCTCCTCACCCACGCACACAAAGCACTCCACAACTCCGGACCAGCCTACCTCAACAGACGACTCAGCTTCTACACCCCCACCCGCCAGCTCCGCTCGACCAGCCTCGCCCTCGCCACAGTCCCCCGCATCCGGAAAACGACCGCCGGCGGCATATCCTTCTCCCACCTCGCCGCCAAGACCTGGAACACCCTCCCCACCAACCTCCGACAGACCCAAGACCTACTGGCCTTCAGAAGACTCCTCAAGACCTGGCTCTTCGATCAGTAGCAGCACCACCCCCCTCTTCCCCCAGCGCCTTGAGACCCTCGCGGGTATGTAGTGCGCTTTATAAGTGACATGATTGATTGATTGATTGGAGCCAGCCATCGGCTGAGGAGGTTGCACCGGCACTTGGAGGGCCCTCTTGGAGACACGCCGGTGGCGGCAGGTGAGCATTGAGGCCTGGGTGCGCAGAGGCGGGCAGTCATCGATGGGTAGCGGACCGGTCTGGGGACCAGGGCTGGGGTGCAGCAGGCACACAGGATCACGCAGGCACCACCGGTCACGGCGGTGGCCTCGTAGCTGGGTGTGGGGCGCTGCCCTGGCAGACACGGCCCTGCATGCGCTGACGAGATGTGCGTGGGTTGGCTTGGGACGTAGTCACCTCGTCTCTAGTGTAAATGCGGCCGTTGATTGTGGTCGGGCATGTGTGTGTAGGCCTATGGTCACGATATGGCGGTCACGGAGACACACGCAGTAGTTACTGTGGTGGCCATCCTGGAACTGGACCACACCCAGGGCCCTGGGGTATTTATTTACGACATACGCCGGCTAAGGCCGCTCCGCTCAGGCTTACAGGGGGGGACCACATGGCTACATGTCCAAGGGCTTCCACACTGCCTGGGGTAACCTGTTTGCATCCACTGTCCACTACACTGCAAACACCAGCAGTAGATGTCCACATGGACATGTCTGTGCTCTGCATACCGCAGTCTGTCCAGCACATCTCCGCAACACTTGGCATTGTGTCCTTTCTTTGTGCTGGGTCACTTGCCTCCTTCGCACATTCTTGGTTCCCACCTCTCCCCACATTCTGCAATTGTGTGGCAGTCGGGCTCTGCCTTTGTGGATGGTTTGTCTACATGTCTGGCCCCTGTTACCACGGTTACTTGTGTTGTCGTGTCTGGTAGTTGGGCATGTTGTTTGGCATGTTGTATGTGATTGTGTTACGTGTGCTCTCCCACAGTTGTGAGTTGTGTGATTGTGGAGTTGAGGTGTGTGGTGTGTTCAGTTAGTACTTACCAATGAGCAGTGCATTGCCATGGTTGCCATCCTGGAAGCGCTGGTTGATGATGGACTGTCGGAAGATGTATGTATCATGCACACTGCCTGTGAAGTTGGCGACGACATTGGTGAACTGTCCCCGGTGGTCCACTATCGCCTGCACATTGATGGAATGCGTGTGCTTTCTGTAGCGGTAATTTGTGTGCAGGGTCTGCAGGGGGCACAAGTGGTACATGTGTACAGTCAATTGCCCTCGACACGTGCGGTAAGGCAGCTATGGTGTGATTCCCTTGCATGGTCTCCAGCTGTTCATGCACAACGTGGGGGAAGTGAAGGTGCAGGGGTATCAAGATGATACATACCGTGATGTTTACAGGTATGATGAATCCTGCATGATGAGACCATAACAGATGTTTGTGTGGTCATAACCTTCCTTTTCTTTCCTGCGGAGGTTACGAGCACACGGACTTCTGTTACAGTATATTTGGACTGGATTCATCATACCTGTATGCATTCCAGTTTGTCCAAGTGCAATACACTGTACCAGTTTACGTTTGTGACTATGAGGACGCTTGACCATTGTCACCATTTCTCCAACAGGTTTCTGACTACTGATTTCGGGATATGGAATGGTATTGGGGAGTTCCCGCAGCATTTGCAGTTTATTGGATCCACAAGTTGCCCTGGTGAAGTTCCCTGTTGGGAATGGAACGCGTTGGCTGTGCTTTTCATCTTGTTGTTTATGTATTTGTTTTAAAGTTCTGTTTTTCCACTACCATTGACTACTGGACTTCATGACCTGGGGGTTCCGGGGGGTGATTGCGGTGGGTTTTGTGGCCCTCTTGGGTCTCCAGGCTGCATGATCATTGTCTCCATGGCATCTGTTGGTCTTCAGATGTGGCTCTAGGCTGGGCTCCCTTTCATACAGCAGGTTGTCATCCTGCTTAACACCAGTAAGAGGCAGGTGTTGTATCCCTGCTGCTAACGCGCATTATCGCCTGTTTTCGGTTCGCATCGCTGATCTGGCTGCTCGTTGGGAATATCGCGAAGTGGTGTTTTCGTGTGTTTTTGCACGGGAACGCCTACTCTGTATATCATTAGCGTTAGTTGTCGCTCTCATCCGTGGCGATGTGTTTTGCGGCAGATATTGCGGGAAAGGTGGCGATGTCGGCAGTATGCACCAGCTTGTGAATGGGGCGATAAGTCTATCGCTACTTTTGCGGTGCTAAAGTGCCGATAAATCGGCGATGGCTCCTTGAGAATATGCCCCCATGTGCGGTAAACAGGTGATTTTTTTCTCAGGGGAGCAGATTTCACAATTCGCCAACATGTAGCCATTGATACTTGCCCTTTATGTTGGACATCCAGCTCCGGCAGTTCTTTCCCCCAGATCATGCTCAGAATTTTGTATTCTTTTTCCCCTGCTTGTATGAGGGCCCAGTACCAGCATGAGATTTCTTTTTTATTGGTCCTATCTTCCTGAAACGTTTTCTCGAATTCACTGGCCCCCAATTCTTCTTCTTTAAGGCTCTTGACCCAGCTGGCTAGTTGGTAGTACTTAAATCTCGCCAGAGTGCCTTTGGTCTTTTCTATGAGGACTTCCCATTCAATGATTGAGTTGTGTTCTATTAGTTGGTCCCATTTGGTTATGCCACCTTCCCTCAAGAGGGTTGCTAACTTGTCCTTAAGACTCTGGGGTTCCAGGAGAGTCCCAGATTGGACCAAATTCACTATAGTATGGGATTTTTAGAGTACTTCTTATCTGATACCATAGTTTTGCAGCCGACCAGAGAGTCTTCAACTTTATTTTTTTTACATATCTGGGGTGCCCACATTTGTAGAGGTAGTGGCTTCCTTCTGTATTGACTAGTGCCTGCAAGTGTACGGGGTATGTATCAAATATATCCAATAGTTTTCGTGTGTATTTGAATTGAAAGGTTCTGCAGTATTCCAAATTATCAGGGCTTGTGATTCCCCCCTCTTCCTTCTTTCTTCTCAGCTTTTTCCAGGCAATTCTTACCCCTTTTGCAGCCCAAATGAAGCTGCTAAGTTCTCCTTGCAATTTTTTTATCCATTCTACTTTGAATTCTAATGGAATGGTACTGAACAGATATGTACATTTTGGCAGTACTGTCATTTTAATTATGTTTGATTTTCTCATAAAGGTCAGAGGGATACCTCCCCAGACTTTGAGTAGCTTCCTTACTTCTTTGAGAATTCTGTTAAAATTCACACTTGCTATTTTCTCTATATCTTTTATAAGGTCTACCCCGAGATACCTTATTTTTTCTTTCACCATCGGATTCTTAGATTCGTTATTCCACTCTAAAATTTCTGATTTTGTTTGATTTATCATGTAGCCAGAGACTTTCCCGTATTGTTCTAGGATATCTTCTATTTTTGGGAGTGAGACCGCGAGATCACTAGTAAATACCATCAAATCGTCTGCGTACAATGCTACCTTTTTCTCCCAGCCTTGGTATGTAAATGGTATTATCTCTTGTTTATTTCTTAGCATACATGCTAATGGCTCGATGTATAGATTAAAAAGTAGCGGGGATAGAGGACAGCCTTGTCTTGTACCTCTCTTAATTGTTATTATTAAGACTATCATTGACCAGGACCTTCGCTGAGGCTTTTTTATAGATTTGTTTTATTGCGTCTTGAAAAGTCTCCCCAAGGTTGAATTTTACTAGGGTTGGGCCCGATTCACAGAACTAACTTAAGACAAAATCCTAAACTTACTACCATTTTGGTATTCACAGAAGGCACTTACTCATTTTGGTATTCACAGAAGGCACTTACTCATTTTGGTATTCACAGAAGGCACTTACTCATTAATGAGTAAGTGCCTTCTGTGAATACCAAATGAGTAAGTTACTCAAAATGAGTAAGTTACTCATTTTAGTATTCACAGAAGGCACTTACTCATCAATGAGTAAGTGCCTTCTGTGAATACCAAAATGAGTAAGTGCCTTCTGAAGAGCTATACCTCTCTGAAGAGCTCTAACGAGAGCGAAACACGTGTCAGGGGTTGCTTTTATTCATTTCAGGTTGGCTTGGATGGTATTTTACCAATCCAAAGCTGTAATACTGTGCCTGGAGTGGTAAAAGACTTTGGCCATTTTACAGCTCGGCAGGGATAGCACTGTGCTAATCCTATGCTTAAAGACTTTGCTGTAAAAATGGCAAAAGACTTTGTCCCTTTCTATCTCGGCGTGGATAGCACTGCGCTATTCCTATGCTTAAAAACTTTGATAGAAAAGCAGACATTTGAGGTGAGCAAATTTAGAGTGTCGCTGGTGTTGAGAGTGCTCTTACTGGAGCTGCTTTCCACCTAAGCTTGAGAACTACCCAGAGTTCTCTGCTTCTGTTTTTGCATAATTTATTCGTCACTCTATGCCTGAAAGGGTTTTGTTTTGATATATATATATATATATATCGGGAATCCTCGTCTGCCTGCTTGCATCTCCTTCGTGGAGAGAAAACGAGAATGGACCCAAGTTTGGTGCATAAAGTGTTTATTTTGCGCTCACACCAAATCCGCCATAACGCGTTTCGGCCGTTACCGGCCTTGATCACATGTATGTATATATATATATTCACTGAAAAAACCATAGGTTTCAGACACGTTATAGTTAGAAATTTGCATTTAAAAAACCTTACAAATTCACTGAAAAAACCATAGGTTTTAGGGACAGTTGGACATTGCACTCGTAAAAAACCCGTGAAATTCCCCCGTTATAGTTAGTTCAGCTAACTATAACTCGCGCCCCACCAATGCACTGCTGATGACGTCACATATTACATCACTCATGACATGGTCAGTGACATCACTGATGACATCACTGATGACATCTCAAATGACATCACTGATGACATTATCCAGTGACTGTGTGTTTCTGTAAAGTTTAAATATGTTTAATATATATAGGGAAAGGCGTATTGAAGAATGAGTGGGTGTATAAGTGTCTGTATGGATGATTTAGTAGGTGCGTGACTAACTCTATAAGTGAGTGATTAAACGTATCTTACTGAATGCATGGGTTAGTGACTAAACTGGGTGAATGTCTGTATCCGTCTGTCTGTTGCTGTGTAAGTGGCTGCATGGCTTTGTGAATAGCTACATGAGTGTCTATATGAGTTATTGATTGGTTGTCTGAGTATCTGTATGGGTGCCTGAGTGCTTGTGTGGGTGGGGTGGGTGCGACTCTGTGCATAGATGTGTGAGTGGGTGATTCACTGGGTGGATGGTTTCAAGAGTGCATCTGTGATAGACTGTATGGGTGGGTAAGTGTGTGTAAGAGTGTATTAGTGAGTGAATGTATGTCCCAGTGGTACATGTGTGAGTAACTACATATGTGAAAGGCAGTATATATGTGTGTTGGAGTATATAAATAGCTATAAGCGAGAGTGTGTGATTGTGAGAGTGACTGTATGGATGAGTGTGTGCTTGCATCAGTGATTGTATAAGAGCGTAAGAATGTGCTAGTATTTGTATGAGTAAGTGAGCTGGTGTGTGTATAACTGTATAGGTGAGTAAATGGCAGTGTGTTTAATTATTTGCATGACTGACTAGGTGTGTGAGTACCTCTATGGATGAGTGGCGGTGTTTGAGTGTCTATATAGGAGTATGAGTGCATATGATAGTCCTGTACTGAGTGACCATAAGTATGAGTGACTGTACAGGTGAGTGAGTGGATGTGTGTGTAGACCTAAGAATCAATGAGTGGGTATGTAGTTATTGGTGTTGGAGTGTCTATGGTTTTGCGAATGTAATTTAGAGTGGGTGTATCAAAGGTTATATTAGGGTGTGAGGAGGTGCATCAGATTATCACGTGGATGATGTCATCAGTGATGTCATGAGTGATGTAATATGTGACGTCATCAGCAGTGCATTGGTGGGGCGCGAGTTATAGTTAGCTGAACTAACTATAACGGGGGAATTTCACGGGTTTTGTACGAGTGCAATGTCCAACTAACTATAACTGTCCCTAAAACCTATGGTTTTTTCAGTGAATTTGTAAGGTTTTTTAAATGCAAATTTCTAACTATAACGTGTCTGAAACCTGTGGTTTTTTTCAGTGAATTTCAAAGGTTTTTAAATGCTAATTTCTAACTATAACGTGTCTGAAACCTATGGTTTTTTCAGTGAATTTCAAATGTTTTTTAAATGCTAATTTCTAACTATAACGTGCCTGAAACCTATGGTTTTTTAAGTGAATTTCAAAGGTTTTTTAAATGCTAATTCCTAACTATAACATGTCTGAAACCTATGGTTTTTTTCAGTGAATTTCAAAGGTTTTGTAAATGACAATTTTTAAATGTATTAATTGTTATATTTATTTTTTTGATACTGATTTACTACATTTTTTTAAACTATTTATTTTTAGATATTTTATTTTTTAAATTACATTGTAATTACATTATACATTACATTACAAAATATACTTTCTCAGAATGAATTACTTTAGTTTAAATACTTTGCAAATAGGCAATAGACTTTTAAGTACAGTAGTTACAGTTGTTGCAATGGGCAACACAATTTCAAACACAATGCAACATTGAGCTCAATGTGAATTTCTAGTTAAATGCAATTAGTTACTTTATGGATTACTTTTCTAACCACAGGACTGGATCCTAGATTCAGTCCTGGGACATCTCCTGTAAACAGTTGAGTAAAAGCGTTTTGGTTACAGTAGTGATTTTTAAGGAATATTATTGTATTTTAAAACTTGACACTTCGAAACTTTTTCACATAGAATCACCAATGTTATCCTATGGGAGGAAATTCACTTAGCAGGTAAGTAGTGTTATCATTACTTTTTCTTACTCAGTGGTGGACCCTGGATCCAGCACTGGTGCATCTCCTGTAAACAGTTGAAAGAATGCGTTTAAGTCATACAGGCGATTTATAAGGAATATTTGTAGTTTGTGAAAAACGACACTTTGAAACTTTTCTGCGGAAAACCAGACAATGGATTCCAATGGAAGGAAATACAAGTTACTGGTAAGTACGGTTAGAATTACTTATCAGGGTCAGTGCTGGGCTAAAAGATGCAGCACTGGGTTCTCTCCTGATAACAGGTGAGTAAATCGGAATTCGTAGTTCGGCTGATTTTAGAGGAATATTATAAAGTTCCAAAACTCCACACTTCGAAGAATTTCCAAGTGAAACCAGTCAATGTTAGCCTATGGAAGGAAATTCAAGTTACTGGTAAGTACGGTTAGAATTACTTTTCAGGATCTGTACTGGGCTGAAAGATGCAGCACTGAGGTCTCTCCTGATAACAGGTGAGTAAATTGGAATTCGTAGTTCAGCTGATTTTAGAGGAATATTATAAAGTTCCAAAACTCAACACTTAGAAGAATTTCCAAGTGAAACCAGTCAATGTTAGCCTATGGAAGGAAATTCAAGTTACTGGTAAGTACGGTTAAAATTACTTTTCAGGATCAGTACTGGGCTCAAAGATGCAGCACTGAGGTCTCTCCTGATAACAGGTGAGTAAATCGGAATTCGTATTTCGGCTGATTTTAGAGGAATATTTGCACAATGGTGAAGGAAGGGGTGGGGCCTGAGGTGACATGTCTGCAAACACGCCCTGTGGCGCGTTTTAAGTTGGAGAATTAATTCCTCCTCAATCCCGAGGGTCCCTAGGGGCCAACTGGCCCACCAGATACCTCCAGTATGCGCCAGAGAGCTGCGTTGCAGATAGGTGTTCAGAGGCCACGCCCCTTTTACAACACTCTGCAACGCAGCTCCGTGGCGCTTACTGGAGGTACCTGGTGGGCTAGTTGGCCCTCAGGGACCCTCAGGATTGAAGGGGATTTAATTCCCCATCTTAAAACGCGCCACGGGCCTGTTTGCACACATGTCACCTGAAGCCCCGCCCTCCCTTCACCACTGTGCAAACGCGCCCGTGGCGCGTTTTAAGTTGGGGATTAAGTCCCTTGAATCCTGAGGGTCCCTGGGGTCCAACTATCCCACCAGGTACCTCCAGTAAGCGCCACAGAGCTGCGTTGCAGAGAGGTGTAAAAGGGGCGTGGCCTCTGTACACCTCTCTGCAACGCAGCCTCTGGCGCATACTGGAGGTTCCTGGTGGGCTAGTTGGCCCCAGGGACCCCCAGTATTCAAGGGGAATTGTTCCTCCTCTGCAAACGCGCCAGGGCGTGCGCTTGCAGAGTGGTAAAGGAAGGGGCGGGGCCTGCGGCACTATCGTTTTATTTTATTTTATTTTTTTTCCGAAGGGGGCTGTGTGTCCCCCTTCCTTTTTCCTTCTTTTGTGCCCTGGGGACCCCATCCCCCAGGGCCTTACCCCTTTTTTTTCTTTTTTTTTTAAAAAAAACGGGAAGGGGGCCGCGTGGCCCCCCTCCCGTGGCCGATTCCGGCCCCGGGGCCCCATCCCCGGGGCATGGCCACTCTTTTATTATTTTTTAAGGAGGGGGCTGCGTGGCCCCCTCCTCAGGCCTCCTTTTGCCCCGGGGACCCCATCCCCCGGGCAGGCCTTTATTTTTCTTTTTTGGGGGAGGGGGCCGCGTGGCCCCCTCCCAGGCCACTACTTGCCCCGGGGACCCCATCCCCGGGGATGGCCCTTCTCCGTTGGGGACCGTGGGGGTCCCCAATCCCCACGGTCCCAGCCGGCTCCCCGCGTCCTCGGGAGCCGGCATTGCTTTCCACATGGGGTGCTGCTGACATGCAGCTCCCCATGTGGAAAGCAATCTGCTTTGCTTCATTGAAGCGAGAGCAGGTTTCCTGCTCTCGCTTCAATGAAGCAAAGCAGTTTGCAATGGCAGGACGGGAGCAGCGAGGCTCCCGTCCTGTCATTGCAAACTACAGTGTCCCGGGGGTAGGCACCCCGGGACACTGCAGGAGCCGGCCATGGGGGTGGCAGTCCCCAGGGCCATCAATGGCTCCAGGAGGGGCCGCGTGGCCCCCTCCCATCGAAATGTACAGCCCCGGGAGGTGGTGGTCCTCGGGGCTCGGGGTCCTTAACGGACCCCTAATTTACATGTTAGTGCCCCGGGAGGTGGCGGTCCCGGGGCATGTGGGGGCTCGAGCCCCCACACAGGTTATTTCTATTAAAAAAAAGAAGCCCCTGGAGGGTGGCGGTCCCCGGGGCTGCGGGAGGGCGGAGAGCCCTCCCGCACCATTTTTTTTAAAGCCCCGGGGGGTGGCGGTCCCCGGGGCTTGGGGGGCCTTAGAGGCTCACCACATAAAACATAAACCCACCCCCGCATGCCCCCGGGATTTGGCCCACCCGGGGGCAAAATAGCATCGAAGCGCGGGAGACCGCGCTTTGATTTTTTTTTTATCGGCTGGATCCGCGCACCCAGCGCGTTTTTGCCGATTTTTTCAAAATTTGGCCTTGGGGGTCCTTGTGGGACCCCCTGAGCAGGCCTAGGGGGTCAGGGTGTTTCTACCCGGCCCCCTTTTCGCGTTTTTCGCGTTTTTCTCACTGCTTTCTTGTGCCTCGGTTCTACCGAGGGACAAGATGGCTGCCAACACTTCCTGGTTTGGAGTGTTGACAGCCAATTAGCATGCAGCTCGTGATCGGGAGGGTGCACGGATCCATCGCAACTTTTATTTTGGATTTTCTCAGCAACTACTGAACGGATTTACACCATTTTTAATAAGGGTGCTTTCTGAACCAAGCACTAACTTTTTGCCAAATTTGGTGTAATTCCGTTCAGCAGGTTTTGCTGTAGGCTTGCATAAAGTTTCCTATGGGAAATTGATTTTTTTCACTCTTATTTTTTTAATTTCTCCGCAACTACTGAACGGATTTACACCATTTAAAAAAAAGGTCGCTTTCTGAACGAAGCGCTACCTTTCTGCAAAATTTGGTGTAATTCCGTTCAGCAGTTCGGGCTGTAGCCGTGGCTAAAATTTCCTATGGGAATTAACATAGAGAAAACACGTTTTGGGACCCCCCTTTTTTCTCGGCCCTCGCTTGATGAATCACCCCGAAACTTTCAAGACAGGAGCGGACCAGAGCGCCCCACTAGTTTTGAAAATTTCGCGATGATTCGTCAAACGACGCCAAACTTATTGGGAATAGAATGTTGCGGATTTCCTATGGATAATAGGTCCTAACTATAACTATCTACTGGAGACCGCCAGTAGATAATATATATTCAGGGAAAAAAACAAAGGTTATAGGGACGTTATTGTAAGACTCGGGTTTTGTCCATAGAAACCAGTGAAATTCAGCAGTTATATTTAGCTGAGCTAAGTATAGCTTGCACCCCCGCAATGCACTGCTTATGATCTCACATATTACATCACTCATGACATGGTCAATGACATCACTGATGAGATCACTGATGACATCATCCGGTGATTGTGAGTGTTTTTAAAAAGTTTATGAGTGTTAAATATATATACACCAAGGTGTATTGGTGTATGAGTGCCTATATGGATGATTCAGTGGGTGCATGACTGACTGTATAAGTGAGTGATTCGGTGTCTCAGTGAATGTAGGGGTGAGTGACTGGTTGTGTGAATGTTTGTGTCAGTCTGTCAGTTGGTGTCTAAGTGGCTGTATGGGTGTGTGAGTGGGTATGCGAGTGGCTGTATGGGTGATTGATTGGTTGTCTGACTACCTGTATGGGTGTCTGAGTGTCTGTGTGGGTGGGTGAGGGGGGGTGTGACTGTCTGTAGGGATGAGTGAGTGGGTGAGTCAGTGGCTGTATGGGTTAGTGAGTGTTTTGGTGAGGGGTTATATGGGTGAGTGAGTGTGTGTATGGCTGTGTGGGTGAGTGGATGTGTCAGTGGTATATGGGTGAGTAACTAAGTATGTGTAAGGAAAGGCAGTATAGGTGAGTGATGGGGTATATGAGTGACTATATGGGTGAGTGAGTGAATGTGAGAGTGGCTGTATGGGTGAGTGTGTGCTTGTGTCAGTGACTGTATAGGTGAGTGAGTACGTGTTAGTATCTGCATGAGTAAGTAAGTGAGTGCAAACGTGCCTCCTGGCACACTGCTGGCTAGTGGATGAAGTCCCCTTGGCTCCAGAGGGTCCTTGGGGGCCAACTACCTCTTCTGTTGCCTCCAGTAAGTCCCACACAATGGGACTGCTGGGAGTTCTTCGGAGGCCATGCCCCCTTTTTCCACCACTCTGCAAGCACGCCTCCTGTCGCACTAGTGGTTGGGGGATGAAGTCCACTTTACTGCTGAAGGTCCTGGGGGCCAATAAGACCACCTGTCAGGTATAGTAAGTTCCACACAGCTCACATGCAGCTCACATGCAGCTCCCTCTGTCCAAAAGCAATTCTTCTCCGCTTCGTGCAAGCAAGGAATTTTACATGCTCTCGCTTGCACGAAGCAGAGCAGTGGTTGCTATGGCTTGGCGGGAGCGGTGCTCCTGCCACTCCATAGCAAACAGCAATGTCCCGGTGGTGGGCAACCTGGGACATTGCAGGAACCGGCCCTGGGGGGGGGGGTGGTGGTCCCCAGGGCCATTACTGGCTCCAGGAGGGGGGCTGTGTGGCCCCCCTCCTTTGTTTTAATTTGCCCCTGGGAAGTGGTGTTCCCCGGGGCTACAGGGGGAGTGTGCGGCGCCCCCACATTACTTTTGGCTAAAGCCCTGGGGAGGTGACGGTTCCCGGGGCTGCGGGGGTCTGTGCGGCCCCCAGCTTTGTTTATAGATGAAGCCCCTGAGAGGTGGTAGTCCAAGGGGCTTGGAGGGATCTAAGAAGCCTCCCCATTTATAAAACTATAATCCCCAGGGAGGTGGTGGTCCCCAGGGCAGCGGGGGAGGCCCATACGGCCTCCCCACTTTCATTTTTTTCTTTTAAAGAGGCCTCAGGGAGGCGGTGGTCCCCGGGGCAATAGTTAGCCCCATGAGGGGGGCCCCATTCACCCCCCCCTCCATTATTAAAAAAAATGTCCCCGGACCTGGCCCACCCGGGGGCAGATAATGAACGAAGCATGGGATCCCACGCTTCATTTTTTAAAAACAGTCCAGCCGGATCCCGCTGAACATTTAAAAAAAAAATGCTTTTTTCGACATGGAGGGTCCCAGTGGAAAAGGCCTGGGGAGTCAGGGTGGTTCTACTCTACCCCCTTTTCTTTTTTTCTACCTTTTTGGAGGGGCTCGGTTCAACCGAGTCCCAAGATGGCTGCCAACACTTCCTGGTTGAAGTGTTGGCAGCCAATCAAATTTCAGTAGGGTCTCAGTAAGCGCAGAGATCTATATTTTTTAAACTTTAATATCTCTGAAACTACTGAACGGATTTACACCAAATCACAAAACGCAAGCTTTCTGGACCAACATCTAGCTTTCTGACAAATTTGGTGTAATTTCGTTCAGCGGTTCGGTTGTAGTTGTGTTAAAAAAATGAAAAATCCCCACAGACTTAACTTGGGGCCCCCCTATTTTCTTGGCCCCTGCTTGATGGATCAGCTTGAAACTTTCAACACAGCAGCTGAGCCAAAAAGGAGAAGTTATTTGAAAATTTTGTGAATATTGATCAAGCGGCACCAAAGTTATTGGCAAAACAAAAAACGCTTTTCCTATGGAAACTTTGGTCCAAACTATAACTATCTACTGGCGATATACACACACACAAAACAGGAAGCAAGGAACTCTGGGTAGTTCCCAAGTTTAGGCTAAGAGAAGCTCCTTTATAGGGAGGACTCTACAACATAAGCAACACTCTGAATCTTAGCAAGCCCAGGCTGTATTTAGCCTTGGGACAGGCATACAGCTTCTGTATCAAATTTCTTATTATGGCAGATTATTAATTACTAGGGGTTAGGAATCAGATATGGAGGGAATATGTATCAATACATATAATGCAACTTATTTCCATTTTGTACACTGTCTCAACATTCGCTACACTCAACATAATTGTGATCTTCGCTACAATTTATCTACATATATTTGGTAGTAAGTTGTTGTATAAAGACCTTTGGTATATACATCCATATGTCCTGTGTGTGAGTGTGCTTACCTGTGCGGTCTGAGGGGAACTCATATGTAGCCTGCTAAGTCTTTTGTAGGATCGATTGTTCAGCTGTATATGCGCCTTTCCTTTACCATAGTGTGAAGGAGAGCTGGTGAGACACCTGTTTGTTTCCTCCACTTTGCAGGACTGGTAACAACTTCTCATCCTGGAGCCACAGGCATCTACCGAGTGTTGACTAAATCTTGGCAAGCTGTCCATCAAGATGTAAGTCTCACTCTCAGTGATAGAGATTTCCTCAGTTAGTGATACCGCACAAGGAGGTGTAGGACTAGACCAACTGAGTAAGGTATATGGCTGGCATCAAGTTCCTGAGGCAGCATTGCAATGAGTGAGGCTTACAAACAGTTAATAATCCTGTACTTTTGAAAGTGATATTAACAAACAATAAATTAGAACAGCCAGCTCAATGGCAGAATTTTAGGACATCCACGTATAATGAACCATCATACAATTAATGTACATAGAAGTTATTTACTTAGTCAATGGTGAACCTGAAAACCTGCCATGGAGCTGTCCTTTCTGTACCCTTTCCTACAGCAACAGACAACAAGGTACAGTGAACAAAATATCCGAAGACCAATAATATAAACACTGGCTGCAAGTCCTGTAGAGTATTAGTGAAAGTCTGAAAATTGAAAAAGTTGCAGAGATCTAATTTTGAGTGACAGCTTCCAGCACTTCACAAGAGTAGTGTGCTTTCTGCCATCTTTGCAGACTGTAGTAGGAATATTAAATCTAACTCACCAATGTATGTGCTTTCCCAAATGTTTGTTCCGGTAGAGTTAGTACAGCAAATATAACCGCCCTTCTTCTCCTGAAGTATACCTTTTCCACAGTATTTGCTACAATGGAGTTAGAATAGCGAATCTGACCTTCCCAATGTATGCAATTTCCAAATGTCTGTTGACCTAGAGTTGGAATACAAAATCTGACTCTCCTGATATATGCTCTTTCTTCAATGTTTGTTATTTTGGAGTTAAAATAGGAAAATCTGACCCCCTCCTTCCGCCCAATACATATAATTTCCTCATTGTTTGTTAGATTAGAGTTAAAATAGTAAATCTGCCCTCCCCAATGTATATGTGTTCCTAAATGCTTACTATATTGAAGTTTTTTTAATTGGGGCTAGAACTCCCAATGTATGAAATAACCCAATATTTGTTAGACTGGAGTTGAAATATTAAAGTATACTCTCCCAATGTATGATCTTTCCCCAATATTTGTTAGATGGTTGTTAGAATAGTAAATCCACTCCCTCTCAATACCCCCAATGTATGCGCTTTCCCCAATGTTTGTTAGACTGGAGTTGAAATATTAAAGTATACTCTCCCAATGTATGATCTTTCACCAATATTTGTTAGATGGTTGTTAGAATAGTAAATCCACTCCCTCTCAATACCCCCAATGGATGCGCTTTCCCCAATGTTTGTTAGACTGGAGTTGAAATATTAAAGTATACTCTCCCAATGTATGATCTTTCACCAATATTTGTTAGATGGTTGTTAGAATAGTAAATCCACTCCCTCTCAATACCTCCAATGTATGCGCTTTCCCCAATGTTTGTTAGACTGGAGTTGAAATATTAAAGTATACTCTCCCAATGTATGATCTTTCACCAATATTTGTTAGATGGTTGATAGAATAGTAAATCCACTCCCTCTCAATACCTCCAATGTATGCGCTTTCCCCAATGTTTGTTAGACTGGAGTTTGAAATATTAAAGTATACTCTCCCAATGTATGATCTTTCACCAATATTTGTTAGATGGTTGTTAGAATAGTAAATCCATTCCCTCTCAATACCCCCAATGTATGCGCTTTCCCCAATGTTTGTTAGACTGGAGTTTGAAATATTAAAGTCCCAATGTATGATCTTTCACCAATATTTGTTAGATGGTTGTTAGAATAGTAAATCCACTCCCTCTCAATACCCCCAATGGATGCGCTTTCCCCAATGTTTGTTAGACTGGAGTTGATCTATTAAAGTATACTCTCCCAATGTATGATCTTTCACCAATATTTGTTAGATGGTTGTTAGAATAGTAAATCCACTCCCTCTCAATACCCCCAATGGATGCGCTTTCCCCAATGTTTGTTAGACTGGAGTTGAAATATTAAAGTATACTCTCCCAATGTATGATCTTTCACCAATATTTGTTAGATGGTTGTTAGAATAGTAAATCCACTCCCTCTCAATACCTCCAATGTATGCGCTTTCCCCAATGTTTGTTAGACTGGAGTTTGAAATATTAAAGTATACTCTCCCAATGTATGATCTTTCACCAATATTTGTTAGATGGTTCTTAGAATAGTAAATCCATTCCCTCTCAATACCCCCAATGTATGCGCTTTCCCCAATGTTTGTTAGACTGGAGTTTGAAATATTAAAGTCCCAATGTATGATCTTTCACCAATATTTGTTAGATGGTTGTTAGAATAGTAAATCCACTCCCTCTCAATACCCCCAATGTATGCGCTTTCCCCAATGTTTGTTAGACTGGAGTTGAAATATTAAAGTATACTCTCCCAATGTATGATCTTTCCCCAATATTTGTTAGATGGTTGTTAGAATAGTAAATCCACTCCCTCTCAATACCCCCAATGGATGCGCTTTCCCCAATGTTTGTTAGACTGGAGTTGAAATATTAAAGTATACTCTCCCAATGTATGATCTTTCACCAATATTTGTTAGATGGTTGTTAGAATAGTAAATCCACTCCCTCTCAATACCTCCAATGTATGCGCTTTCCCCAATGTTTGTTAGACTGGAGTTTGAAATATTAAAGTATACTCTCCCAATGTATGATCTTTCACCAATATTTGTTAGATGGTTGTTAGAATAGTAAATCCATTCCCTCTCAATACCCCCAATGTATGCGCTTTCCCCAATGTTTGTTAGACTGGAGTTTGAAATATTAAAGTCCCAATGTATGATCTTTCACCAATATTTGTTAGATGGTTGTTAGAATAGTAAATCCACTCCCTCTCAATACCCCCAATGTATGCGCTTTCCCCAATGTTTGTTAGACTGGAGTTGAAATATTAAAGTATACTCTCCCAATGTATGATCTTTCCCCAATATTTGTTAGATGGTTGTTAGAATAGTAAATCCACTCCCTCTCAATACCCCCAAAGTATGCGCTTTCCCCAATGTTTGTTAGACTGGAGTTGAAATATTAAAGTATACTCTCCCAATGTATGATCTTTCACCAATATTTGTTAGATGGTTGTTAGAATAGTAAATCCACTCTCTCTCAATACCCCCAATGTATGCGCTTTCCCCAATGTTTGTTGGGCTGTAATTAGAATAGTAAATCTGACCCTTCAATGTGTGCACTTTCTGCAATATTTAGTAGTTTGTAACTAGAATAGTAAATCTGCTCCACTCTCAATGTATGCAGTTTACTCATTCTTTGGTATAGTGGAAATATAATAGTAGATCTGATCCTCCCAATGTATGCACTTTTCACAATATTTGTTACACTGGAGTTAAAATAGTAATTCTGACCCTCCCAATGTATTCACTTCCACAATATTTGTTTAATTGTAGTTAGAATAATATATTTAACCTCCCATGTACCCTATCTATGCACTTTCCTAAATGTTTATGTGACTGGATTTAGAATATTAAATCTGACTCTCGACAATGTATGCTCATTCCAAAATCTTTGTTAAACTGGAGTTAGACTAATAAATGTGATCCAAAATGTATGAACTTTTCTCAGTGTTTGATTGAATAGAATTAGAATAGTAAATCGGACACTCCCCATGCATGCAATTTCTCCAAGGTTCGAGTGCATTTACGATAGTAAATCTGACCTTCCAAATGTATCCACTTTCAAAATGTTTGTTAGATTGGAGTTAGAATAGTAAATCTGACCTACATATATGCTCTTTCCCCAGTGTTTATTACATTGGAGTTTGAATAGAGAAATCTGGTCCCCTTCTTCTATCTAATGCATACACTTTCCAAATTTTTTGTTAGATTGGAGTTAGAATAGTACATTTTATCCCCCTTAATGTTTGCTATATAGGAGTTAGAATAATATATATGGCCTCCTCACCCAATGCATGAGCTTTTTCCAGTGTTTTTTATATTCGAGCTAGAATAGTGAATCTGGCCCTCCCAATGTATGAAATTTTCAAATGTTTGTTAGACTGGAGTTGGAATAGTAAATCTCATCCCGTCTGTTCCCCTAATGTATGCACTTTTCACAATGTTTGTTAGATTTGCGTTAGAATAGTAAATCTGGTTCAGCAACATCTGCATTTTCCCCAATGCTTGGTAGGTTGCAACTAGAATAGTAGATCTGCCCTACTCTCAATGTATGCTGTACGCAGTTTAGTAGTCTTTGTTACAATCGAGTTAGAATTGATCCTTCCAGTGTATGCAATTAACCATTGTCTGTTAGGGTGGAGTTGTAATAGCAAATCTGACCCTCCCAATGTATGTTTTTTCGGAATGTTTGTTAGACTGTACTTAGAATAGCAAATGTGAAATCCCCCAGTGTATGCGCATTCACAAATATTTGCTATATTGGGGATAGGTTAGTTTTTTTTGGTTTGGCTCCCTCCCTCCTAATCCATGAGCTTTACCCAGTGTTTATATATATTAGAGCTAGAATAGAGAGTCTGACCCTCCCAATGCCATCTATCTGCACAGGAAGGGCCATCACTGGATTTCCCATCATCCATCTGGCCAGGAAGTAACATTACTCCTCGCCCCCTCACGACCTACTTAATGGCTGCCACAGTGTGAACGCACAGCAGACATGTGCAGCAGGCACACCAAAGGCAAGCCTGTCCGCGCCTGGACCTCGCCCAGGACCAGGAACACTGCTCCTTCCCCCTCCCACCACTATCACACTGCGACCTCCGCGCCACAACCTTGGCTGCCGCTCAACGTGCTGCTGTCTCACCAAAACACATAACACAGAGGGAACATTCTTCTGAGCTTTCTGCAAGTTCTCATGCACTTAACACTCACAGCACCCCACTCCCCTACACTCACACAGTCCTGCAACCATCCACACAAGACTCCACAATTGTATGCATGCACCTCAATACCCGCTCACTCACCAAAGACCTCACAGAGAACTGGGTCCTGCTGCACAACAATGTACCTTATCTACTTTTTCTCACGGAAACCTGGCTGAACTATGTATAGTTCAGCCAGGTTTCCGTGAGAAAAAGTAGATAAGGCGAATTGTTGTGTAGCAGGACCCAGTCATCCCCTGGCTACGACATTGCCAGCAAAACAGACTTTACAAGCCTGGAGGTGGAATCACCATCATCCACAAGAACCATCAGCTGCACCACATCCGCGGACTCGCCATCCTCAAACAATGGAATACATGTTGTTCAAGCTCCACATCACAGCTAACTTCACCCTAAGTGTCACTCTCATCTACAGGCCACCGGGAATGCGCATCAACTTCACAGACACCATCATGGACTTCGTTGCACTTCTCGCCCTCGATGCTAGCAATTACATGCTACTCAGAGACCTGAAATTCTACATGGAAGACCACGCTGACAGTGGCAGCTCCGCCGCTATGGCGCAGGAGCGTCGCCTCCCCACTGATTTTAAGTAGTGCAAAGAAGAAGCATAAAATGACAATAAGTTTAAGTTATTATCATTTTATGCTTTGCCGGCGGGTGGGTGGGCGGGGCTGCTTTGCTCTTGGAGCAGGGCAGGGGAGGAGTGGTTTGCCCACTCCTAAGTGTGCAATGACTGTTTGGTTGGCCCTCTCGGGCTGCCCAAACCAGTCATGTGCACTTCCCCCATTCTCCATGCAGACTGCGTTACGGCCTGCATGGAGAACAAGCCCAGGCTCCCATTCCCTGGTTGAGCGTCCAACCAGGACGCTCAAAACCAATCACAATGCTGCACTGCAGTGTTGTGATTGGTATGGGAAGCCTGGGCGCCAACCAATCACAACACTTGTGATTGGTTAGTAGGGCCTGGCTGTGCTTCCGTCCGGAGAAGAGCAGCAGCGGAGACGCGGGACCCGGCGGAACGGTACATTTTTATGATTTTTTTTTTTAATATGCGCGACCCCCCGACCCCCAACCCACCCGTGCGTCCCGCCCGTCTCACCACCCGCAAGCCATGCAGGCCGCCACTTCACGCTGACCATAACTTAAGAGCACTGGCTGAAGACCGTGGAAGCCTGGACCTCACCTAACGAGTAAAGGGACCTACTCACATCACCGGACACCTCCTGGACCCTATTTTTACAACATTTGAGTCTACAAGCCCACACTAGTCCCCCGAACAGACCAAGCCCCTCATCAAGTTCAGCACACACACAACTGCCAGATCAGCACATCGAAACTGGAACTGCCTCACTGACAAGGACTGGAGCACCACCTCAACACCCACCGACCCAAACACAGCAACAGCTTCCCCAAAGCTATCAAGAATTTCAATAACTGGATCACCTCCTGTGCCGACTCTCTGCCCCTCTCAAACACAGCAATACAACAAGATCCAGACCCTCGGCCAGTCTGTAGATGGAGGACTGATGAGACGCCACTGCAAACAACTACAGCGCAAATGGAGAATGAGCCAGGACAATGCAGACAGTAGCACATTCAAATCCTCCCTAAGACGCTACCACCAAATGATCTGGGCCACAAAGCGTGCTGCTCTGGTGAGCTGCATTGATGCCTTCACCAACAGAAGCAAAGAAATCTTTGCTATTGTGAAAGATTTCACCTCACTATCAGCCGCCTCCAACCCAATAATTCCCTCGCAGGACCTTTGCAACAATCCCACTCAATTCTCCAGCAACAAAATCACCGCCATTTACAGCAACTTAAGCCTGCAACCCAACCCGACAGACCTCACTAAAAACCTCCCGAACTTATCCAAAGAACCAAGGCTAATCACACGGCCCAGATAAAAATGCTGCTACTATGAGGTTCATCCACTTAGGGGCCCCATCGGACTCTTGCCCCCACCACACTTAATCCAGGGGACTGCAACCCATCAGCACCATACTTACACCCATTCTGAATGCCTCCACCTATTCCCCTGACCTCCCCAAATGCTTGGAGACATGCAACTTTCCTCCCATTGCTGAAGAAATTCTCTGCAGATCCTTCAAAGCTAGCCAGCTAAAGCCCAATTTTCCTGTTACTGTTCCCAGACAAGAGACACCTCACTGAATACCTCACCAACCACCAACCACCAACTCCTCAACCCCACTCAATCTGATTTCAGATCCAACCGCAGCATGGAAACTGCGCTCATCGCTGCCATGGATGACACCTGCATGAATCTGGATAAAGATGACACGGTTGTCCTCATCCTTCTGGACCTCTACACAGCATTTGACACACTCTCCCATTCCATCCTTTTCCAATGCCTACACGACATTGAAATCAAAGGACACTCACTCCAATGGTTCAGCCTGAAACCGTACACCTTGGACACCCGTGACCTCATCTGCGGAGTTCCTCAAGGATACTCCCTAAGCCCGCCCCTTTTCAATGCATACATGATTCCTCGAGCCAGCATCATCTGCTCTCATGACATCAACGTTCTCTCCTGCGCCAACGACACGCTACTCATAATTTCCCTCAGGGGCAAGGCACCCAGTAGGCAGATCAAATTCAATGCCTGCATGACTGAAATCGGCCCTGGATGAAGACCAACTGTCTAAATCTGAACAATGACAAGGCCGAAATCGTGATCTTCGGGAAGCCCACATCACCATGGGATAGCACCACATCACCATGGGATACCACCTGGGACCAACAGAGCTAAGACCAACCCCCACCCACGCCAAGAACCTTGGGATCATCATCGACAGCAAACTTGACATGACCACCCGAGTCAAAGCCGTCACCCCCTCCCCCATGTTTTCATACCCGGAAAATGCTGAGGAAGATTTTCAGAGGGCTCTCAATCAGCACTTGGAAAACCATCATGCACACCCTGGTAACAAGCAAGCTGTATTACAGGAACACCCTCTATGCTGGAATCAACAAAACAATTCACCAGAAGGTTGCAGACCATTCAGAACTCAGTGGCCAGACTCGCTCTCAACCTCCCACACCATCTTCACAACACACCACACCTGAAGGAGCTCCACTGGCTCCCCATTCACAAACAAGCACAATTCAAACTCCTCACCCACACTTTCAAGGCACTACATAAAACTGGCGAAGCATACCTCAACAATCACATCTGCTTTCACAAACCTTCCAGACACCTCTGCTCGTCTAGACTCCTACTTGTACAAATCCCACGCATACAAAAAACGTTATCCCGCGGTTGAGTCTTCTCGTACATCGCTCCCAAAGTGTGGAATGACTAGCCGCTGCAAATAAGAGCCTCCTCCTCACTTCTTCAATTCTGCAAGAAGCTGAAGACCTTGGATATTCTGAATTCTCAAGGACAACATAAGGCACCAGACAACTTGGCTGCATTCGATCTTGCTATAATACCATCAAGCAGCATTCCAGAAAACACGGTATTTCCACCATTAACAATGAAAATTTTACATTACTTATGCGGGCTGTAAGCTCAGGCTCCCCACTGGACCCTTTACCAGCTAAGGTCTGTAGGCAGGTAGCCGATTTAGTATCTGAGCCCCTTAGGTCATTGTTGAATCTGTCACTTTCTACAGGGAAGATACCCCCTGAGTGGAAGAAGGCACTCATAGTGCCCTTGCTCAAGAAACCATCTGCCGAACCGGATATTCTTGGCAACTTTTGATCAATTCCCCTGCTACCTTCCTCCATAAAAATCCTGGAGAAATATGTCAACCGTATCATAGCAGGTCAGCTGGAAGCCTGCCACCTTCTTGATCCGGCCCAGTCCGGGTTCCGGCCCACTCATGGTACCAAATCCGCCCTGGTGACAGTGATGGATGATCTACGGGTGGCAGACCGGGGTGACTTTGTGGCCCTAATCCAGCTTGACCTCTCTGCTGCCTTTGATACAGTGACACACTCCATTCTGTTGAGACGGTTGCAGGAAATTGGAATAAAATATCGGCCTTGGAGGGGTGCCCCTACTATCTCTGGCAGTCTGGCTGCCTCCTTTCCACTCTGAGTTCAGAAAGGTGAGACAAGGAGTTCCTCAGGTATCGTCACTGAGTTCCACTCTCTTTAATATTTATCTGAGACCGCTTGCCAACTGATCCGCAGTCATGGCCTATCCTTCATGAACTACGTGGATGACCCACAGCTTATCATCTCGGCTGATGTCAATTTATCATCCCCGTTTATGAGATTCCATCTATGCATGAGGAAGATTATGATCGGGCTCAGTAACAATGCATTCAAATTTAATGATAATCAAACAGAAATTCTAAGCATCTCCACTGGACCAGTGCCTTGCTGCCTCCCAGTAGACTTCTGGCACTCTGCTACCGAGCCCCACCCCCCACACTTCCAACAACGACTGTCTGAAATCTGGGCTTTCAATTTGAGAGTAATCTCGCCTAAAATAGCCAAGTTAATAAACTTTCTGTGTCTTGCTTTTCCTTGCTCAGAGTGTTAAGAAAAATTCTGCCATTGCTACCCCTGGAGTCAAGAAGACTTACGGTTCAGTCAACAATTATGAGTCGACTGGACTATTGCAACTCACTGTGTCGTGACGCTGCTGACTATACCATCAAATGGCTTTCTTGCATTCAAAACGCAGCCGCAAAGCTTGCTTTGGGCAGAGCTTATCATTCATCTTTATTCGGATGCCCTTGCCACTTTGCATTGGCTTCCAGTGCATAAGAGAATATTTTTCAAGTCTCTTTGCTTGGTTCATAGGAAATTAAGCAAGAAGGGACCTTTTTTTTCTCCTCCAACAGATATTTTGTCACTTCCAACCCACTCATCTATTACTCTCTACCAACCCAAGGTTACTTTGTGTGCCCAAATTCAAACGAGTTCTTGTTGGAGGAAGATCTTTTTCATTTCAAGCTAGTCGTCTATGGAATTCATTGCTAACTTACATCCGATTATTGGACAACCAACTTGCTTTTCGAAAAGCCTTGAAACACTGGGTCTTCCCTCAGTAAAGCTATTGTTTCTACTGCACTAAAGTTTATTCTTAGCACCAGGACACGTTTCTTAGGTATTTTCAGCACTCTTTAAATAAATATATTAATAATAATATTAACAATGCATGCAATTTCCCAATGTTTGTTAGAGTGGAGTTGGAATTAAAAATCGCACCCTCTCAATGTATGAGGCTTGTCAAATATTTACTAGATTGACATTAGAATAGTAATTCTGACTCCCGTCACAGCCCAATATATGCACTTTCCACAATGTATGATCTTTCTCAAATATATGTTAGTTTGGGGTTAGAGTAGTAAATCTGGCCCCCCTCAGCACCAATATTTGTTAAACCTGAGTTAGAATAGTTAATCTGACCGGACAATGTATGCACCTTCCCCAAGAATTGTTAGGTTATAAGTAGAGTAGTAAATCTGCCCTGCTCCCAATGTATGCACTTTACTCACTCTTTGTTACTGTGGCGTTAGAATAGTAAATCTGATCCTTCCAGTGTATGCACTTTCTCCAATGTTTGTTAGACTGGATTAGGATATGTAAGTCTGACACTCCCAATGTATACTCTTCAGCTAGTGTTTGTTAGAATGGAGTTAGAATGGTAAATGTGACACACCATCCGCCCGTGTGTGTGGACTTATCCCGATATTTGCTGTAGTTAGAATAGTGAAGTGTGACACTCCCAATGTGTGCATTCTTCCCAATTTTTGTTATATTGTAGTCAGAATAGTGAAATGTGACCCTACCAATGCATGCATGTTTCTTGGGTTGCAATTAGAATAGGAAAAGTACTCTCCCTTCAATATACAAATTTTCCCCATTGTTTGAGTATTAGGTTTTAATCAGCTAATGGATGTATTATCCCCAGTTTCTGTAGGGTTTTTGTTATTTGTTAACAATTCTGGATTGTAGTTAGGTTATCACACATCATTTTATCTGGATGTCTCTAGACTATTTCGAGCATATTTATTATATTTAAAAAAAAAACATTTTAAAATACTTTTCAATGTTTTGTTTTAATTATTTTCAATTTTTGAATATGTTAACATATTTATTTTCAATATGTTTAAAAATTATAATGGTTGAACACATTTAAAATAGGTTTTAATATTTTTAAATTGTTTATAACGATGCTTTTGTGATGCTGCAGTCTTTCAAATAAATAAGAATTATTATACTTTTTATGTAAGAATTATTGTTATACTTATAATACATGTATTGTAATTTGCAATTTAATAGTAACATTTAATTTTTCAAATAATTATATATTGTTTTAAAGTTATATGTATTTTTAAATATTTAATGCTAATAGGTTGATATCTATATGTATTATTATATTATCTATATTTTTACAATATATTAAAATATAATTTGAGTTTTATTGTTATTTAAATTAAAATAATTTTAATTACAAATTAATGTATTTGCTTACCATTACAATATCAATGTTTTTGACCACAATATTTTTGTCAGAATATTTTTTGCATGTTTCCATTATGAATATGCAACATCTGTATTTTTTGTTCGATGTTTTGACTATGATATTTTAGCTTCCACATTTGTATTCAACATTTTTGCTTAGTTCTGAAAATATAGATATGAAAAAACATAATTTTATGTATTTTAATTGAAAATATCAAACACTTGAAACTGTAATAATTTGTAATGCACTGATCAGTGACTTAGAAGCTTGAGTGTGGTAACTTGATTAGAACTGGCCACTAGTTTTGGAGCAATAGTTGTCGGACGCCAGGGTGGCCTCCTAGGTGATGCACTCATCCTTATCTTCAAGGAGTAGGAAGGGGCTTTGCAGTTCTTGAAGCAAGCAGTGCTCTCTCATCTATGGCCTCTGAACTGGAATCCACGAATGATACTTCCGGATGTGTAGATTATTAGCAGAGAGAGATACCACGAGCCAGATCGAAGGTAGAGCAATTCTAATCAGACCAGATGGACTGATTTAGCATTTGTAGACATGGCAAAAGCAGAGGTGGAAATTTGAAAAGGAGATGTCCTAAGCGGCCATTGTTGTTCTTCTGTCCTTGAGTTTCAATGGCAGAAGCACAACAGCCATTGCAACAGGACTCTAAAACACAAATAATTTGCAGTGGTCACACATTCTATGACTAACTGGCTATTATATGTCCGTAACCAATGGGAGTATGGATCTTCATGTTGACACCCTTAATCGTTGCTAGCAAGATAAGCTGTTTAATGCCACGCGCAACCTCCAATCACCAGGAATAGCCAGTCACACATGCATAGGCACATTATGCCAGTTTCCATCTCATCTGTGAGATTCCTGCCTAATATGTCTTTGTGTTGCAACCTTATGCCATGTACAGCCTTCTATATACTGATACAGCCATCAAGCCTTGGTAACACTAAATATATGCAGGAAACAACACGTAGAGCCCTGCATGACCAGGTACAGCCTTTCATGCCGAGTACACATTCTTATTATGCCAAGGAGAGTATCATATGGGAAGGTACAGCGATCATATGCTAAATATAGCCTCACATGCACACGCACTATAACATGACAGGTGCAGACTCAAATGCCCAGGTATTACTGTATGTCAGGTGCAGTATCATATGCTCAGCTAAAGCCACCATGTGCTCAGGTACAGGAACTAAACACTGCAGACACCATCTTATTTCTAGGCACAGACACTGCATCCAAGCTGTAGTTTCACATCCAAAATATACTCGATGGTACATACATATATATCATGTATAGCCTCATATGTCATTATACGGCCAGCAAATGCTAAGCACAGCCCTATATACCATGTGCAGCCTCATATGGCAATATGAAGCAGTTATATGCTAGGTAGAGGCATATATGCTGTGAATAGACTCATGGGCGGCCGCAGAATTTCTTTCGGGGGGGGCATAATTTTAACGTCATTCATCCTCTGACCCTTTTTGACAATCTCAAAGGGCAGGGACATAGTCATTAAAGCGCAAGTGAAAAATCCAGGGGGGCAAGCAACCCCCCCCGCCTCCCCCCATGCATAAACTCCTGTTGCTACGTACTGCCACAATATTGTGTCAAAATGCAGTAACAGGTCATTAAAGTCCCTGTTCCTGAATTTCTGTCAGGAAACGCCTAACCTGCCAAGATACATGCAAGGTAAAGAGTCATGGTCCTAGGGACTGTATTGTGCACTGAGCAGCAGGCAGGACAGCAGGAGTCAGGAGTGTAGGAAGTTGCCCCCAATAAAGCTCCTCTTTAATGCTTTGCCGGCTTCCTCATGGAGTTCACGGTACTAGCATAGACCCGTTGGCACCTGGCGGAAGCCTGCACCTTCTCGTGCCCAAAGGACCAGTTCATGCTGCTGGCACATAGCACACGAAGGAAAATATAATTCACACTACAAGGTGCCTCAGCAGCCAGCAGAATGCTGCTGACTGACTCTACAATGGGCAAAGAGTGGGACTGCTGTGCCAGTGCTCCATCTGCATACTGGTGCGGCGGGTTTACACTGGGCGTTGAAGTGGTACAGCGGGGAGAGTGACCTGCATCCTGAGAGTGGTGTGAGTCTCACTGCCACACACTCATCCACTGAGAACTCAACATAACTCAACATAACAATGTGATGCAATCAACTCCTGATGACGTGAAAAGTGCTGCATTGGTGATTGGCTATTCTGTTTCCTGGTCTACTGGGGCGCTGCTATGAACTTCCCCAAGAGGTTCCAGCCTCTGAAACATGCTGCACTTTCTTTAGCCAGACCTAAAATCGACCATATCTTCTAACCTGCACATACAATTGCTAAATTGAGCGAATGCAAGCATTTAAGGTGAGAGGATTCGGTGCACTTTTGATATGTAAAATTGTTGTTCATGTATTAGTATGCAAGCACTCCACAGGAGGCGGGCTCATAACATCCAAGAGCCAATAGGACGGTGGAACAAAGCCCACTCTTTTTTAAAAAGAATCTGTAACAGTAGGTCATGCCTGCAGCTCTGCGGTTAAGCCAGACATAAAGATCACTGTGTGCTCCTGTGTGTCATATCGCTTTAAAAAAAGGATGAAAAATGTGTTACAAACCGCACGTGCCTAGTTAAGAGTTTTCCTTCAATTACAATTACAATTCCATAAATCTACCTGCTCCACTCGCCTTATTTATGTCTATATCATATTTTTACAGGAGAAGGCAGTTTTAGGGACGGGAACATAACACTCAGATTTTTTTTCAGCAGACAGCCAAGGGCTAATTGGGTCTGCGTAAAACAAAAACATTCCTGTGGCGGGGAGAACTTCTTTAAATGCATGTCATTTCCGCAGAGGTCAGGCAGATCAGGCTAAACATGTGTTACGAACTGGAAATCATTAATTGGCGATGAGTGAAGCGTCCTTAAAAGGCGGCTGCTGATGGGCACGGCGCACACAAAGCGCCCTACATTAAGAGGTGTCATAAATAATTATTTGTAAATACGAATTTTACAACAGGTATTGACTTATTTTTGACTACTCCAGTGGGGCAGCAGGGCCTGCAGTTTCAGGACACAGCGCTCTGATTTATGTCTGTAAATGGATTTATTTACGTAAAAGTATACCAGCATGCTGTCGTTTCACCTGTCAAGATTTCTGCTCGAGAGGTAACTTGTGGCATTTTATGGTAGGTGCAGGCCTAAGTAGGTGTTCACCCTCACAGGGGTTTGTTTGAGGAGATTTACAGCCCTCACAGGGGTTTGTTTGAGGAGATTTACAGCCTTTTAGGAAGCACGTGCATGGAGGTATATTTCAGAGAAGGTCATAAGGTCACTATATAAGATGGGAGTTTTTTTTTAGGGCAGTAGGGGGCAGGGTTTCTTCAGAAAGAAGAATATTTTCACCGTGGTGAAGCAGAAAAGAAATGGCTATGCGCAATATTAATACATACATATATGAAAAACTAGTTAGCATAGGTATATGTAAATACTTATGCAGGGGTTTACTCCGAAAAGGATGCAACAGTTGCAGCTTGTCAGGAGTCCCCCATGGAATTCTTTGAGGATTCCTCATGAGTCAGACATTTATGGATGTAGATTTTAAGAAAAGGGCACATGCGTCGCCCACTAGAGGTAAAAGACACCAGCATTTCATTCTGTCATCTTCTCTTCCCACTCCTGGAGCCCGACTCACACACCCAAATATACCTTACACATGCAACTCACTTGAGTGCAAAGTCGCAAAATGACAACCTACACTTGAGAATCCTTGAGAGTCAATTTATTCACACATATGTATACAAATATGTGTGTGTTTGTGTGTATATATATATATATATAATGTGCTGTGCAGGGTAAAAGATAAGCATGACGTCACGAGTGATAGAAGAGGTATCAGGGTTAGGGATGGTGAATGCATTGTGATGTAGTGTTCTTTAAAGAGGTGCCTTTTCACCTCTTTCCTAAATTTTCCTAAATTGGAGAAGCGTTGGGGCGGTCCAGATAGATATTATTGTTCCAGATCCTGGGGTACACAGATTGAAAAGCCTTGTTTTTTCTTATTTATACTTCTTACTCTGCAGTCTGATTGTGTCCTGGCTGTAGGGGTGCGGAGAGCCACCACTGGTGGTGAGCCTGTTACAAGATAACAGGGGGTGCCGGTCGTGATGGCTTTGCAAATAATGCAATTGGTCTTGACAGTGGAATGCGCCGGCAAGGGGAGCCAATCAAGGGGCATATTATCAAGAACGGCGTTAAAATTATCGCTGCCGCTAAAGCGGCGATAATTTTAACACCGTTCTTGATAATATGCCCCCAAGTTCCTTCAGGATGGGGGTGATGTGATCATATTTCCTCAGGCCCTTACATGAGACGTGCTGCAGTGTGTAGGATGCCCTTAAGGGATGACTGGTGGCGTCTGGGACACCATGGAGCATGGAGATCATCCATCCAGAGGTGAGAGTACTAGGGTTTGAATAGCAGGTCTGAAGGTGCTTTCTGAACAGAGCTGTTTCATGTGCTTTAGAAGAGAGACCTGGTACCAGTCTATCTTTGGCAGTTTGCTCCTTGAAGGCAAGCTTGCGGTCCAGAATGGATCCAAGCGAACTGGCTTTCACTAAAAGGAGGGGTTCAAAGCAGTCAAAGTTCATGTCATTGAGTCAGGTTTTGACTTTTTCTTTTTGTTGTTCTTTGCAGATAACAGGAATTCTGTAAGCCTGGGCGGAGTTTGCAGAGTTCCGCGTGACAAAAAACTCTGCTACGCTATGTGGAGTTCCATGAGCGGCGGAGTGCATTAGGCTCATGCCGTTTGCTGTGATTTTGAGCATCGAGTGTATGTCCCGCACTGTAAAATCATTGCGAATGGCACCATGTGCAGTGCAAGAGGTCGCAGCTTTCTTTCTGCTGCTCAAGTGGATTTTCTACTTGAGCTTTCTCAACACAAACGAACGGTTTCTCAATGCGAGCAGTCTCGACCTGCCGCGACCACTTGCATTGAGAAATCCAACCGCCTGTGTTGAGAAATCTCGTCAGGAGGTTGAATTTCCTCGCTTGAGCTCGCCAACTAGACTTTGGTGAGCATGAGCGAGGAAAAATCTCGCCAGGAGGTGGATTTTTCTCGCCCGCGCTCACCAACTTGACATTGACGAGCACAAGCAAGGAAAAAAAGTCTGCGCTGCGGAGCAGAGTTTTTGGGAACTCCTCGTGCTCCGCAGAGTGCAGAAAATTTTGCAAACTCCGCAAACGGAGCGAAGTTCACCGCCCAGTGTTAGAATTATGTCTTGATTGTGTTGAGCTGCAGATTCGCCTGGACAACAAGATCTGGAAGGTGTGCAGGCAGTGTTTGAGGTGCTGGATGTCTGAAGGCAAGGAGGCATTGAAGTAGAGTTCTTTATCATCGGCATATTAGTGAATCATGATGCTGTTTTCTGTGATTAGAGCACCATGTGGCTCCAGGAAGGCACTGAAGATGACAGGAGATAATATGGAACTTTGGGGACTCCACAGGTGATAGAAAGCTTTTGGGATTTGCAGATGCCCATTTGAGAAAATCGGTGGGAAAGGTAGAAAAAAGCACCAGTGAAGGGCATTGACTGTCAATCCTATTCAAGACTCCAGAGTGCTTATGAGGGTGGGATAGTCAACTGGGTCGAAGGCAGATGAGATGTCCAGCAATATTAGGAGGCAGCGGTCATCTTAATCTGTGCACAAGAGGGCATGTGACAATGTGTAAGGTAGCAGTCTCCGTGCTCCAGTATGACCTGAAGCCAGACTGGTATTTGTTCAGATGTTGTTCTGGCTGCCGTGGCTCTCTGGAGAGCTGCCACAGCTCTGTTAGGAGCAACCATGACCTAGAAGGGGTATCCCAGCATGCAGGATGCAGTCTAGTTGTTACACCGCGTCGTGTGCATAAGAACACCTACCCCCAGAAGTCCGCTCACCTCGCAGCCATGGTTCTGGTCGCAGCAGAGTACAAAAGCTGCGTTTGGGAGACCCGCAGTGCCTGGTATTGATAGTTTATTGGAACCTGTGCACTTACCTGATTGCTGTCGCTCCAGCTTTTCTTCTTGGCGCGTCCTGACATCTTGGTGCCCATGAACTCCTCCCACTTGACTTCTGTTTTTTGTCTGCACTTCTACTGCACAAGAGAATGCAGAGGGCCTGTAAAAGAACACTACCAACGGAGAACTGCTCACAAAAGGTGCTAAGGTGTGACATTCAAGTGCTGTTTGGAATAAGACATACCATATTAAACACTCTGTGTCTGGGCATCTAAAGTTTGGATCCAGCAGTTCCTGGAAAAACAAGGACAATGAATTTTCCACCATTTATAAGACTGTTGAGTTAATTTCCTTTTCGAAACTTCAATTTAATTATACTCTGATCCAGTCTGCATCGATTGGTGTCCTCTTAAGCTGGACGTGTTTTCTGGGAATGACTACATAATTCCCAAATTAGATTGTTGTGAATAACCTCTCAGGGCTATATGTCAGGTAATTATGGGTGTTCCAAATGGGTGATTACTTAAGACAGATATTTACCCTGAAAAGTCTTTTATGGTTACATTGTTTGTTTTCTTTTTATTTAGGAGTTACTGAAACCCATTTTGTGCTTTCCACAATCTGAACCATAGGTGAGAAAGTGGGAAGTTTTAGGTAAGCTGGGTAATACAGTGTGTTCCTAAAGGACCCTGTGTTAGAAATACCCGATAGTGTACACCATCTCTTTTGTTTTAACAAACATACACATTTACACTACTGTGCAGCAAGGGAACCAGTGTGAAGCACTTACGCTGAGCCGGACCAGGGGGCATATTAGCAAGGGCTTTATCGCCGCTTTAGCGGCACTTTTTGCCGCTAAAGCGTCGATTTTTTTATCGCCCTATCATCAAGCTGTCGCTAACAGGCGTTAGCGACAGCTTTCTGGCGATAGCGGCCGGTTTTCCCATCGCCTTGCATGCCAGCGATAATTATCGCTAATGACATGCAAGGTAGGCGGTCCCAACTAAAAGCAACTGAAAACAGTCGCTAACACAACTTCCCCTATTAGCAACGCAGGCGAAGCGATAAAAAAGTCGCGCTAAGCGCGATTATCGCTAGAATTTAACACCTGCTAAAAACATGACTTACCTGTTTCTTCAATGGGAGGTGGATTGTCAGGCTAAGTCCACCATGAGCGTAATGCGTGAATATCGCTGGATTTCCAGCGATATTCACGCACTTTAGCCGCTATCGCTGGATATTTTATCGCATTGGAGATAAACGTTGCTAATAGCGTGTTATCTCCGCAATAATATCCAGCGATAGGCGGCGATTAAAAAAAACGCGCTAAGCGCGGTTTGCGATAATTATCGCAAGTTGTTGCTAATATCACCCCAGGTTGGACCAAGGACTTACTCTTCTTTTCTCAGTCCACTTCCCTTTCCCCTGAAGGCTGGCACAGCTTGAATCTTCGTCGGGTTTCGTCCGGTGACAGTGTATGGGTGGCGTTGGGAACTCCCCTCTGGGATCAGATCTCGTTCCTACAAGATTGCACAACCTGAAGCAAGAAACAGGTTAGTGCTCAAGTGTTACAAATGTTAAGCATTGATGTGATCTTGGAGTTGGACATAGGCTGCTTTTTCAATGACCTTGATGATAAATGGCAGGTAGTTGGTGAGAAGAGACGGGTCTAGTGTAGATTTCTTTAGGAGCGTGAGGGTCTCGCCCGTCTTGAGAACTTCTAGGAAGGTTCTTTGCATGAGGGAGGCATTGACAATGGTGAGTCAATGGTGAGTCAATGGTGAATCAGTGAGAGAGCATCCCCAGACAGTGAACACTACTAATAATGTATTATTATGTGGGAGTGAATCTGCACACATTTTGTGCAGACGTCTTGAAGTTGTGTATAGTAGTGGGCAATCTACTGGGCAACCTGTGAAACGACTTTCCAGCATTACTGGAAACATTTGGGAATTACAAACCAGCCAGAAATCTATTCCAGATGTTGGGGGAATCCTAGAGGAGTAAATATCTGATTAGTTTTCTGGGATTGGCTCCTGGTACCAATCCACTCGGATTTACCCTTCTGCAATCAAATTAGCCCCAGAAAAGCGGACGGTTAAAAAAAGTGCTCTTGTGACAAATGTGACCTGGATGCCAACTCCTTGCCATTAAGGAGGGGCATGATGGTTTCTTATAATACATGCGATTCTGCAATCCCTGTATAAAAACAAGTCCCTGATTTCTTTATAATGGGCGACTTATGATGCACCCAGTCACCTATTATAAAGAAATGACGTAGCCGCTCAATTGTATTAACTTATTACAGTTAAGTTCCGATGCCACAATGCCTACTGCCAGAGCCAGTTGCCGAGGGGAGAAGCAGGTCAGTTCATGGAGCATAAGTAAAGCAGTTGTTTAAAGCATGAAACATGGCTTTTCTTTCTTCTGCTCTGTTTTTTCTAGCTGTACAGTGAAAAGCGGAAAGGAGATATATTGCAACATGTTTATTTTTGCACTTCTTGAGTAATCATAGAAAAGTTAGAATCTTTCTGCATTTTTCTACACATTTCGAGCTACTTGAACTTTCATTAAAAATCTGACTTGCATTAAACTGATTTTAATATCTCTTTACAACAAATATCTAACAGCTTTTTTGACATGTTTAATATTGCACTAGGGTCTATTTTTATTCTTCATGTTTGTAAACCTGGTCTTTCTTTCTTAAGAAAGGGCTACGCACCAAGGATTTAAGTGTTTTGTGGGAAAGGTGATTCTGTGACCATGTATTATAAGGAATAAAGCACCCACTGCCATTCATAATAAGGATATTGCACGTCACCTCAGAGTTCCATAACCTTATTAAGGAACTCAGTCTTCAACCTCGTTCCTTTATATGGTCAGGGAACTCCTCGATGACTTGCAATATCCTTAAAATGTAGGTGGGGGAACTTTATCCCACACATTTTGCCTCTGCTTTGTCTTGAGGTCTTTAAGTCTGGGATAAGGTGGGGGTATCTCGTATGGAGTCTATTTTAAGTGTTGGTTCCACTTTCATTCATTTTATTGAAATAGTCAAATTTGCATAACGCCAGATAATTATGAGGGAGGATAACGCTCAGTGGGGCAGTTGGTATTTGCCAGAGAATTGTTGTGTAGGATAGTTTGTAGAGTTTCTAAGGCCCTTATGTGACATAGAAGACATAAAATCTATAGACTCAAAGTGAAACAGTGGAATAAATCACTTGGAAAAAGTTCTTATGTCTATCGATTGTTGCCCATATCTTTATATTGATCCAGATCATTGTGAGAGCTCCTACAGTGGCTGAACCTATGAATGAGGAAATCATACATAGATTCAGACTTAAATTTCCAAGGAAAGGCGGTGAAGTAAATGCTTTGTTCCATTTAAAGTAGTAGCTCTGTTAAACAGAGTTACTGGGAGAAAGTTGTAAGTTGTATTAAGGAAGACTCTGCAGAGCAGTTGTCAACAGAGCCTGATATTTTACTCTTAGGATACTCCATTGTAAGTGCTGCATCATGTGTGACCTTAACATTAGAACTGTTTTATAGGATACTGGATGGGTATTCCAAGGATAAATAGATTGTAGAAGTGGGGTGGCTGCAGGATCTCAAAACAATAAGTTTTTCCACGTTCTAATTCTTTTCAGGGGATGATTCTGCAGTGGAAATGTCAACCTATTAGACCTATCAATCTGATCAGAACAAAGAATCATATCATGCCAATCCTCCTGACTTGACTCAATTACTTTCTCCTTATTCAATACTGTCAGGAACTATGTGGATAAAAATAGGTATCTGAGGGAGGGTTAAAGAGGTTGAGGCTGGGGCCTTGTGCTCTATTCAAATTTTGAGCCCATCAATCTCAGCCACCATCTTACACACTCATAGTTTAATCAATTTCGGAGAGTTATCTCTTTTTATAAAAATGATGGGGTGTGTTTGGGTAGGAAATTTGGTTTAGTAATTGATGTTATCTAAAGGCAAGCTTGTTATTTAGGACATTATATTTTGTCAGACAACCCTCAGGCTGCCATATTCTGGTACCATACCGTTGTTAGGTGCTGACCATGTAGTGCAGAGCTGTTGTCAAGGCAAAGGCACAGACTAGCCGAGAGATGCTTGCCAAGTCCCGAAGCTTGTCATGGGGAGGAGGATGCTCACTGAACTAATTTGTGTTCAAACCTAGCATCAAGTAGACTTGAAGCAGGACCAATCGGTTCATCTGGTCTTCTGTATCTGCTCTCAATTTACCAAGGTCACTGACTGACAGCTCTCGCAAATATACTTGTATGTCTTGGTGGTAAAGTTGGTCTCTGTTGCATCTTCTTCACAGTGGGATCAATCCTGGCAGCGCTCCTTATGACAGCAAAGGGCCTCAGCTCATGGACACCCATGAAACAAAAACTCAGTGGCTTAAGTGTGTATGTGTATTGTTCACCTGTGCTTAATTGTAATATGCCATTCCTTTCCAGTAAAACAGCTTTTATCAGTTTATGATTTGTGTTTGGTGCTAAAATTTGCAAGGTAGTGTGTATGTTGCCTATGGTGTGGTCTTCATCTGGTCATCTGAGGCACATTCTACCTTACAGCTCTTACCACAAAACTAATCTGTGATCCTTTCAGTTACTTATATGTTTCATGCATCCTTCACCAGGCTGAGGGTTTACAAGGAGGAGCAAAATATTTGGGCAAATTCCAAATCATGCAAAATCTGCCTGTGGAGCAGAATTAGGGTAGCTCCACAGGTGCAAAATGAAGAGAGGCTCCTTTTAAGAGCACTGTGGGCAGCCAGGCATTGTATTTGCATTAATGATAATTGCAATAATATAAATGCATTGCCCAAGCCCCTGCAGTGTTCTTTCTTGAATGTGCCTTCCCCTGCAGTGAATGAGGAATCTTTGTGCCGTGGGGCATTCTGTCTCCATTTTACTTTTTTCCAATTCACGGTAGGGGGATGAAAAGTCATAGGTAACCGGCAGAAGAGCCCAAAGTTTTGGATCTGCCTACTGCAGGAAAAAGGGTACTAGCCCACCCCTGATGGAGGACCATGAACAAAATTTCTTAGGGCCAATATGCCTTCCCTTGATGTATTTCTATGAGGTTCTAAGGACGTAGATACCTTGCTGGCCCCTATACATGCACACATGAAGAAGGAATCCTGGAGAATCTATCTTCTAATAAAATTTTAAAGGAAAGTCAGGGGATACGACACATCTTTTCAAACACCAGGCATCTTATCAGGAAATGGGGATTAAAGATTAGAGAATTCCTTAAACCTGTAAAGGCACCAATTAGCAATTTACATTTACTTTGTACCTTGGGCTCTTCTTTGCCACAGAGAGCTAGTGAAATGAATTTCCCATAAGACCCCACCTCACACGCAACCCCCATCTTCTGCTCAAGAGCGTCCCCCCACCATTGCTGATGGCTCAAACTGATACAGGTTTATTCCCACAAAACTGCACCTTTTCTGCCTATTGTGATGTACATACTTGTGGGAGACAAATACTGAAATACCCAAATTTGCATAATACTAGATAACTATGAGGAAGGATAATTAATGCTCAGTGGGGCAAGTGGTACTTGCCAGAGAATTGTTGTGGAAGGTAATATGTATCATTTCTAAGGCCCTTATCATGACATAGACGACATTGTCATTGCCAGAGAATTGTTGTGGAGGGTACAATTCGGTCCAACAACACGTAGTGAGATTTCTAAATGGTCAGGTAGAAGCTTTGATATGTCCTCTAGTAGAAGTCTTCGATTACCCAACACATGAACACGTTCAATACCCACATACAAACTAGTGGTGAGTGAAAACATATTTGCCAGATCCCTGATCTCTGTTCCAATGAGCACTCTGTTGATTCCGCTGTTTTTTTTATCTTGGCTTGAAGAGAATTGGTGACGCGTCCGCAATTAAACCATTTATTTACTGGCCATGAATTTGGTCCACTAGGGAGCTAGGCAAATACTGTGAATCTCTGAAAGAAGTATTAAATTTAAGTGGTGCTAAAGGGATTCCCTGGCTAAGTCATGTTAAAGCTTGGTGCAGATCGTTGGGGCTGATTCACTTGTGGGACCGCCCCACTCATAAAAATAGTCAATCAATGCTCTTCTAGCTTTAAAATAAGAGCAGATTTTTTTCTTGTCTTGCAAACAAAATTCTAAAGTATTTTCTTTAGGAATGTTTGGAAAAAAACTATTTTTTTCTTTGTTTCTCTCTATTAAATTTAATATCATAGGGTGCGGAGAATGATAAAAAATCTCTTTAATGAAAAATATCCATTGTTTCATATGTTCACAGGCAGCTAAATTAGGGAAAACCCTTATTTTTTTATGAAATTAAACAATGCGCAGACATTTTTAAGGAAAGTTCACAAGTTGGGTCAGCCAATTACTTTAAGGGGGAAACGGAGAGGGCAATGTAACAAAGTGTACATTGCTAAAAATGAAGGTCAAAGTTTGGAATTATGCAGCAAGCACAGATCTGCACCTCCTCCCATCAAAGTCTAAATCTGGGCTATAGCGTAAGAGCAAAAACAGAGATAAAGACTGCAACAATTCTACAGTGACTTATAGGGCATTGGCAAGTAACTTTTGCCTGGAGACCTTTTTACACTGTTGCTATCTCTTTTATCTATCTTGTAAATATAGTAGAAAGTGTATGTACTCTGCAAAGCCTGCACGGGAGAGGTTACACCTAACCCTTAAATTTCATCGATGGGCAGAGTCTGCAGGTATTGGATTCTCTCTAAGAAACAACCTCTTTCTGGAGCTGATTCAGTAAATGCATTTTATGTCTGTGAAGTAGAAGTATAGGAGTAGTAGTTTACCTACTCTCAAAAGTCTTTCTGAATTAGCCCCAAAAACACTTAACTACTTCTTAGAAAAGTGCAAAGTTAGCTCAGTCCTCCCTATTTGTAATAAATGCAAATGAATAATCCCGGAATATTCCTATTTTACATGTTTTGGGGCCAAAAAGAGTAATGCAGGAGTCCTGCTTTATATACTCCAACATCCCTTTGCGAAAATGGCCCTTTACTTTCTGGAATTTCAACTAACAGGCCACATTAGGTCAAAGATGTTGATTTACAAATGTTTTCCCAGCCATATGTCTGACAATCTCTATGAAAAAGTTGCAATTTACACATGTGTAATTTAAAAGAAATTTAGAAAGTCTGTAACATGTATGTTACATAAGAAGCATCTCCAAAATAAGTTGCAAATGTGTAATTTATGCACATATGGCATAATGGGGGTGAGAGAGTGTGAAGGGGTGAGAAGTTAAGAGGGATAATTATGTAAAAAGAGGGGTCCTGAGTCCTGGGACTAAAAGTAATACCCTTCAGTGGCATTCGCAAATGTTTTCAATTGCACATGGAGCAGTTGTGGAACACAGGGGCAACTTCTGACTCAAGGCTTCTAGGCTCCGCCCACCCAGTTTTGTGAGTTATTTTGATGGTAATTGCTAAGAGTAATTACCACCAAGAATACATTTCTAACTAAACAATGACTGTTTACCTAGAAATGGCATGTGAATGGTAATTACTTTTAGCAATTACCATCCACATAACTCAGACAACTGGGTGAGTGTGCCTCAGTGCCTAGTTGCCTTCCTTGCACCGTTGCTGACACTAGGGTCAGGCTGGCAGCCAGTCATATCACAGAGGCACACGCACCAGTGCGCATGTGCTAACTAGCGTTTTTATTCTTTTTTTTTATTTACTTGAGGTGGCTAAGGGCTGTCCTAGCGCCAGCCCTGGTCTGCAGTTCTTGGGGGTCTCAATAGACCACCGACCGATGATGAATAGCAGCATCACATTTTAAATCAGCCCAAGTGTTTAGGGCATCAGCCTGTACTCCCCGGGGCTGCTTGTCAATCAATATAGGCCGCAACCTAGTCCCAAGTCGTCACAGAGTGAGGATGGACTCAGGAAGCATCGCTGACCCCACCCTGTGATGTGTTTGGGAAGGACGGGGTGACAACTCATGATAACGGTGACATTGGGCGACATGCATGCTGTAAACGGATACACTGTGCATGCCTTAGCATGCTCAGAGTATCTGTTAACAGAATTTCTCAGTCTTCAATATGACTTCTGAGAGCAATGCACTAGTGCACTCCAGGAGCACAGTGGACCGAAGGATGCTTGATGCCACCGTAGCATGCCCTGCAGCAGCGGCTCCTCTGCTAAGGCGGAGGAGCGCCGCCTCACTGCTCTTTGAGCAGTGCAAAGAGGAAAAATAAAATGATAACACAATATTATTATCATATATTTTTCCGCACTTGAAGCACTTTTACGGGGCGGGGCGGGACGTGGCTGGGCTGTCTTCACAGCCAGCAAGGGGAGGAGTGGTTGGTGCACTTAAGTCTTGGGCTGGCCAAACCATCATGTGCACTTAGGCTGTGCAATACAGCCAGCTGGAGAACATGCACAGGCTCCCACTCTCTGTCTGAGCGCCGAACCACGGCGCTCAGATAATCATGATGCTGCTGTCATGCTGGTGACACCAGCGTCATGATTGGCTAGGGGAGTCTGGGAGCCTGTGTGCTTCCTGCTAAGCTTCAGTGCGTCATGGACAGAAGGACGGAGGAGAGGAGGCAGCGGGCGTTTTGCAGGTAAGTCGTCTTTGCTTTTTTTTCTAACCCCCCTCCAGCACCATTCCCTAGAAGCCACCACTGATGCCCTGGCACACCTGAGTGCTGTGGGTGACTTTCATTTTTGAGAGCCTCCTCCTGTGTAGTAAGCTGGAGATTGGAGCCCTCATTCCTTTATTTCAAGACGCTCTGATATATGCTAATTAAGTCATTAGCACATATGAGAGTGCCTTAAGATACGTGAGCTTAGGATGTGTGCTGTCCAAAAAGGAAGCAAAACGAGCTGAACTTTCACAAGAGGCAATGTGGCTCAGTGCTTACAGCAGCTCACCATCCAACACAGGGAGCCAGGTTTGAATTCTGACCTCAGCCGAGTATCCTATGCTCACAGCAAATCTCCCTGTGCTGAAAAAAAGGTGTAATGAAGTCTGTTTGTGTTGGCAGCACTCTTATGTCATTGGGCAAGTCTTGTTCTATGTAAGTCTGTCAAAAGAAAAATGTGGGCCTGTCACCCATGCTCTAACCTCATCCTCCGATAATAAAGGACAAAGCATTCATCTTTGGTGCCGGAAAAGGATACCCGTCTTGTGGCTGAATTGCACAGTGTGAAACTGGAAAAATATGAGAGCAATCCTGGCTTCACTGCTTGACCAAATTGTGTGGCCCTAAGCAAATACTTTATTTTACCAAGCCTCCTTGTTTTTTATTATCCAAATGAGCACCTTCAAATGTGTGAGTTCAGGAAAATTGCTGTACAAAACCTCTTGTATTTGATGCAATAGCCTATAATGTCTCTTCATGCTTAATTGGAATTCAGGGCACATATAGGGTGCACATGCCAACTGACTTGCCTCTTTGGGCAGATGTACGAAGCAGTCTGCGACAGGAAAAAAAGGCTTTTTGGTTTATATGAAAGCCAAATTGAGATACAGTAACAGGTTACCAACCGTATTTACCAATAGAGAAAATACTGATTCAGTTTTTGGAAGGAGTGTCCCTTACTGATAGGTGTCCTTTCCAAATACTGAATCCAAATGGTATGTATAAATGATTTGCAAATCAAATCCATTCGCCAAACATTAATATTTTATAGACTACAAGCATGTAGTGGTAACCCATTTGCAAATGGGAAGGGGCTCTCAAGGGACTCCCCCCGCCCCCATTGTGAATGTTGAAAAAAATATTTTTAAGAGTTGGCAGTGGTCCCATTAAAATGTTCATTTTCTTTCAAATACAAACCGTTTTCCTCTAAGGAAAACGTGTTGCATTTAAATTCTTTATTTAAAAGCAATCACAGACATGGTGTTCTGCTGACGTCAGCAGGCCATCACCCTGCGATGTCTGCCACAGTGGGTCACAATTTGCGACCTACTTTATTAATATTCATGAGGTAGATCGAATTGTGACCCACTACGTAATTGGGTTTTTGTGAACCAACCTATTAGTACATAGGTCTGTTCGAAAAAACAGAATGGATTTGGTAAACTGTGCACAATGTGCAACTACCTTTACCGAATCTATTCTTAGTGCATTGGACCGCAAGTTTACTAACAGCATTGTCATCAGGATGGGCAGTAATGGTACTCAGTTCATGTTTAAAAACTCTCACTTTTAATACATACTTTTCAATGCAGAGATAATCTGCTATACTAAGGTGAAACGCTTCAAAGTGTTAGGTACACTTTCTTAAATTTTGAAGACATCTTCTCATATTCTAACATGATGGCTATTGCATGCTTTACATGCCAAATATTTTCAAGGCTTGACTCAGGCACGGGCTCTTAGAGCCAGTACAGACCCTTGACTCGGCTCTGCCTTGGCTCTCCGTGCTCATTTGTTGGCCGCCCACCTCTATAAGAGAGCACCTTGAAATACTTGAGCCCAGGTTGTGCGCTTTATGAAAATACACCTTTTTTGTATAGCGCTGATTCTGCGCTCACATATTTCAAGGTGCTCTCATATGTGCTAATGACGTCATTAGCACTGTACGCCTTGAAGTACCTGAACTCAGGTTTCCTTTTTGTACAGCGCACATCCCGAGTTTAGGTATTTCAAGGCACTCTCACATGTGCTAATGAGACAATATACACCAGTCTTTAAAACGTCAGACTCACTCGCTCTGCTCGCGTGCACGCCAAAATGTATTAATTAGACTTACGCCCACCACTTTCAAATTCCACCAGCCACCACTGCTGGAACACCTTCACCTAAACGAATCTGGCTTGAGAATCTTTAAATATGTGTGGAAACGTCGAAGTAATATGGTGTGTCTGAGAAGCAGGGGCATATATGAAAAAAGCACTGTGGGAATCAAAGAAAAATAAAATAAAGGTTAACATTCTGCTATTTTCTAACACTGTGCATAAATAGGTGATTCAGTGTGAAAACTACACACCAGTACGGTTATAGGAACAGGTGTACATTTAACTAAAACGGAGGTAAATAGATAGGCCTGCCCAGGGCTATAAGTGGGATGAAAAAACTGGGGGGTCTCTCAAAGGGACGTGGCCAATGTAATTAAGGGCGTGGCTTAAAAACACATAAGCTAGAGATCTGTGCTTAGCATGGTGTGCAGCCCGACTTGTATTTTGCTGTTTCTGTAATTGCATCGGGATATATGGTACAAGTAACACGTACCTACAACAAGTCAGGACTATTGGCTTTGTCAATGGTTGTTAGTTTCATAAGATAAATAACCAGAAACATTGGCTTGTATATAATATTCAAAAAGCTTCCACTAAAGCCCTGGTGACACCACGACAATGTTGCTGCTCCTGAGTTTCAAAAAGAGAAGGGAAATCCAGAGAGAAAATTACTCTCTTTAAAGGATTTCCCTTCCTCTACAACGCTCACCTGGCATGACGTCATGCCGTAACTTCTCCACTAGTGAGAAGTTACGTGTGAGCACGCGCACATCGATGTGCCTGTTGTCACTGGAGTCCGGGAAAAAACGGACCGCCTGTGCCAGGGCACAAAACAGAGCCCGATTGGGACCCGTTTCGAGCCCCCCTTTAAAAAACTGCCGGTGCTCAGCACCGGTGAGACCCGGCCCACTTAAAGCTCTGGGCCTGCCTTATACAACGAATAAAACGTTTTTAACAAAAATCCATTACAATTTGCTGCATAAAGGATACTTTAAAATGTACACGCTGCCGAATGTTTCATCCCACATATGCAGAACCTGTGAAGATACAGACATAATACAATACCGCGTAATTTACACCTAGTCAACCACCGTTTAACTACAGACATACGTCGGTAAAAAGTGTCTGTAATTTTCAATGATCATCTCCAGCAGCAGAAAGAATTCATTGAAACCGTAGCAGCGTGCAGTTCCCGCTATGAACACAAGGGGGCCTGTTTCGCCCATCAATTGGTGCTCGAGGCGAAAAGGACATCACACCTCTAGGGTTCCTACTTGTGCACATGGACCAGGCACGCAGAACTGAATGGTTTACAGCAAAGAGACATGAAGAGAGCTGGGGTCTGTCTGTCTTTTCGTTATATTCTGCAAGTGCATTTACTTTTACAATTGAAAGCCATGATTTTACATTTCCAGCCAGAGAAAATATAGTGGAAAATTCCGTCATTACCCCTAATGTTTTGTTTAAAAATGTAATATTGTCGTTCCCTCAATTAGACACTCCAGCTATTATTTCAGCACAAACTATATGCAAAACCCGAAAAAAATGTAGTTGGTGACCAAGCACCATTGTCTGTGAAAGAGAATGTGACAAGTGTTGTACACACTTCATGCTGTGAATTAAATGCTGGGCCCGTTGTCAATGCTTTCACCACTGTAGTGCATCTGTTTCGAAAAAAGTGATTGTGGCATGCTAGGCAGGAGTAAATCACACACAGGGGGTGAGAAGTGGGCGGATTAGGTGATGGTTTCCCTTGTAGGTTTCTGGGCGCTCACAGACGCATCTGTTGGTGAGAATTAACAAACACCTTTTGGACCAGCTCCGATCCTACGACTGGTTGCACATTGCTCAAGTAAATCCCCTTTTGCAGTGAATCGTGGACCAGACCACTGATAATCTTGGCGGGGGTGGTGGGACAGCGGTTTGTCCACTGTGGAAACCTTACCCCAGTGGAGGAAAAAAGCACTGCTGGAGAGGAGAGGGTCCTTGCCTTTTCACTGTGGAATTGCACTGTGAGCAAGGCACGAGTCCTAAAAAATAGAAGTGGGGGGACTGACCAAGTTAGGCAGTATGCAAGTGACATCATGACGCGTGCCATCAAAGCACATGACGTCACGACGCGTGACATTCCATGTGGCATCACAGGAAGTGACATCACAAGAAGTGACATCAGATACTAAGATCTCACACATATGTTTATCAGGTGCATCATGAGTACATTAACAAATGAGATTTGGAGTCGAGATTGTGCCAAAGAAGTGGCGCAATCCTGACGCAAAATCTGGACCTCAACGAATACATTTTTTTTTAAACCCTGCCACAAAGAAATTAGCAACAAGGAAAAGCATGGTAGTAGAAGTTCTGCTTAATTGGTTGCAAAGTCTGCATTTTAAAATATTTTATGGGGTTAAGGCATCTGCTGCAGAGGTTCTCAGTAAATCTCAGGGAATAATAATAATAAGAATGAGATAACTTTGGAGCTTAACGCATTTGTTGGAGAGATCTGTGTTTTGTGCACTCCCATATTTGAATCAACGTAGTACAGAAGATTAAATTGTCTCCTGCAAAACATTATCACCCATTGTTCTTGGGGGCGGGGGTCGTTTGGGGATTGTTGAACCTCTATTTTGTTGCTACCTTCTTCGTGTTTGTTATTCATGATATCGCAACACAATGTTGTGAGCATAAATGTTCCTCTTAATTATGCAATAGTGCTCTGATATGTGTATGTTATAACATGTGCCAACTGAAAATGCAATAAAATAGGTTTTTAAAATAAGTTGTCTCCTGCAAGCATCAATGTAACATGCAGATCACAGATTTTTATTTTATGTAGATAGGTAAGTGGATTACTGCTTTGAACATTGAGATCCTTTTGGTACTTGCAGTTAATATATTGCAATCCTTCTAGTAGACCACAGTGAGCTATGAAGGCTATTTGACTCCTACACCTTGTAACCCTGACTGTCTCATGTAACACATCTTGTACATTCATGTACACACTTACATGAGTTATTTGGAATGCATAATGTGTATGTTATGTAAAGCGCTCTAACATTTTGTGTTGGGATGAGTAGCGCTATAAAAGAAATAAAATTGTGCTATTTAAATTTTTTGTCTAAATACTGGGACAGACCAACCCATCTGACATTCTTACAGTGCATGCACTTATATACAACAAAGTAAAAAGCATGCATCTCTTAAGTACCTGTGATAACAAGCTGTGTGGTTTTTATTCCCCGCCGGTGAATTTGCATTTGTGAGGTTCCAGGATGCCTCCAGCCGGATACTCGATCAAAAGGAGGCCTGATGCCCCTTAACTTCTTTCTTTATCTGTGCCCAGTTGGAGGTGAAAAAAAAACCCTCGCAGCCTGCACGTTGCTGCTGGGAGCGAAAATCAGACAACGTGCAGGAGCTGCTAAACGTGTCCCAGTGTCTCACTATTACACTGGAACAAGTTCAACATATTTCTGTGGGGCCCAACTTCTTAGCAGGGTGGACGGCGTCCGCCCTGTGAAAATAGTGGGTGGACGCTGTGTACCCACGTGTACCCCCGACTCGTGCCCTGACTGTGAGTACTTGCGCTGCGAGTACAATTCCACAGTGCGGTAATAGTAACCCATGACAAAGTCACATGACTTTCTTTTGAGGCCACACAGTAGCCTTCATTTGGCACAGCTTTCTAGGAATATTCCTGGAAAGGTTTGTGAATTCCAAAAACAACATTAAAGTGAGTTCAAGCAAGATAGCTAATGTCTTTTGGAAAGATTTTTAGTACAGAAGACTGACACAGTAAAAGGGGTAAAATTGCTTGCACTTAGTTACATCTTAGTTATGGTGATATATTTGAGAAGTAAATATTCCGCCGGACGTGACGTGACAGAGGTGACCCGCCATACTACAAGTGCATTACCTTTACGTCCCTCCTCCTTGACCCAGTCATAACACGTGAGGTAGTATCCAATCACTGACAGGGAAAAAAACTGGAAACGCTTGCTAACTCCACCCAACCTCCTGCCAGGGGCTATAATTCAATAGCCAGAACACAGCACTTCCTGTTTTGTTTCCTGTTTGTGACGGGACAGGGGACGCTGAAGTGACTGCCTGGCCTTTACATCCAATGTGTCGTCTTCAGCCTCTCCTTCTGCTGGGCTCTGGGAGTACCTGGGGACCATTGGGGGAGCTGCTGGGTGTCAGGACACGTAGTATGGCCTCCTAGAATCCATGAGTATGGTGATTTGCCAGGAGACCTGTTTGCTGGGCTTGGTTGGGCTCCCGGTCAGCGTTTCCTTGTGTTCCCCACTGCGGTGTGACACCATGGAGCGCGTGTGCACTTTGCCGCTATGGCCACATTTCTGCACTGACGTCTGGTCTCCGGCTCACATTCTTTCCCATGTGAGTGACAATATGGGTTTCCTAGATGAGGAGGTCGCCAGCACATCCAAAGACATGGTTTTGCTGCAGTTTCGGAAACAGCCTACCAAAGCCTTGCCCATTCATTCATTTGTGATGGACGTTCTTTTGAAGGAGTGGAAGGATCCCGAATGCATCATAATGCCTCGCTTCTTGTCTAAGCTGTATCCATTGAGGGACATGGAGGATATAATTTCGGAGTCGGTTCATGTGGACTCTATTGTGGCCAGTCTGGTGGGGCGACCGTCCATGGCTGAGGATAATATCCTGAAAGATGGTGCAGATGAGAAGATTGACTCCTCTTTGAAGAAGGCTTAAGCGGTGTCCCATCTTGCCATTTGGTCTGGGGTTTATGGAGCGTATGTGGTGCAGTCTTTGTTGTCTGACTTCAAAACTTTGTTCTCTATGATGCAGGATGGTGGGCAGTGTCCTGAGTTGTTGGAGTCCATGGAACATCAGGTCGAGTTTCTTTCTGACATTGCGTTTGACTCTGTTAGAGCATTAGCTTTATCATGTGGTGCTTCCATTGCTGCCAGACGCAATTTGTTGCTGAAGGGGTGGAGCACGGATTTTATTTATTATCTATCCCTCTCTATTCCTGATTCTATATTTTGCGTTTTTTCCTACTTTTGTGTGCTTTTTACTGCGTTATTCACTCTTTTTTTATTACTTGCTTTTTTCATTTTTTTACTTACTTTCTTTGCTCCTACCTTTTCTTTTCCGCCCCCCGCCTGTCCCAGAACCATGCCAAAGAGTAAGGGCAAGACCCGGAGTCTGAGTCGCGACCGCCTTCCTTGCGGAAGGCGACGCCCACAAGGGGTGTAGCCTCGGCAACTATTCAGTGAGGCAGAGGTGGCCGCACTGGGATTTTTTGTGCAGCGCCACCTCCCCTTAACTCTGGCAGCAGGCGGCAGGCCTGGGTCAGGGTACGGGCTCCGGGAGCGTCACCGGCGGTGGGGAAGGGTGCGCCGGGCAGTGTTTCGCTGCTCCGGGGTCTGGCGCACCCATAACCAATTGACGCACGATATCCTGGACCGGGAGCAGGACCTGCTGGACCTGCTAGGTGTGAGGTCCCGGGGCTTGGTGAGTAGCTATTTAATATTACTACTTTGTGTTCTTCTGTTCTGTGTTATATTGCGAATATTATTTTTTCCGCAAATAGCTAACATGCTGCTATGGCTGCTTACATGCAGGTAACCTATGTTTGAAAATCTTATATTATGTGATTGTTACTTCCAGACAGGTGCTCGGCGCTACTAACTAATCGTACTTGTTTGCAACTTTGCGCTCACTTGGGCTGGTTAGGTTAGAGAATGTAAGTTAGGTAGGTAATCCAGATAGGGAAGACTCCAGTCCTTTCCTTTGCCCTGTCAGGCTGTCCTGTCTCCTCCTGTCACTAAGATAGTGGTAGTAGTTAGTTAGTATTATTTGGTAATATAGCGCCGAGCGACTGGTGTGACGCGTCCTCTCACATGACTTCAGTCCTAGTACAACCTTTTGTAGTTCTTCTTCTTATAGTGAGTGAATAGCAACCAACCAAGAAGAATAAATGTAGACTAATTGGCCCCTCAAAGGGGGTTGTTGGAGTTGAGACATGATTGGGAATGAGATTGGAACTTAGAAGCAAATATAATTTTTTTGCAATTCATTCCAAAGTCTGGAATAGGCGGGCTGGGTATGTTTAGGATTCAGGAATCGGAATTGAAATGTGGAATTATAATGATCGGATGGTAGTCGACTGCGACTCGATCATTTTTTGTCTCTTTCTTTACATGATGATCAGCATCCAGGGGCAAGAAGAAGACTGGGGGAGCTGGCAGTGCAGCGGGTGCGGGAGCTGGAGGGGCCTCCCAGGAGCATCAGGAAGCGGCCTCAGGCGCCGATGGCTCTGCTGCTGGCCCCAGTAAGTCCTCCTGGTGTTGTTATATTATATTTATTTCCCTAACTTTTACCGCTCTATTACTTCCATTTCCTAATTTTAATTTTTCCAAAATCCTCTTCAATCTATCTGCTTCTAAATTCTTGTTTTTGCTCCATTACCTACTACTAAGTACTAGGACTACTACTAACATTGTTTCTTCTAGTGTCTGATTTTTTTTTCCATTAAATCAAACTGCATCTGACTAACCTCTGCTCTGACTCTGTATTATATAACAGAAACAATGGTTCCAGCGGAAAAAATGCTAATTTATAATGGTACTGGTATGCACAATCGCAATCATGAAGGGTTATGATGATGTCAGAAAAAAAGGAGACCCTATAGACCTTTGTTTGTATTTACATTAATTCTTTTATAATATTCAAAGAATATACAGGTATGTACAAAAAGATTGGTGTTTTGTGTCCCCAGTGTGAAATGCAACCATGAAATAGAAAGTGACAAAATACGTGACGTATACAACTTGGTTTCCACAATTTTTAAAGACGACCATTTATAACTTTTCCATGATCACATCTACTGTATGAAATAATCAGAGCTGTTGAAGTGGTTTGCTTTAAATTGCTGTCGACGACGTTTCAACCCTGCGTGCGTTAAAGGGTCTCTTCAGGACCAGGGGATATAGGGACATCTGATGGGGGTTGCGCAGCCACGTGAAAAAGGTGAGATGTGTGAAACACCGATAAAGTGAAAAAGTGAAAGAGGTAGCGGGAATACTCACCCGGGACCCAGCCGGGTGCCCAGTGTGAGGAAAGAAGTGACTGGCTGGCAAACACGGTTGTTTTTCATGGGCTGTATAGCGATGTGATGTACGATCCACTGCAGATAGGATCAGCCAGTAACAGGTGTGGGCGAATCCCACAATCCGTTGCGCAGGTGGTGCGGCAGCTCCAGCCTGTACAATATGTATATTAAACCGAGGACCCAATCGTGCCGTCGGTGCAGGAATGAATCTTAAGAATGAATTGGCTACGTGCCGAGGATAGAACCGCTCGATCCGTCTGCCTGGTAACAATGACCCAGCTGGGTCCCAAGTGAGTATTCCCTCTACCTCTTTCACTTTTTCACTTTACCGGTGTTTCACAATTGCCTTGCCTGTCTGCCCTCAGAGAGACCCAAATTACATACAGTTTATGTTCTGTTGTACCGGGCTTCCTTTTAAAGCTAGCAAAGAAAATTAAAAAATAGCTGTAGGGATCAATTATAAGCAAAGAGCAAACCTAATATAAACAACAACACACAGTCGTAATGATTGAAGAGAAAAAATGAATAAAATTAATTAAAAGATGATGAATGATACTGTCTAGGTTACTGTATGTTATCCTGGTCAAATTGGGGAGTTGCATCTCGGCATTCCTCTTGGTCCTCCCTTCCATGGACACTCCGTCCATCAATCTTGGGTGCCACTGCCTGACTGGCGCATGCGGATTGGTAAGGTAAGTGTGAGTTGTTTTATAGCACATGGTAAAGGCCGGCCTGTAAGTGTGGATGTAAAATCAAAAAGGATATTGAAAAATCAAGGAGAAAACAAATGCATAAATTACGGAGGAGTGCAACACAAGAACACTTTCAGAGGCGGCATGGCTAAATCATGTCTACTCTGTTTCCAGCATTAACCTACAACAACAACAGGAAGAGCAGGCCCACAGCGCCCACCCAACCTCCACTTTACTTAGATGTTTTTTGACTGAGCCAGACAGAGCACACATATACAGCAACATAGCATTTTCCAAATTAAGTAACTATATCATTCAAAGCACCTCTGTCAGTCATGTTAACCACTTGACTACACTCGACTCGACTGAGTCGACTCCACCACTGCACAGACATGTAGGTCTGCTGTGGTTGTTGTTGACTTGTTTACCTTTTATGCCACTTCATGAAACGCGGCCCGAGTTATTCCATCAATCATCTCCGATCCTACTGACTGACTGCGAAGAGTACTGGTCATCAGCATCATGGTGTAGTGTACCGAGTGAGTCCATCCAGATTCCAGATTCAAAAATGCAATGGATCGGCTTGCAGTAGAAGTACAATTTTGTTATTAAACAACAAGAAGGGAAACATTGACTTGAGTCACTTTTAGTGTGTAGATTAAATACTAGTACACTTTGACTTCACTTCATGCACAACAAACAACAACAACACAAACACTCAGAGTCAGCGTCCAATGCATGACATCATTACCTGTTCCGTCTCGGTAAGGGGCAGTCTCTCTCAGCTCGGAAAGGAGGATAGCTATAGTCATAATGTTCCACTTCTTTTGGAGGGACTCGACGAGGCAACATTTCTTGTACTATTCTCCATCCAATGTCTGGCTTGAGGGAAATGGATTTAGGGCGAGTCAGGAGGATGGAGCAGGACTCGGAGGAGTGGACTTAAATGCACACAGCTGCAACTCCAATATGGCAATAAAAAGAGAAGACGGTGGTGATGGATTTGTTGTGATTCGAACCAGAAAGACAGAGACACACACAAATAATAAAAGTAAATAAGGAATGTGAGAAGTTGGCCTGGTATATGCTGTCCACTAATTATAGTGGGCACCTTGCACCAGTCCAAACAACCCCTTATTGGAGATAGGTTATAGACAAACTTTATTGAAAGCTATCCTAGTGGTAGCTATGGAGAGCAGCCTTCAGGCTAAGTCTTGAAGGAATGTAAAGCAGCTTGTTTTACCAGTCTATAATCTCTTGAGTGACCAAATGAAAGAGCACCACACCAGGTATATATTCAAAATATATGTATTTATTACTAAACACACTCCTCTAGTCTCTTTATGAGGCTAGAGTTCGAATTACATAAGTTATAAGTTATTCAAACACAGTAATAGCACAAATACACGTTTGGGCCCTAGGGGCGTACCAAACCATATACCAATAAAGTGGTATAAGAACCATGACTGAGCTAGACACTAGGCCTAGAGCCTCTAGAAGTGCTTGGACCACAAGGAACCACCCAAGGTAGTGACACAGGGGACCCACGGGGGACGCGTGCAGTGTAGTACCACAGCCGCGAATCGCCGTTAACTTCTATGGAGAAAGTCGCGGTTGGGAATTTAAAGAAAAGGGACACTTAAAGAAGGACTTGGAGCAAACCCTTTGAGAACTAGGTCGTTCTAGAGTCTCTACCCACGGGAGCACCGGAGTACTCTTGTTACCTCACCCAGGGAAGCCGGGTGCATAGGTGCCTTTCGGGGTCGGGTTTCGTCGTCGATTTGAATGGCGATCTGCTGCAAAGTGCTGCTGGCGACCAAGTGAAAAGTGTCCGGGTGGATCCAAAGGTGGATCGGAGATCTGAAGAACCTGAAAGCAGAGGGGACAGAGTCTGGGTCACTAGCCAGTGACCAGGAAGGCGATGAGCAGATGCCCACCGATGTCGAGTGCTTCAGGTAGGTTGATGGTCATCTTGACTCTTCAGCCACGAGGTCCAGGAGGCGTTGTCGGCAACCAGGAGCAGGATTCAGGCTGGTACACAATGTCTGTCGAGTGCTGAGGTGTCGGCGACCGGATTGGACCCAACAAGCCTTAGCAACGGCAAGTCTCGATGAAGATTGACGATTGTGCAGACCAGCAAGGTCTGAGGAACTCACCCAGCAAGGGTAAGTGAGGGCAAGCCTGGAGCAACCAGGGAGCCCAAGTAGAAAAAGATTGGCCTTCGTGAAGGGCTACTAGCCAACGGGCAAGCGACCGCGAAGGAGCCTCGAGACGGTGCACGTGGAGCTGGCTCACAGGACACTCGTGGAGTGGAGGCCAGTGATCTTCGGTGCAGTTGGTGCTGGAGGCTAGGGCTACTCGGAGCCCAAAGCACGACTTCGTGGGAGACCCAGAAGAGGATGCACTTGCAAATGCATGCGGTGTCCAGGGGTCACGGTTCCACGTTACCCACGACAGCTACGGGCCTCAGCTTTGCTGGGGAATCAGGGCAGCCTCGGGGAAGTCTGGAAATCCACCTCTGGTGATGCAAAGACTTCGGCGTCCGGCGGGAGCTTCAGCGATGCAGACTGGACAATTGCTTCTTTGGTGCCTGCCAAGCAGGGGAGTCACTCCTTGACCCCAAGGGAGATTCTTCTGTCCTCTAATCTTTAAGTAGAGCGTCGAAGTTCCAGGATTCTGTGTCAGAGTTTCATCCAGGGATAATCTAAAGTCCTAAGGACTGGGTTCCTATACTTATACTAAGTTTAGGGGTTGGACTTACTCTGTGGTCCCACCTATGGGTGGGTCAGGGCAGAGGGGTGGCTACACCCCTTTCCCTTTGTCCAGTTCGCGCCAAAGCAGGGGCTGCAAGACCCTGATCCGGTTTGAACTGGGGTATGCACAGGGACACCAAATGTGCCCCCAGTGCAGGACTTCAAAGCACCCGAAAGTGCTCCCACCCAGCCCCAATACACACTATCCTGTCTGGGGAGGTGGTCACACCTCCCTGGTGCAGGAAACCTATTGTCCAGGCCTCCCCTGCCGGAGTTTCGGTCAGCAGCAGGAGGCCAGACTTGTGTCTGTGGCAGCAGCATCCATTTTGTGATGCCAGGGCTTGGAAAGTCAGTACCGGGCATACCGGTGTGTACATGCCTTTCCCTCTAGAAGGGTGGAATGCTACCCCCGCCGCCAGAACTGGCGGGGGGGTAGTATTCCAAGATGTTTGACACCAAACACGACATGTTTCCGTGCAGCCATCCCAAAGTTAGCATTTAACGCGAGATTATAATGCGCTTAAGAGTATATGGTCAGGCTGCACTACAAACAGCATCAGAGAAGGGTCTCCGAACACTGCAGAGGGGCCCTGCTCATGCAGGGGCACCCTCTCACATAGGAACCACGCACTCTGCCTTCAGGATTGATAAGGCCTGCCATAGGAGTGACTTATAGGTTTATATGTGTGTATGTATATAGTGATATAGGTAGCCTATATCACAGTAAGGGGTGCATGCACCACCTTACCCAGGCTGCAGTAGCAGACCTGTGGTGTCAGTTTGGATGGCCTTCCAGGGGTGGCACAATACATGCTGCAGCCCCTGGTAGGCCTCTGAGGTACCTATGCCCTGGGTACATAGTATACCATATAATAGGGACTTATAAGGGCACTCCAGATTCCAATCAGAGATGTGCCTAAGGCACATGGAAACCATTTTAGAGAGGAAGCAGCTAGGTTGGGGTTCGGATTAGCAGGGCCCCAGCCAGACTAAGGTCGAAAAACAGTGAAGCATCAGCAAAAAGTGGGGGTACCCATGTGAAGCAGATCCTACTCTCCTACACAACCCCCCCCCCCCAAACGTAGGGACATTAAACTAACCTTGCCCAGTTAAGTCTTCATGTTCTAAGTGGAAGTACCTAGAGAGTCCATCTGCATTGGCATGGTTACTCCCAGGTCTATGTTCCACTGTGAAGTCCATCCCCTGTAGGGAAATGGACCACCTAAGCAGTTTGGGGTTTTCACCCTTCATTTGTTTTAGCCATAAGAGGGGCTTATGGTCTGTTTGAACAAGGAAGTGAGTACCAAACAAGTATGGCCTCAACGTCTTCAGAGCCCAGACCACAGCAAAGGCCTCCCTCTCAATGGCTGACCAACGTTTCTCTCTAGGGGTCAGCCTTCTGCTAATGAAAGCTACTGGCTGATCCTGACCTTCTTCATTCAATTGTGACAGTACAGCCCCTACCCCCAATTCAGATGCATCAGTTTGAACAATGAACTTCTTGGAGTAATCAGGACTCTGTAGAATGGGAGCAGTGCACATGGCCTGCTTCAGGTCATCAAATGCCTTTTGACAGCTAACTGTCCACTGAACCTTTTGGGCATTTTCTTGGAAGTTAAGTCATTCAGGGGTGTCACTATTGATCCATACCCCTTGACAAATCTCCTATACTACCCAGTCAGGCCTAAGAAGGCTCTCACCTGAGTCTGGGTAGTTGGAGCAGTCCAGTCCATGATGGTCTGGATCTTGCTCTGCAAGGGTTGAACCTGGCCTCCACCCACAAGGTGGCCCAGGTACACAACCTGACTCTGCCCTATCTGGCACTTGGTGGCCTTGATAGTCAGGCCTGCCTTTTGCAGGGCCTGTAAAACATTTCTGAGGTGGACCAGGTGATCCTCCCAGGTGGAGCTAAAGACAGCAATATCATCTAGATATGCTGCACTATAGGCTTCCAGACCTGTAAGGACTGTATTCACCAACCTCTGAAAAGTGGCAGGTGCATTCTTCAGACCAAAGGGCATCACCACAAATTGATAATGCCCACTAGGGGTTGAGAATGCTGTTTTTGGCTTTGCATCATCAGCTAGTCTGATCTGCCAGTAGCCAGCTGTCAAGTCAAATGTGCTTAGATACTTGGCTGAGGCCAAAGTGTCTATTAGCTCATCTGCCCTTGGTATTGGATGGGCATCAGTCCTAGTGACTGCATTGAGACCCCTGTAGTCCACACAAAACCTCATCTCTCTTTTTCCACCACTGGTGTGAGGTTTTGGCACAAGGACCACTGGACTAGCCCAAGGGCTATCTGAGGGTTCAATAACTCCCAAATCCAACATCTTCTGGACTTCTTTCCTGATACAGTCCCTGACATGGTCAGGTTGCCTATAAATCTTATTTTTAATAGGCAGACTGTCCCCAGTGTCCACTTCATGAGTGCACCAGGTGGTCTGACTTGGAGTCAGTGAGAACATGTGTCTGAACTGATTGAGCACCTGTCTACAATCAGTTTGCTGCTGGGTAGTGAGGCTGCCTGCCAAGGCTACACCATCCACTGACCCATCATCAGGGTTCTGTGAGAGCAGGTCAGGGAGTGGGTCACTCTCTTCCTCCTATCCCTCATCAGTAGCCATGAGCAAGCCCATGTCTGCCATGTCCACATATGGTTTTAACCTGTTGACATGGAGAACCCTGTGGGGACTCCTGGGTGTTCCTAGGTCTACTAAGTAGGTAACCTCACCCTTCTGCTCATCAATGGTGTGGGGTCCACTCCATTTGTCTTGGAGAGCTGCTGGGGCCACTGGCTCCAACACCCACACCTTCTGTCCTGGCTGATAAACAGTCAGCACAGCCTTTTGGTCATGCCAGGCCTTTTGAAGTTCCTGGCTAGCCTCAAGGTTTTTAGTTGCCTTTTTCATATACTCAGCCATCCGGGAGCGGAGACCAAGTACGTAGTCCACTATGTCTTGCTTTGGGGGCTTGAGAGGTAACTCCCATCCTTCCTTCACCAAGCACAGTGGACCCCTGACAGGGTGACCAAACAAAAGTTCAAAAGGGCTGTAACCAACCCCTTTTGAGGCACCTCCCTGTATGCAAATAAAAGGCAGGGCAAGAGTATGTCCCATCTTCGCCTAAGCTTTTCTGGGAGCCCTTTAACCATGCCCTTCAAGGTTTTGTTGAATCTCTCAACTAAACCATTGCATTGTGGGTGATAGGGTGTGGTGAACTTGTAAGTCACTCCACACTCCTTCCACATTGCTTTTAAGTATCCAGACATAAAGTTAGCACCCCTGTCTGATACAACCTCCTTAGGAAAGCCCACTCTTGAGAAAATTCCCAGGAGGGCCTTTGCCACCACAGGTGCTGTAGTGGTCCTAAGGGGAATAGCCTCTGGGTACCTGGTGGCATGATCCACTACCACCAGGATAAACCTGTGCCCAGATGCTGTTTGGGGATCCATGGGACCAACAATGTCAATCCCCACCCTTTCAAAGGGAACCCCCACCACAGGTAGTGGTATCAGGGGGCCTTTGTAGTGCCACCTGCCTTGCCACTGGCCTGGCAGGTTACACAGGAGCGACAAAACTCCTTGGTGTCTTCAGACATGTGGGGCCAGTGAAAGTGAGGGACAATTCTGTCCCATGTCTTGTTCTGGCCCAGGTGACCTGCTAAGGGAATATCATGGGCTAGGGTCAATAGGAAGCCCCTGAACTTCAGAGGTATAACCAACCTCCTGGTAGCACCAGGCTTGGGGTCTCTACACTCTGAGTACATGAGTCCATCATCCCAATACACAGTATGGGGACCACTAGCTTTCCCAGCAGCCTCAGCAGCAGCTTGCTGTCTGAGGGGTTCAAGGAGGGGCAGCTCTGCTGCTCCTGGCTCAGATCTGCCCTGGAAGGTCCCCCTGTCCCCAAGAACTCAACCTGTTCAGGTTCAAGCTCCTCTGGGACAGTTCCTTCCTCAGGACTGAGATCATCCCACTCAAGGGACTGATCTTCCTTCTGAGCCAAGGGGAAGGCACTGCCTTTACCCTACTACTCCTCCTCTTGGAAGGCACTTGGTCCATTATTCCAGAATCCAAGGCCTGTTCAGTGCTAGACATTTTGGCTTGTGACCTGGTCACAGCAAACACATCTGCAGGGATCCCCAGCATTTCTGCATGGGTCCTGAGCTCCACTTCTGCCCAAGCTGAAGTTTCTAAGTCATTGCCAAGCAAGCATTCAACTGGTAGGTCTGCACTTACCACAACCTTCTTAAGGCCAGTTACCCCTCCCCAGGAGAAGTTAACAACTGCCAGAGTATGGTCTGTTCTGACATTGCTAGCATTGGTCACTTGGTACATCTCACCAAGTATAACTTGCCCAGGATTCACAAGGTCTTGTGTCACCATGGTGACACTTGCCCCTGTGTCCCTAAATGCCAAAGCCTCTCGTCCATTGATTAAAGGCTGTTGTCTGTACTTGCCCAGATTACTGGGACTCATAGAGGAGGTCATATCCATGCCTCCATCACAGACTAGGACAGCCTGAGTGAGTTCTCTGACTAGGTCAGAGCCCATCTCAGTACCCAGGGTCAACCCTACTAAACCCTTGGTTGTAGTACTCCCACCACCAACTGTAACTGCACTAGGGGGAGCAGGTGCCTTAGGGGCATTGGTGGGGGCTGGAGTCGAGTCTTTGGACTTGGTGCAATCACTGGTCCAGTGGGTCTTTTGCTTACAGACCTTGCACCATGGTTTTCTTTGGCCTTTCCCTTTGGTAGACTGTGAATCCCCACCTGAAGAAGATTTTTGGGGGCCTTGTGAAGACTTTTGATCTTTACCCTTCTCCCCACCCTTATCAGAGTTCTTAGAATCTTGCTTCTTAGGGTCACCACCTTGGTTCTGTACCTTCTGCCTCACCCTGGTTCTGACCCACTTGTCTGCCTTCTTTCCCAATTCTTGGGGAGAGGTCAGATCAGAGTCCACCAGGTACTGATGCAACAGCTGATTTTGACAGTTATTAAGAATCTGCTCCCTCATTATCAGATTGTACAATTCTGTGAAGTCACACACCTTACTGCCCATCAACCAGCCTTCCAGAGCCTTAGCAGAACAATCCACATAGTCTACCCAGTCTTGAGTCTGTGCTTTTTGGGCATCTCTGAACTTTAACCTGTATTGTTCAGTTGTTAGGCCAAACCCATCAATAAGAGCACTCTTCAAGACCTTGTAATTATCAGCATCCTCTTCTCTTACAGTGAGGAGCTTGTCTCTACCTTTGTCTGCAAAGGAGAGCCACAAGATTGCTGCCCACTGCTCCTGAGGGACCTTCTGTACTTTACAGGCCCTCTCTAGAGCAGTTATCCATTTGTGGATGTCATCCCCACTCTGGTAGGGAGGGACAATCTTGCTCAGGTTTCTATGGTCATAAGACCTTTCCCTATCTTTAGGGATATTGCTGCCACCATGGGACTCTAGTCCCAACTTTTTCTCTCTCTGTAGAGATCTAGGGACTCCTGTCTAGAGCCAATTGCTGCTTTCTGAGTTCAAGCTGGGCTTGCTCATACTGAATCAGCCTCTTTCTCCTCTCATGAGAGGATTCCCTCCTATGAGAGGAGACAGAGGTCCCTATTGAGGTGTCAGAGTGGTTAGACTCCTGAGAAGGAGATCTAGACCTTCTAGGCACACTCATAATCCTTCCTGGGGGACAAAGTGGAGGTCATTCTGATCCTCCTCTTCCTCTTCCACAGGAGGGATTGGGTTTTCCAGGTCAGGGTCATTGTCACCCTCCTGGTCAGTTCCAGAGGGGGGTTGGGGGTGTTGCTACCCCTGGCCCCATCCTCATCTTCTGCCCCACCCTCTGCACCTACCCCTTCAGTCCCTAAGGGCCTGTTGAGATCATCAGCCATTAACATCTCTCTCAGATGTTGGGTGGTGGGACTTTGGCCTGTCTTCAGTTTCCTCACATTGCATATTGCTCTCAATTCCAAGAATGGGAGTGTATCATACTTGGAGGGAAGAAGCCCAGTGGCTTCTGGCAAGGACTCTCTAGGTCCTGGCTTTGAAGACATCACTAGTGAGGTGTGGTGTATGCACTACCTACTCTAGTGTGGCCTACTAAACTCTCTTGAGTTGTAGAAAGGGTGTGCTATCCCTTAACACACAACTCTAAGTTCAGTAGAACTTACTGTATGCTAAGCTTAATTCATATGTACCTTAGGTACCTTTAGTGGTTTTCAGTTGATCAATTCAATTGAGATTATCTGGTAAAACAATAGCAAGCTGGAATCCCACACGCTGCACACCAATGTGAGAAGTTGGCCTGGTATATGCTGTCCACTAATTATAGTGGGCACCTTGCACCAGTCCAAACAACCCCTTATTGGAGATAGGTTAAAGACAACCTTTATTGAAAGCTATCCTAGTGGTAGCTATGGAGAGCAGCCTTCAGGCTAAGTCTTGAAGGAATGTAAAGCAGCTTGTTTTACCAGTCTATAATCTCTTGAGTGACCAAATGAAAGAGCACCACACCAGGTATATATTCAAAATATATGTATTTATTACTAAACACACCCCTCTAGTCTCTTTATGAGGCTAGAGTTCGAAGTACATAAGTTATAAGTTATTCAAACACAGTAATAGCACAAATACACGTTTGGGCCCTAGGGGCGTACCAAACTATATACCAATAAAGTGGTATAAGAACCACGACTGAGCTAGACACTAGGCCTAGAGCCTCTAGAAGTGCTTGGACCACAAGGAACCACCCAAGGTAGTGACACAGGGGACCCACGGGGGACGCGTGCAGTGTAGTAACACAGCCGCGAATCGCCGTTAACTTCTATGGAGAAATTCGCGGTTGGGAATTTAAAGAAAAGGGACACTTAAAGAAGGACTTGGAGCAAACCCTTTGAGAACTAGGTCGTTCTAGAGTCTCTACCCACGGGAGCACCGGAGTACTCTTGTTACCTCACCCAGGGAAGCCGGGTGCATAGGTGCCTTTCGGGGTCGGGTTTCGTCGTCGATTTGAATGGCGATCTGCTGCAAAGTGCTGCTGGCAACCAAGTGAAAAGTGTCCGGGTGGATCCAAAGGTGGATCGGAGATCTGAAGAACCTGAAAGCAGAGGGGACAGAGTCTGGGTCACTAGCCAGTGACCAGGAAGGCGATGAGCAGATGCCCACCGATGTCAAGTGCTTCAGGTAGGTTGACGGTCGTCTTGACTCTTCAGCCACGAGGTCTAGGAGGCGTTGTCGGCAACCAGGAGCAGGATTCGGGCTGGTACACAATGTCTGTCGAGTGCTGAGGTGTCGGCGACCGGATTGGACCCAACAAGCCTTGGCACCGGCAAGTCTCGATGAAGATGAAGATTGACGATTGTGCAGACCAGCAAGGTCTGAGGAACTCACCCAGCAAGGGTAAGTGAGGGCAAGCCTGGAGCAACCAGGGAGCCCAAGTAGAAAAATATTGGCCTTCGTGAAGGGCTACTAGCCAACGGGCTAGCAACCGCGAAGGAGCCTCAAGACGGTGCACGTGGAGCTGGCTCACAGAACACTCGTGAAGTGGAGGCCAGTGATCTTCAGTGCAGTTGGTGCTGGAGGCTAGGGCTACTCGGAGCCCAAAGCACGACTTTGTGGGAGACCCAGAAGAGGATGCACTTGCAAATGCGTGCGGTGTCCAGGGGTCACGGTTCCACGTTACCCACGACAGCTACGGGCCTCAGCTTTGCTGGGGTCTCAGGGCAGCCTCAGGGAAGTCTGGAAATCCACCTCTGGTGATGCAAAGACTTTGGCGTCCAGCGGGAGCTTCAGCGATGCAGACCGGACAATTGCTTCTTTGGTGCCTGCCAAGCAGGGGAGTCACTCCTTGACCCCAAGGGAGATTCTTCTGTCCTCTAATCTTTAAGTAGAGCATCGAAGGTCCAGGATTCTGTGTCAGAGTTTTGTCCAGGGATAATCTAAAGTCCTAAGGACTGGGTTCCTATACTTATACTAAGTTTAGGGGTTGGACTTACTCTGTGGTCCCACCTATGGGTGGGTCAGGGCAGAGGGGTGGCTACACCCCTTTCCCTTTGTCCAGTTCGTGCCAAAGCAGGGGCTGCAAGCCCCTGATCCGGTTTGAACTGGGGTATGCACAGGGACACCAAATGTGCCCCCAGTGCAGGACTTCAAAGCACCCGAGATGCTCCCGCCCAGCCCCAATACACACTATCCTGTCTGGGGAGGTGGTCACACCTCCCTGGGACAGGAAACCTATTGTCCAGGCCTCCCCTGCCGGAGTTTCGGTCAGCAGCAGGAGGCCAGACTTGTGTCTGTGGCAGCAGCATCCATTTTGTGATGCCAGGGCTTAGAAAGTCAGTACCGGGCATACCGGTGTGTACATGCCTTTCCCTCTAGAAGGGTAGAATGCTACCCCCGCCGCCAGAACTGGCGAGGGGGTAGTATTCCAAGATGTTTGACCCCAAACACGACATGTTTCCGTGCAGCCATCCCAAAGTTAGCATTTAACGCGAGGTTATAATGCGCTTAAGAGTATATGGTCAGGCTGCACTACAAACAGCATCAGAGAAGGGTCTCCGAACGCTGCAGAGGGGCCCTGCTCATGCAGGGGCACCCTCTCACATAGGAACCACGCACTCTGCCTTCAGGATTGATAAGGCCTGCCATAGGAGTGACTTATAGGTTTATATGTGTGTATGTATATAGTGATATAGGTAGCCTATATCACAGTAAGGGGTGCATGCACCACCTTACCCAGGCTGCAGTAGCAGACCTGTGGTGTCAGTTTGGATGGCCTTCCAGGGGTGGCACAATACATGCTGCAGCCCCTGGTAGGCCTCTGAGGTACCTATGCCCTGGGTACATAGTATACCATATACTAGGGACTTATAAGGGCACTCCAGATTCCAATCAGAGATGTGCCTAAGGCACATGGAAACCATTTTAGAGAGGAAGCAGCTAGGCTGGGGTTCGGATTAGCAGGGCCCCAGCCAGACTAAGGTCGAAAAACAGTGAAGCATCAGCAAAAAGTGGGGGTACCCATGTGAAGCAGATCCTACTCTCCTACAAGGAAGAAAGAAAGTAACAAGTTGAAAGCCTAGTTGTCAGGGAAGTATAGCTCATCCTCAAACTCTGGTGGTTCAACCAGAAGTAGGTAATCATCTAACAAACTACTTCCGTCACCTAAGTCGCTGTCCTCATCTTCCTGCTGTGATTCACGTATTTTGTAATTCGGTGGTATAAAGTGCTGATTCATTTTGATCATGGTTAACCTCTCCACGTTTTTGGGCGAGAGACGGGTCCTTTTCACTGTTACAATGGCACCAGCAGCACTGAAAACACGCTCAGAAGAGACACTTGCGACAGGGCAAGCCAGATAGTTTATCGCCAGCCTGCTAAGCACTGGCCAGTGGCGCCTTTTCCCATACCAATACACCAATGGGTTTTGATCAATGTAGACCTCTGTTGGGTCCTCCAGATGGGCCTGGACCATCCGCTCAATGCTCAGGGGTGCTCCGCTTTGCTGGGCCTCTTTTGCCTTTGCATCAGCACTGGACCTAACAAGCCCTTGCTGTAGATACCAATCCTGTGCCGATTTTACTGGGGCTGATGATCCTGTTCTTGCTGTTGTTGATAGTGTTGGTGACTGCTGTGAGCCAAACGCACTGCCCTCAGGCTCTGAAGTTGAACTTGATGCTGGATGCCCTGCTGCAGTACTTGTTGTGGGTTGGAGTAGCGGGCCTTTAATTACCAGCCGTTCCTTTTCCAAGTCACTGGCTGCCTCAGCTATCCAAGTTTTGTACTGGGCAACATCCACTTCTGAAAAAGGAATTAATGTCTTAGTGTTCAGTGCTGATTTGTACCGCGGATCCAGAATTGACACAATGTTAGTTTGCACCCTTGTATTTTCAGCTAAGCGAAGGGCTAAGCTCTCCACCAACTCATATGCTTCTTTTTTTTCCTCTACACCTGTGTGCATTTCAGACACCGCCTTCAGCTGTTGGTCTAGCATGTGCAACAATGGGATAGCTTGGCCCATAGTACAGTCCTCCTTGCTGACTTCACGTGTGAAGACCTCGAAAGGAAGTAGCATCTCTGTCAGGCATTTAACTAGGCTCCATTGGTCCATCTCAACGGTCATGCCTTTCACAGTAGCATCCCCTAGTCTTTGCATGACATAGCTATTGATTGGTCTGCACTGATCAAACAGACGATCAAGCATGTAATAAGTTGAGTTCCAACGTGTTGGCACCTCCTGGATGAGTGCTTTGGCTGGCATTCTATGCTCACGTTGAATGATCCTCAGCTGCTTTCGGGCTTTAAAAGAATGGCTGAAATGTGTGCATATTCCTCTGCAGGTGGTCAGTAAGTTGCTGACTCGGCCCTCTTGGGTGCAGCCATTCAAAGACCATGCTGTTAAACTCTTCCAAAATGTTTGCAGCAGTATGAGATTTCTCCATGGCGAAAATGGCTACAGTTGCATGTTTACAAGTGGCAATAAAAATCTCAGCAGTGTCAACAACACCTGCTGCAGATATCTTTTCTCTAACCCCCACAAAAGAGATCCAGTGTGCAGTGATGTACATATAATCAGTGGCTTGGCAACTGCTCCACATGTCTGTTGTCAGGTGGATATTGTGAACAGCACTCTGCTGCAAAGCTTGTCCAAGCAATTCCAGCACGTCGTGATGTAGTGCTGGAACAGCAACTCTGGCGAAATAGGACCGGCTGGGAACCTTCCATTTTGGGCAGATGGCTGTCACAAATTCCAGAAAACCCACCCCTTCCACAAAAGAAAAAGGGAGAAGGTCCAGCGCTAACATTTTCGCCAGCTTCGCATTGTACAAACATGCCGTTGGGTAGTTGCGTTCGTACTGCCCCTCCGACCTAAGCATGCTGACAATGGTAGCCTGGATTTTTTTCCTTTCTGGTGCCACTGATGCAGGTGACTTCTTGAACCCAGATGTTGTTAGGCTCAACGACGTACTTTTTTTCACTGCAGTACTCTGTTGCCTTGGTGTCTCAGGCTCAGCCTGACTCTTACTACGATGCCACTGAGATGTTGCTGAGGATGATGACGATGTGGGCGGTAGTGGTACCACTGCACTGCTGGGGACAGGGCTACTTTGTGTACCAGAGAAAATGTCTCCCTCTTGTTCACCTTCCACCGCGATCATATCCTCTTCTACTTCTTCATCCCCACCAACAGCAATGGGTGCAGTTTTACTTTTTAGGCCTTCAAGGTGTTCCTCCCACTGGATCAAGTGGTGTTTTTTCAGATGGGTTGTTTGGCCTCCGGTACCATAGTTTCTACCAAGCTTACCCGGACTAACACTATGTCGACAAATTGAGCATATAGCAACGTTCTCCTCCTTACTGCTAACCGAAAAGAAGTTCCAAACTGGGGAGGTGAACTTTCTTGTGCTGCTGGAGGTGCCACTTGCAATGCCGGATGAACTGGAGGGTGTGCCTGGAATTTGACTCTGCAGTACCACTACCTACTAAGGTGGTGGTTGTGCTGGATGTAGGTCCCTGCCGGGCCTTTGCAAATGCAAATATGGAAGCTGGAGGTGGTGTTGGTGTTACCGGTGTTGGTGGTATCCGTGCCCCATCCCTCAGAGCAATTTTGGATGGGGTAATAATGTTGGTCTCCATCTCCACTGGGGCGGGAGTGATGTTCATGATGACTGGCTCGTCATCATCCTCCTCTTCTACATCTACCTCCATAACTCTAAGGCTTTCTGGAACCTTCCTTTTTCCTAGCCTTGTCTTGTGGCATGCCTCACTCTCAGACTGAGCTTGTGGCTTCCAAGTGGCATCTAGATCATCAGAAGGGGGGCTTGAAGAAGAAGTTGATGGACTAACCCTCCTTTTCCTTGCTGGGGATCTGGAAGACAATGGATCTTCTGAAAGAGTGGCTTGCTCTTCTTCTTCCTCTGCAGGAAGCTCGATTTCCTGAACTGCCCCTACTGCCGGAGAAACAACTACTATTGTGGGCGGTGGTTGCGGCTGTTGTTGCGGCTGTTGCGGCTGTTGTTGCCCACTTATCTGATGAGTTTCCTCCTGCGTTGATTGGGTACTACTTTGCGATAAAGATAAGTCAATTTCAACATCACTGCTCGTTGGCGTTTGCACAATTAGACTGGCTGCCTCTGCGACACTCATGGGCTTAGGCCTAGGTTGGTGGGGTGGGCCCACTGATGCGGAGGTGCTGCTCCCAGCTTGCTCCCCGGACACCGCTGCTGCAGGATTAATTTTTTGTTTCCCAAAAAACATCCTGGGCGGCACACCAGTCTTGGTAAGTGCCACTTCTTCCTTCTTCTGTTCCTTCTTCTCACTGGCAACTTTCTTGGTACTGGAGGACCTGGTACCTTTCTTTGGGGCCATCTTCTTCAGATGTCAGCAGGACGCAGTTGCACGAGTTGCAGAGATATCTGTGGTCACAAGTCACGTGACGTCGTGCGCAGCAGGACTTCTGTCTGGCAGTACAACGGGGGATGATGATGACACCTCCTCCTCAGTCTTTTGTGCACCTAAAAGCAAAGAAGCCAGAAGAACATCAGTGAAATGTTGCATTTGTTGTTGTGGTTCAATTAATACTAGTACAAACAAACAAATATAATATATAACTTAGTGTGTGGTGGTCACACTTGTTAGTGTTATATTATTACATTTTATTAACTCAGTTATTAAAAAAACATAACAACAGTGTAGCCATTTGTGAGACTTTGACAACAAGGGCTTTCATGGTATACTGTGTACACTCAGGAAGGATAGGAAAGAAGAAGAAGAACAAAAACAAAAATACTAATGTAATGGAAGTGGAACCTGTTTGGCATTAATTTGCGCATCACATCATTCAGGGAGCTGCAGCTGGCAAAGGGGATGGAAGCAGTAAGCCAAGAGGAACAAAGGAACGACATGCAGGCCTATATGGCAAAAGCAGCACACTACTAAACTACCACCACAAAATGGCCACCAGCCACAAGGTCACTCACAGTCACAACAAGCAGGAGGCCTGTAAAACAATGAACTCAAGCAGCCCTGTATTATATGGCCAGACAAAGGAGGCATGCTTACTAAACAACACAGCTTTAATGCAAAAATGCAAAATCGAAAATCCACAGGGCTAAAAAAGGTTGGAAAGTTACACAACACAAGTACAACCACACCACACACACATCCAACAAAGGCATTTATTTAACACACATCAAAAAAGGGAAATACCCCCCAAAAACACATTTTGCAATTCAATCCAATGCCATCCATGCCCTAAATGATGTTTAATTCAACAGACACCAATCCAATCCAAAGACTTTATTCGGATAGCAACGTATCCATAAAAGTAAAACATGTACAGGCTAAAAACACATAGGAAAATAAATAGCAATGTCAAGGACATAATATGGCAAAATACAGTAAACATAGGTAAAGTGCATATTGTAGATAGCAAAATACGAATAACTTCATAGGTCGCACATAGATTTCCGAGCACCCGTAGCTACTCTCAAAAAGGTGCCAATGCGCAGGATCAGTTCAACATTGTCCAATTTAATTATACAGTCAAGAGCATCAGTTAAATTAATAGGTGACAGTTTTAAAAAAAATGGAATTAACAGCCATTGTGTATATTTCATATAATATTTACAGAAAAATAAAATGTGTAAAAGTGTTTGTCCACTGTGACCATCACATGGGCATGGCAGGGAGTCAAGTTTTGCATTGTACCCAGAGGGAAAGCAGAGCAGATATCTTACAGTCCCAGCTCTTAAATGGAAGAGAAGATCTCTCTCCCATTGGGACATCGGTAATATAATGTAACTTGGCAGACAATGCTCAGGGTACTTAATGGATATAAATTTTGCGACAGTTTGTTTCTTTGATTCCTTTTCTAGTCTTTCCGCGCTATAAAGTGAGTACAGTGCTGCCTTTAAAACTTTTTTATCCATTGTTGCGACTGTATTCGGATTAGAAAACAGTCTACCAAGGTTAATGCTTTCCAAACTCTTAACTACCCCAGCAAGCCATGGAATATCCATCCCTTTCTTGCAGTGGAGACAATCATCTATTATATCCTTTGTAAGTGATGCTTCGGGGTTCTTCATTATGGCTAGCCAGAATAGTGCGGGCGGGCCCTTATGATATCTTCAATGTATCCTAATTTCAGTTCACTTTGGCATATATACAGGGGGGTGGAGATTGGGGCGCCCAAGAGTTTTCTACAAAATCTATTTTCCTCTGATTGGACGCAAATACATTTGGCAATATCCCATACCTCTGCCCCATAGGTAGCTATTGGTACACACTGAGTCTTATGAATCTTTAAAATGGCTGGAATTGTCCCCGATCTTTTTAGGCGGGGAAGACTGAGGATTGAGTTAAAGGCAGTGGCGGTGCGTCTATTGGGGCGCTGGGGCGTTGCCCCACTAATGCAGCCCCATTCATTGTTCTCCACTCCGGTTGTTGTCTGTAATTTTAATTAACTCGCGGCCGGGCCGCGGCTCACTGAAGCGGCTCACAATGAGGCAATCGGACGTGAAGGGGGTGGGGCTGTGGCAGCACTCCTGTGTTTGAGTGACAGCCAGGCCAAGCGCACCGCAGCGGCAGCACCAGCAATACAGTGCGCATGCTCGATTTTGGGCTGGTCATTTTTATGACCAGCCCGAACATGCGCACTGTAACTAGCCTTCCCCTTGCCTTAATCCAAGAGTTGAAGTTCCCCGCCCTTAGGAGAGCGAGCGAGGCGCAGCAGCCCCCGGTCTCTTATGGGCGGGGAATATCCCTGCTCTAGCCAATCCTGGCGCTGCTAATGCAGCGTCTGGATTGGCTGAGAGTGAGACCGCGCACTCACTGGGGCTTGTTTCCCTGCCTCGGGTGTCTTGGAAGTGCGTTAATTAACTTGCTGATGTGAGTAACCCTTTACCCTTCGTCAATTGAGGTGGTTGTATAATTCGAACCTTCCAGCGCGCTTTACTACTGACTAGCTCGGAATGAAACTTTTGCCGGTCATTTCTCACTTAGTTTAAGAGTGCCTCCTCCTCTTCTCCCAGCCGCGGCTGGCCAGGCCTGCGCTCCCGGCCTGCCCTGTGAGGAAAATGGAGCCTAATTGGTGGCGGTGGGATGTGAGTGGAAGTAATAGAGATAGCAGCCCTCCGCATTATCGTGCAGGACTGCGCAGCAACGAGAGGAGGTACGGCGGCCTTGGCGGGAGTTACTGACTGGAAGGGAATGTTCCAAACGAAAGGGCTGCCTTCCGCTCACCGGCCTCTCTTGGACTGCACGAAGAGAAGAAAGAGAAGGCAGACGTAGAAGCCAGGGTAATTATTTTCCTGACAGAGGCAGGAGTGGGCCAAAGAGTATTTACCGGGCTCTGCAACCAGAGGACCGTGGTCTGATGGACCTGGAGGGGCACTGGAGCGAATGGAGCCATTACAGCATCTGTACAGTAAGTGCACCACGGGAGCATTGCCAGCAAAGAAGGATACCTGTGGGATCTGGCAGCGGGGCGTGGAGTCGGACAGCGGCACAGAGGGCAGTTTTTCCGCTGTGGGCCTGCACGGGCCTTGCCCGCACCCCCGTCGGCGGGCTGGCGGCCACCGTCATGGCCTTCACCTTTGCAGCCTTCTGCTACATGCTGACACTGGTGCTGTGTGCCTGCCTCATCTTCTTCGTCATCTGGCATGTGAGTAAAACGCGGCCACCTTTCACTTGTAAAAGACGATCTAACAAAGGTGGTAACCCTCACAAAATGTGTGTATGTGTCTCGTGGATTAAGTCTTGGAGGTATCGTCCCAGAGGGGTCCAGTAATTGAATGACATGTGCATTTTGGGCTGGGGTCTTGTGAATAAGAAACAGACGTGTCAAAGACCATACAGGGCGTGAGAGTGGAGCTGGGAATGGGGTCCAAGTTCTGGTGGTTGAAATGAACACAGAGGCCGGGGTGGGTTGCTGAGGGTGTCTCCTGATACTATAAAGTAACTAGATTAGGGGTTGCCGGGTTGGGGGCACAGATACACTTTTCCCCAGTAGTCCCCCTTTTCTTGTGCATTTAATGCTGTGCAGGCTGTTGTGTCAGGAAAGGGACTTGCGCCTGGCTTTCACGAATTCTAATTTACACTGATTCGAATTTACCCATTGCGTTTTTTAACCGGTATTGCATGATGGGGAGTACACAACAAGGGGGGCTGAGGTGGTCAGAATGTGCGCCTGTGTCTTGGCGGGTAAATAAAATTGTGCGAGCCAATTCAGTGTCAGATATGTGTGAATCTGACTATATCAATCATATGTGTCGCAGTGTTCCCTTAATAGATATTGTTTCTACGAATGTATGAAGTATATGCTTCTGGAGAGTTTGAATGTGACAAATATGCAAGCGTAATATATATGTGAAAGAAGGAAGTTGCGGGGTCTCTCAGTTGTGAAGAGGTGCTTGTGTTACGCGGATGTGCAAAATGGCGAAATTTTCAAGTACGTGGATATGTGAAAGAGCGATGGATGGGATTTTGTGGAATTTATGAGAGATGTTCGTACGTGTTCTTGTGAGGCTTGTGTGTTTTGGAATCTGGTGTCGTAATAGCGAGCGTGGACCCGTGAAAGAGACACGTGTGGGTGGGTATGTGAGATGGGTGCATGTGAAAGATGGGTGCACATCGAGGTCATAAGTAGGGAACACGGATGCACGAGATGCCTGGCTCTGAAAGAAGAATGTGTGAGGTGCTTCATAAGAGCCGGGAGTGTGGATGTGTTAAAGGTGTGTGTGTGTGTGAGGTGAATGCAGGCTTAGTGATGATGTGTCAGGGAAGGGTGAGTAATGGGTCTATGAGTGCAGGGTGAGTAGTGTGCCTATGTGAATGCAGGGAGAGTGATGTATCTGTGCAAGTGCAAAGAGACTTGTCTGGCTACTCCCAGAGATGTGTTCGCCAAGCCACCTCTCTCAAATTTGCTTGAAAATGCACCATTTGCCCACTCTTTTTTCAAAATTTTCTCGGGGGGAGAACCCCCCCGCACCTCTTCTAGGTGGTTCGGGCTCGCTCACTACGCTCGCTCGCCACAATGCAGTATTTACGCCTCACCACTTTCAAATGTTGCCAGCCGCCACTGGTTAAAGGCCCTTGAGAACTTACTTTTACAATATGCCATGTGTTCGCACCAAGTGCCGTTCGCAGCAAAGACCATCCCCAGATAAGGGAAAGTAGCAGTGCAAGTTAATTTTTGGTCACCAACGGAAATATAATTTAAAGGATATTTCCTTGGCCCACAAGACATTATAAAAGATTTCTTAAAATTTGTGCATAAATCTAGACCGGTCATAAAATCTGTAAATCCTCGGACTAAAGTGCGTAGTGCTTTTGGTGTGCGACCAATTAAAACTGCATCTTCTGCGTATAAAAGCACCAGGAGAGTTTTGCCTTTAATTCTGGGGACATCATTAGTTAGTGTAATCAGTGATTTATGTAAATTGTTTATATAGATGATAAAAAGGAGGGGGGCCAGAACACACCCTTGTCTGACCCCTCTGCCTACACTGATGTCGTTGGACACTTCTCCCCCACCACCAATCCTGACCCGCGCTTTCAGGTCCGTATGAAGATAGGCCAAAAAATGAACAAGGGCCTCATCCAGGCCATAATCTAGGAGGGTGGACCATAGACGGGACCTATTAACAAAATCAAAAGCTGAGGTCAGGTCCATAAAAGCTAAATAAAGTGGCGAGTGCTGTGCAATAGTGTACTTCCCTATGATCAAGTTAAGATTTCAACATTGCTCATTTGTGCCAACTTTACCCCTAAAGCCTAGTTGGCATTGTTCTAAAATGTGATTGTCCTCTGACCAGGTTAAAAATTTTGTATATAAAACTCTACCTAAAATTTTAAGGGTGTTATCTATGAGGGAGATCGGTCTATAGCAACTCGGCCTTTTTAAAAATTGGAACAATGGTGCTAGTAGACCACGTCTTTGGCAATGTGGGGTTAGTTAAGCTATTAAAAATATTTAACAACAGTGGGGCCCAAAAATCTGGTTTATGTTTGATAAGATCAATGGGCAACCCATCGGGGCCTGGGGCTTTATTGCCCGCACTCTGGCGTATAGCCTCCTCAACCTCATTCAATGATATTCGGACTCCAGATGGCACCCTATTATTAAAAGGATCGGGTTCAAAAGCAGGCGCTTGGTAAATAGCGGAAAAGTGACTTTCCCAGGTAGCACTCATTATGTTGCAGCTGATGGGAGTTTATGGTTGCCCCATTGATCTTAACTCTTTAACGGCAGTCCAAAATATATTCCCATTATTTTGACTAGCAGCATTAATGAGCGCATCCCAGTGCTCACTTAGTAACTGTTCCTTCCTATTAGCAATAACCCGCTTGTATATCAGCCTTGAGGACTTGACCAGTTCATTACACCTTGGGTTGTGAGATAGGGCCTTGCGGAGCTTCCTGTTGGCGATTGAGCACTCCTGATTGAACCATCTAGGTTCACGCTGTACTGTAGAAATAGGTTTAGACAGCAAGGATTTAATGGCTCCACAAAGTTCAGTAAAGGCAGTGATAGCCTCGGGGTGTGGATCCAGGGCCTCTAGACAGATGTTAATAAGATTCATATTTCCCCTAACCATAGAACTGAATAGGTCAACGTTGTTAACGCCTCGCCATGCCAGTCTAAGGTTATCTGTGGATGGTGATAGATCCCTAGCACCACATTCTATCTGGGGCGTTGGAACTGGAGACAATCGTAATGTTATTTGCATTGGATTGTGGTCCCCAAAGGTTGTGGCCATAATTTCGGCTTTAAGCAAACTTGCTTCTAGGACGGGGGAGATGAAGATATAGTCAATTGTAGATGAACAGCCCCTCCCTCTAAATATCGGTTCAGGTGCGGCATTATCTTTTGTAATTGCGGCAATTTCCATGACATTAGTTAAGTTATAGATATTCAGGTGGTCCATTAACTCTTTTCCCCTATTACATATTTGTCCGCTGCTGTGTGGATATTTACTTGCCCGTGATTGAGATAACTTAGCATTAAAATCACCCCCTAGACAGATTCCTACTGACTTAAAAGAGTCTTTGGATTTTCCAATTGATGCAATAAAATTAAACAAATTTATAAAATGCATATTTGGAACAGAATGAAAATCATTGTTATAAAAATTGATTATCAAAAAGGAAATTCCCTTATTAAACAATATGCCTTGGAAATTGTTGTTGTCTGTGCATACAGATTTTATGCTACCCCCTGTCTCGATATTAACCCAGATTGATAAGTCCCCAAATGGTCGACCGTGCTTGGGGGTTGTTGCTAGAATATTATGGCATTCAAACCCCTCAATATGCAAATCTTGGGTGGCCCATGTTTCCTGGAATAAAAGAATGTCTTGGTCTTTAATAAATTGTACCCACTCTGGTTGATAAAGTTTAGAGTACAGCCCTGCAACGTTCCAGCTTAAAATGTGGAGGTCTGAGCGAGCTGGGGCCTTCATCGGCATGTGGGAAATGGTAAACTCAGTTACAGGCGGGGCATGGAGTGACCAATTAACAGGATCAGTATTTTCCCCGAGGGTAGATAGTCAATCTTGGGTATCTAATCCAGACAGGGCCTAGAACATATTAGAAGTAGTAATTAAAGAGGACTTGTTGATGCAAGGTGCGTAACTTGGTTTGTAAAAGTACCCAAGGGGTAATGCACATATATTAGTACTATTGGGTGTAGTGAATTCGCAACCCCTTAGTAGATGTCTCACCAAAGATGGTCTCCGAAACTTGATTATGATACAGTCCCCTTCAATATTCTTTGTGGATGCACTGACCCACCCAACCCTGCGTGCCATGATAATATCCTTTATATCAGATACATGAAACCTTCTATGCCTAGATAGCCAGTCCGCACACTTATTACGTAGCTGGTCCCATGACTCATGCTGATCCCTCTTTAAGGTTGGTACCCCTGCCAGTACCAGCACATAGGGGCAAGCAGCGGGCGGCAGACTCAAAACATCCTGATTTGCCATCGGGCAACTGATATTTGGGGCGACTGGGACATTACTACTCGGGGTACTAAACAACCTATTCTGATCTGAACCACTGGGCCTGTTTAACCTGTTAACACCAGCCCTAGTGGAGTAGATATTTGGAACAATTATAGGTTTAGGGGTGGGTATAGTACCTTGTCTATCCAATGGCAATTGAGGAGGATAGCCCCTACATTGATTATGTGTCAAGCGTAAAGTGTTTGCGGGAGCAATAGCTCTGGCAGTTTGCGACACAATTTCAGAATTTGAAATGGTCGTTACTACGCCCTCGCTTTCGTTGACCCCGCACCCACCATCCTCGTTATCAACCACCGTTTCCCTTCAATTGGCCAACCCCTCCTATGAGTGTAGCCAGATTATCTAGGCGGCTCTGTAATAAAACAAACTTTTTATCAATAAGTTCAGTGATTTCTTTGGTCACCAACGCAGCAGCAATATTGGCGACAATATCCCCATAGTCCTCAAGACAAGGTACTGCTTCAGTCTGTGTGCTAGTAGAGCAACTCAGTTTCACAGTCTGTGTAGACACAGAGGATTCAAGGGCTTCAGCTGTGCCAATGCCTGGTGAAGGCTGTATCCAGGTGGAGAGACGTGTTTGGGTACGAGCGGGGGCGCTGCGAGTAGGCTGCTTCCTTTTACTACAAATTGGTTTCCCAGACCCAGTCTTCCTTTTCCGTTTAACGGCAGGGATTCCCACTGATGTAACAATATTGATATCAGATTGCGGCTCTGCTTCCTCATTTATATCTTGCCTACTTGTGCTCCCACAAACAATTAGAGATTGATGAGTCCTGGTGCCCTCCGGCTGCGACTGCGATCGGGGTAGGTCTTCAGTATGGTCTGATAATGTGCCTCTAAAGATTGTAATGTCTGTCCGTCCCTCAATACCCATAGACAGACGCCGCTCCGTAAGCTCAATTTCGCTTGAGACAATGCTGACAGCCCTTTCAAGCATGCTGTCAATACTGGCAGTTACAGGACGTGTTGGTTGTGATATAGTACGTTTCCCCATAGTGACAACTCAATATTAGCAACGCAGGGACAATTGCAGCCTTTATCATAGTTATTGGAGCACTCACCCGTGTTCTTGCCGGTTTCCAGCGCTGACTGAGGAGCCTGCTGGGGGACCGAGTCCCACCCCAGCGATGCCGTGTGCTCCCTTGGTGCTGCTTCCTGGGTCCCCCTGGGCAAAACAAACGTTCGTTGGGGCTCCAAAAAGCCCTGGTAATAACCCCGTGCTGCGGGAGTGCAGAAACTGCTTTGTAGGCGCCGGGAGGGTGACGTCACCTCCTGCGCTGACTGAGGAGCCTGCTGGGGGACCGAGTCCCACCCCAGCGATGCCGTGTGCTCCCTTGCTGCTTCTGCCTGGGCCCCCCTGGGCGAAACAAACATTCGTTGGGGCTCCAAAAAGCCCTGGTAATAATCCCACGCTGCGGGAGTGCAGAAACTGCTTTGTAGGCGCCGGGCGGGTGACGTCACCTCCCACGCCGCGCTGACTGAGGAGCCTGCTGGGGGACCGAGTCCCACCCCAGCGATGCCGTGTGCTCCCTTGGTGCTGCTGCCTGGGCCCCCCTGGGCGAAACAAACGTTCGTTGGGGCTCCAAAAAGCCCTGGTAATAATACACCACAGAAACAGTTTCATGCACCCATGAGTAGCTCTGGGCCTACTGGCTGAAAGGCCAATTGGCAGACTAGGCCACAAGCTTGCAGGCCTATGGCAAAAGCACACTGCCTGGCTTCACAAAATGGCCGCCAGCCACATGGCCAGGCCACCCACAACAACAAGAAAGGGAAGACAGACAATGCAGGCCTATGGCAAAAGCACACTGCCTGGCTTCACAAAATGGCCACCAGCCACATGGCCAGGTCACCCACAACAACAAGAAAGGGAAGACAGACAATGCAGGCCTATGGCAAAAGCACACTGCCTGGCTTCACAAAATGGCCGCAAGCCACATGGCCAGGCCACAGCAACAAGAAGCATAAGCCAAGAGGAACAAAGGAAAGACATGCAGGCCTATATGGCAAAAGCAGCACACTACTAAACTACCACCACAAAATGGCCACCAGCCACATGGTCACTCACAGTCACAACAAGCCGGAGGCCTGTAAAACAATGAACTCAAGCAGGCCTATATATGGCCAGACAAAGGAGGCATGCTAAACAGCACAGCTTTAATGCAAAATTGCAAAAACGAAAATCCACAGGGCTAAAAAAGGTTTGCAAGTTACACAACAACCACACCACAGACATCCAACAAAGGCATTTATTTAACACACACCAAAAAAGTGAAATATCCCCCAAAAAAGACTTTTTGCAATTCAATCCAATGCCATCCATGCCCTAAATTATGTTTAAATTCAACGGACACCACAGAAACAGTTGTTTCATGCACCCATGAGTAGCTCTGGGCCTACTGGCTGAAAGGCCTATTTATTGGGCCAGACTACTGGACTAGTGAATTAAATAAATATTGCAAATTGATTGCAAAAGTTGGAGAAAATGTAGTGAACTTTGCAACATGTTTCCTTTATAAAACAAAACTAGTAGAAAAATAACATACAAAGAAAAACAACTAGGCCCCTACTGAAACTACAGACCATCCACCCACAACAATAAATTCTAAAAAAATTATGAAAAATACCAAAAAATGTAGGTGCAATGCCCCAATCAAACAAACAACACCAATTCTCCAACTTACTTGTAAAATCTCAAATCCAAAAGTCCTCAAATCCAATGATATATGATGCAGCAGGCACAAAGAGTGATCCTTCAAGCTCCAAATCCAAATGAAAAGTGAACAGGACATGGACAAAGCACTGGGAGGAGTCTGCTGTACAGGAACAGGAAGTTGGAGACTCTGGGGCACTTCCTTCTCCTTAAAAAAAAAAAGTAAATAAAGAAAAAGGACTCCTTGCACAAAAAAGTACAGCCAAATGTCAATCTGAGGAGTTTTTTTCATCCAAATCATCATTTTTTAGAAGGTTTTATGCTGCTCGAGAGATATTCTTCTCCAGATTGCAAATTCTGCGTGTTCGGCATCGCGATCTTCACGGAACTTCCGCCGGATGTCCGATGGCGCGTCCGAATGACGTGTTCGCGATCGCACACTCTCGCGGGATCGCGCGGCCGGCTACCAAAATCTCGTGGCGCACGCGAACGGATAGGAAATCTTGTCGGCGAACGCAGGGATCCCGGTAAGTCACTACCGCGCGTGCGAAAACGCATTTTGAAAGCGCAAACAAGAAAAAAACTCCGCTCTGCCGCAGATCGCAGAGTTTTCGGTAACTCCGGAATCTATGCGGAACGCGGAGTTGCCGAAAATCCGCAAACTCCGCAAGCGGAGCGGATTTTAACGCCCAGGGTTAGTTGCAATGTGCTGGTGCGGTTCGACACCACCGTGACTGTGGGTTACGTTAATCATCAGGGCAGAACTCACAGTCATTCTTTGAATTGTATGGCCTGTGCTGTAGCAAGTTGGGCAGAACTACATCTCCAAGCCATTTCTTCACAACACATTAGGGGCACGGACAATGTGGTGGTGGATGCACTGAGTCACAGGTTTCTTTCCTCTCAGACATTGTGTCCATCACCCAGGGTGTTCCGCTTGGTTTGCCGGCAGTTCGGAACTCCCAAGATGGACTTGTTGGCCTCAAGGACAGAAGCTCTTCTGCCCCTCTTTTGTTCCTGGATTCTGGAGAGGGGGGCATGGGGTGTGGAGGCCTTGTCCCTCATGTGGCCTCCATGGTTGCTCTATGCCTTCCCTCCCTTTCCTCTCATTTATGCTTTCCTGTTGAAGGTCCAGCGGCTGGGGTGTGTGTGTGGTGGCTGTGTTGCTGCACTGGCCCCGGAGGTCTTGGGTTCCGCTGTTGTTGAGTCTGGCAGTGGGTCCACCTTGGATCTTTCCATTGAGTCTGCCTCCTGTGAGGTCTTCTGCTCTTTACCTGCTGGTCCCTATCACCTTAGCAGTCTGGAGGTTGAACGGCAGTCACTAGGTGGGCGGGGTTTGCCGGACCACATTTTATCTGTAGTGCAGGGTTCTCATAGATTGTCCACTTTGTCTTCTTATGCTAAGCAATAGTCTGCTTTCAACAGGTTGTGCTCTCTTGGTGATCTGTCCTCTACTTCTTGTTCTGCCTCTGACATTCTGCAGGTTTTTTTTGGATGGGTTTAGTAAGGGTTTTGCTCTCTCTACTTTGAAGGGGCAGTGGGCGGCTGTCCGGGCTTTCAGGGATCTGGCTTCTTTGTCCTCGGCGGACAGCCTGTTGATGTCCAGGTCGTTCAGGAGATTTTCTCTCTCCTCCCCTGCTGTTCGCTCTTGGGTGCCTGCCTGGGATCTTTCAGTGGTCCTGTGTGCTCTTCTTTTGAGCCTTTGTTGTCTGTGGATGTAAAGTTCTTGTCTTTTAAAGTGGCTTTCCTGATGGCCATCAAGTCGGCCAGGAGTTTGGGGGAACTTTCTGCTTTGCCTTGTTCTCCCCCTTTTTGAGGTTCATGGAGGATGCAGTGGTTTATGTTTGGAATCTGGTTTTCTTCTGAAAATTCATTCTAAGTTTCATATGTCTCAGGAATTGGGCGCACCTTCTTTCTGCCCTGTGCCGCCTTCTCCTGAGGAACACTTGTTGCACACTCTGGATGTGAAGCGTGCTTTGTCTGTGTATGTGGACAGGTCTGATGCGTTTCGTGCTTCTGACAGTCTGTTTGTGACTTTTGGTCTGGCTGGCCGTGGGAAGGCTGCCTCTCGGCTGACCCTGGGTCATTGGATCAAGAACACTCTTTCTTTGGCTTATCAGGGCTCTGGTTTGCCGTGTCCTTCAGGTGTCCAGGCCAGGTCCCCTAGAGGGGTCTCAGCATCCTGGGCCACCATTAATGGGGTGGCTTTGGATGAAATCTGTCGTGCTGGGACTTGGGCTTCTGAGTCTACCTTTATTAGGCATTAGGCATTACAGGTTGAATTGCACTCTGGGTGACCGTTTGAATTTTGGGTTTGGTGTTTTGCGTGCTGTGGGGCCTGATGCTCTTCGTTGAGTTTTCATGCCATTAAATTCACTGTGGTGCTCTTCTCTCCTGTGTGTTTTCTGGGGTTTTTTCTACAAGTTTTCCAAAGGCCTTAACTTTGGGGCATCTGTTTTGGTATGCCTCACGTGCTATGACTGTGTGGAGGACGAGGGATGTAGAGGTAATGTCCTGATTACTTACCAGTAATCCTCATTACTCTTAGTCCTACTCGTCCTCGTCCCAGTCATACTTCCCACCCAGACTCCCTGTATCAGTCCTTTGTTGTGCTTGGTATGGCAGGAAGTGCTGTGTTCTGGCAATTTTATTATAGCCCCTGGCAGGAGGGTGGGTGGAGTTAGCAAGCGTTTCCTGTTTTGTTTCCTGTCAGTGATTGAATACTACCTCACGTGCTATGACTGGGTTTAGGACGAGTAAGACTAAGAGAAATGAGGATCACCGGTAAGTAATCAGGACATTATATCCCATGGCATTTACAATACGGCAACGGGATATCAGTCACGTTTGAGAAAGAGAATCGTGTCCGCCGAAATATAAATCAGGCTCTAAATGTACTTAAAATGCTCAAACATGAGTAACTTACACACTGATCATTTCAACTTTACTTATATCCGTGGACTTTCTGGTGTGTGACAGATGAGTCAGTAAAACCTGATGCAATATGGACATCCACACAGGTGAAACTAAATGGATAGATTCACAAGCATTTTAAAATACATATCACACCTTTTATACGTGCAGTAATTTGCACTTGAAATGATGGGATGTCAGCGCCACAGAAAGTGAGGGAAAGAGCACACGCTACTCTGGTTGCCCTGGAGGCCATGGATGGTTCCAGGATCAAATAATACTAAGAGGGAAAAAAAAGGTTTTTAAATTGAAATAAAGGATTCCTGAGCATTGACTACACCACTCATTTTGGATCAGCAAGCTGTGTTTCTACAACCTTCTTTAAGAAATGTTCAGAATGGGCAGCAACTACTCTACTCTGACAACAAGGAGCACATACAGGACTGGTCCCAGGGGTGTACCTTCAGTATCTGGGGTTTTTGGAGGGGACATCTCTTATTGCATTGTGCATCACAGTACACCTGCTATCTGATGCAATGGAGACATCCATGCATATGCCTGTGAATCTTTAAAGGATTCATTTTGTGTAGTTCATGTATAGCTAAAGTCGGAAGTTCACAAATGTTTATCAGGTTACACCGGCTAACCTGTGCCAGTCACCGCTTTCCAGGCAGCCTCACAGAAAACAAAATCTGATCAGGTGGAAATGCACATTTTGTATCCATGGGGGAAATATTGTTCTATGTGCAGGAACCCCTTCCCCTACATCGCCAGCAATTTGGGGGGAATTCTTTTCCTCTTCTTGACCTGGAAAGGCATATACTCTGGTCCTTTACAGGAGTGATTCTCCTTTTCAGGTGGAAACGTTTCTGCAAGTAAATCCATTTATGAGTGTGAAACTAATATTATGAGTTAGATAATAGGTTTGTGCTTGTAAATAAGGCTATTTGAACATGTAAGGAACAAATAGCTCTGCCCATTATGTCTTGTATGTGCAGCTTGTCAAGAGTGAGATACTCCCACTGCCCAAAGACTGCTTCTGGACATTAGACTTAAAGTAGCACAATGTCAAATACTAGAAATTAAATTTCAATTCCTTTGAGGGTAGACACACGTGCCAAACACACACAGATACACAGCTATGCACATTTGGGCAAAAAGTCCATTAACCCGAACCCATCTTATCCACCTTGTGCCCAGTGACTTCTCGTTTACACATAGATCACTTACAGCAGACACTCAACCTCCTGAGCTAGCTCACTGGGACTGAAGCCTAGAACTTGCAAGTGACAATGGGCCCAATTTAGACTTCGGTGGAGCCACCATCTCTGCCCAGGCTTTAACCTCTGACTTCAACCCCAGGCTTGAACTACCTTTTAATTTCCCCAAAACCCAAAGGCTTAATTAAACCCCAGGCTTAAACTTCCTTGCCTTTTCCAGAGAAGCCACCAGCGGTAATAGCCTTCGATGACATGGGAGGCTGGGCTTTATTGAGAGGATACCAGGTGCTGATTGACATATGCCTGGTGGTGCACGTACCACAACGCTGATGACCCTGTTTCACCCAGCTGCTTAGGCTGGTGGAAAGCGCCCTTGGTAGAGATGACTGAACCGTCGCAAGCCCTTGGATTCCATTCACGCACCCCATGGTAGATGCAGAGAGTATCTAAGGATTCTTCATGAACCAAGACTTCCATGCCAACATGGTCTTTCCAGGGATTACCTTCATCTGGTTCTGCAAAGTGTCTAAAGGAGAACTGCAGTGATTCCTTCACAGGTAGTGCACATGCATGTCGCATCCGCAAGGGAATGATCCTCCTGGTATCGTAATCCTGATTACAATGGTGCTTTGGGAGGTTAGGGTGACTGTAAATTTCTCCCCCTCTCCGATGCTCAAGGAACCATTGGCAGGCCTTGGCCAAACCGCAGGGACTCCTTCAGCAGAGAGATCCGGGAGCTACCGCCATCTGATAGGGATTTCCTCCACCTGAGCCAATGCCTTGTAATTGATGGCGGCTGGTGGAACTTTGGCGGAGGTAGATTATAGACGGCCTCCTTCCAATCATATTAAAGTCAGAACTAAAATTCCAGGGGTGGATTTATTTTCTCAAGCTCATTTTCTACAACTTGAATTGATTAAAAGGGAATCGAGAATGTTTTCAATTTTGCAAAATATAGTTTTTCTTCCTACTGATCCCCCAACTAAGCCTTACCCACCTCCTACTCTCCCAATACCTCTTAAGACCCTCATCTTCATCGATCAATGTCACAATATTGAGTTCAATGATATCAACCTGCAGTAATCAACTCCAGAATACCAACTAACGACCTCTTGTCAAGGTAAGCATACATAGGGAAGCATAGATTTACTATTTTCAACTCCATATCTTGTTACCCTAAAATATGTCTGCAATTTGTACTCTGCACTTCATGTAACTATAGGTGAATGTATAAAACTTGGTAATTGGTAAAAAAATATTCTCACTTGCCCCATTATGTTTTTGCTGGGTATACCACAGTGATTGTCAGTAAGTCTCAAGCTCACACCCCCTGGTGGTGGCAAGGGGCAGCTGCACAAGTTCCCTGCCACACACTCATCAAGTACACTGCAGGTAGCAGCAGTGTGCACTTCTGTATATACACAGAACCCTTACAGCAAGTGCTTTCTATACTTCTGGTACAAATGGACAAAAAGTCAGATTGGGAGATATTAAATATTTAATGTATTTATCCAGCCCAGCTTTTAAATCTTACCAAATTGTGGTTACACAGGTAAACTAACAAGGTGCAAGCTCCACCCAGGCTTACACCCTGCTGGTGACTTTAGTGGGGATTAGTAGTAGCCCTACAAGCTCTTCTCCAGGAGAGGATCCTGGAAAGTAGAAGGAGGCCTTCATCAATACAGGGCCGCTTGAGGCTAAAGCATCCCCCATGTCCCATGTACAGCATCACCCATCCACCATCTGCCATTTCCTAGCGCTAGCACTTGCCTGGAAAGTAGAAAGGACATTTATCAATATAGGTCTTTTCGAGGCGAGAGCATCCCGCTAACTGCCTTCCCTTTTAAATTCTCTATAGCTCCATGGGCATCCTATGCTTCACCCCCATGGGTGGGTCTATCTGGTGGTAGGTTGATTTTTTGACAGTGCCCCTCTTTCTTTTCCACCTCCAGTAGGAGGTCTTGGTGTATCTGTGCCCCGCCTGTTTTACATTTAGCCCCCGCCCCTCTCCTTGAGGAGAAACCTATCATGGCGATAGCGCAAACGCCTGCATGGTGTTCGGCTTCCATCCCCTTTTGCCTCAATAGGGATGACTCCTTTTACAAACCAGTGGCGTAACATTAGCCCTCCGCAGCCCCCTAATGCCGGAGAGCTCCTGACTGGGTCTGGGATGGGGAGGGATCTATGTACTTTGCAGGGGTGGCTCAGAATTCGCTACACCACTGTCCCAAACAAATACTGCTACTGCACTTGCCCCAGGAGCAACAATGGCGCACAGATTCCCCCTCTGGTTCTGTGCATTCACAATAGCAGTTTATGACATTAGTGTACTCAAGCGGGTGTTAAAGAGACTGAAAACCTTTTGTTTATGATCCTATCAATAAATGGCCTATAACGTAGATGTTCTGCCTTCAACGTTGAATCATCTATGGAGTATTTATTAGTCGCATCTTCACATGCATCACCAGTGCAAGGTTTTCTCACGAGTCGAAAAGTTACAGCACACTTCCTCTATTTAGGGCACACACACACACATACACACCAGATTAACTTGTGCAGCAGTGCAAGCTTCCCTTACACAAAGTGATCCCACAGGCAGCAGCAATGTAGTGTAAAATGTATGATAGTGTATGTGTGATGGAGTACTATGGGGTGTGTGAGGATGTGATGGTGTGTGACTGTGCACCTCTTACACTCCTGAGGTCGTGCTCATGTTTGCAGGTGAGAGATAATATCCTGGAAGCCTGGGCCAGCGCTGCAATGGAAAAGCTCACAAACGTTGGCTGGGGAAAAACAGACTGGATTGTCTGTTCAGCCTTAAGCAAAAGAACAGCCTAAGGTGGCTGCGGGAGCCAGGGCCAGCAAGTGCCCATCATCTCTGCCGGTACCTTCCACCCTGGGCATAAGGTTCTTCTGAACAGGGCCACAACAATCATGGCAAATACAAGTTGATGGACGGAGTGCTGAAATTTTTCAGACATTCACCCCCAGTCACAGATCTGGGTTGAATTCATCATCGTTCTTTAGCTCACTTTGCCACCCCAGTTCAGACCCAGCCATATGCAAATCAGTCTTGGCCCTGTTCCTCACAGGAACAGTCCAGCCCGACCTGCCAAGCCAGGTCTTCCCTGGACCGGAAACAAGCACACTGGGACCGGTTTCGGGGTAACATCCCTCATCAGCCAGTCTAGTTGAATCCAGTGGCAAAGTGAGCAAGGGACCCACGTCTGGGCATACCCTGCCAACTTAGGGCAAACAAAGCAGACACAAGGAGATGATGAGCGGAGCGCTGAAACTTTTCAGACACTCCCCCCCCCAGTCACAATCATGGCCTTGCAGCCATGGAATACTGAAATCAGGGGTGTTATGCCGTTATGTAGGAACAAGGGGGGTGGCTGACAAAGCACCTTTCCTTGCAGAGCTTTAAGCTTAGTGGTGCCTCTACCTCCCTGACAGATGTCCCAACTGGCTCCTCTCTAACGTTCTGTGGCTCATTCCATGATCACATCCCCCAATACCCAGCCCAGAACAGTGCTTAATTTGAGCCAGTTGCTTCCAGTGCTCGGCACCAGCACTTAATTGTCAACACCTGCACTTATGACAGTCTGCCACATGGTGGTGCTGTTTGACTAATTTAGAGATGAGCACAACAACAGTTGTTCATTAATTCAATACACATTAAAATGACTAATACTTTCTACCCAAGCCATTCTTATAGCTTTGGGGCCCAAGAATAGTCTGAATTGCCACACTTGTAGTAGTGTGTTGATTAGCAGTAGTGTTGGTACTGTCATTGGCAGCACCTGCAGGGCAAGGGGAGGTGAAAGCTATAGATGCCTCCTGATGAGGTCCCTAGCACTTATTTGTTTTACAAATGAAGCACAAGCCCGGAAGTATCAGCAGCTACAGGAAAGAGGGTCAGAAGTAGAAACAGAGTAGAGAGGGGACCAATGGGGCTCAGCCAGGGAGGGCAAGAGGGACAGACTACCATGGGGGGTAGTGGTAGAACAGGACACAGGCAAGGGGGTGAGTGCGAAGAGGGAAAACAGGCAAAAGAGTGGTTTTTTTGCAAATGTTATGGATGCACTCAAAACCCAGGCTGGCTAACATAATCCAAAACTATACAAAAATAGCAAAGATAACTTTCACTAAATGGTTGCCAGAGTATAAAAATACAATAGCGTCAATTGAGCAGCGGTGGTGCTTACCAGAGGACTGGCAGAGAGAGTCCTTCAACAGAGAATTTACCACTTCCTCCAAAATTGGAGGATTTTCCATGATCTTAGAACCAGGTCCTAATGCCCTGATTATGAATGGGATGGTAAAGGGTGTTAATACGGATGAATACTTTTATCATAGGGCAGGGTATTTACCGGGTCTGGTAAATACCTCATATTCCTAGTTTTTACCAGGAAAATTGGAAATTTACTGGCGCTATCAATGTTGACTGGACCAAAGTCTGCATGTATTTTAGCGTTTTCCTGCAAAGGTTCCCTTGTAAATTTCGACAAGTATGATCTGCTGAAATGTGTCTGGGCAAAATTGCAGGAATGCATCAAACTTCCGAGGGATGGGCATGTACCCCTATACAGTGGTGGCCGCCGCAAAACGAAAGTGGGAAGATGGGGAATTTAGGGGAAAAATAATAATTTAAAAAACGTACCTGTCGCTGCCGCAGACAGCCACCTTGGTACTTCTCTTCCGGCAGTCATTGGGAATGCACAGGCTCCCCACACAATCAAGACTCTGCTCTCATGCTATACTTAGCATGAGAGCAGCACCAGGATTGGTCTGAGCGCCTACCCTGCCACTCAGACAGTGCCTGGGAGCCTACTGCTTTTCTCCATCCCAGCTGTGCAACACAACTGGCTTGGAGAAATAGAAGTGCGCATGTCTGTTTGGCCAGACTAAGATCGTCGGCCAAACTGACGCGTACTTCTAAGTGCCCAATGCTCCTCCCTGTCATGGCCTGGCCCTACACACGCATGCCTCAGCCAGAGCCAGTCACAGAAAAATAAAATTATATTATCGTTTTATTATAATTTTATTTTTTTGTGGCTGACTCTGACCAGTGGGGCGATGCTCCCCTGCCATTATGGAGGAGCCGCCCCTGCCCCTATAGAATCAATCTGTGGATGGGCAAGGATGTAGAAGACAATATACCCACTAACGAGGTAAGTGCTGTGTGTCACAATGTTAGTTTAGTTTGTAAGTTTGTTAGATTGTAGATTTAGAAAGCATGTCTCATCACACATGAGGGTATCCAGGTGTTGTCCATGGGCACAGGAGATTAAATGATTTGCCCAGAATCACAGGATGTTGCGCTGATGCCGAGACTCGAACACAGATTGATCTCCATGGCAAGTATCGCTTCTAGCCTGCAAGGTGACAGACCCGCTCAACTGAATGATACAGCATTGTATGGGAAGCGGTCACTAAAAAATAATGCATGCCTGAAACGGAAATTAGGGACCCCATAGAAGAGTACTCCACTCCTATAATTATTTAGAGAAACATAAGGCTGCCCAGTGCATACGCTAATAAAGTGCATTCTTTTTCATGAAGTCTTTGGCAGTGCTGACTGGACAATACATGGATGGTTGCTCCCATTTTGTTCAGACAGTAATGCCATATTCATAGAAATGGGACTGAAGTGCTGGCAGTGCTGGCCAGCTCTTTAAGGCTAATATAAAGCAGTGCTTAATTTGAGCCGGTGGTTTCCAGTGCTCGGCACCGGCACTAAATTGTCAACACCGGCGCTTGTGACAGTCTGCCACAAGGTGGTGCTGTCTCAGATGACCACAACAACAGTTAAATATTAATTCAATATACATTAAAAATGACTATTACCTGCCGCCCAAGACATTCTTATAGCTTTAGGGGCCTGAAATAGTCTGAATTGCCACTCTTGCAGGAGTGTGATGGTTAGTAGTTGTGTTGTTACTATCATTGGAGCATAGCAGGGGTAATGTGTGGTACAAGCAGCAGTGGTCTCCTGACCAGAGCCCTGAAACTTATTTATTTACAAATTAAGCAGCATTATAACGTTTTTGTACCTCTGAGATATTCAGAGGAGCAAGAAACAATTTTGTCAGGTGAGCCTTTGCTGGCATTTTCCTATTTTTTACTTTGCTTGTTCCAGAGAATAACCCCCTTTGTGGGGGAGGCGGGGGATGAGCAGTTGTTCTCAGTCTGTGTCTCCAGGCAGAGGTGACTTTGGGTGAATGACATGATTTAGAACCGGCCCCGGTTCTGAGGCAGTAAATTAAGAGCAGGCCTACTCTCCTGACAGCAGTAAATAAAGCTGTATATCAAGTGTGTAAAACTGTAACATAAACACTCGGTGCACTTGCCAACGGCACTTCAACTCTCAGAATCTTAAAGCCACATAGATGTCTTTGCATTTAGAGAATGCTGACACTCGCTTTCATGCCCTTCAACAGGACAATTCATTCTCATGTTCAAACTTTCTAAAGTCAAGTGGAACTTAGGTCTGTAAACACTGCAATTGCAGTCGTAAATTCCACATTCTTGTTTATTGACGTATAATTTGTAAAATGGTGTTTGGCTCGAACGGTGGGTTTTACACTCTTGATCCTGAAGGCTTACTGAAGGAAAAGGGGTGTTATTTCAGGGGCATCCTTGTAAAAGGCAGGGACCAGTAACAAACACCCACATTTGTCAGTGTGCCCAAACATTTCCAGGTAGTTTTTCATCTCCTAAAGTGTGGGCAAGGGAATTGAACATTCATGTATTTCATGGAGGGTGCAGCAGAAGAGATTTCTTCATAGGAAAACATTTTTTTTCCTATGGCAAAAAATAGATGCGCACATTTCTTCATCATTCATACATATTTTCCACTTACCAAGTTGGCCCTGTAGGAGTCCTGGAAATCCATCACTTTCGGCCATTTTTAGGGGTTCTCTAAGGATACTTTTTTTTTTTACTGAGTTTTATATAGTGCGAACTTGATCCGAGTACCAGTTGCGTTACATGAAGACATATTCATTTTTGTTAGGCACGGGGAGATTAAGTGATTTGCCCAGAATCACAGGATGTTGTGCGCCCTTGCCCAGACTCGAACCCGATTCCCCAGATTTGAGGTTTACCACCCTAGCCATTAGGCCAACTCACCCCCAAAAAGTTGAACATCTACTCCAGACTAGCGGTGTGCAAAAGGGGCAGGATTTTTTTTGCGTAAGAAGGGATACATGGAATGCCTACCAGTTCAAAATGTAACGTAACGCAGCGTAAGCCGCAGCATTGCATTACATTTCTTCACAAAGTTACGCAGGGTGACGCAAATTGCCCCTTGTGTGGCTTTGTAAATCTTACTGAAACCCTTGCATTGACAATGCAGTAAATCTGGGCCATCATGTGTGGACTTTGGTTTCACCCTGCGAGTGTGATCTGTCACTTCATTCTATTGGCTGCTTGGTGTATCATTCTTTCTTCTGTGGAGTGCTTCCATTGCAATGCATGAGGGAATATTTTACTTCTCAAAAGTGAACTGAGACCTCACACATTCAATTCTTTAGCTCATAAATCCATGTATACAGGCAGAAATCTTTTTTTTGTTTTTTCCCTTTAGTAGAATTTTTGTAAATATTTTAGTCATGTCAGACTGCAAACCAGACTTATGGGCTTTGCCAATGCTCATTTATGTATAGCAATCACTCAGTTCAGATATAGTTTTAGAGCACTTTCCAATGAAGAGAACAATGGAGGAAATGGAAGTATTGACAACAGATACAGAGATAACCATAGTGCCAGTAGATCACTGAGGCCAGGAATATTAGCAGTGCTACCACACAAAAGCTCGCCTCGGTGTGTCTTCAAGCTCTCCTTCAATCTTAGAAAACTGCCTTCAGTGGGAAGAGGTAAAGAAAGCGAGATCTCAGCAGGAAGCTTTGATCCAACAGAGCTATCTTTCCAAAAGCAGCTTCTACTCCCCACCGCTACCATGGCGACAATGTCTCTAATATTCAGGTTCTTAGCAGAGTAAGAAGCTCATCACGAGAGAGCCTTGGGAATATGCCTGCCAAATAATATCCTGGGGAGAAAGGGTAGCACAGACCGCAAAAACATAACGTCAGAATCATACACTCAAAAGTCCAATGACAAAATATCTTCCATGTAAGCCTCTCTCTACAAAATATTCCACATGCCTCTGAGCCCACTGTCATGCACCTGACCTTAAATATGCTAAGACTAGATTTGGGGTAACAAATTAATCCAGTCTGCAATAGGTTGGAAATGAGTTTTCCAGGATTTAGAGAAAAAGGTGGAAGTAGTGCTTAATTTGTAAAAAAATAAAATAAGTTCCAGGGTCCTTTACAGGAGGGCATTGCAGTTCGCACCACCCATTTTCCCTGGCAGCGCAGCCAATGACAGTACCAACACAACTACTGACCATCACACTCCTACAAGTGTGACAATAGGCTATTCCATGCCCCCAAAGCTATAAGAATGCGGTAAGTGGCAGGCATTAGTCATTTTTAATGTATATTTAGTTAATAAACAACTGTTGTTGCGCTCTTCTCTACAATGGAAGACAGCGCCACCACATGGCAGGCTGTTATAAGTGCCTTTGTTGACAATTAGGTGTCGGTGCCGAGCACTGGAAACCACAGGCTCAAATCAGGCACTGAGTGGAAGTGTTTGTAAGGAGATAAAGTCAATATTTTTAGTCTGTTGTGTGGTATAGTTTTTAAAAGTGGACTGAATAAAAGGCAAAGAGATCCAATTAGTGTAACAAAATTCTAGATTCTGAGCAGAAGCCAACTGTGGTATGACAGTCTTTAAAACACCAATAACAAGAGTCAGTGGGACTGAAGCTATTTAACACATAGGTGGTGCTGGAAAGGGACGTGGAAGCCTGCAGGAAGTTCACATCATTTAGTTACCTTTCGGATTGGGACAGAAGCAAACCACCCATGCGTTAAAATTGCTTGTATCAGAACGCCCAGAGCATAGAGTTAGTTTACTGGGACAAGGCTTACTAGATGCCAGTACTCACTCCAACACTTCCACCGGTTTTGTTGCTTTTAAAGATCGAGCATAAAGACTCTGAAGACTTGTGGGCCTTCTTGTATGTGCAAAACAGAATACATTTGCCACATGGCTCAGTGAGATAAATGTTCCCTAAAGACATTTGTTGTAGTTTGCAGGTCACGAGGTTAAATCCCGGCAAGTCTTCCCCTCAAGCATTCTAGCTTCACAAGCTCGGCAAAGGAAATACTACATAACCACGGAATAGCAAACACTGAATTTACAGTGTTTAGAACAGGCAGACATGTGATATGACATATTATGTAAACATGGTTGCATGCAGGAAGCAAAAATATCACATCTTCACAGCATAGAGAATAATTCATTGTTATTATAATTCAGGCCTGGGCGTAGTTCGCAGAGTTTTGCTATGCGGAATCCGTGAAGTTACAAAAAAACTCTGCGAAGTTCCGCGAGTGGTGGAGTGCAGTGCGAACTGCAGTTTGTGCTGGTATTCCTGCCGCTCGGGTAGAAATTCTACCCAAGCGCCAGCTCGCACTCGCGAACTTACCGTTCGCGATCGCGAGCGGGGAAAAAACTCTGTTGCACTTCGCGAAGCGGAGCTTTCTGCACTCCGCGAGCTCCGCGGAGTGCAGAAAACTCTGCAGACTCCGTGAACGGAGCGAAGTTCACCGCCCAGGCCTATTATAATTAAACATTTTTTAATAGCACTTTTATCCTAAATGGTTTACTTTTATACAGTTGTTAGACCTCAACTAGATAGAGATATCATGGACATTTGAAGGTTGATAGGGTCACGTGACCTAGCCCTGATGGCAACCTGTTTTATGCACCTTAGATGCATCTCAGTAGTTGAGGATAACCTCCTGAGCATTATATAAAACATACATAAAAAGAGTTGATGTTGAGCAAATAAGAGATAGGAAGACAAAATGCTCAGTGACAAGATGTACTAAAACAGTGTGTTGGACTGAAAATTGTTATTAAAGTCTGGTCTTGGTAACATAGTGTAATCACTTCTTATGAAGTTCTTACACATTCCTTATGCCAAAGTATGTTTGTGACTTACTGTTGTCAGATAATGACATTTGTCACTCCCTCTTTTTGCCCCCACTTTTTGATTAATACATGCTGGTGTAATGACTCTGTAATGCACTGGAACCTGCTGTCCAGGCCTGAGTGCAAGTGCTCTAGTTCTTAAAAGTATATGTTTCATTTGTTTACTCCCACTTGGCATAAGTTAACTTACTTATAAGACCCTAGTATATGGTACCAAGGGTATCCAGGGCCTGTAAGTTAAGTGTCCGTCGCGGAATACAGCACTGATTGTACCACCACGAGTGTGGCAAAGTAAAGCATGTCTCCCAGTCTGCCATTGTAGACTGGTAGAGCAGTTTTTAAACTACTAACTTGACTTTGCCATTTAAACTTATGGCATAGCCCAAACATTCCTTTTTAGGTCGAGCCTAGAGCAGCGCATGCGCTGCTTGCGAGACTTTTAGTAAGGGGCTTCAGAAAGCTGCCCAAGCTCACTACACGCTCGTGCGTGTGTTTTTGTTTTCCGCACAGGCTATTGGGCTTTGCGTGCGTCTTTCTAAGAAAGACAGCACGCAATTGGGCAAAGGTGGGCGCATGTCCCGCCTTTGCTCCGCCCACGGCCTATTGCATGCGGTTACCCGCACGGGCCACATCTGTTTTGCATTATCGCGCACGCATCTGTGCACGATAATGCAAAACAGATGTCTCACTGTGGCGCGCGCGCACCACTCGCGGCGCAGACCCCCCCGTCGCGGAGGCAAAGCTCGGGGGGCCTCCAGCTGCGCCGCAGGAATCATTAGACACACTGGCTGGAGAGCAGCTGCTCCTCTACGTCGCCCAATTTTTTGTCTGCTGCCCCTGGCCTCACGATAAAGCCACCCCCACCCCACCTCCAATACACCGAAGGGTACTCACGACGCCCCCTCTCCTCGGTGTCCTCCGTTGGCACGGCCATGGGGGTGACCACACCAGATCTCAGCCTCATCACCTCATGGAAGTCAATGACAACCGGTGCAGTAGGTGCAGTGGCACCCTTGAGCGAGTCAGGCCTCCCTGTTCCCCTCAGCTGACACAGCAGGCTACAACGCCTGACTGTAAGATATCTGCCGTCCCCTCCTGACCCACAGACCACTCACTACAGACATAAATAGAGAGTGTGGAGAGATGAGCGGCCGCCAGCCCATGTGGACTGCCCTGTCTGTTACAACAGGGCAGGCAGGTTCCGTGCTCCCGGGTAACCCGCTCATTAACTCTGCCCTCTCCACCCGGTTCTTTCTGATACCGGGATCACCGGTAAATCTGGGCGGCGCTGGGGGAGGCAGAGTTAACAAGGATTAAAAGTGGGACCCTTTACTAATAAGGAATTACCGGGGATGAACAATCCCTAATTTCATTCCCCTTCATTATTTCTAGTTTAACACCAGATATCCGACCCCACTTTCAGCAGCCTAACTCTCTGGGTCAAGTGTACGAGGTGCACCTGGTAATTCTAAATGGACTGTAAGTAACTCCTTTCACCGGCCCCACTGGATCCAAGTAGGCACTCCTAAACCAGGCCTCAGAGCTCCACTCAGCTGTCAAACTCCATCACTCCCGAGGCCTTCTATCCCAGCACTATGCAAGAAGCCCAGTCTGCCGCAGACACTGCCTGTGATCCTGGCCACTTATTCAAGCTTCACTCACAGGTGAGAAGTTCAGAGGTGGAAAAGGAAACATCACAGCTAATTATGACCAAGTTTTTACTTTTGTATTTTTCCCCCTTGAGTGCACTTTAGAAAAATTCCAGCCTCTCCACCCCCCCCCCCGCACTTCAATGTTTTCACTTTGCCAGCTCTGCAGGCTAGAATGTTAGTCTAATGGCCAAGCCTTGTAACCTTACTCCATCAATTCTCTCTTCTACCTTAATCTAAAGCATATACATTGCCAATCACTCGCCGTGTCGATTAGTACCAGGGCCTCCTTCACACTGTCTGTTTCACCTTCGTTGCTGGGGCTTTAGTGACAGTGAATGACTGCTGTGGGTGGTGGTGAATACAGTCCACAGTGGAAGCGTCACACCACCGCCTGTCCACGTGTGCCAAACATACTTATAACGAACCCAAGCAACTGGTCATTATGCATGGCTGCTCAAAACTGGCACTTCACAAATGTAAAATGACCCGGGCGGGGTGTTGTCGAGGGGGGAGTTCTGTAGGTCTGGTGCCCTATTGCCATATTCACCGGTTTAGGGTCGGGGTCGGCTGCCTTTGGTTTCTGCATAGGACATTGAAACCCCATTCAATTCATGGGTTTTCACGACTCCCTATGCAAGAAGCCTCTGACCCTGGAAACAGAGATAACAATTCTCTTGACAAAGTCGGAAGTAAGTGTATTATTGCGGGCGGGGGCAAATATTTATTGGACAAGTGGTTTCTCCCTGAAAAAACGTCTGTGTATGGGGGGGGAGGGATCCTCCGTTTTTGCACTATGGGACGACCGACAACTTGTGCAAGGGAGAGGGAGTACCCTTGTAAATTACATGATTTTCTTGTATTATTTCTTTGCTTTTGGCCAATAATATTTCAGACTGAGTGGCACTTAAGAAAATCCTCCTGCTTATTTATGTCAGCAGGCACCCTGCAGCTAGTGAACTATAAACATTAAACTCCACATAAGAATAAACATAAAGCTGGTGGGTGCGCCTGACGTTTCCCCGCCCCCTCTAGAGATCAGTGCGACCCCTCGTCCTAATCTCGCTGTCCTACATAATGCAGTCATTGACCATTTTAAGAAGGGCTCGCTCTCCTGTTAAGCAGCTCTGTCATTCTGCTCTCGTATCTTATCACGGCGTCTCCTGGCAGCCTTGCAAGTGCCTGGAACACATGCATGCTCGTAATGTAATTCATTTGTGTTTTGCGCATTTCTCGTTTTAACGGCATGACTAATTGATTCCCCTTTTCATCATACAGCAAATAACTCAATTATGGTGGGAAGAGCTCCTTGGCTGCTTTTTCATTTCTTTTCTGTTCATGGGCGGTTCATCTGGATTTTACTCGCACAACTTAAAACAAGCATTGGCATAGCCAATAGGTCTCGACTTTGGGACCTTTTAAGTATTTAGTTATGCAGCATAATATCCTTACTGCAACAACATTAACTGTTGCATGGCTAAACACTTATAAGGTCCCAAAGGCGAGACCTATTGGCTATGCCAATGCTTGTTATAAATATTTGTAAGCTAACCATAAGGCAGGCCTACTGAGTCCTAAAGGCAGGCTACATTATATTAAAAAGATAGATATGTGTTTCGTATCTTTACATGGCCTGACAGTAAAAACGCTGCATTGTTGTTATTGTTGTTATTACTGTGAAAAGATCAATTAGTCCCATTGGCGAGTATGATGTCAAGTCAGCAGTGCTAACTTCCAAACAGGATTAATAAATATGGTACTTCAAGGTATCAACAAATTGTTGCATTAAACCTGACTTGTTTGACGCAATATTGGGAGAAGGTAATACAGTTTACAAACTGCTACTGGGTGGAGAATACCAACCACTATAAAAGTTGTAGTGCTGGGACTTCTCCCCACACCGAAATCCAAAAATCTCTGCAGAAAGTTTGTTTCATTAGGGCTTGTGCTGGCAAAGAGAAGAATAGCGATTAAGTGGCTGAGTCCGGACCCCCCCACAATCGAGGGATGGGTAAAAGATCGCAATTAGTGGGCAACAGTAGAATTAGTCTGAGTGAAAATAGTCAGAAAGGACGATAAACTAGAAGAGGATGCGCAGGCCTGGTACCTCATGATTGCAGATGTACAAAAAGGGAAAACCCCTGCTAGGGATGCAGAGCTGACCGAGACGAAACAGGAAGAGACAGACACGGAGGGATTGACCATTTGACTTTCAAACAAAGAACGCAAAGTATATAGGTATCAATATTGAAAGTAGGACAGGTTTCTCATATTTACGCAAAATAACACGACCATGGGGAGAGGGGATATGTTAAGTTTTCTTTTTATTCAATGTTGATAAAATGGTATAAACAGCATGTGTTTTGTAAGCGCCATAGAGGAAGCTCTGAATATATGAGATCGTAATATTTGAAGTATGGTGTCTCCGAAGGTTGGAGGCAAGGTCTATGAAAGATGATGTGACAAATACAAATGGAAACTGTGTTGATAACATGCAAAATACCAATAAAATACATAAAAATAATTAAAAAACCTGACTTGTTGACCCAGTCGATTTTAATGTAGCTTTTATACAAAAGGCAACTTTAGAAAGTTGCCACTTTGTTGACCAAAGTTTTCAGTAGCAGTTTACGCTTGCATACAAGCTGTTCTCGGAACAGCCCTCTGACCTCCTGAGGAGACGTGAGAAAGACTCTCGGGAAGAAGAACAAACGATCTGCCAAGTGTCGAGGTCTGACCTCCTCCTGGCAGAGTGGCCAAATTAGGTGTGAGCCCAAAAGGCAAATTTAAAAAGGGGAAGGTGCCTTTAAAGGGCAAATGATAGTCTGGTAGTCACACGTGGAAGGGGCTGCTCTTTTGTTTTAGCAGACATGCTGGCATTTCAGACAGAGAGGGAGAAGCCACTAAGCCACTATCAAACCAATTGCTCTGAGGGTGTGTGACCCCCCAGGTAGCCTCATCTCTGGGTTCGGCTAGAGAGCTCCACATACCAAGAGAAAGGTTCTACCATGTTGGGAGTGGGAAGAACAGTGCATTCTATGCTAGCTAGATCCTACACTTTGCAGGAAGATGTCATCAGGCGCTTAGTCGCCACATCTCCCTAGACTCACAGTGAGCATAAAAGTGGCACCCCTTGCACCTAGACCTCAGATCAAGTCTGAATTGGAGAGAGGACTGAATGACTGTCCTGCTGTTCTATGGACCCAGCAGAGAGAGAGGCTACACCAAAGGTTGGGCTGCACCTCAAGTATCTTGGGCCAGCAAAGAAAGGACTGTGCTAATGGTTTCCTGCTCGAGGAAACGTCATCCCCGAGTCCCAGACAAAGAAGGTGACTCCTCATTACAGCCACAGGCTGTAAAAGCTGAGAAGACTCCTCTGAGAGCCAAGTGACATGAAGCCTGATCAATGCTGGACGCCAAGGTGCAGCCCGGGAACCTGAGTCCTGACCCTCAAAAGTTGCACCTGAGACTGCTAGACCCGGGAGAGTCATCGGAGTGCAGTTTGGTCACCCAACATGCAGTTTAAATGGAGCTGCAAATTTTGCTGTAAGCAGAGTCCAGTAGACCAGTTGCAACTGGTTTTGTGCTGGACTTCACCCGGACTTCATGGGACATCAATTCCTGATGTCAGAGTCATTCAAACATGCTCATGGACCAAAGGGTGGCCACAGAAGACCCTTGACACCAGCTCTGTGTCCTCAGCATCCTTGAGCATCTTCAGCATCCTGCATTGGTAGCATCAGGACTTCTCTATTGACTTCAATGGCGGTTCACCCTTAGTCTCTGGAGCTGGACTGGAGACTGCTTTAACTTCAAGGTAACTGTTCAGCTGGGCCTTCTTTGTCCCTGTGACTGGCTCTCTACAGTGTCCTTATATGCATTTTCAAGTTACATGTTGTGGCTAACCCTAAACCGCGAGTCGCAGTAGATTTCCATTATTTATTGCATTGAACTAAAAGGTGTGATTTATTGTTCTGGGCTGGATTTTTATTATTGAGGTGTCTATTGAAAGATAAAAATGCTACCTATTTTTATAAATTGGTGTCATATTTTTATTGTGTTGTGTTTTCTTCCTATACAACTGTTTTAGTACTTCTAAAAGCTTTACACATGTTCCTTTGACACAGTCTGACTGCTCTGACCCACAGCTACCCAGGACCAAGCTAAAATTTTACCAATGAACATGGTGAGGTCACAAAACCACAGCACATAATAAACTACTCTCCTCACAAGTGTGACTTAGGTGCAACTTTCACATGAATTTATCGGAGAAAGTCACACTTACTCATGGAAAAACACTTTGTAAATCGGTCTTGATCATTGCTTAGCCCTCCTTTTAGATTTCCTCAGGTGACAACATACAGTCCATCACTTCCAGGGAAGGAGATATGGTCTAGTTACTGCTCAACAGTGGGGGTGGAGACTTGGATTCCAGTCCTAGCTAAGGCAGTTCACGAACAAATATGGGCAAGAGGTAACTATATGTTCCAGTGCCTGTAACTGCAAAAATAGCTGATACCCAACCAGTGCAGGAAATGAGGGGCATCCCGCTCAATCCCAGTTGTGGCAGGCATTTCTGAGCTGGATCTGGGACACAATTCAGCAGCGCCGGCACCTTCACTGCTTTCTGTTCAGAGCAGCAACCTGCAGGTGACAAAGGGGATTTCTTGTTTTTACTTTCAGGTGGTCTGTCATTTTAAAGGCCATCAGCCCTTCTTTTGTTCAAGTGTCACCATGGCTAGGAGCTATATAGAGCTCATCACCTAGATGCCAATGTAATGGAGGGAAATAAAGACTCACAGCTTGCTATCACTTCACAAGCACTTAAGAGAAACTAAGATTTGGAGACAGGTTTTCAACTTTATCCTACCCCACCCCACCCCATGTAAGAGTTGTGCTTGTACTGTAAGAAGGCCAGTTGTATCTGTGTGTACGAGTAATCACACAAATAACGATTTAGATGGCACCTACTAATTTATTTTTGATTTAATTTCTTGTTGGCTATATTCATCCCAGTGCAGGGAGAACGCTTTCCATCACACACAGAGACAATAAATCATAGAAGAGTGTGAATCAAAGTAAAGGAAATGTTACATAAGAGAATGAGTTTTAAGAGGTGTAGGAGTCAATTATCATCCATACTTGTAGAGATTATATGCTAAGAGTACATGGTCAAGAGAAACACAAAGTCAAAATTTTAAATGATTGGGGTTGTCTGTACCAACAAGACTTTATTACTACCCAAAGGAACCTGCAAACTTAGAATAATAGCAGATTGAGGAAAGAAGACAATAAGGATCAATTCTAAACCTATGACTTCAGTTTGCAAGCAGCTCTTTCGTGCTATAATAGAATGATTGTCACTTATGAACTGGAACTAACAAAAGGATCTCTTGGTCAAACGCAGTAACCCACTTATCTATGTGAAATTCAAATCTGTGATCTGTATGTTACACGATGGGCTTTGCAGCTGGTACATTAACCCTTTATGCTACTTTATGAGTCAAAACTGGACAAAATGTAGAACTCTCCTGGGACTGCATTAACCACTAGAGTTATCTTTCCATTATTATAATCCCCTGAAAATTGCTGGGCACACAACGATCTCTTCAGGCAGTGTCGTAACCCTGTAAGATTTTTCAACTTGCAGCCACTTTGTGGCCAATTAAGCAAGGACACATTAACTGTCATATTTGTCCTTATTGCCAATTTCTTTGCAGCAGATTTTTCAAAAATATATGTATAAGTTAACTGTTAGACTCTGCTTTTCATGACTCAGCCCCTCGTGACTCCACCCCTTTTCCTCTGCCACACCTTTTGTGGGTTCCCAGAATATTTTTTTTCCAATTCCGCAACTGCAACCAACTATACTGTGCACTTTCCCCAATTACATGTCCACCTCCCGCCACATCACAGACTTACAACACACTACATAAAGCGCTTTGATGCTTATATGTGCCTGCTACAGGTACATTATATCAAATACCTGAGATTAATGGCAAGAATTCTCTCTGTTCTGCTGTAAGACCCAGTGCTTCATTTAAGTGTAAAGACCCAAAGTTGTCCTTACGAGTCAGCCACCAGTGTTGCGAAAACCAAGGCTGCCAAATACCAAGGCATCCTAGACTTAGTTCCACCGGATGCATTTTTTTCACCATGCTAAACATCCTGCCTCTTTATCGCCATCTTACACATGGTTTTTCTTCCCTCTTCTCTCCCTGTGTCACTTCTCTCCCCTCACCCTTATCTCCCTTTGTCTCTTCTCTCCCTGTACCCGGACTTCGTGGAACATCGACCCCTGAGGTCAAACTCACCCCACCATACTTATGGACCCAGGGGTGGCCACAGAAGGCCCTTGACACCAGCTCTCTCCATATTCAGCATCCTGCATCCCTTGCATCAGGACTGCTCTATTAGCTTCAATGGTGATTCACCCTTAGACCCTGGAACTGGACTAGAGACTGCTTTAACTTCAAGGTAACTGTTCAACTGGACCTTCTTTGTCCCTGTATTTCTCCTCAATCTTTCTCCTTTTTCTGCCTTTCTCTCTTTTGCTCTGGGTCAAAGTACAATGATGAAAAATAAAAATAAGTGCCAGTGCCCACCACTTGCATGAAATAAACACTGGCACATCCACACACGGAATGAAAAATCTGTCTGTCGTTGCCTATGTGGTGCAATTTTTTGCCAACATGGACCTGGCCTTTTTATAATTATGTTTCTGATTTTAATCCCACCACTTTAGTTGCATTGGGTACATGAATAATACACTCATTTTATATATGTGTTTATATTATTAGGTAATGTGTGGGTTTGTAAGGTGCTTACAAAACCCAGTCGGTACCCGAGCACCTTAAAAACCAAACATATATTATGCCTTATTGAGACAAATGTACAGCGCAGACAATAGTCATGAGTAATGCGCACAATTAAGTGGTAAATAACATTGGTTACAGATATAGTTCTTCAAAAATCTTCATTAAGGTGTAAAGGAATTGAGAAAGTTTCAGTCAGGAACTAGAAGGGCTGGGCCATAGAAGAAGTAAGCGAGAGAAACTAGCTATGGGGGAGGGGATAGGCAGGGCTGGATGAACATGAGCTGTGTAGGTCACTCATGATACTGCAAAGGGCCAGAATTGTGCAGGCAGAGGGTGTGAGGAAATAGGCTTTTTGCAGGTTCACTCCCACTTTTTGCCCCCATTTTGACTACCAGGCACTGATGTAATGACTCGGAAATGCCCTGAGCCCTGCTAATCAGGACTCGGTGCACATGCTCTGACCCTTAAAAAGGGTATGCGTTAATTGAATTATCTCCAATTGACATTACTTGACTTACTAGTAAGTCCCTAATATGTGGTACCAGGAGTACCTAGGGCCTGTCAGTTAAGGTGTCTCTCAAGGGCTGCACCACTCGTTGTGCCACCACATTGTGACTAGGCAAAAGCATTACTCCCAGCCTGCCATTGCTGGCCGGCAGAGCAGGTTGAAACTGCTAACTCCCAAAGCCCATGCACTCCTTTTTAGGTCTCACGCCTAGCATTGCAGTGCGCAGCGCTGCTCGCGCAGCGAGAGACCTCATGTAGGGGGTTTAGAAGGTGACTTAGGAATCGCACACGCTCGTGCGTGTGCTTTTTGTTTTCCCCCCGGCTATTGGGCTTTGCGTGTGTCTTTATAAGAAAGACAGCACGCAATTGGGCAAAGGTGGGCGCATGTCCCGCCTTTGCCGCGCCCATTCCCACCGGTGTCTAGCACGCGCAGCAGCGCGCAGCAGCGCGCGTTCGCCTCGCTGCCGCGCTCCCTTTCCCCCCCCGCTCCTCTGTGGTGCGCGCGCACCACTGGTTTAGAGTTACGTCTGATTTACACGCTCTGTGAAGTAAAAAGGGATTTTCGCTTTTCGTTTCCTTACAAACCAGCTTGAGATATTCAGAGCAAAATATGTTCATATTATCTATCTGAATGGTGTTGCTTAGTGAGGCGTTGCTCTATTTCATTCTGGGCTTTTGTATTTTGACGATGTGTGCTGTTGGCATCTGCTGTGTAGAAACTCATAAGCAAGAATCGTGCTGATGTAGGCAACAAATGGTCCTGGGTTGAGCCCAGCTTTAGTGACATGTACAGGACAAGTTCTTGGTCAAGTTGGGATTCTCTCGCGGTGTGCTTTCATTTTCGTGTCCCTCGGTGTGTTTTTGTGGAATTTGTTTGGAATATATAAAATTGTTTGCAAGTGTGTCCTTTCCTTATATATGGCAGTGGATGCGCTTACACAAGGGGGAAGACATGCTCTTAAGATAAATACTATTTCTAGACGCTTTCATTTCTCAGCTCAGTTTTCCATTAAGAAGTTTAAAAAGCCACATATGATCACTGTGAGCAGTCACGTTCAGACAAACTAGCTCAGCCGACTACTGCAGTCACTCACTGTACTAAGGGTGATACAAGGAGTACATTAAGAGCAGGGCACAAGTCCTAAACAAGCATTTGCAATGCAATAGGTCGCGGATTTACGCAAGTTTGAGCTATTTACATTGCAAATAATGCCTTTTATTTTTGTTTTCGTTTTTAAAACATAAATAAAAGGCATTGTGATTTACAATGCCAATAGCTTAAACTCGTTATCAGATTAAAATTAAATGATACCTTTGTTCTTATGGACATACTTTCGGCCTCTACTTGGAGCAGTGATTTCACGAAAATCATTTTAAAAATGTACTGCAGCAGGCACGGGGAAGTAACCTTAGTGCAAGAGTAATGGCAGGGCTGAAACTTGAGCGCTTAAATCCAGCAGCCGACAGTACAAAGGACAGAATAAATGGCACGGGCAGTCCTTTTCAACAGTTGCAATATAAGCGTCGTAATATGCTACAGATTCCCGCTACAGCGCCCTCTGTTCTTACAGAGAATTCTGTTAATAATCTGCACTCCCGAACTGATGTGTGCAAGTGGTTGTGAAAGAGTAGTGACTCAGCACTTTCTTGTTCACAGCCATGCTGTTTGCAACAACTTTCTAATCTAAGAGTAGATTAGGTGCGCTGCATCCACCAATATCCGATACACAAACAGACTGACAATTCAGAAAACTCTCTTATTGCTAATTTACCTTTCACAGGGGCGTTAAAATGAAACTTGAATCACTACATAGGTAGTGTTCCACTACTGAGACCTAGTACAAGGGCAACACAAATGGATCAAATCCCGGTATTCTCGGTGTAACCCCCACACATATCCGGATTTCCGACTACAGGGGAGCCGAGAGCCAGACCGGGCCAAGGTACAAATAATTAACAGGCTAGTGGCACCAAGCATGCAGAAATAACAATTTCCATATCTGAGGGATCCATCCAGGCTGAGTGTGCGCGAGACCACTGAAGGAACTGAGGACTCACAGCAGTCTCAGGCTTCTGATTACCACAGGGTAAACACGGAGGCTGGCTTGCCCAGGCCCCAACTTCTTGGGCACACCTCCTTGTCATTGGACAGGACACATGAAGCCAAGAATAAATAGAAAATGGGATAAAAAAAAACGTGTTCTCATGATTCGGAAATATAGAAATGTGTTTATTAATTTAGCTGGAGTTTTTTAAAGCACTGTCACCTTTCTTATACAGCAGACTGCTAGAGGAGAGCAAAGTCTGTGAGTCTTGAGTTAATGTGGGTGGGGATGTTAAAGTCTTATCTGCGTCTAGGGGGGCTGGGCCGATCAATAGTCGTCAATCAATTTTCCCATTTGTGACGAGATCACCTAAAGTTGGTCCACAACCAAAGATAATTTTGCTCAGCCGCCAGCATTGGGATAAGTGCGTTTCACAGCGTGGGACACTGTATTCTCATCTTCCTAGGAGGTTTATCCTAATGAACAGTAGTTGGATGATGAGGTTGCTGATGATGAGCCCAGGTTTGAAGCATAGAGTGGTGCAAATTGTGGGGATATTTTGTTCCTTTGCCCCACTAGGCCTTATGCGCTTACAGAGGGTTTTGAACTTGATCCTCACGCCCACCGGTAGCCAGTGTAGCGCTTTCAAGGCAGGTTTGGAATATTAACATTTTTGTAAGTTTAGGCCATCTGATTCTGGAGTTTTTGCAGACTATCAAGTAACCTCTTTGGTAACCCAGAGCAGATGATTTTGTAATACTCCAGACGTACCGCACCAGGGACTTTAATAATTACTCCAATGGTGGTCATTACTGAGTATATGGAGGATTGTTTGGAGAGGAGAAAGCTTTAGATTGATATGGATGGAGACAAAAACAACGAGCATGTGAAAGCTCTTAAAACCCCTATCTGTGGTTCCCAGTTGTCTCAAATGCCTGCCACTTTGGGTAAGCAGTTGCCATTTTAATTTTCAAGAAAGGACTCCAATAATAAATGCACCAATGTTCAAGGTCCAACAAACAGAGGAGATACATTGGCAGCATGCAGATACTAACAAGCATTTGCAATGCAATAGGTCTCGCATTTGAGAGTTTAACCTATTGGCATTGCAAATGACAATGCCTTTTATTTATGTTTTCAAAACCAACACATAAATAAAAGGCATTGCCATTTACAACGCCAATAGCTCAAACTCTAACAACTGCGAGACCTATTGCATTGCAAATGCTTGTTAGGTTTTGCCTGCACAGCGCTTCCTGTGAAATCTATTGAGTTTAATATAAATCTTAAAAGGAGCTTACATTCTGCCCTTGCTTTTTATTGGTTTGTGTGCTTGCCACTTACTTTTTCTCAGTTTCTATTGGCTGTAGTATTCTATTTCCTGTTGTTCCTCGCGTGTTTCTTGTATCAATCTCCAGTGGCCCTAGTACTGTTTTCATCGCTTTGGTGGAACTTCATTTAAGCATCTCAGCAACCCTGCTGTCACTACAAGATCTACACCCTTGCTTTGAAGCTACAGCGCTGCCCGAGGACTGTGGGCTCAGCGCGCTGTGCTGGTCTCAGTGGAGATTTCGTGATCCCAGTTCTTTGTGCTGGGAAGCTAACGCTCCGATCGCAACGTCACTCATCAGTCCCCCAGGGCAATGCACACTCACTAGTCCCCCTGGGGCTGAAGCAGGCACCCACTCTAGTGTTAAGCCGCATCACAGGCCCAGCGCTTGTTTTAAGAAGAAAATATCAGCCTGTGCGGCTGTGAACCGTAAGCCATTAGTGGTAATTGCCTCATTTGTATGTGTTAGTTGTGACTTTGCCAATGCATGGCTCATGACAGCCTTGTTACGATTAATCAAAAGCAGTGTACTCACAAATGTGTGCAACCATTTTTCTGAGTGCTTAGATGGTACAGAACAGAAAAAACGAACTTTTGGTCACTTCTAAAAAGTAAAAGTTAAAACCAACGTTAGGCTAAATCACTTTCAACCTCTTCCTTATTACAAAATACGCATAGATGAGGCAAATTAATGGTTGCTTCATTTTTTAGTCCTTCAGGGATCGGATGTTTCATTTTCTAAAATCTGTATTCATAGCAAACAATGAATAATGTAAGGATTTAAACACAGAATAAACAGATGTCACTATACTAGATTTTCATAGGTGTCTGCATCCCCCCTGCAAATATATTTTAAGCTCTTGTTGTGGCGCGCGAGGACCTGTGAGGACGGCAGTCCGGCTCAGGCTTCATCTCTTGCCTGTGTTCTAAGGGCACTTAACGGCCCGCGCCTTCCCGGGTGTGCAGGAATAAAACATCGACCGGGAAGTTGATTGGTGCTTCCCAAAGATCATGAGCAGATAAAACATTGTAAAAGCGAAACCGCGCACATGAAATAAATTAGGCCTGGGCGGTAAATTCCGCTCCGCTCGCGGAATTTGCGGAATTTTGGCAATTCCGCGTTCCGCGGAGAACGTGGAATTGCCGAAAATTCTGAGATCCGCGTCGTAGCGGAATTTTTTCCTTGTTTGCGCTTTCAAAATGCGTGTTCGCGCGCGCGGGAGCGACTCACCGGGATCCCTGCGTTCGCCGACGACTTTTCCTATCCGTTTGCGTGCGCCACGAGATTTTGGTAGCCGGCCGCGTGATCCCGCGAGAGTGTGCGATTGCGAACACGTCATTCGGACGCGCCATCGGACATCCGCGTTCGCGAGCAGGAAACACGCATCGCGAGCGGGCGGGACAAGTGAAACAAGATGGCCGCGCCAATTGGCGACCGCATGGGCAAGTTCGCGAGATATTTCCCCCCGAGCACGCAAACAGCGTCCCCGAACAGGAAAAACGCACGGCGAACGGGCGGAACAAGCAATTCCGCGTGCTCGTGGAATTCTGCGTAGCTCGCGGAGATTTTTTACAGTTTCGCAGAACTTTGCGTAACGCGTCTACGCAAATTCCTCCCACCCCTAAAATAAATATGGAAATAACGTTTTCAAGAAGGCTGTCTCTTGAAAACAAGCATTGTTTCTTCACTGCAATGTCAACATTTAATCAGCACTGAACGCGTTTAGACAAAATAAAGCAGTTATGAAATGAAAAATGGCAAAAATGTTAATGATATATTGTCATCAACTGCTGAAGAATTATTAAAAAGAGTAAGAACTAAAACATGTCTAGAGTATTTATCCTTTCAAGAGGTCACAGTGCCATTTAGAGGACATCTCTCTTGTTTTCCATTAGCTTATTTGTTTCACCAAAGTGGGAGGAGGAGGGAGACATAATCAGTAAATCCAAAGAGTACGAGCTTGTAAGCATTGACTTTAAAGAAGGAACTAAAAGAGGAAATAAAGATAATCGGGAGGACTTCTAGCTGGCTGCTTCATTCTCTCTCTCTCTTGCTAGTGGTTGATAAAGAACAGAAGAACATTTAAGGCATGGTACATTTGTGACTTAACTGCGGCTGCAAACAGTGCAAGGTTTAACTGGATATGGGGGCGATCTGCCCAGTGATTCAATTATGGAATGTACTTTCCACTATGAGTTAAGCTACCTCAACCTTTCTAAAAGTGAGTTTACATGTTTGATGCTTTTTTGATGCAGCACCCAGTTTTCTGTGCCTTCTTATTTTATGACACATTCCTTCAAAGTAAAAACACCTGACTAATTCGAAATTAGCAGAGCTAACTTTTGTAGAGAGTCTTAAATAGACACACATTGATACACACAATAAATGAAGTCTCTTTATATTATTGGTTGTTTCTATTGGTATACTTTAACCAGCCTTATTAGCCCTGGAGTCTCATTATATACACTTTTTATACACAAATAAAATCAGTAGATAAAGTAAGCTTCCTATCTCCATAGGCGTAGGAATGTCCTGAGTCGAAGGGTTGGAGGTGCCCGATCAAATAAGGCCAGATTCGATGACCATGAAACATAGAGGAAGTTGAAACTCCCAGAGCACAAACTTTAAGATGGCGTATGCGTTTCGGACAACTGGTTTAAATGAAATCATCCAGCAGCATGATTGGCTTTCGGCTTTGCAGTCACATCTGGTACAATGAATTGTATGACAGGCTTTGTCCAATCCAGGTCTGAAAACTTGTTTGGCATGTTGAAATGTCACTGCCCAAAAGCTCTACGCCAGCACGTTTAACGCTAGGAGAAATGGCAAAGCACTTCATTGGTATTTTCTGTGCCCAACCCAGGGCTATATAAGATTCCACTTGTAAAGCAATTCACGTCAATAGGAGAGAAGTCAGGGGCCACATCCTGAACTGCAAACAGCAGTAGAGAGTAATAGATGAGACTATCTTACAACAGAAGTTGATGACTAGTTCCTCCCTCATTCCATCCCCTGCACCTTCATCATCTCCTTAACACCCACTTTCCCACATATCTTTATTTCTCCTCGTTATTTCACCTTTCTATGTGTGATGTATTATGCAGCATGCATAGAAGGAGGAAAATGCTACTAAGGATTGTTTTTGTGCAGGAAAGTGCCCCTTCCTACACAAAAACAATTATATAAATATATATATATATGCTTTAACATAGTTGATCTGTCCATCATTATTGAGGGATCATTTCTCAGGGCAAATATCCACTAATGTATTGGCAGATGCTGAGAAGCCCAGTACTAGGCTTCAATATCTGGAAGTGTTATTCCCTCATTAGATAAAATGAATTTCATTTTTTCATTTCTTTATGCCTGGGTTTTCAAAAGCCCTACTTAATACCTTACAATTACTTTGGGATACTACAGGTTACTAAAGTAAAGCTTTATAAAAGGGAAAATAAAGTGTAATCAGGCAAAGTGAGAGCCTGTGTCTGATATTCTTAGGTAGCAACCCCAAATCTGCATGGAGTTAAATTAAAATGGCAGGTGTGCATTTTTCAGTTGTCAGGAGTTTCCTGAATTGCTCATGGTTGGGTTCCAATCTTAAGCTTTGCTTCAGAGTGTTTCAAAATGTGTGGTCTTACTCCCAAGGTTTGCCTCTAATTTTAAACTCTTGAGTGACGTCTGGTGCTTCAGGTGGGCAGACAATAACAGCAATTTGTAGTTGGGACATAGTGTGGGGACAGAGTTTCTATAGGTAGTCAGGACCATTGCTCCAGTAAGCTTAATGAACTGTATGGGTTACTTTGAATATGATCATGGCTTTGACAAAAAGTGGAGACTTTCTGGGTGGGATTGGTGTGGTCGCGTTTGCAGAGGATTAAGAGCATCCTGGCTGCTGGTTCTAACCTGCCAGAGTGCTTTAGAGAGACAATAGCCCAGGCGACCAATGTGTTGAATTATAATTCTGAATGGAGAAGCATCCTCAGGCTCCAGGCTTGTAAGGCAGGGGAAGCAGAGTTTCCAAGACCTGGGAGTCCGTCTAAAGATAGTGCGACGGACTCAGTTACTTCCTTTACAAGGATCTCAATCTTCACTCCTTTTATGCATAAGAATCTCTCCTTCATTCAGTGGAGCACGTGGTGCAAGCACGAGGTGATGTTGTTGGGATAATTTGGACTAGTGCCTAACTGGACATGGGTTTGTGTGTCATCTTCGTTTATTTGGAAGTTGCCTCAGTCGTGGTACCACTATCGCCTTGCAGCTACATTAAGCCGGTCTTCTCTGGGGTGGTAGCTGCCACTCTCTAATTTCTTTAGAGCAGCTAAGCTAATGACAGATTTGTTAAACTGAAAGGAATATTACCATATGAAAAGATATTTACCACTGCTGCCAAGAACCCCATGTCACGTGTGGCATGCACCCTCAGGGCCTTCTAGATGAAAAATCAGACCAAGGGTAAAACTGAGACAGAGCACGGAGTGGATAAGAGGTCTGGATGGCGGGAGAGAGAGCTAGAAAAAAGGATGCAAGGGAAAGAAGGGGAGGAATCAAGGGTGCAAGAAATAGGCATGAAACATAGACAGAGGTAAGGAGTAGAAAAAAGGGTTAAAAAGGAAGGGTGAATGGAGCCAGGGTGTGCAAATAATTGGCAAACTGGCATGGTTTTGTGAAGTTCCTGATTTATGAGAATGTACCCAAGACCACACCTTTGCAATGTTCTTCCTACACTCACCATTTTCTCAGTTAAAATCCACGCTAATAGAAACCAACCAAGCCCATCACACCCACCCCGTTGAAAGAGAGGTGGAGGAAAGGGGGAAAAGAGTGAGAACAAGAGAAACAGAGGAAAGGGCAAAGAAACAAAGATAAACATATAGTGACGAGGAAAGGTAATGCAGACACATATGACAGTTAAACATGTAAGAGGCAAGAGTGTGAGAATGGTAGTGGAAAGAGAATGAGATGATTAAGGCATACATGAAGGAAGAAGTAAGAAACTATGGCAGGTGTCATAGAGGAGTGAGAGGATGTATGAGAGAGGAGAGAATGGAGTCGGGCGGAATGACTGGGCGCTTCTGAAATTAGACTTAGTCGTTTTTCTTTGTTGCTGCACTATTTGTGTGAGTTCTTGTTCTCATTCTGCAACACTTCATACAGTAATACACCAGACTTCACCTATGGCTGACAATTCTATCTGGACTAATGTTGAGATTGTATATTATGTGCTATGCATACTACCCTCTTGTTATAAAAGTTATATATCGCCTGAGTTACTGAATCTACACCTCTCATGTATGTATGTATTTTTAAGTCTCACTGCTATGTAAAGCGCTCTGCCACCAGGGCCGGACTGGCCGTAGCGGGCACCGGGCCTTTCCCCGGTGGGGTAGAGGGGTGGGCCCGGTTTTGTTCCCGTGGGGCTGCTTTTGTTACTGGGAGCCGGTTTTGCAGCAGTGCTGCAATATCGGCCCCCTGTAACAAAAGCGGGAGCTGTGCTTCTCACTGGCACCCCCCCTCCCCCCCGGTCCCAGGGACGGTCGAGCAGCAATCTACCAGGGCTGGTTGCTGTTTCCAGTCTGGCCTACATTTGTGGGTCTGGTTCACACACAACACCGCGGCACAAATAAAATAAGAGGGAAGGGAGAAAGAGATAGAGAACAAAGAAGGAAACTGGAGATTGTAGAATGTGTGGAAAGAGAGCAAGAGGCAAGCTGTGCTAGAGCAGGTGTCTTCAACCAGTCCATCACAAGCTACCAGTAGCTTCCAGACACCTTCAAAGTAGCTCACTGCCTTGAGTTCATCTTTAAATAAGCACATGGTCACATTTTTTCTTTTAATGTTAAGGGAAGCCTGTGTTTACTTTACATTATTATCAACAGGCTGCAGAGAGCAGGGCCTGATAATGAGCAGTATGCAGTCAGATTTATGGGCCAGACGGGGTCACAGAGGTGAAGAGCTGGAGCTCTGAAGTGTTTAACTCTTAAGTAAAAGTCTGAACAAAATGATGTTTCTGTATGCTTTTGAATGAGAGAAAGTGAAAATGAAAAGTGATCTAAATTAATAACATGTCCCATTTACATGCAGCAGGCCTTTTGCTGTCAGTCCTCAGTAGACACTGTGCCATATTTCTAACTGAAAAATAGTCATTTTTTTCAAATGGATGAAATTTAAAGTGAACAAAACTCGTTTATATGAAACATTAAGTATTAATGTCTTCTGCACTTTCAATTAAGACAAATACCTCTTTTATGAAGCATGTTCATTAACTTACAATTCCTCCCATTTAAACAAATGCATTTTTCTGTCATAAATGTGGCACCATGTCTACAGCCCACTGGGAGCAAGATGCTTGGTGTTTGTGGACGTGACACTAGAAATGGGAGAAAATGTAAATGATGAGTTTTATGAAATCCACATAAACAAAGTTAACTCTTCAGTTTAATTTTCTACAGTGCCATATTTATAACTGAAAAATATAGCCATTATTTTAAGTTGGAGAAATTTAAATTGCAGAAAAATGTTCCATACTCAGAACATTTTTGAAGAACATTTTTCTGCAGTTTAAATTTCTCCCATTTGAATTATACATGTGACAGTGCCACACATGGTGAAAGGTTTGTCCTGTGCCACAAGTACATAAAACGCAGTCTCTCAGTCACCTGTACACATATATCCCATTCATACGCACACATGTTAATAGATCCCCAAAGACAACGCTCTCACTGACACAAATGGCAGCCCTGTCATAGTGCCCCAAGTCAAAGTATTTTGTTCAAACCATAGCATCTGGCTCTATGGACATTAGGATTAAAACAATTAAGCTTGGTGTGGGGACGTCTGGTTACAATGTGCAAGTTGCTTAGCCTTCAGTAGCTCATGAGGATTTTCACTGATCAGAAGTAGCTCTCACGACAGAAATGTTGGAGACCCCTGTGCTAGATATATAGGTGAATAAGAGTAAGAGAAAGAAACAGGTATGGGGTAAGAGCTAGGGGTGGGCAAAATATTCCGTTCGGCCGGCTGAATTGGCGGAATCTTGACGACTGAGTTACTCTTGATACGTGGAGTTCCGGCCAAATTCTGCCAATTGCCGAGTGGTGAAATCTATTATCATGCGCGGCTCCAAGACGGTAAGTTGGTGACTGCAAGCAAGATTTGTCACCCCCTAGCACAATTTCCAGTCACTAGGAGGACATCAGGCAAGATTTTTTGACACGGACGGTCACGGCTCGAGCAGAAAATCTACTCAATTGGCAGCAAAATCAACTCGAGTAGCCGCGCCCTTTGGTGCACTGCGTGGTGCCGTTCGCACTAGTTGTTCAGCACGAAATGCACTCCTGGTGCTAAAGCACAGCACAAGCAGTGCGACGTGCCTATTTCCACACGTTGGCATAACTCCGCGGAATCTCTCTGAGTTTTTGTGTAATTCTGCAGAATTCCGCAGAGTAAAAATTCCCTGAGTTCCGCCCACCAGTGCTTAATTTGAGCCGGGGCTTTCCGGTGCTTAGCACCTGCACTTAATTGGTTTCCGGTGCTCGGCACCGGCACCTAATTGTCAACACCATACTGAGAACAGTCCACCACATGGTGGCGCTGCTCAACTAATTAAGAGATGAGCAGAACAACAGTAGTTTAGGAATACAATATACATTAAAATTGCTAATACCTGCCTTCCCAGCCATTACTTTAGCTTTGGGGACCTGGAATAATCTGAACTGTCGCATTTACTTGCGAGAGAGATGGTTAGTAGTTGTTTTGGCAGCGATGACAAGGGCAATGGGTGGTGCAAGCTGCAGCGGCTTCCTGGTCAGAGCCCTGGCACTTAATAGTCTACAAATTAAGCACTGCCGCCCACCCTTTATAAGAACCAAGGGTGTGAGAAACAGAGGAGTGAGAAGCTAAGAGATGAAATACCAGCATTTGTAAAGCGCACAGCTACCTCCGGAGAGGTGTCCCGGCGCTGGGGGGCATCGGGAAGATTAAGCGAGCTATTGTCCAGAGTCACAAGGTGCTGGGCTAACCTGCCGCCGGGGATCGAACCGTGAGCCCCCGTGTTCCGGAGTCAGCCGTCCTGGCCGCTGCACCACACCTCTTCCACACCTCTTCCAGATGAAAAGGGCATTAGGGGCAGGGCTGACCGACAGCATAGAAAGTATGAAAGGGATGAGGAAATTTCATAATAAGCTAGGTTCTGAGAGACAGAGCAGAGAGTAGAAGAGATAACAAAGTGGGTTGCAGACAACAGTGAAAGTCACGGTAAAAAAGGAGACAAAGAAACAAAGAAGAAGCCAAGATTAAAGAAACAGTGGAGAGAGAGAGAAAGAGAGTAAATAAGAAATGGAGGTTATAAGATTGAGAGGCAAAGATGAGAGCGAGGAATGTGAGAAGCAAAAGTAAACCAGAAACCCATATGAAAGGCGGAAAAAAGGCAAAGGCGGGAAAAAGAGGTGAGATTAGTTAAGAAAAAGATGAGGCGGTTGCTGCCAATCTGAGGTAGGGAGGGCGGAAAAAAAAATATATAAACGTACCTTTCCTGCCAGCCGCCCGGATCTTCTGCTCCCGCGCCGTGCCCCGCTGCTCCTCTGCTTCTGTCCCGGCACTACAATCCCCAGGAGCTCAGGCTCTCAGACTCCAGCAATGCCAGCACTTCTCTCATGCTATTACTCCCAGCATGAGAGACGCGCTGGCATTGGGCGGAGTGGAACGGTTTTGCGCTCCAGCAGGGTCTGGGAGCCTGTACCCCTGAGCACTAGGGTATCTTCAAGGAACGGCCTGGAGATATCCAAGTGTGCATGTCGGTTTGGTCTGCCGGCCAAACCGGCATGCGCACTTTCAGTGCCTTCGACTCCTCCCCCTGCTGTGTGACGCTGTGGCAGGACCTCGCCGCGCCCTAGACTCAGCGGATTGGAAGTAAAAATAAAATGACAATGAAGTAATATTATTTCCATTGTATTTTTCTTCTGATTGCTGAATTTCAGCAGTGGGGTGACACTCCTTCATAGCGGAGGAGCCGCACCTGTAAATAAGAAACAGAACGGAATGAGGTAACAGGCAAGGGCGAGTGAGAAAAACTGTGACAAGGAAAGAGAGACGAGAAAGAGCTAAGCAATTAAAGATGAGGGCATGAAAGAGGTGAGAGACAGGATGAAGCAATGCAGAAAGGGAGGATGGTAGGAGGCAAGCGTCACAATGAGAAAAGCACGTGACAGGAAGCAGGTTCCGAGACACCAGTAAATCAGGTCATACTAAGGGGAGGCTGTAATATCCGCTAGGTTGTGCATCTGATTAACTGATGGTGTCCCAAAAAGGAACAGGGTCCCTCCTTTCATAATGCCCATAGTATATGGTGTAGAGAGCTAAAGAGCTCGTGCAGCAGTCACCTAGAGCACCACGTCTAAAGCTGGGGGGTGAAAGGCCCACAGACCCCACGTGCCTCGCGCAGGGAGCCGCGGCGAGGGGTGTGATCCAGAAACGAACCTCTCTCTCCAGCTTCTGAGGTTTAAAGACCCAGGTCTGCCGTCCAGCTCCACGGCGCGGCCGCCCATCTGGAGGCCAGAGGCCCGGGTGATGGATGGCGCGGGGGCCGCTCCACGGCGCACACCATCGCTTACAACCACCGGCTGCGGGCAGCCTGCCACGGCCGACACCGCCTATCATGCGAGGCCGTAAAAAGATGTAAACACCGCGGGCCGCTCTGCTTCAAGTTCACGCGCAGGTCAAGGGTTCAAGTGCAGACGGGATCATGAGGTGGGGAGGTGGGCGCAGACGCCAGGAGCAGGCGGCGTAGAACACTTCAGAAGTGCCCGCCATCCTTGGCACAAAGCGGCACCTTCCTGAGAAAGCGTGCGGGCGCCGCGGCCTGACGCAAACACCAGCATGTTTTACATCTTCATTAGCATATCAAAACAGCAATTCAATTTCCTCACCAGATTAGGCCCCATTCATCAAAAGGCTAATGCTCTTATAATCGTCCCAGTGTGCGCTGAAATATTCGGCAAGTTTGATTTTTAACCTCGCGGTGAACGCACGTGCATCGTGATGTGACATTTTCTGTATTTTGCATCTGCAAGTTTGCTTAATCATTGTCTCATGAATTGTTCTCTGATGGTTTTCATCTTTTCTTAAATGCAGACGGGTCCCCTGCATGGGCCGAGAGAGCGTTCGCCATTCCTCTAAGTTTGCTTTAGCCAGTGTCTGATGGGTTAGGATTTTTTGGCCTCAGCAGACACAAGTCTTCTGTGTATTCTGAAGACCTAACATGACATAACATAACATGACCTATTCAGACACTGAATGTGACTGAGAGCAGGGTTCTGTGGTCTAGAGGGGTACACCATGTGCGCCCTTCTTTCCTGGAGGTGTCTACCCTCAGCTCAGCGGGTGCCGGCAGGCATTTTTATCTGTTGTCTGCTGGCAGAGCTGTGGTCCAGGAGGCAGCCTTTACAACATGGTGGGGGAGATTTACTAAGATTTTACACAGTTTTTTGTGTCACAAAGTGACGCAAATTGACAACAAATCTTTTTTTCCAGATTTACTTTCCAGTGCTAAATTTGTTTAGCGCTGGAAATAACGGGAAATAGTGCTGCTTTGCATTACTTAGCACCAAGGGGGCGTCCCCATGCAGCCACCCAAGGTTTCTCACACAGAACCCAATTTACTAAACAAAGTAAACAGGGTTTAGCGTGAGAAAACTGCGTCCTTTTAAAGTAGGCGCAAGGAAGGAGAAATGCTTTCATTTCTCCTTCCTTTTCCGACTTTGTATGTGTGCTTCACTGTACAGCACGCATGCAAAGTGGGAAAAGGCTTCAAGTTAGTTTAAGCAATGTATTTTGTACTGGAAGGAAAACCTATGCTAGACTCACAGAGACACCCTTGCACCCTGGTGCAAAGGTGTCTGCGTGGCATATGGCAGCTAATTTCAACGCAAGGGAGAGGGGAGGAGAGTGCCTTATTTTAGTAAATTGGGCGCTGTCCTCCTCTCTCCTTTTCACGCAGCGCAGCATTTGCGGCTGCTGCAGGGCACTACATGAAAAAATGGTAAATCTCCCCCACTGTTTACAACCGCATGCCTTTACCATGCATCATTAACCACTCAATCCCTTTACCACATAAGCCTTTACCACATAACCCTTTATCACGCATGCCTTTACCATGAATATGCTTTTAAAAAGCATGCCTTTACAACGAAAAGTATATTTAAGGTAAGTGTGTATGTGTTTATTTATAAATATATTCACGAAAAAACCAAAGGTTAAAGTAACGTTATAGTTAGGTGAACTGTTCAGTAACAACGTAACGTTTTAAACTCTAAAACCCACTGAAATTCACCAATCATAGATATAGTTATCTCAAGTAACTGTAACTCATGCCCTAAGGTAACTATAACTCGGGCCGGTACAGTCAGGGAAATCGCTGTGTCCCGGGGGTGGGCTCCCTGGGACATACCTAGTGAGCTGGCCCCAGGGGATGGGGTCTCCAGGGCCATTAATGGCTCAGGTAGGGGGGCTGCATGGCCCCCCTCCCTTTTAAAATGTTTAGTGGCCCCAGGAGATTGGGTCCCTGGGGCCTTTAGTGGGTATGGGAGGTGATGGGGTTCCCGGTGGCCGAAAACGGCCTAGTGAGGGGGGCTGCATGCCCCCCTAGAAATACATCGGGTCCCGGGGGATGGAGTCCCTGGGGCTGAAAACAGCCTGGGGAAGGGGTGCCACGCGTGCCCCTTTCCTCCAAAAAATACAAAGCATTGCCCCCCCCGAGCCCTGGTCCAGCATGGGGAGTTTAGAGAAGAAGTGCGGGAGACCGCAATTCTTTTTTTTTTTTTTATCGCTGCTGATTCGCAGATCCTCCGCGAATTTGTGGCACGTTTCTTTAAAAAAAAATCTTGTGCCTCAGGCGGGGTCGCTCTGGGACCACACCATTAGGCCTAGGGGGTCAGAGTATCTGTACCCTGCCCCCTTATGTCCTTTTCATTTGCATTTCTTTTAGGACTTTGGACTGAGTCCAGAGCCCTAAGATGGCTGCCACCACTTCATGGTCGAGGTTGTGACAGCCAGTCAGATCTCAGTAGGAGATCTGTTGGATCCGCGAGGCTCTGCATCCCTAGATATACAACGTTGTTAAACAGTAATTGCACAAAAACTACTGAATGAATTTACACCAAATCACAAAAAGCACTCTTTCTGGACCAATATCTAGCTTTATGCCAAATCTAGTGTAAATCCAATCAGCGGATTAGGCTGTAGCTGTGTCTTAAGGCTCCTGCTGGACAGATCATCCCAAATCTTTCCATGTGCAAACTAGTCAAAAAGTAACACTTTTCTGGAAAGGTTTGTGGAGATTCGTCATACGGCACCAAAGTTATTAGCCACAAAAATGCATTTTCTATGGAAACACGATCCTAACTAAAACTACCCAGTGTATATATAAATTACATTTAGGGGTATAGGGTGGTAAGGTTGTTTTTAGGGTTTATATGGTGCATAAGGGTATTGGATGGTGAGGAAGTGTGTATGGTTTAGGGGTGGGTAGGGATTATTCGGTGGTAAGGGTCTTTTTAGAGTTTAGGGTGAATACGGATATTGGGTGATAAGGGCAGTGGCGGCTGGTACCCCGAATATTTGGTGTGGCAACCAACATAAAAAGAAAAAACTGGAAAGCTCACTGCACCATGACTAACAATTGGCAGGTGTGAGACTCATAGTTTGACCAACGCGCGTGCGCCTGTAACGGAATTCCATTAAGGGTTTTGAGAGCAATTTGCTTCTCTCAATCGCATTTTTGTGAATTAAGACACAGCACTTCATGAGCTCCCCTGTCTCTGTGCTATCCTATAAATATAGCTGGCGGATTAGTCACGGTCATTTTTCCTGCTGGTTACGGTTTTCCCAACATCTGTATAATAGCCCTGCTCCTGAGCCCCTTTTAAGCCCCTGCAGTGTTTGAAACCTCCGGATTCAGATTCTGTACGAAGACCTATGCAAACATTCTTTATTACTAGAATCCATATAGCCCACTTTTGTAGGATAATATTGTCATTCTTCGGGTCCATGGGCCTCTTTTGGAGGTGCACATGTATCCATGCACTGCCATGCAGTGCCCCTCAGTGGTAACTGTAGTGTTCTGCCTTTATGCGCTCACTGCAGCCTGACAGTTTTAGAGGAATTAGTGAACACAGCTCTCCTCCAAGGGGTTCACGGGCACCCAGTGCCCTCTCACAGAGGTCTTTGGTAACAATCAGAACTGGTCAGTGCACTAGTCATTGTGCAAAGGAAATATGCAAAAGTGCAAGGTTTGCTGCACTCTGCACTCACTGTGAGCAGCAGCCACTCCCGGAGGGAGCCTGCACTCTGACCCCCGTCACCTCCGAGCCCCCAGGTATGTCTACACTTTCAGGGCCCTCAAGGTGGTAGATGGCTTCTATTGTGCAGTGACTGGCCTAGCTGTCTCGCATCCCTCCTGTTACTTGCTTGTTACCCACCTTTGCTATGTCAAATACTGTCTCCTACTTGCTCTTTTTGCAATTTTATATAGCGCAAACTCAACCCGAAGGTTTTGGAGCGCTTTTACATTACACAATGTCACACGCATTGTTTAAGGCATCGGGAGATTAACTGATTTGCCCAAAAGCACAGAATGTTCAGCCGACACTGAGACTCCGACCTGGTTCCCCAGTTCCAAAGTTGATGGCTTTGACTGTAACGTCACATCCTCTCTGCACTTACTGTCTGAATTACTATCAGGTGCCTTTGAATGCTGCCCGGTAGCTGCCATTTTTTGAATAAAACATTCAGTTTCAAACACAAACCCCAAATTCCACTTTTCACCCAAAATTACACATTCCCCTCATAGATCTTGACCCCTCCAACCCACTCCCACCCACCTGGCCTTAAAAAATAAAAAAGTAATTACCCACTCCGCTGGCTCGCCTCCTCCAGTCCTCTCCGCTTCTTCAGTCCCTCAGCGCTGGTGGTCTCTGAAGCAATTGAAGTCTCCACACCAATCCAGAAGCTGATCTCATACTTCTGAAAATGTTAAGCAGCATGAGAGCAGCACCAGGATTGGCTGGAGCAGGCTGCCTTGAAGGTCCTGCAGGCACAGGGGGCCTGTGCCTGCTCCCCACTCAGCTGAAGACAGCTTGGTGGAGTGGTTTAAAGTGCGCATGTCAGGCTGGCCGTTGCAAGACAGCCGGCGAGCCTGACAAGCACATTCTAAATTAGTGGAGTGAGCACCACTCCCATGCTGCCAGTCAGTAGCAGTGGCCCGCCCCCAAACACGGCTCGGGCTGGGGAAAGGGAAAAATAAAATGGTGATAAAGTCAATTTATTACCATTTTATTTTTCTCCTTTGCGGTGTTGCCAGCAGGGTGGCGACGCTCCTACGCCCTTATGGAGGGAACGCCGCTGAATAAGGGTGTTTTTAGGGTTTAGGGGTGGCTGAGGGTATTGGGTGGTAAGGGTGTTTTTAGGGTTTAGGGGTGAGTAAGGATATTTGGTGGTAAGGGTGTTTTTAGGGTTTAGGGGTGGATAAGAGTATATGGTGATAAGGATGTTCTTAGGGTTTAGCGGTGGGTAAGGATATAGGGTGGTAAGGTTGTTTTTAGGGTTTAGGGGTGGAAAAAGGTATTGGATGGTAAGGGTGTTTTTAGGGTTTACAGGTGTGTAAGGGTATTGAGTGGTAAGGATGTTTTTAGGGTTTAGCGGTGGATGAGGGTATATGGTGCTAAGGATGTACTTAGGGTTTAGAGGTGGGTAAAGGAATAGTGTGATAAGGTAACAAAAGGGGGGCTTTGGCAGGATTTCCCAACAAAAAGAAAATATTATTTGTATAATTAAATAAATGGGGGGGTTGGGGGGACCCAATAAAATAAAAAGTTATTTACACACACATATATATATGCAGTGATATATATATATATAAAAAAAATGGAAAACAAAAAACGGAACACGTATCCCATCTGGCGACTGCCAAAGTAGGGATCCAAAGTCCTTCTATACTAACTGTCAATGATTTGGAACTCCTACGTAACCTACATGATCTTCAAGGTGAAAGCACAGACGTGGAGTTCGGTGCTTGTGACAGTCTGCCTAATTTGAGCATGGCCGGGCATACGCATTTTAAACCCAAATCAACATTTAATCCAATAAGGCTGCATGACAATCTAGATGTATTTAATGAACTTGCGACAGTTGAATTAAAAAAATTGCATGTATCTACTTTACACATCCATCGCAAGTATAATCAACAGAATAACTGCTATATTCAACTAATGAAGAAACTGCAAGCCAATGATAATATCATTGTACGTCAATCTGATAAAGGTGGCAATGTAGTGCTATGGCCACGTGAACTATATCTGGAGAAAGCACATAGCCACCTGAATGACCGGGATTGTTACATAAGGAGTGATATGCGAACTGTCAAACAAACATGGAATGATTTCTATGCAAAACTCCTGGCATGGAAGAGTGCTGGGTTACCGCGTATTGACAAGTTCAAATTCCTCAAGAATGACCACCCTGTCATCCCGGTCATTTATTTTATCTCAAACATACATAAGGACTCTGAGAAGCCTCCAGGAAGGCCGATAATTTCAGCACGCAACAGTCTAATGGAGAACACGTCTCGCTATGTCGATTACTTCCTCCAGGAGCACGTTAAGCAAATACCATCCTACATACAGGACACTAGCGACTTTTTGAGGAAGATCAGTGATGTAGTCTGGGAACCTGAATATGTGTTAATTACCCTAGACGTTACGTCGCTATATACTAGCATACATCACCAGGATGGTATTAAGGCTGTAGACCATTACTTGAGTACTAAACCTATTTTCATGAACAACCATAACAGAATGCTACTGAATATGATTATGATTTGTTTGAATAACAACTTTTTCCTATTCCAGAACCAGATTTTCCATCAGATAAGAGGTGTAGCCATGGGGGCCTGCTTCTCCCCAAGCTATGCCTGTCTCCATATGGGACTGTGGGAGGAGCAGGTCCTTAAGACTCAATTTGCTGATGTTTTAGCTAAACATGTATTATTGTGGTATCGCTACATCGATGATTTGTTTTTAATCTGGAGGGGTACTGAACAGCAAGCAATCAATTTTATTGAGCAGACTAACAACAATGGTCTTAATTTACAATTCACAGCCCATATGAGTAAGGAGATGGTATGCTTTCTGGATGTGGAGGTTTTCATTGCTAATGGGAAACTAGAGACTAGACTGCACAGGAAACCAACGGCGGGCAACACAGTGCTACATGCCCCCAGTCACCACCCAGAGCACCTGATTTGCAGCATTCCCTTTGGGGAAATGCTGCGTATCAGGCGTATCTGTAGTTTGGATGAAGACTGCACGAAGGCCCAGAATGAGAGTAGGAGTAGATTCCTGGCTAGGGGTTACTCCACTGACATGGTTGACAAAGCTATCAGAAAAACGAGCTTAATCTCAAGAGCAGAGGCCTTAACCAAGAATGCAGGGGACACTAATACCACACTAGTCCAAACTGCTCAACCAACTCGATTGATTTTAACTTACAGTCGCCAACACCGAGCCCTATGCAAAATAATCAATCAAAACTGGGTCTTGGTTCGCAATGACCCGGTGATAGGAGGGGCGCTTGCTAAATCCCCAAGCATATCTTTCAGGAAAGCCCGGTCTATGTGTGACACCCTAGTTAAAAGTAGCCCAGAGATTACAACCACAAAAACATGGCTGAATTCCAGGAAGGGATTTGTTAGATGTACTGCTTGTAAAGCATGCAAATATGGCACAAGTAGAGCGTCTTACAAAATCCCTTTTCATGATGACCCACTGCCCATTTCGAAGATGCTCACTTGTAAAACCGAATTTGCTGTGTATGTGCTGGAGTGTTCGTGTGGCCTGCAATATGTGGGCAGTACCAAGTTGCAGGTCCACAAGAGGATACTCCAGCACATCAGGGCAATTACCAACAGTGATGCATCCTACCCGGTCGCCAGACACTTTAAAGAGGTCCATGGCAACAACATGGATCACCTTAGCTATTTTGTGCTGGACATGGTCCCGCCACTCAGACGAGGAGGCGACCGGGAGGCTCTACTCCGCAAATTGGAAACCAGGTATATCCTGGAGTTGGACTCTAAGACCCCTCGGGGTCTCAACTCCAGCGAAGACTTTTTTACCTGCCTTTAACTTTTTCAATCATTTTTCTATATGCACTGAGTTTTTACATTTATTCACCATCATGCCTCTGAATTTTAATTGCACTGTACACTTTTTAAAACTTTTTTAGGTGGCACCTTAACTTTGCACTTGCAGTTTTTTGAACAAATATGGAGAGACTGCCAAGTGCCCACTTTGGGCAGAATTGTGTTGATAGGATCGGAATGTATAGCAAGGTAGCAACTGACACAACGCATTATGAAATGGGATTGTGTAGTTGTTTAAGCAATACAAATCAACTGCTTTGACCAACACTCCATAATATGGAAGGAAGAATGAATTGGAAAACTTCCAATTTCCAGTTTGTTATTCGTAATTGTCTTATCCGCAATTTAAGTCCTTTTAAGTATTTATGAATTAGTGAATATTTAATTATTTGTTTTGCTTTTACAGTTTTGAGACAGCAAATATGATCGCATTGCGTTTTTTAGGAGTTGACACCCACTTGGGTTGTATTTTTCTGCACTTCCACTTTAGAATATTGACCTTGAATTACTGGTTTTTACTCTTGGACATATTTATGTAGTTGGTGCTTTTAATTATTTCTACTATTCATGAATTAATGAATGTTTTAATAATTATTGTGCTTGATCAGCAAACATCAATTTATTGCTGCTATTCTTTGACAGTTTCTTCTATGTCCATTATAATGTGCCTTTACTTTGTCACGTGCTTATGTACTTGCACTTTAAATGCGGGGACACTCCTCATGCGCGTCATGTGATCAAGGCCTCCTGAAGGCCGAAACGCGTCATGGCAGTAGTGCTGGGTAACTGAAAATAAAAAACTTGCACGAAAAGACTGGGTCCGTATTCGTCTGTTCCTGTTGATTTGGATCTACTTGGCGAAGTATGCTGCATATATATATATATATATATTATCCAACAACAGCTTACACGGCACTCTCCTTGGTACAAAAATATATCTTTATTGAGACCTCCTTCTCCGCCACCTACGCGTTTCGAACACAAAGTTCTTGTTCACGGTAGTATACGAAGTCCTACTTCGATTTCCAACCTTTTATACATAGTCTCCACGTAGCCCATAATGAGGCATTGTGGGACAGGTAGTTTTACATATATTACAATTACTTTTTTTATATTTATTTCTTTTACCCAAAAATGTTGCAAGAAAAAGATGTTAATTATAAAAGCCATTATTATACATTCACATCTTGTACACAGGATTTACCCAATGTGTGCTATACTATCAAGTATTCATTACATTTTGCTTATGGAGAGTGTCCGTTTTTACAGAACCACTCATCCATTTCAAGGAAATCATGACTTGGTGTCCCATATGCTTGCGGGCTAAGTGCCCCACTGTCTTGCAGACAGTTTAAACAGAAGTAGGACTTCGTATACTACCGTGAACAAGAACTTTGTGTTCGAAACGCGTAGGTGGCGGAGAAGGAGGTCTCAATAAAGATATATTTTTGTACCAAGGAGAGTGCCGTGTAAGCTGTTGTTGGATAATACTTTATGCGAGAGGTGGTCCTGTCTCGCCACGAGCACCAGCTGGAGGGTGCTCCCCCCGAAAAGGACCGTGTTTGTTGAATAATATATATATATATATATATATATATATATATATATATATATATATATATATGCATATATATAAAAATAATTATAATATATATGTGTGTGTGTTTATGTATATATATATGTATGCATATATATATATAAACACACACACATATATATTATAATTATTTTTTTGCATAATATATGCGTCACTCTATGCCTGAAAGGGTTTTGTTTTGACTTATACTGTGTGCTCCCTTGTGTCTGGACAGTGCTATACCTCTCTGAAGAGCTCTAATGAGAGCGAAACACGTGTCAGGGGTTGCTTTTATTCATCTCAGGTTGGCTTGGATGGTATTTTACCAATCCAAAGCTGTAATACTGTGCCTGGAGTGGTAAAAGGCTTTGGCCATTTTACAGCTCAGCATGGATAGCACTGAGCGAATCCTATGCTTTAAGACTTTCCAGTAGAAATGGCAAAAGACTTTGGGCGAGATGTACGACTATACTAAATTGCGAGTCGCAATTTGCGCTCGTTTGCGAGTCGCAAATTGTGAGTCACAATTTAGTATGTACAACAGTGTCAGAGACACTGATTGCGATTCCCAATGGGGTTGCAAAATGCGAAGCTCATTAATATTAATGAGGCACTCTCCTTTTGCGACCTCATTGGGAATGGCTGGCCCTCCCAGGGATGGTGGCCTGCTGGGCTCAGCAAACCACCATGTCTGGTACTGCTTTTAAATAAAGCAGCTTTTTTTAAAAATGCAGCCCGTTTTCCTTAAAGGAAAACAGGATGCATTTAAAAAAATAAAAATGAAACGTTTTTGTTTCATTTTTTAAGGGCAGGCATATTTTCGCATGCATTTGCAAAGGGTAATACATTCGCAAATGGGAAGGGGTCCCCAGGGGACCCCTTCCCATTTGCGAATGTATTACCACCTACTTGAAGTAGGTGGTAATTGCGAGCGTTTTGCAAACGCAATTGCGGTTGCAAAACATTAGTACATGGGTTAGAGAGTCGCTATTTGGAAGGGAATGCCCCTTCCAAATAGCGAGTCTCTAAACACTTTTTTGCGAGTCGTAATTCATTTGCTATTCGCAAAATTGTGTTAGTAAATGGCCATACCAATTTTAGCATGCGCAAACAGGTCGCTAACCCGTTTGCGCATGCTAAAATTGGTCGTACATCTGGCCCTTTGTCCCTTTCTATCTTGGCGTGGATGGCACTGTGCTAATCCTATTTGAACACAGTGAATGGTTCCCCAGTTGAAGTAAAATTGGTGTATGTTTACTGATGTTGAATTCAGTAATGTAGATATTGCTCATACAGAGCACGATGATTCGTTATGAAATGTACTCTTTGTCACTATATTAATTTGGTTTAACCGTTTATAATAATTAAGTTGATCTATTACTGCCAGCAACTACGTATTATCATGAACTATGTAAAGCAGCACAGTTGAATAATTGCTCATCCAGAGCGTGAGTGATTTGATTTGATTTTTATTATTTTTTGTATTATCAAAATTGGTCACCACAAAAATGGCGATGACAATCAGGTGGGTTTTTGTAAATAGTCTGTTCTTTATGTTCATGTTGACTCCGATGGGACTCAATGTAGAAGAGGAACTAGCAATTCACTTGGGTTAAGTGAATTGCTAGTTCCTCTTCTACATTGAGTCCCATCGGAACACGTGTCTGGAGATCAATAATAAATCTAGAGTCGCCGGAGTTTGAGTTCCCTATTGCCCCCTCTTTCATGGTATGGGACATGGTCAAGGCAAAAAAATCGTAGTAGCTTTCTATTGCTCTGATTACATTTCGCAAAATGCCTCGCAACTGGGTAAGTTGGATCATTCTTTTCAATTGCCCTGGCATGTTCCAAAATTCTCTTTTTCGTGGGGTGAATAGTACTACCGATGTACATGAGATTACATGGGCACACTAAACAGTAGACACAAAAAGGAGTATTGCATGTCAAAAATGTGTTCATCACTCTGGGTTTCCTACATCCTGGTATGGCATATGTCAAGGTTTTGGGACTATTTTTACAAGCCTTGCATTTAGGACAAGGAAAGAATCATGTGAGGTCACTGATTCGTGGATTCCTAGGATTGCTTTCAAAATGGCTCTGTACTAGACTGTCTTTTAATGACCGACTTCTTCTATATGTGATTTTTGGATAATTGGGTCGATGACTCCAAATAATCGGATCAGTTTTCAGAATATGCCAGTTACGTTTAAGAATGTTCTGAACATTGTGTGCTTCATTAGAAAAGGTCGTAATCAATCTAAATTCTGAATTTGTCTGGGCAGCTTCATCTACATTACTTATCCTGTCTTTAAGCAGACATTTTCTTGGAATTTTGTCTACCCTATCTAGAGTTTTTTTCAATAAGCCATCAGAATATCCCCATGTTCTAAATCTATCTAGGGCCTCACCAGCTGCCTGTTCGAAATCCTGTTGCATGTACAGTTTCTTTTCATACGCAACAGCTCCCCATAAGGACTACTCTTTTTTAATGGATTGGGGTGGCTGCTATGTGCCTCTAGAACCGAATTGCCTGCAGTAGGCTGACGAAATAGGGAAGTACAAATCTGACTGTCTGCAATAAATACTTTTAGGTCCAGATAATTTACTTCAGTGGCACTAATTTCTCCACTGAAGTGCAGATTGACCGCGTTGTCATTTAAGGCATCAATGTACTGTTCCACCTCGTCTCGTGGTCCCTTCCATAAAATGAATAGATTGTCTATATAACGATACCAGCCTAATATGCAAGAAACCCATCTATTGTTGTTGTGAGCCCATGCCACCTGCTTCTCCCACCAGCCTACAAATAAATTCGCATATCTGGGGGCGAAGCAGGTGCCCATGGCTGTGCCTTTAAGTTGTAAATACAGTTGTTTCTGAAAGAGAAAGATGTTATTGTTTAAACAGAATGTAAGGAATTCAATCAGCATCTCATTATGTTCAGCCAGTTTCAATGATCTGCCCTTCAAAAAGTATCTGATTGCCTGTATGCCTTGTATGTGATCTATGCACGTATAAAGACTTGTTATGTCCAGCACTACCATCAACATGTCTGGCTCCCAGTTGATGTTGGAAATAATTCTGATAAAGTCTTTCGTGTCACGGACGAAGGATGGCAATGTCTTGACGAATTGAATGAGGAAGCGATCGATAAATTGAGACATATGTTCTGTTAAGCTGCCCTTGGAAGAAATGATCGGGCGCCCGGGTGGTGTGCTAGCGTCTTTATGAATTTTTGGAAGATGGTAAAATGTTGGTGTTACAGGATGAGAGCAATTCAAAAACCGTACTTCTTCCTGGTCTAGCATCCCCTGCTTAAACCATCTTTGTATCATGTCATGATATTCAATGATACTCAGACTGTATCGTTCCTTTGTAATTCTAGCTTAGCATATAGTATCTGACAATTGTCTCAATGCTTCCTTGCTGTAATAATCCTTAGTCATTACTACGATATTGCCCCCCTTGTCAGATGGTTTGCATACAATGCTGAGGTCTTGTTGAATTCCTGCAATCGCCTTTTTCTGTTCATGCGAAAAATTTGACTTGATATATTTCGATTTAGTTGTCTTTGATTTTTTGATTCTTATTTGCTGTAAGTCTCTTTTAACTGAATCTTCGAAAGCAGCTATGGTGTCAAATGGCATAGTGGAGACAAAAGTCAATTTCACCTTAAAAACAGTTTTGATGTTTTTTTGTTCAATACCAAAACTTTCAATATCGGTTATGTCTCCTGTTTCAGGGGTGGACTCTTGATCAGCCAATGAACGAAGGATTTCGAGATCCTCTCCTGTTAGGATATCAGTGGGTATCTGTCTCCCTTTTGGAATCACGGTTGTTTGTGGATGCTCAGAGAGACCTCGCATTTTGAAAAACTTATGCAGCTTTAATTTGTGTGTAAATAGGTAAAGATCAATCCGAGATTGAGTGTTCTCAAAGTTTTGTGTTGGACAAAACGTCAGTCCTTTCTTCAGTTTCGATTCCTCAATTTTCGTAAGTTTCCGTGGAGTTAGATTAATTATAGTTAATTCATCCGTTTTATTTATTTCCTGAACTCCCGTTTGCTTCTTGTCTGAGAGGTTATGCCTGTGCTTGTTGTAGCCTCCTCGCCTCGTTTTTCTTGTCTTTCCTGTGCACTGCGTTCCGGGGGCTTGCCTCTGCCTCCCCGTTGCCACAATTGCCTCAGTAATTGGAATTCCTCGTGAAAAAGGGAACATTTAGGGATTTAATCCGCACCTTCTTCACCTGATTGTTCATTATCAGTAGTAATGTCTGATTCTGAGGTCTCTTTTTGTTCTATGGATTCTGAGGTCTCTTTTTGTTCTATGGTTTTCCGGGTTACATTGCTCCTAAGTGCTCTTCTTGGAGCATCAAACTTGCGTGCAAAAGTGAGCACTCTCCCTTGCTCGTAATCATGTGCATCACGATTGAATTTGGTATGCTTGCGTTGTTTAATTTTTTCTTCGTAGACTATGAGACGTTTCTTCATAGCTTCATGAAATTCTTCTCTAATTTTCGCATCTTGTTCAGTAATAATTACTGTTTCCAATTCCTCAATTTCTTTCAGACATTTCTCTCTATTGCTCCATGCGAATTTAATCAGTATTTTCAACATGCCCACAGATGATTCTGTTGTGTAGGCTGCCCACTCATCTAGTAGATTAGGGTCAGGGTTCTCGTAGGCAGGGACTGTATATATACGTAGCCCGCACGGAATACGATTCACTTCTATGTAGTTTTGAAGTGATGTTGCTTCCCACCACTTTCGAATTTCGCGCTCATACAGTCTCTCTAGTCTCCCAAATTGAACCTTCAGCCCTTCATGTTTACTGAGTGATGTTTCTTTTGCTGATTCGTCACTCGTTCTGCCACGTTTAAATATGCCAACTGCCGCTTCTTGGCGTGCTGCATCGGTAAACATGATAACTTTGTTAAAGGGATTACGTGTGAATTAAACACCATTCACCATCCTCGCTCCAAACACTGTTTTGAAAATGTTATAATTCAGTCAGTATCACGCAATCATAACGGGGACTTGCGGGTCCTCCGACTCCCCCATTTTGAAGATTGCCTTTGTCTTTAATCGTATGGATGTGCGGTGGTGCTCTTGCGCTATTTGAATTTAAAGCTCCAGTCCACCAAAGCGCACCGAGCACTCCGAAGCTGGTGCGGTCAGAAAGTGGTGGTGGGTCCACGAAATATATCCAGCTCACACTCCAACCAAATGAAGAGACCGCACTCGTGGATGGTGAAAGGACTCGGTATTTATTTTACCGGGTCCACAAAAACAGGACGCGTTTTGGCTCGCGCCTTTTTCAACTATGAATTTTACCGGCAGCAACGCCATTTTTTAAATATCCAAATGCGCATATGCAATTCATTCATGAGCATAGAAAGCAGACTATTTACAAAGATAATCAAATTGTCACCGCCATCTTGGAGTGGCTAGTTCTAATAGTTCATATAGCAATTACATTGATTCATGAACATAGATAACTGTTTACAAAGATAGTCAAATTGTCACCGCCATCTTGAAGTGGCTAGTCCTACTAGTTCATATGATAATTTCATTCATAAACATAAAGAACAGACTATTTACAAAAACCAACCCGACTGTCATCGCCATTTTTGTGGTGACCAATTTCGATAATACAAAAAATAATAAAAATCAAATGAAATCAATCACGCTCTGGATGAGCAATTATTCAACTGTACTGCTTTACATAGTTCATGATAATACGTAGTTGCTGGCAGTAATAGATCAACTTAATTATTGATTCCAGAGGAAAAACCTTCCACATCAACAAAAAGATCAATTGTGAAAGTACCTATGTCGTATACATGATGAAGTGCAACTGCGGTCAAAGATACATAGGCAGCACGGTCTGCCAATTGAAGAAGAGAATCCTCGAACATATACGAGCGATACAAAATGATGACAATAACTACACCATGACAAAACACATGCACACAAATCGGAACCATAACTGGCAACAAATGAAATATTGGGGCCTAGCAACAATCCCCGCCAGTGAGAGTGGCGGGGCTAGAAACCTAAACTGCGACGCATGGAGTCTCAACTAATAATTCGATTCCGCACAAAGCAACCATATGGTTTGAACGGGGACGAAGAATTGCATGTTCATCAGTAATTTACATATACAACTAAGAAGCCTCCAAAAATCTAGAAACAGTAATTACCCAAATGAAGGAAAACATCACTTAGATGTAACAACAAGTGACACCCGCTTTGAATGAAAGTGAGGGTCATCCACAACCAATACTGTAGGACACTGAGCCTCTATATTGAAACCAGCCTGGAGCAACAGCCATTACAAAACCAACTGTGGCTCGTAAAGAATAAAAGCTTCAATACAAATAAGAACCATGAGTGCCACGTGCAGTCATTGCCAGTGGGGGTCATCTTTAACCACAAATCACATATGGCACTTAGCCAGCAGTCTAAAAACAATTTGGAGAAAACAGTGGTTTCAAAATTGATGAACTCTCTACAAAAGACTAAAACGGCATTGTGATACTATAACAATGAACAAAACAAATATATTTTGTTGAATAATAAGACACTTTTCGTTTTTTACGAACAATCTAAAACACAGTAAAACTACAGTTTCCATAATGCCTCATTCTGGCCCACATGGGTACCCTTGTATAAATAGACATGAAAGATGGACTACCAACAACCGTGATCAAGACCATATTGGTCGAAACGTGTTGGTTTGTTAACTGGTGATGGCTAATAATATATGGATTGAATGAGCCCTTAAACCAAACTCCTGGAGTGCGAGTCAAAATTCTTTGATGGCAAAAATATTGACGGAATTTGATTCATTTCCGCAAGACCAGCACCGGTCGTGAGCGCGCTGTGAGAGGAATCAATTGAGACGCTCGAGAGCTTGAGGGGCCACACACAACGTAAGTAACACCTTCTTTTATTGGAAGGACAGCAGCAAAACCAACAGCGCCCTCCCAGCATCAAGTCCTTCGCCAATACGCCAAACGCGTTTCAGGTCTAAGTTCCCTTGTTCACTGGCCTGGCATCAGGGGAAACAGCTGCTCTCAAGTGAAATCGCACTCGCGATTTTATTGTCAGTCCCGCCTTTAGTGGGCATGTTCACTAGGTGCATCATGGTCTTTGTAGTATAGATGATATTTTCCGTTTGGATGCTGCTGTATTTTCCCTTTATAATTGATAAAAGTACCTTATTGGTCGCTGTTACAGGCAAAGCGGATTTGCTGCTTGGTTATGTCCTTCTAAAACAGACACGTTGTTCCTCTTTTGGGCTGACATGTTGAAAGCCTTGGACCTGCTGCTGTCTGCAGTTGGGCTCCCTCGTGGCCGGAGCAGGCCGCTACATATTCCATTTGAAGAAGCTCGAGAGCTTGAGGGGCCACACACAACGTAAGTAACACCTTCTTTTATTGGAAGGACAGCAGCAAAACCAACTGCGCCCTCCCAGCATCAAGTCCTTCGCCAATACACCAAACGCGTTTCAGGTCTAAGTTCCCTTGTTCACTGGCCTGGCATCAGGGGAAACAGCTGCTCTCAAGTGAAATCGCACTCGCGATTTTATTGTCAGTCCCGCCTTTAGTGGTCGTGTTCACTAGGTGCATCATGGTCTTTGTAGTATAGATGATATTTTCCGTTTGGATGCTGCTGTATTTTCCCTTTACGAGTTTGGCGTATTGGCGAAGGGCTTGATGCTGGGAGGGCGCTGTTGGTTTTGCTGCTGTCCTTCCAATAAAAGAAGGTGTTACTTACGTTGTGTGTCGCCCCTCAAGCTCTCGAGCGTTTTCAAATGGAACATACATACATATATATATGTATATATATAAATATATATATATGTGTGTATATATATATATATGTATATATATATATGTGTAATCCAATGAACAACTGAGTTGCTTACATGCCGCCTCTGGCCTCGCAACACCGGTGCCGTCGATGGAAGCAACCACCATCGATAATTATTAGATAAAGATCCACTCCAGACAAGGAAATGAAAAGACGGCACACCAAGTGAATTTCTCGCACAGATCTTTATGTGCAAGAGAACGACGCGTTTCAGCTGAAACGCGTCGTTCTCTTGCACATAAAGATCTGTGCGAGAAATTCACTTGGTGTGCCGTCTTTCATTTCCTTGTCTGGAGTGGATCTTTATCTAATAATATATATATATGTGTATATATACATATATATATATACATACATATATATATGTGTATATATATATATATATATATATATATATATATATATATATATATGTGTGTGTATATATAACATAGATGCTTCACTTACCTTATATATGCTTACCTTGCATTGTAAAGTCATGCATGGTATAGGTATGTGTGTGGCAAAGGATGTGTGTTAAAGGCAATGCATGGTAAAGGTATTGTGTGGTAAAGGATGCGTGGTAAAGGAATGTGTTGTAAACGGATGCATTGTAATGTCACAAAACGTTTGCTCCATCCATGTGGGACATGCATAGAACCATATATGCCAACGGATCTGAAATAGCTTCTGTTTCAATAGAAGTCAATGGGGGAAACATTCTCCCGATTATTTTTTCTAAATCTTCCACTTTCCTCTTCTAAAATATTGACATGTATGATAGAACACACATGATTACTATTTGTATGTGCTTTACGATGCATGTGAACTGACTAATGACCTCCTCTTTGCCAGGTTCGGTAACAGCAACCTGGAAGTTCTTATTTAGTTAGGATTGCCCCAACGTTGCTTCAATTTTGGAAATAATTGACGATTTATCTCTTTAAAAAACCCTACACCACAATGCATTAACCAACCTTATGGCTAGGTTTGCCCTATAGAAACATTATATACATACATACATACCTTTAGGTCTTCTTAAACAGCAGACTGCCACTCATAGCACGGAGCCTCCTGGTAGACTTGGGACTATTGAGTAAAAAGCAAAGTTTTGAGGCGTTTTCTAAACTTGAAAGGTTTCTTAGGGCACAAGTTAAAGAATTTTGTTGTTTAGTACCTTTTATCGGGAAAGATCTTCCACCACATATTGCTAGATTGTAGTGTTGGAATGGAATTTTAGGCAGTCTGGCAATCCGGCTCTGCCAGAGGGCCAGCTTGACAGGCCCAAGGTGTTGGCATTTTGTTGGTCTTGCAGGTCATGATGGGACCAAAATAACAGCCCACCCAGTTGCCCTTTCAAGCTGGCCCGTCCGGTAGTGCCAGATTGGCAGACTGTCTGAAATTCCAATCCGACCCTGCAAGTTTACATTTTTTAACATGAATTCAAGTTTGCTCAAATACATAAGATGGCGAGTCAGGGTGTAGTTCTTTAATTGCTGATAAAGAAGTATGGGAGGACCTCAGTAGAATACTTTGTGGAGCAGGCAGGCTGATTTGAATAGATTCATTTTAATAAAAGGGAGGAAATGTGGTTGTTTGAGTTGATCAGAGACGCAATCAAACTTTTTTTTACGTTGAACGAGATCTCTAGGGATCTCCAGAGATTCCAGAGTCTCTGGAGTCATGCTACACATTTTTGTGGATCTCCCACATAAACGAACTTGCTAAAATCAAGCCAGCACTGGATGCATGCATTGGTGGCGGTAATTTTATGAGACGATAGAAACAGGAATATTCTTTTCGAAGCACTGATATGGTAAAAGCAGGATTTAGTTACTGTGGATATTTGAGGTTGTGTGGTCAATTGGGAATCTAGCATAGTACCTAGATTGTGCGTTGCATTCACAGTTTTGGGGAAATTGCCAAAAGTCGAGGGCCATAAAGCATTAGCTCATTTAAATAATCAAATATGAAGAATACAATTTCTTTTTGAATGGTTGCAGTAAATAATTTTTAGCCCTCCACTTGGAGGCTATTTCCAGAACTAGAGGGAGGTTGGAGCTACATCTTGCAGATTAAAGATACTTTGTGCGTCATCTGCATTAAAATAAGTTTAAAATTTTGCAGCACATGTACTAGAGGTCAAACTTTAAAATGAAATAGTAAATGGGAAATTATTGAGCCTTGTAGGGCTCCTCGCTGCAGGGGTTTAGATGCTGAGCCAAATGTATCCATTTAGATGGCTTGTTCTGTTCCTGACAGGAAGGAGGGCAGTCAATGATGCCCGACGCTAATGGAGAACTGAGTGGTTGATGGTGTTGAAGGCAGCAGAGAGGTCTGAGAGTATTAGAATTTACCCCCTTGTCAACCATGTCGTTGAAGTAGTCTGAGATGGATTTTTTTAATTAACTTTATTGGAATTTAGGAACTATGCAGACATCATTTCAAAGGAATACATTGGAGTGAAATCAAACGTCCCATCCCGCCTCCCCCTTCGGCAGCGATAAGGGAAGGATAGCAATCCATCGATACCATGTATAGAGGCACTCCATTTCTCAGATGAAAAATATGAAAGAGGAAGAAACAATGTTACTTACGAATTCTTACAATAGTGGTACATAGGCATACACAGTGGCGGCTCGCAGAGGGAGTGCTGCGGGGCAGTGGGGCGGGGGAGGGGCAGGGTGGGGGTGTAGTGGCGCCGAGTTGGCGATGCAGTGCGCGCAAGGTAAATTGTTTTATTTATTTATTTACTTATTTTACTCCGTTCCGCCGTATGTCGGAGTCCACTACCCTCCCACCCTGCCCCTCCCCGCCCCGCCCCAACGCCCCGCAGCACTCCCTCTGCGAGCCGCCACTGGGCATACATAATCCACCTCCACATTCTGTCTACGGAAACCATGCGAACATTTAACCTGCAAACTCCCCCACCCCCTTCCAACCGCTCCCCCTTCCCACCCCCTCCGTGTCAAGTGTCAGATGGATATACCAATAAATTCTGTGGTTGTCTCTGGTCTAAAGTCTCCTTACGCGCCTCCTTACGTGGGATGTAGAAAATTATTCAACAACATTTTGTAGCTTGGTGTTAAAGGTCTTTTCTAGTCATTTTGACAAACAGTGCAAAAAGAAATAGATTTATAGTGAAACAATTCACTTGGGTCAAGTGAAAGTTTTTTTGTTTCGGAAAAGGGCGCACAACGGTAGTTTACAGTTTTTAGGTACCAACCCTACGGCAAGTAAGGAGTTTATGATTTGACACACGTATGGAACTACTTGCTCTTTAATTTGCTTCCAAAAAAGGAACGGAGTCATCTGTGGGGCCAGAGGGCCTGCTGGCTTCAATTAGATTTTGCCATTCTTTGATTGTTAATTGTTTAAAGTCAGTAAACTGTGTGGCCAGTTGAAAGTCAGCCAGGGCTGTTTCTTCTGCGAGATTAGGTTGACTACAGTTAAATTCATACCAAATCTTTTCGATTTTTTTTTCTGAGAAGAAACTGGACAAGGGGATAACATCATTATTTGAAGAAGGAGAATTGACTGTGTGAAATATTTCCTTTGATATGTTATTGGCAATTAGAATTTTTTGGGCATAGTATGTACTTTCGGTCCGTCTAATCACGTGATTATAGCTGCACAGATGCCTTATGTATTTTTATGTATCTCTAGTCTCTAGTGTTATACTATAGCCTTAGATCCTGATGTAGCAGGCTGTACAGGCCATTAAAGGCCCACTCCAGCGTTAAAGACCTGAGCCGAAGGCGAGGACCTTTAACAAGGGTGCGGGCCTTAAATGGCTGGTATAGTCTGCTACGGAGGGCTCCAAGGTTATTAGAACATTTTGCCCCTAAAGGGGTTGAAATCCCCTCGAGCTCCATGAGGCCTTTGTTCACAGCAACAACTGTGAACAACAAACATTGGAAAGTTGGAGCTCCGGGCTTCTACCGGCCATTAGAAGCCCAGACCACTCCATTGTCTTCAATGGTGCTCCGAACATTCCAATGTTCTAATACACTTTAGTTGCGCAGTTGCCTTATGTACTTTTATCCATCACTTGTGTTATACTACACTTATACTCCTAGGCAACGTCACTTTGCTTTCTGGGACATGTAGTTTCACCTTTCTCCTCATATGTGTGAGCTTCCCACTGCTAGCACGCACAGTTAAGTTGTCTAAAAAGCCAGAACTGGCTATATTCCGAAACAGGACAAGTGTCAACTTTGCAGCTAGGTATTCGGGAGGCAGAATTGCATTGCACTGCCATTAAGATAAGGAATGAAGGACAGTAACTACTGGGCACTGAGAAGCAATAAAGGGGCAGCAATCACAGAGTAGGTATAGAACAAAGAAAGACTGCCGGAGAAGAGCCAAACTGAGTACTCACCAGAAGCAAGGCTTCCTATAGAAACAAACATACAATGTGAGAAAGCGTAGAAGGCGGGTTTTTAAATAATCCAATCTCTCAGGCCAAGAACAACTTCTGTTTTCTTATGTTTTATCAAAAAAATACCAGTTCTCTGTGTTGTACGTCTGAGTTCATTGCAGTTCGCCATTAATTCCTAGTTTCACGCTTGTAGATAGCTACTAGTTTTCTTCGTCTTCAGGGCCATCGTCCGTCTGGGTAAAATACATAGGGGCAGATCTACAAGAAAGTGCCGCAGCGTGGCGCTGCAAGCCCTTTGGCTGCGCCACGCTGCGGCACTTTCAGAGCACAGGAATGCGACATATTTACAAGAATATGTCGCATTCCTGTGCTCTCCCCTGCGCTGGCGCACAAACAGCTGCCAAGCGCCGGCGCAGGCACCCTTGCACCATGGTGCAAGGATGCCTGCGCCATGGGGAGATTGTTTCTGTGCAGGAAGGGGCACCTTTCTGCACAAAAACAATCAGTACAGGCTTTTCCTCTTTCAATGCGTGCTGCAGAATGCAGCACGCATTGAAAGAGGAAAACGAGGAGAAATGAAAACATTTCTCCTCGGTGCGCCTCGCTACGCCACCTCTAGGGTGGCGTAGCTTTCAGACGCATCTCCAGAGTTACGATTTCTCGTAATTCTGGAGATGTGTCTTGTTCCATGGGTGTTGCGTGGGAACACCCACAGCAACACCCATGGAACGCCCCTTCACCGCAAAGTGCTGCGTGTGAAGGGACGGTATTTACAAGGAGAGGAAAAGTCACGCATGGTGGCTTTTCCTCTCCTTGTAAATATCGAGGAGCCCCCTGCGCCACCAGTACGTCACGAAAATTGACGTACTGGTGGCGCAGGGGGCTTGTAAATCTGCCCCATATAGTCCAAGTAAGTATGGCTTTAATTGGGAACAATTAAAAATTCTTCTCCTTCACTTCCTGTGTTTTTTTTTATAGTTTCTTTTTTCCTTAACTTTCTTATGTCACGTAGGTGAGTACAAAAAACAAAAATTAGCAACTCTCCACCTGTTATTCCCTTTTAGCCTAAGTGGCACCGAAGTTCACCTCATCCATTCCTCTTTTACTTTGGAGGGGAGGGGGTGCTGATTGGGTGAGTCACTGAATGTTTCTTCATTAAAAAGAGACTGAGCCACTTTCCATTATCCTACTAGGACATTAACAAACTTGCTCGTTATACATTCCACGGTCCTTCCAACCCAAACAAACGGAAAGAAAATGCCTAGTTCCTTGGGTGTTTTGTACAACCAACTATCATTTGTATAAAATGTATATACTTTTATACAAATAATAGCTGAGAGTTCTCAACCATGTAGCAAATATTAAAATAGCAGCCATGGTACATAAATGTCTCGAGGTGATCATCTCTGCCACCCAAGTTGGCTTTTGTATGAAGACAATTTGACTTATGTTTGAAGAATGAAACAAGCGTTGTTGGACAATATGGTTTTAACATAAGCCCTGAGGAAGGTAGTGGTGTATGAGCGAAACGTGTTGGCTGCGTGCTGTATTTTATGGAGAAAATTAGAAGAACAATAAAGGAATTTATTTTACTACAAATTTGTGTCAAGACATTTGAAGCCTTAATTCTGGACTTAATGGATTATTTCGGATGTCGTCTCTCTTTTTGCATTGCTGGTTTTTGGACTGAGAGTGCATTGAACCTTGCTAACTAGACCTCAGTGCCAGTGTTCTAACCCTTTACAAGATATATGTTGAATTGGATACCTTCCTCCCAATTGACATAAGTTAACTTACTTATATGTCCCTAGTATATGGAACCAGGGGTACCCAGGGCCTGTAAATAAAAGTATCCACCCAGGGCTGCAGCAATGATTGTGCCACCCTGGGTGTGACAGGACACACCATGGCTCCCAGCCTGCCACTGCAGACTGTAAAAGCAGTTTTAACACTACTAGTTATACTTTGCCATTTAAACCTATGGCAAAGCCCAACCTCCCTTAATGATATATGTAAGTCACCCCTAAGGAAGGTCTTTTGAGACCTAAGGCAGGGTGCTGTATATTATTAATTGGGACATGTATTTTCATATGTCTTAACAGTGGAAAAAAAAACAGATTGTTGATTTTACTGTGGAAATGATAGTAGCCCCATTGGCAAGTACAAAGTTACAGGCTGACATCTTAGCCCTGCTAACTTCTGAATGAGACTACAAAACCTGGTACTTCAAGGTATCAAATTGATCCTGACTTAATGCCCAAGTCGAATTTAATGTAACTTTAAAGAGACAGCAACTTTTAGAAAGTTGTCACTCAGTTACCCAGTTAATCCGGTGGCCACTTGCAGATGCTGGCCACTAGACAGCCTTCTGCCCTCCTGGGGAGTAGTGTAAATAACTCCTGAGCCCAGGACCAATAAAGGCCTGCTGCAGAGGGAGCTGTTCTCTCCCCCTTGCAGGAAGCCACACAGGATGTTGGCCCAAAAGACGAGCTTCAAAGTGGAAGCCTCCTTTGATGGGCTAAAAGGCAACCACACTCGAGAAGGGCTGCTCCTTTGTTCATGTAGATGGTCTGTTGCAGGAATTGAAAGGTAAAGCAGTTGCAAAACCTTTTTGTCCGTGGGGGTGTAGCTCACAGGTAGGCACACCTCTAAGGTGGGCTAATAAGCTCCCCACACCAAAGAAAGGATTCATACACCTTGGGAGTGGGCAGAATAGTGCACTCTAGGATAGCCAGATGCCACAGATAGCTGTAAGTCATCATATGTGGGTGGGATTCTGGTAGCCCATCGGCTAGTGACCACTTCACCCCCCCCGGGCACTTTTCTGGGCTTATATATTTCACCCCTGGCACCCTGAACCTCAAATCACATCTGGACTGGAGAGAGGACCGAAGAAGGACTGCCCTGCTGATCCCTGGACCTTGCAAGAGATGCTCGACTGCACCTGCTGCTCCTTGTACTAGCAAAGAGAGGACTGTGTCTGTGGTGCCTGGTTCCTGGAAAAGGCACTCCAGAGCCCCAGACAGAAAAGGTGACCTCCAAGAGTCAGTCGGCTGACTTCCTGTTCCTGCACCTGTGCCATAAAAGCTGAAGTAGCCTGTTCTGGCCAGTCAGTAGCCACTTCCAAATAATCACCGCTGACCGTCGAGGTGCAGCCAAGAAGACCCCCCCTCAGCACTCAAAAGCTGCACCTGTGTCTGCTAAACCCGGGAGAGTCATCAGAGTGTGGATTGGCCGCCAAAGAAGGACACTAGCCCTAACCAAAGGTAACCACTGGAACTGCTGTGACCGGAGACCGGTAGCCCAGTTGCCGCTGGACTTCTGCTGGCTCAAGGAGGACTTCAAGGGACAGTGATCCCTGCAGCCAAAGTCACTGTTGGAGATGGCCCTTTTTGCAGGGTAATCCCCAAACTTTTTGCTTCTTCCTCCTATTTTTCCTTGATCTGCTGTTGTTGGTTTTAGGACTCTGGGCACGTTACCACTGCTAATCAGTGCTAAAGTGCATATGCTCTATGGGAAATTTGTATTATGGATTGGTGTTTCCATGATTGGCATATTTGATTTACTAGTCAGTCCCTAGTACCGTGCGCTGTGTGTGCCCAGGGCCTGTAAATCAAATGCTGCTCGTGGGACTGCAGCACTGATTGTGCCACCCACATAAGCAGCCTGTAAAGGTAACTCAGATCTGCCACTAAAGTGTCTGTGTGCAGTCTAGTACTGCCATGTCGACCTGGCAAGTGCACCCACTTTCCAGGCCCTAATCTTCCCTTTTCTTACATATTAGTCACCCCTAAGGTAGGCCCAAGGTACCCCTGTGGGCTGGGTGCTGTGTATCTTACAGGTAAGACATGTACTGGTGTGTGGGACATGTCCTGTTGTGTGTGGCATGTCCTGGTAGTGAATTACGGTGCATTTTCGTTTTTCATTATGGAAAGGCTATCTGTCCCATAGAATAGAATGGGAGTTTATTTATAACATCTTATAAATATAACTTTCCATTGGGACCAGATAGGAAGATAAAGCTTAGTATGCCTGAACTCAGAATGTTAAAATGCATCTTTTAGTGAGGGTGATGTTTACATTCTGTGTTTGAAAATACCACTTTTAGAAAGTAGGGGGCATATTAACAAGGCGGCGTTAATGAATTATCGCCGCTTTAGCGTCCGTTATCGGACGAAAAGCGGCGATAATTTTATCGCCGAATTAACAAGGACACGCTAGCGCGTGATTCCTGACCTAGCGTCCGTTTTCTGCACGCCTCCCATCGCATCGCTAATGAGATGCAAAGGGGGCGTGCCTGTGAAAACAACAGGGGGAAATATCGCTAACCCAGGTATCGCCATATTAGCAACGTGGGTTAGCGATATTTTAAATTGCGTTAAGTATGCCTTAACGCAGGAATTTAACGTCTGCTAAATTCCTGACTAAGGCATACCTAACATGGGGGTGGATTGTGTGGCTAAGACCACAGGCCCTATCGCCAAGTATATCGCCGTTTTCCATGGGACATCGCTGGAAAACCAGCGATGTTCCATGGAAAACATCGCTATCACTGGAAAATTATCGCCTTTGCGCTAAGCGTTGTTAATACAGCGCTAGCATGGCGATAATTTCCAGCGATAGCCAGCGATAGGATTCCTCACGCTAAGCACGGCAGCGATAATTATCGCTGTCCGTTGTTAATATGCCCCTAGGTATTTTGTTGCTTAGCCATCCAGTGTGCCTCTGCTACGATGTGTATTGACTGTCTGGCTTTGGAGTGACAGGAGCTGGGGATGTGCAGTGGCTCCAGAGAGTCTGGATGAGTCGGGGCTGGGCTGAATAGACCTGGGCTGCATTCAGAGTAGTGGGAGGAGTTTTTACTAGCACCTGAATAGGCCCGGTCTGCATTTAGAGTAGTGAAAGGAGATTTCCTTGCAACTGAATGGGCCTGGTCTGCTGTACACAATGCTGTATCCGCCTCCTGCTGGGAAGCTGGGCTAGAGAGGACCAAACTAGTTTGGACTAAGCACACACACTCTCTGCCTGAGAGGACAAAGGAATTTGGAGTATAAATATTGGGGCCCAGACCCCAGAACTTTAGAACTCTTTTGGAACCAAGAAGCCTGCCAAGAAGAAGAGCTGGAGAAGCTGTGAGGAGGGACTACCACTTTGCTGTACACTTTGCTGTGTTGGCCTGCAGTGGCTGCTTCTGTCTTCTGCAGTGAAAGGACTGGACTGAACTTTCTGCAACTTCCTTTTTGGGAATTTCTCCAAGGGCTTGAGGTAGAGCTTGCCCCCTAGTCAAGAAGTCTCAGGAACAACAAAGACTTCAAGTTTATCTGTTACCAGCACTGGGGACTGTGTGTTTTGTGCTGCAACAGAAGAAAAACAACCTGACGCCGTCAACGACGCCGCTGCCAGCTCCATGTCCTGAAGGCACCGCAGAGGGCACCGCCGCAATTTGCACCGCAACCCTGGTCTCACCGACGACGCCACCTGATGCCACCACTGAGCTGCTGCTTGCACCACAACCTGCGGGCACTGCACTCCGCACCGCCTCGCTTTACGCTGTCGCCCTGGTATCCCCGATGACGACGCTCCACGCCGACAGCGACACCGCTGCTTGCACAGTGGTTCAAGGGCACTGTTCGTAAGTTACACGACGCACCGTCCTCATCCCACACCGCATCCTTGGCCCACCGACGCCGGCACCATCGACTCCAGTTCGTCAGCCGACGACAGCGATTCAGCAACGACGAAGCTGCTGCTTGCACCGTGACCTGCCAGCACTAAGACGAACACCACATCACTTCGTCCCGCTGCCCTGGTCTCACCGACGCCGCTGGACGAGCGTCACCGTGCCGCTGTTTGCACCGCGACCTGAGGGCACCGCACGCCGCTGCACTTCGCACCGCAGCCCCGATGCCTGCCGACGCCGGCGCTCCCGACTTCAACCGCAAGGAGTTCGATCTGCAACGCGTGTGACTTCAAGGGCCCGATGACTCCTGCACTGACCTCCGGAACCGACGCCTGCGGACGCCGGCCCTTCGGGGCTCATCGGGAGGTCGCTGACACCCTACATTTCTAAAGGTACTGTTTTGTGGGTCTTCCTGACACAGTAGTTAGCCCGCGACGCCACGGTCAGCCAGAACTGTTTAGATTTGTTGTTCACGACGTTGTGATAGACCCAGACGGAGCTATCAACTTCAAGGAACTGTATTTTAAGTCTAATTTGATTACTGAAGATTTCTGAGAACTGTATGGTGGATTTTTTATCGTTTTTGGTCTTGTTTTGGATATATAAAAATATCGGATATTTTTCTAAACTGATGTGGTGTCCTTTTGTAGTGTCTTCACTGTATTACTGTTGGTTATGTGCAAATGCTTTACACACTGCCTCTAAGATAAGCCTGACTGCTCGTGCCAAGCTACCAAGGGGGTGAGCAGGGGTTATTTTAGAAGTGTATCTCCCTTACCCTGACTAGGAAGAAGGGTCCCTACTTGGACAGCTGCCAACTACAGACCCACATTTCTAACAGTCACCCCACCTCATCTGTGGACCAAGGTATAACCCCAGGAAGTCTCTTGTCGACCGCACAGCACCCAGAGCATCTTTCTGTTTCCTGTATCCTCAGCAACAGGACCATTCCATTGAAGTCTGATGCGGTCCTGGCATAGTGTGGAACTGGACGTGAGACTGCTTTGGTGACCCAGTACCAGTCCAAATACTCCTTATTGGCCGTCCTGACCTTTCCCTGTTAAAACTGGTCACCCAGTCCGGGCCCGAGTAGTCAAACACTACTTTTTAAAACTTTTCAAAAGTTTCCAAACTTTACGGTTACCAGTGCTTGTTTGCACTTTGGACTAAAAAGCTGAGATTTATGTTTTACTTAAAAATCTATATCTTCAGGACACTCTAGTGGATTTTGCTCATCTTGGTGTCTAAAACTTCATAAAAATATAATCTAGTTTTATAAATTAGTGTCAGATTCCTTTCGTTTTGTTTGAGTTTCCTAAAGTGTTGTTAGGTGTGACTAAATACTTTATACAGATGCTTTGCTTAAGCCTTGCTCCTTGAAGCCACAGCTACCCATGGTTGAGCTAGAGGTTTTACAAATGAGGCTGACTGGACCCAAGACGTTTTGTGACTATATTACACTGTGAGGTTGCACAACCACACTACATAATACACCACAATCCTCACATACATGCATGAATCGCAGCTCATGAAATAACTCAATCCTTCATCTGCACAATATGCAGAAGTCTTATTCCTTTCCAGTGGCTAATATATCTATAGGTCATAAGAAAATTGCAGCCCAGATTTACTAACACTTTGGGCCTAATTATGATGTCGGTGGGTCCGACACCGATGCCATGTCATTGTCGGACCCACCGACATCTCACACAGCAGTCCGCCCGCCGCATTATGATGCGGTGGGCGGAGGCATCGGGTGGATCTACCGTACGCTGCGCTTCCGACATCGGGCGCCATCCAAAATTACAGCTGAGCCAGCCTCGGCTTCGCCGTCGGGATTATGATGGCACCTTCCGACAGCAGTTCTAAGTCGGCCTTTCTGACATGGAACTGCTGTTGTAAAGTGTCTTTGGGAGCCACTAGCAGGGCCCCCATCCCTCCAGGGCCTCTGCTATGGGGTGCCCCCCTCAACATCCCTGCACCGTGTGGTAGGCACTGTGAGGTGCCTGCTACACGGGGCACGAATGTTTACAAACTTCCATTTTTCAATGGGAGCTTGTGCTGCGGGCCGCACAAGCTCCCATTGAAAAATTGAAGTTTCCGACCGCACTATGTGCAGTCACATCCTAATTGGAATTTCGGAACTGTCGACCCATGGTTGGGCGGTTTCTTTGCCGCAACGGAGTCGGCATCGTAATCAGGGCTTTAGTGCCGAGTTTGAATAACCTTTGTAACACAAACTTGGTGCAAAGTTTTGTAGTTGTATTTAATTTTCAGCACAAATCAGAATTTGCATTGGAAAGTTGCCCAAAGTAACTGTGCATAGCACTGTGCGCTACTGTTTGATAGCTTGTGTTAAGAGGGCTTTCCATGGGTGGTACATGGGCGTTCCCATGCAACCACCATGGGTTTTGATGGAAATCCGATGTACTAACTTTTTGCAGAGTGGGATTTGTGCCAGAAGCTTCTGCCTCCTCCTGGCAGGTGTAACTATAGGGCAACTTTTAAAATTGACCACATTTTTCCATCTTTGCATGTGTGCTGCACTGTACAGCACACATACGAAGAGGGAAACGTTTTAAAGTATAGTTTTTGTACTGGGGGCTCCCCTGCCAGTACAACACCTATGCTTGATAGAACCCACTCACCTTTCCCAGAGTGCCAACACTGGGGAACATAGCTTAATAGATATGGCGCTGTTCTGCTGACTCCCTATTACAGGTGTTAATTGTTAATTGTTACCAAAGTGAATGGAAACCTATTTTATCGACCGCAGGAGGATGAAAGGCAGAGTGGACCTTCCGCACTTGAGCCAGTCACATACAGATTACATACAGATGGATCCCTGATGGAGCTGTCTTACCCGCTCACATACACAACAGAAAAATAGTGCGACTCTGATGCCCTGTTCTTTAGTAAATAAAATGGGGCGAATAAATCACGTTAGGAGAGTTGGCATCAAGTCTAAATACTGTGCCAGGATACACAATGACTGTCCTCCGCCCACTAAAAATAAAAAAACTGGACTATTCATGTAACCTGCACAACAAACGGAATTGTCTCTCACCATCTTTGTAGGTCTAGCTGAAGAGAGCTTTAGGTCATTTGCCTTGTGTGCATAACGGATGTACAACTAAAGCGCCTAACTGCAGATGCAAACAGCCGTAGGAGAGGATTGCTCGGGGGTTCTGAGTGGTGTTCACTGATGACATAGTTTGTTTGAAAGAAGCATAAATGGAAAATGTAGGCTCAGCATTTCATTAGTGCTACATTGACTGTAGTTCCGCTAATGAAAAAAATGTCACAGGTCTGGCGTATTGCGTCTTAGTGACACTTATGGAAGAGGTGTGGTGCAGCGGCCAGGGTGCCTGACTCCGGACCACGGGTTCACGGTTCGATCCCCGGGGCCGGCGGCAGGTTAGCCCAGCACCATGTGACTCTGGGCAATAACTTGCTTAATCTTCCTGAGGGCCCCCAGCGACGGGACACCTCTCCGGAGGTAGCTGTGCGCTTTACAGATGCTGGTATTTCATTTTCATTTCACTAGCACTACACACCGGTGGTGGCTGCTCCCGATGCAACTAGGTAGGGTGGCAAGGGAGGTGAGACATAAATACATTAAAGAAAATATGTCTATAAAAAACAAAATTACGACTTACCTGCTCCGTCTTCCTCCACTCCCGATCCTTGACTGGTGCACACTGCGCAGGCTCCCAGATGCCAATCCCATACTATTCCCAGCATGAGAGAAGTCCTGGGATTGGTCTGAGCGGCCTTGTTTGCTGCTCAGATGGGGCCTGGGAGCCTGTGGCTTTTCTCCATCCGGCTGCACAACACAGCCGAGTGGAGAAATGCTAAGTGCTCATGACGGTTTGGCCGGCCTAAAACGGCCATGCACACTTAGTAGTGCCCACAACTCCTCCTCCGGAAGCTCAGGAGGATGGCCGGACTCGGCTACCCGGCAACGGCGAAAAAGAAAATGATAACAAAATTATTTTATTATCATTTTCTTATTTCAATGTTGCCTCTGCTGGTAGCAGCAGTGGGGCGCCGCTCCTCCACCATAGCAGAGGAGACGCCCCTGCTCCACACTACATCCCACCTAGAGACAGTGAGACACACATTTGCACAACTCAAAAGGCCATAGACCACTGTAAACTACTACATACTGTCATAGGAGCACTAACTAACCACACTGTTCTGCATCCTAGGAGACCAACCGACAACACTTTACCAAGTACACTAACAACTCATGTCACATTGCCTCTTAAGAATATTAACTCACTGCATTGTATTCTAGTGACACCAACTTACCAAGCCTCACGTTTCGGACTTTAACTTAGCATTCTGCATGATAGGGAATCCAACCCACCACACTTCAATGCATCCTAGTGGCACTTATTACCGCACTTATTACCACAAGGTACTGTCCCTAGGGAGCCCAACCTATCAGCTTGTGCTTACTTCTGGGTACTCGAGCTGCATCAGTGTATGGCATAGACACGGTATGCTAGAGACACCGAAGGCCCCTTCACAAAGCGTCTTCTCTTCTCTGAATGGTCTTACTTATGTCTTAGTTGTCTATTACTCATGAATTTCTAGGAGGACTTGGCTCATCAGGCCCCTGATTCAAAGAGTTCTATTTTCGTGAGAAAATGTGTCTTAGTCCTGCTAATTCTTGTGTAAGTCACAACTACACCTGGAGCAAACCACAACAATTCTCAGAGGATGCTCAGAGGATGCTCTCTGATCCAGCCCAGGAAATTCAAGAGCCAGTCATACCTAGGACTTACATAAGTAAGGGGGTCAGCTACTCACAGAAAAATGTTTTCTGAATCAGGCTGAAACCAGCCAAGCTCCTCAGTATCCTGTGTATGTTCATTTCACATGTAACGCACAGAGAACACAAAGCATAAAAACATATTCAATCACACCTTACATCTAAATGTGACACCTACATAAACGTCAAAAGTAGCCAGTGTGGCAAGGGCCCTAGTGCAAGATGGTAACCGTCCCTCTGGCCAATGTTTGAGCAGTAAAATATAGCAATAACCAGGGTTTACTGGGTCCCGGTGTCACCGCACCTGTTGCACCTATGTAAGCTGCGTCTCTGATTAGACCTCGCAAATGTGGCCTCGAACCCAGACTTCCTCAGTTGACAAAACTGACCCTGGGACAGGGTCGGACTGGCCTATAAGGCAATCGGGCAGAGCCCGATGGGCTAGTCTGACAGCTCGGTGTGTGCGACAGGTTTTTGGCTGTTTGTGGGCTGGTTTTATGGTCTTCTGGAGCGGTTTTTACAGTTAATTTACCTGATATGAAAAGAAACATTGCAAAACACACAAGATGATGGACGGAATGCTGCACATTGGCAAACATTCACCCCCAGTCACAGATCTGGGTTTAATCCATCGTTATTTTGCTTCACCACGCCACCCCAGTTCAGACATAGCCATATGCAAATCAGTCTTGACCCTGTGCCTCATGGGAACAGTCCAGACCGAACTGCTAAGCCATGTCTTCCCTGGACCGGAATCAAGCATCCTAGGACCGGTTTCAGGCTATCAGCCTTCATCAGCCAGGATAGCTTGACTCCAGTGGCGTAGTGAGCACGGGACCCACGTCTGGGCATACCCTTCCCACTTAGGGCGAAATGCAAAACACACAAGATGATGGACGGAATGCTGCACATTGGCAAACATTCACCCCCAGTCACAGATCTGGGTTTAATCCATCGTTATTTTGCTTCACCACGCCACCCCAGTTCAGACATAGCCATATGCAAATCAGTCTTGACCCTGTGCCTCATGGGAACAGTCCAGACCGAACTGCCAAGCCATGTCTTCCCTGGACCGGAATCAAGCATCCTAGGACCGGTTTCAGGCTATCAGCCTTCATCAACCAGGATAGCTTGACTCCAGTGGCGTAGTGAGCACGGGACCCACGTCTGGGCATACCCTTCCCACTTAGGGCGAAATGCAAAACACACAAGATGATGGACGGAATGCTGCACATTGGCAAACATTCACCCCCAGTCACAGATCTGGGTTTAATCCATCGTTATTTTGCTTCACCACGCCACCCCAGTTCAGACATAGCCATATGCCAATGTGCAACATTCCGTCCATCATCTTGTGTGTTTTGCATGAAAAGAAACATTGCCAGCAGCAACCTTAGATCCATGCTTGGTCCCTATTTTGTTCTTTTTAACTTTTAGTGCCCTGTAAACAGAGGGCGTGTGACTGTCAAAAACGTGGCCAGCAGGACAAACAAAATTGAAAAGATTTATTTTCTAAAATTAACTTCAGGGCCGAACTGGGATCGCAGGAGGGGTGGGGGTGGGGGAATTTCGCGTCAACACTGCTGTTGCGCTTTTGTTACAAGGGGCCGATTTTGCAGCACTGCAGCAAAACCGCCCCAGTAACAACAAGCATTGGCATAGCCAATAGGTCTCGCTTTTGGGACATTATAAGTGTTTAGCCATGCAACAGTTGATGTTGCACCAAGGATATTGTGCTGCAGAATTAAATACTTATAAGGTCCCAAAGGCGAGACCTATTGGCTATGCCAATGCTTGTTAAAATATGGTAAAAGTAGGTAGACAAGCCTATGGCAGTTGTGTACGTATGGAAAGCAAGCAGAAATGTCTCAAAAGTCCAAATGGAAAAGGAAACAGTAACTGGAATCCCAAAGTGCAGATGGCCTGTCACATTGGTGAAGTGTCTTAGTATAGGTCTTCTACCTCCCCACTGGCCTCCTAACATGGTGGGAAAAATAAATAGTCCTCTCTTTGGAGCAGACTGTTGAGAAGTGGAGGAGTAAGGATTGCAGATACAGATTGGACAGAGAAGCAGATGCTCTCTGGCCTCCCAATTGAATGTAAAGTGATGGAGTGCAGTGGCAGATACTCCTCAGCAAGCGAGGCAGGACCCCAAGACACTCTAGGGATATTTGAAGGGCATATAAAAGTGGGCATAACCCTCTCCTGGAAGAAGAGAAAGACCCTAGCCTGCCAGCAGTGCCTGGTCGCCAAGAGGATCCTCATGGGCACAGAAAATGACCCCATACCCACTGGCTTGCTCAACATCAGAAATGTCAAGTATCTGGGTTAGCAGGCTTTGCCATGGAAGGTGGGAGCACAAAATAAAAAAACAATTCACCTTGGCGACACTGATCCTCTAAAAATAAAATATTTAATTCATTCATACAGGTAAATGCCTGCCCAGCTTCAGCTAGAGATCCGTAGAGGTTGCACATTGAGCCCCCACTCATGCAAAAGGTGGCAAGGGTCATTTAGGGTGGCATGGTGTGGCTGAGGGTAAAGGAATATAGGCGCTAGCAGGCAGATTATGACAAGACAACCACTCACTAACAGCCTCAGCCATGACCACATCCAGCTTTCCCTTGCATGGTGAAAACCAGTGCAAACTAATCCGCCCACAGTCTGGAGCTCAATACCCACAGGCATGACGAAGAGGAGTGAGAGACCCATGTCAGTAGTTACACGTAAAATTAAGTAGCGGGATAGTGCGACTGCTTTTTGACCCTATTTACATTATTTTATTACAAATAAATTAGAAACTGATGTTGACATACAAAGAAGTACTGGTCTGTTAGAAACGAAACTCAAACGGAGCAGCAGAGCTCCCCGGTCGCAGCAGCTTCGATCGAAGCACAACAGCTGGTCTTTTCCAGCTACGGCTGATAAGAAGCTTAAAAGACGCGCGGCCGCGAGACGTTCTCTGTGGTGGGGGAGGGGGAGGAGCGTTGAAGCGCGCGCTTGGGAGAGCAAGCGAGAGGAAAGCCAGATGGCGCCTGATCCCGCGCTAAGGGTGCCCGCGAGCGATGCGAGGAATGCGCGTTACTGTGCACGTAACCACACGCTCTAGGCCAGACAAAAAGCTGTGGTCGGCTTTTTAAAGCCCACTCACTAAATGTCTCGCCGGAGCAACGCATGCGCTGGCTCAGGCGAGACCTAAGAACAGTCCCCACCGGTCCAAAAGCGGCTCCCACCCTTCCAGCCCACCGGGGAAACGCCCAGTGCCCACTACAGCCAGTCCAGTCCTAGTTAACTTTCTTTTATTTTGGCAAGTCTTTTCTCAATTTGCACTCATGTTTTGTATTGTTTTTGCTCGTCGGTGCTGTTTTCAAAAGCTGAGGATTATGTGTAATTTCTCATATTATGCTTTAACATATAAACGTGCAGTACACCCAAATCCACCACACTCCAAACCACGCTAATCCACCCTACCTCATCCCACACTAATCCGCCTCACTCAATCCAATCCACCCCGGACCTATCCAATCCACCCCACTCCAATCCAAACCACTCACCCCAATCCAATCCACTCCAATCCACCACACTCCAATCCTCCCAACCCATCCCACTTAAATCTGCCCCACTCCAATCCAAAACAATCTGTCCCACTCCAATCCAAAACAATCTGCCTCACTCCAATCCAAAACAATCTGCCCCACTCCAATCCAAAACAATCTGCACCACTCCAATCTGCCCCACTCCAATCTAAAACAATCTGCCCGCTCCAATACAAAACAGGCTGCCCCACTGAAATCCAAAACAATCTGCCCCACTCCAATCCAAAACATTCTGCCCCACTTAATCTGCCCCACTTTAATCTGCTCCACTCCAATCAAAAACAATGTGCCCCACTTCAATCTACCGCACTCCAATCTGCTACACTCCAATCCAAAACAATCTGCCCACTCCAATCTACCCCACTCCAATCTGCCCCACTCCAGTGGCCCCACTCCAATCAACCCCACTCCAATCCAAAACAGTCAGCCCCACTCTAATCCACCCACTTCAATGTGCCCCACTCCAATCCAAAACAATCTGCCTGCCCCAATCCGCCTCACTCCAATCTGCCTCCACTCCAATCCACCCCGAACTAATCCGCCCCACTCCAGTCCAATCTGCCTCACCCCAATCCACCCACTCCATCCCAATTCACCCCACTCCAGTCCACCACAATCCACCCCACACCAATCCAATCCAGCCCACTCCAATCTACCTCACTGCAATCCAATCCACCCTACTCCCTCCCCAATCCAACCCACTTCAATCCAACCAACCACAATCCACCCCACTCCAATCCAAAACAATCTGCCCCACTCCAATTCAACACAATCCGCCCCACTCCAATCCAAAACAATCCTCCCCACTTCAATCTGCTCCACTCCAATCCCAAACAATCTTCTCCACTCCAAAATGCCCCAATCCAATCCAAAACTATCTGCCCCTCTCCAATCCAAAACAATCTGCCCCACTCCAATCCAAAACAATCTGCCCTACTTCATTCTGCCCCACTCCAATCCAAAACAATCCGCCTGTAGGAGGGCCGGGCGGATATTCAAACACAGAGGCTGAATGTATATCTTAATTTTGGTGTTTATTGTAACTTGATATAAAGAATAAAGGCTGGAGGTAATCAGGAATCAGGATATGCCGATCTTCAAGTAGTCCATCTTGATTTGTTATGTCTTTCAGAGGTTCCTCCCCTCAGAATGGCGCCACCCAGAGTTCCCAAAAAGGAAAATTAGAAATAATATTGGTAAGTATACGTTAGGAAATACTTCTTTATACTTCTTTCCTTATTCTATCCATCACCACACACTTAGGTGAATCTTTAAGACTGAGGAAAATAAAAGTTTTTTTTATTTGGGGTGTGTTTTGTGTCTAGGGAGAACCACCCTTTGTGGGTAAATGCCTCTATTTCTCTTCTCAGCCCTATTCAAACAGACTTTATCTCTTCCCCCTCTTCTAGAGTAGGGATCTCTCACCAAGTTAACCTCACCTGGTGTTAGGGTACGGGCTTTTATTCCCTCTGTCCCCACCCCAAGAATCAGTGGGGGTATTATCAAAGGCCACTTTTAGTTCATAGCCCTATGTGGTTTAGGTTTGGGAAATCAGTTTGGTAACCAGAGTCCTTGCTGCCAAAATCTCACTCACTGCGCTTTCAAAAACAATATAGTGCTTGTTCCCCTAGTGCTCTCCCCTCATCGTGACCCGTCCTTCCACCCTTCCAACCCCGATAACCACCCCACCCTTCCCTCCTCAGTAACTCACTCGCTACGCCGTAACTCTCCTAAGTCCTCCGGGGTGTCGACCTATTTTCGCACCAGGATTTGGGAGGCTCTTCCAGGCCGGCGGCATCCTCCGACTCGTCGACTGCACCGAATTGGGTCTTGCTTTGCTGATCCTTGTCGTCTCCTTCTTTGGCTTTCGTCTTCCTCTCCCTCTCTGGTCTTCTTGTGTTGTTGCCTTTTTCTCCTCCTCCTTTGTCGCGGGATTGGCTGTGGTTGATGGTAACTCTGCCTCTCTGCCCAAACACACAATAGCCCTTTGTTACTTTCTCTGTTTTCTCTACAGGTTTTCTGGTGGTTCCTGAAGTCGGCGGTCGGGATTCGAGGATACACGCATGGTAAGTAGGGGTGGTCAGGGCGGGTTTCTTCACACCGCCCCACTCCAGTCCACCCCACTCAAATCCACCCCATTCCAATCCAATCCACCCAACTGCAATCCAATCCACCCCTCCCCACACTAATCCAATCCAGCCAAATCCAGTCTACCCCACTCCAATCCAAAACAATCTGTCCCACTCCAATCCAAAATAATCTGCCCCACTCCAATATGTCCCACTGCAATCCATAACAATCTGCCACACTCCAATATGTCCCTCTCCAATCCAAAACAATCTGCCCCACTCCAATCCAAAACAATCGGCCCCACTCCAATCAGCCCCGCTCCAATCCAAAATAATCTGCCCCACTTCAATCCAAAACAGTCTGCCCTACTCCAATCTGCCCCACTCCAATCCACTCCAATCCGCCTACTCCAATCCGTCCCACTTCAATCCACCCCAATCCAATCCAACCCACTACTATCCAACCAAATCCAATCTACCCCACTCCAAACCAACCCACCCCACTCCAATCCACTCCACTCCACCTCAATCCAATCCACCACACCCCACGCCAATACAATTCACCCCACTTCATTTCACCCACCATTCCACCCCACTCCACCCAACTCCATTCCAACTCACTCTCAGTCCACCCCACTCCAGTCCATCCCACTCCAGTCCACTCCACCCCATCACCCCACCCCATTTCAATCCACCCAACTCCAATCTAATGCACCCCATCAAGTCCACCCCACTCCACTGCAGTCCAAACCTCCCCACTCTACTCCAATCCATACCATTCTACACCAATCCAATACACTCCGCTCCAGTTCAGTCCACCCCACTCAATCCAATCCATCAAGCCCACCACACTCCAATCCACCCAATCAAGTCCAATCCACCCCATTCCAATCCAATCCCCCCCACTCCAATCAAATCCACGCACCCCCATCCACTACACCCCCTCCAGTCCATTCCAACCCCCCTCCCCTCCACTCTAATTCACCCTACTCCAATCCAATCTACCCCAATCCACTCCACTCCAAACCAATCTAATCCATCCCACTCCAATCCACCTCACCCCATTTCAATACACCCCATCCAGCCCACCCCCTCCATTCCACCTGACTCCACTCAATCCAACCCACTCTACCCCAACCTACTCCAGTCCAATACACTCCCTCAATCCACTCCAACCCACTCTGCCCTATTCCACCCCTCCCCACTCTACGCCACTCCACTCTATGACATTGCACTCTACGACACTCTCTGACACTGAACCACTGAACTCTATCAACTCTACAACACTCTACTCCCCCTACTCCACTCTACCACACTCTACTCCAACAAATCCAGTCTACTCCTCCTACTCCACGCCATTAACTTTTAGCCATGCCGAACAGCAGCCACACTGGTGTACAACATAGCAAAACCACATTTCCAAACCCAATGGCTCTTGTATAGGAGAGACCTATTGGCTTTGCCAATGCTTGTTTAGCAATGTGATTCACTTATGGGTAGGGTGACCAGGCTTCCCGGATTTGCCCGGACTCTCCCGGGGCAGATTTCGGTAAAATTGGCTCATGTCCTAGTTTTTTAAGAGGGTAAACTGAAAACAGTGAGAGGCACTTTTTTAGGCGTTCCAAAGCAGGGCTAGTAAGCAGCTTTTATGAGTAAGTAATTAAATTAACAGGTATGATGCTGGTTTTAAAAATAACACTTTATTTATTTTCTTAGTGCCTCTTCTGTGTTTCTATGAGGAGGAGGGCTGTCATTCTTTGCCACTTTATTGATGTAATTTGTAGTCCTTCCTCTATTGTTGCGAAAGGTCAAGGTTTTTGGGTCGCCCTACTTGTGGGGGCCACTTTTATTTTGGTGCCGGTGCCTGTTTTCTGTCCCAGTCCGACCCTGCCCTGGGAAAAATCATTAGCATTTTATCAAATTGAACAGTTGTAGAAGTTGGTGAGTTTACAGTTTGTCCTTGAATAACAGTCTTTATAACCAAATGAAAAGTATATTTAGCGGCAGGCAAATTGTCAAGGTAGGTAGAAAAACTGTCACGGTCGTTCAGCAGTGCAAACAGATAAAAATATGTTGGAGTCTCGAAACTTTGTTAATTCCCGAGTGTACACAAACCGGTCCCGTGGGATTCATTTTACTACGTGGACGTCACAGCCACGGCCGCATCCACCTGTGACTCTGTTTGGGGACGTGGCCATTCAAAGCAGCTGCTGCTTGGGCTCTGCGAAGAAAGTAACTTTACTATCAATGCTCCAAACGCAATCTGGAGTTTCTTCCCACATGTGCTACTATGTTCCTTCTTTTCCTGAAGGCTTCCTGTGTCTGCCCGGGCCCACTATCTGCACAAAACTTCCCCAGGCGGGAGCTGAACATGGTCTCGCCGGACTCCCAGCACTCCCTCTAGATATGCAACATGGCGGCCGCTCTTATCTCGAGAAGAAGAGATATGATTGGGGGAAACATTGAAGTCTGAAGTGTACTTCGTTGGAAAGTCACAGCTAACAGTTACTTTATTATTTGAGGTCCACGTCTGGGCAGCCTGCCACCCCTTGTGTTATTGTAGTTGTTTTGTTAGGTTTACTCATTTTGCTTGATTCTGAATTACTGGAAATGTAGGATGTGTGGGAAACTCCTCAAGACATCAATATGAAATATACCCTTGTTACATGCCCATGATTCAGCATTATGGGCCCAATCCACAAAGCTTCAATACATTTGCCACCATGGAAACTCTCAATTTGTGTATACATAAAATGCAAGATGTGTGATTCGTAACTCAGACTGCATGTGAGTAGCTAACAGTGCATGTGAATGGGCAGAAAGAAGGTAGGAGTTGAAAAGATTTGCAATTTAGGTAAGAGAAGTTGTAGATGACTGAAATGTATGTCCACAAAGTACCTTGGCCCGCAAAGAAGTTTGCATAAACACAAACCTGCAGTGAATGATTTACTCCTATTTTCCATAGTCGTAAATTGCCCTAATTTCATAAAAGCATAAGTAACCAAATGTAACCGAATCACCTGGAAATAACCTTTCTTTAATATATTTGAACTGAGACACACTCTCCTCCTTTGATGCTATACACTTTGTTAATGCAGCGAGTAATTCTACAAAGTTTTCTCTTTGTTCATGATTTCCAACTGTGCTTGAATGAAAAATCATAATTTTGAGGTGATTCACAAGAAATTATACGCACAGATCAAGACGCGAGTAGCGAACACATGGTGCAGATGGAATATTTGTATATTGCATCGCATAAACAGTTTGAGACTGATTTGTGACCCGTGGCAGGCACTTCTTTTTTTCTGATAAATTTTATACACAAAGTACATGTCCTTGGAAATCCAGGCTTTACGATTAATTAATAACTAAGGCGGGAACTCTTTCAGCGCGATTTTCATGGAACTGTCCTGACCACAGACTTGCTACATAGCCTACCTAAATGAGTAGGGCTGAGTATCAAAATAATAAATTGCGGTAAAATGAGATTTTGAAAGCTTCCATAAGGAATTTTGGCAAGGACAAAGTGTGTAGGTTTTAGAACAAGTATGCATCCATGGAATTTCTGATACCAAATCTAGGTCACTACCAAGATTACCTACGTCATGCCTGACTTTACCATGCATTCACAACAACGAGTACATTTACAACACATCCCTTAACACTAACCTTCCGTGAACTCTTAACACCTTACTGCCCTTTAATGCAACACTTCACTATACCTGAAAACCCTTTACTACTCCTTACCGCTGTCTATCTCTAAACCTTAAAAACCATTTACTGTTCCTACTGGTGAGAGATCGAAATTTTGTCTAGTGGCAACTTTGGCTCATTATAAAGTAGCGCTGAGGGTTAATGTGCCTGTTGCAAAGAACATGTACCATGCAGATCACAGAACTGAGTGTGAGTGAACTGTGAGTAGCGCTATAAACAAATGAAATGTTTGTCAGAGAGAGGCTATGGAGAGATGAGGTGCACTGTTGAAGAGTGGTAGTGAGGGACTCCGTGGAGAAGGAGTTCATGGTGTGGCACCAAAAAAAGTCTGTCGCACCAGGCGCCACCAGCGCTAAAGCCGGCCCTGGTTGTATATGTAATGTGTTTTAACTTACCTCATTATATATTATCTGGGTGCCTCAGTAAATGCAATGTAAGCATTTTGGAGTAACTAATGCATTGTACCAGATGTGTTGTAATGTTGTAATACCCTAATACCTGCTAGTCACTGCTGGGTTCACAGGCATCCTCCTCGCCTCGGCAACCTTTTTAATCTCTGTGTATTCAGCCTGGCTTCAAGTAGTTGTCCTGTAATTATTGTTTGTGTATAAGTACCCGTCCATTACTTTTTTGAGTACATCCTGAAACATTGATTGTCTCAAGACAGAGGACCACTGAGGCTGGTAGAGCAGCTCCTGCTTATAAGGTGTTTGATCCAGTCCTTACATCTGTGAGTGTGCATTTGTATGTGTGTGTTGGGGTGGAATTGGAGGGTTGTGGTTTTCATTGCCATGGTAACCAGGAGGGTGGAGCAGATGTGAACAATACTAACTCCTTGTTCATGGCTCAAAAGACTAGGAGATAAAGAAGCAAAGACCACATCACTTTTTGAGCACCGCTGCTGCACGTGTTCCCTTAGTGGCAGTGGACACAAAGATATGGCCCTCCTCACTGGAGGTATGACCTCACGTGGCTGTCCCCTGACATTACAGTGGGTACAAAGATGTGACCCACATCACTGAAGGTATGACGTCACATGTCTGTCCCCTGACATTGCAGTGGAGACAAAGACATGGCCCTCATCACTGGATGTATGATATCACATGACTGTCCACTGACTTTACAGTGGACACAAGGACGTGGCCCTCATCACTGGTGGTATGACGTCACGTGGCCGCCCCCTGACATTACAGTGGAGACAAAGACATGGCCCTCATCACTGGAGGTATGACGTCATGAGGTTGTCACCGGACTTCAAACCCTACAATTAACTTCATGCATCAGCCCATTGTGTGAGGTTTTATCATCTGAGAAAGTGCCTTATAGAGGCGTGCCATAGGCTAGTCTTGCACAGCATACAAGGAAAACCGCAGCGCTAATGTAGATCTTGCATTGCAGAAGAGACTCATGTGCCTCACAAAGGTAATTGAAAATGGCAACATAAAATAGTAAGTGAATTGCTCCCTCCAAGCCAGCTTGCTTCATTCAGTCGTCACTCAAGTGAGTGAAGCAGGCCAGGGGCCCTCTCTCTAGATTTTTTCAAGGCTTGGAAAGTGAGCTAAAAATTCAAAAATCGTGGCCCTTCAAGTGTCCTCCACTTACCAAGTAGGAGAGAAAAAATCTTCATGAGTCCTGGATCCTGAGGTAGGCCTCAAAGTATTGCATGAGTTCCTGAACTCTGCTTTAGAAATGTGTCTGAAGCCAGTGGTGCTTATCAAAGACTTTACAAAAATGAGTACCGGAACACACAATAGCAGTCTGTAAGTAGGGATACATTTGCACAAGTATTAGTGTTTCGAAATGAATAAAAATGTATGGTCCATATCAAATCTTCTTTTTTTCTTTCATACGTAGTTATATCCTTTGAACATTTCCAAGTCTTGATACATACAGACAACAGAAGCAGCCGACAGGTGTTTCGTCCTTTGGACTGTTTCAAGGCTAAAGAGTCTTGTCAGAGCAATGTAAAACCGTGCTAATTGGCAATATTCATGTAGCAGCCCAAGACTGATATAAGAAGCTCGAGCTGGCCATATAAGCAAATACGTCTCTGAAGGAGATACTCCTCGTCAGTCTGCTTGTCTGGGCGGTCCTCCCCTCCTCTCTCAACCGGCAGAGTTAGGCTTCACTTTTCAGGCACCCCAGGATGGCGTGGAGCAGGCCACTACCAGTGGTCGGTTGGTGTGCGACCGCCGTTAGGGCCGGGGCAACGCAGGCTAATCAGCTTTAACAAAGACATTTGTTCAAATGGGTTTTAGAATAGTTCCAGTGAGCCACTCTGAGAATTACCTCTGCAGTTGGAGTAAATGTATGACTTTTATGGAATTTAAAGATGATCTCGAGAGTGCTCTACTAAATCTAGGACAATCACAGATTGCATCGAGTACTCAGCAGTGTTCATCCTAAGACATGAAGGTTCTCCACAGTGTGTAAAAGTTACATTTGCACCTGCACATTGACCAAAACAAGCATTGGCACTTTACGCTTTCTTTTCGCTGAACCACCAGGACAAAATTTTTCCCTAAACAGAAACTTCATCCTTTGCATTTCCTTTAAGCATGGAGGCTCCAATCAACATTCCCATCCAGCAAATCAACATACTTATGTTTTTTGTGTGCATTTCCAGGTCCAAAATCTACCTGCAAGAGGCATGTGTACGATGGGTGTTCGCCTTCTTTTTCTGGCATGTCTGCTGAGGAATCCTTCCAATCTTGTGTCTGGGAACCAGGCTTCCAGGCTTGGGAATTTATGTTCTCATAGCGGTTACGTGGCACACTAAAGTTAAACAAAGGCGGACCACATGTTTTGTGAATCGTACATTGGAATGAGGCAGGTGGATAAAGTAAGTAAAGTAAGTTACTAGGCACTGTTGGCACAATAACAACAATGGGTCTATGCAAGCTGCTCTGCAACCGTGCTCCTTGGACTTGGAAGTCAACATAAACCAACACCGCTAGGTAATATGGGCCCGTTAGTTACGCAGCTAGAATTAACCCTTGTAGTTTGAAAAAAACACACAATTTTATTGCTTTTCTGTTACATGAAACAATGCATTTAGGCATCATCATTTGGTTTGAATCTACACAGTATGAGGGGTGGGCGGAATTTGCGTAGTCGCGCTACGCAATGCTCCGCGAAATGGTAAAAAATCTCCGCGAGCACGCAAAAGTTCCGCGAACACGTGGAATTGCTTGTTCCGCCCGTTCGCGATGCTTTTTTCCTGTTCGCGAACGCTGTTTGCGTGCTCGGGGAGAAATATCTTGCGAACACGCATTTTTAAAGCGCGAACAAGCAAAAAATTCCGCGAAGCCGCGGATCGCGGAATTTTTGGCAATTCCGCGTTCTCCGCGGAACGCGAAATTACCCAAATTCCGCGAGCGGAACTGAATTTGCCGCCCAGGCCTACTTATTACATACCTTGCTTCAATGTGTTTTGGTTTCATTTTTCTACAAACTCACAATTGTGGCTACGTATGTCTTTTGATTCATTCAAGTTCAAGAAAATGGTTGGTAGTAACTAGTTTCAATAAATTGAGCCTCTGAGGGTGTTTCAAGGCAGTTCTCTGAATCTCCTAATGGATAAATAGTTGGGCTTAAGCCTCACTATTTAAGATATGTCATATTTTTGGTTGGTTCATGCTTTTCTAGTGTTGTGTCATCTATTGTGCGTTGCACTCCCCCCTGCTTATCAATATTCTGGATGTCCTCCATCTGCGTCTTTGCCCGTGAAGGCAGTGGTCACCATGACCCAAGTTGGTGCGAGGTCAGGGTGCCTTATCCATCTTCTTGCTTCCATATGTAATAGTGTGCTTTCACAACCCTTCCACCTCAGTACTTCCAGTGTTCGTAAATACTGTTTGTATGTACTGGGGGTTCATTGTCGTAAACTCCTGTAGTTGTGTACTCTCATTAGATTAGACATGGTAGATAGGTAATAATAACATAATAGTTATGTAGTTAGGGAACATATGTAGCTAGACAGGCAATAAATGCATGCAGATGGGCAGGTGTGCAACACGTACAGCTATGTAGGTAGTTAGGGAAACATGTAGCTAGATAATCAATTAAGTAAACACATGCAGCTAGAGGGTTGGTTAGGTAGCACATATAACGAGATAGGCAACTGCTAAGTAAATGCACCTAGGCAGGTACTTTTGCAACACTTATAGCTAGATAGCCAATTAATTAAACACATGCTTCTAGGCAGTCAATTAAGTAATGCGTCTTGCCAGTAAACAAGTGAATTAAGCGTAGCATAGCACTAACCTGGTTGTGTCAACCATGGCCCCCTCCCTGCATAAAGTAGGGCTTGTCTTCTATTGTTCTTTGCCTTTTATTGAACAATGTGCTGTACAATATCGCATTGCTCATGTACATTGGTCTAATTTGTATAGCTCCTGATACATAAGATCACATTTCCTGCAAATATATTCTGTGGTTCAGCAATGAGAAAGCTAGAAATAAAAAGATCAAAAAACAGTAAGAGAGGAACAATATGTATTAAAAAAAAAAGTTTTTTTAACTACAAAAATATTGTTATAGAAAAAAATTGTGTCCAAAATAATGATTATCACAATATTGATTTTTTAACGATGTCTTTATAAAAATACACAAATACTGAGAACAAAAAAATGCAATCACTTGAAATATCAAGAATAGCATAATATTGAGTTTCTAAATATAGCCATCCACAATATTGAATTTTTAAAAATGCAAAAATTAAATGCAGTAATGTCAAAAACATGAATATTGTCATTCAAAATATAGAAACTAAAAATCCACACATGTATATATGTACACAATATACACATAAAGTACCCCAAGCTTTGAATACATAGCTACAACGAAGAAAACACGTTACACAGACATTAAACAAGGAATGGAATTTCCCTAATATGACCCCCGTCAAAAACATCAAATCCAGAACTACAAAACCAATCATATTCAAAGCTAGAATAATTAACAAATAAGGAAACACTATCAAGTACAAAGGTACTATAAATAGAAGACACACCAAGCATGCAAAGTGCCTGCAGGCAAACCAAAGAAAACTGAAGCCTTGACTCTGTCAGAGAGAAAAGCAATACAGCTTCCACAAAGAAAGCCCACAAATTTTAAAACAACAATAATGTATGTAAATATAACATTATCAGGTACCTGCAGGCAACCAAAGCCTTTGGTTCTTGTCCGAAAGAACAATCCAGCTTCCACAAAGAAAGTCTTTTTAAAATAACTGCGAAAAAATCATATGTAAATAAAATTATAAGAAAATAATACAATGTTAATTACTAACCTAAAATATTTTCTGTCTCTGACCTTGTAATTCTACAACAGATACTACTGCAACATATTTCACGGAAAAAGCAACCCAGCAAGAAAAATAACTCCAGTTATACTGGAAAACATTTACATTAAAAACCTGAAATAAAAATAGTCTAATAAGTACAATCATTGTTGAGCTAGAATTGTTAAAAAAAATATACATAGGGATAATTAAACGTGAATAACACATATTACTAAAACTATTTTTGAAATGACGTACAAATCCCAAAATGTCCATTGCGCCTATTTTTACAACATCACAGTAAAAATGTATTTAGGATACATCTACATCAACCAGGACAATAGTAACCAACTCTGACGCTGGAAATATACCAAGCACTATTCTAATAGATTTTATGGAAGGGCCACAACAAGTTCCAATGTTATGTTTTACGACAAGTTAAGTAACAAGAAGAACATTTATTTATTTTGCTGAACATAATATCTCTTAACCCTCACCCAGTCACCCATCTGCCTCATGGATGGCACCATCAAAACCTGCCCACAACCTTTCTGCTAAATCTACATCCTGCACTGCCAAAACCAGACTAAAAATACCCCGCTAAAAAGTGGACTACTGTCCAGCAAGCTATACCTACAACAAACTAATAACCATAATCCAACAAGAGTTTATAAATTATCCACCTGCAAAAATAGACTTTGAGCATGCTACGATACATGCCATTGCCAAAGTGCATACACACATACAAGGCTATTATTTTAATTATAGATGTGCTATGTGGCACCATTTAAAAGATCTACATTATGCACAGAATTTTCTACAAACAGCAAATTCAATTTCTAAATAAAAATTCGATTTGCCCTAGCCTTCATGCCCACCCTGAGGAATAACTATTGCCTCTACTAGATTACTTTGAAGATACCTGGGTTGGATGTCAGCATTGATCCGGGCACAGACAGCTAGCCAGATTCCATATAGAATGGTGTAATGTACACCACAGCACTCTGTAAAAGAATACAAAGACAAATAACACAAGTGAATGGTGACACAGTTAATTTCTAGCAACAATAAAAAGGCATAATCCAAAATTGTATCAATTTATATAAATCCTACAGAAGGAACATAGGTATCAAGACTTACAAATGAAATAATCACTAGCAAAGACCCTTAAACCAAGCTTTGCAAACAAACACAACATATGCATGACTTTATACCAAGAGCTACAAGACATAGGGCCTGATTACGATGTCAAGCGGACTTGCCTCCGCCCGACACCATCTCGGTCCTGGAACCCACCGACCTCCAGTCGGCGGTCCTGACAGGCCAATTACAATGCGACCGAACACTGTTCGGTCGCATAATCCCATTTCTCAAAGGGAGCTTGTGTTACGGCGTTAAACCGGCCGTAACACAAGCTCCCATTGAGCTTGTGTCTTGTGCCTGCCATGAGATGCAGGGCCGTAACACAAGCTCCCATTGAGAAATGGTGCCCCTTGGCCTCCAACTGGAGGGCGCACACCTAAGGGGCCCTGTTGTGGGCCCCCAAACACGCTTTCTGACATGAATTGAATTGAATTGAATACACACTTATATAGCGCATGGCAACCCATGGGCATCCCAGCGCTTATTGTGACACTTTGCAGACATGGACTGATCACGGAAAGAGGAAGGTTTTTAACCGCTTCCTAAATTTAAGGTAGCTAGATTCCAGTCGTAGATCATCTGGAAGCTGGTTCCAGAATTTAGCTGCATTAAGGGAAAACCGCCGACCTCCAGTTCGTGACCGCTTGATCCTAGGAACTGTAAGTAGTCGTTTGTTATTGGATCTCAGGGTTCTATTGGGGCGATATAATTGCACCATTGATTGGAACAGCGGAGGACCCTTCCCAGAAATAGATTTATGAACAATACACATAGCCTTAAATCTAGTTCTTTCCTGGATAGGGAGCCAATGCAATAAACCAAGGGCAGGTCTGGCTGAGACACGTTTGGGAATGTTCATTAGAAGACGGGCTGCACAATTCTGAACAACCTGCAGTATCTTAGTGGTTCCTTGTGGAGCACCCAAGTGGACTGCATTCGCATAGTCGAGGCGAGACAGTATAAGTGCCTGGACTAAAATACGTCTGGCATCAAAAGGAAGAAGGGGGAGGATCTTCCTTAACATCCTAAGAAGTCCATAGCAATTTGCTGCGACTTTACGAGGCTGTATTTTAAAATCCAAATTGCAGTCGAACCAAAATCCCAAACTCTTAATTTGTTTTTTCGGAGCAGGAGGGGGACCTAAGCAGGTGGGCCAAAAAAGGTCTATATTCATGGGGGCAGAATGGCCCAGGAGCATAAAATCTGTCTTTGCTCCATTGAGTTTTAGGAATGACTTGTCCATCCACTCAGATACCTTCACAAGGCATGAAGTTAGACCAGGCCCAGATTTGTCCTGCTGACTAAGGGAGACCACCAACTGGGTATCGTCTGGATAGGTGACAATGTGGATCCCCCAAGGAAGCACCACGTCTGCAAGAGATCTCATGTAGATGTTAAACATGGTGGGACTTAAAGAGGATCCCTGGGGGACTGCCGGAAACCGTGCATTGTAATCCCAAGGGCAGAAAGGCCTGCCCTTTGGGATTATGAGCCGGTTCCGACTGGTTGACAGGCTCCTTGAGCCCGCCGGAAGCCAGTCGGAATAACCGGCCAGTTTACTTTCCGACCGCCAGCATTATAATACGGCGGTCGGAAAGTAGACCGAGCAGCCGATTACGATGCAGCCCAGAAGGCTCCAACCGTCCGTCGGAGCCTTTACGGGCTGCATCGTAATCGGCCCCACAGACTACCTAGAATCCACTACCTACAGCTCATTTTATACCCACAGACTTCAAGCTACCTTTAAAAGAACAGCCAATATCACATATTCAAATTAAAATTACAAATTAACATTTACAAAATATAAATTCCAAAGTTTAGTTCATTGGCATATAAAAAAATAAAAAACGACCAAACCACAACACCAATAAATAAATTGAAACACTTTTAACAAAAACTATGAACCAAAAAAGCAAATTAAAGCATTAATACACACAAGTTAAACATACACAAGGTACACGAAGGGGTCCACAAAGTTAGTGCTAATGCGAGATTCAAACTACTTCATTACAATATTATACATCAAGTGTATCTAACCCCACGCATCTTACATATAATATACCCACACCGTACGGATAACTGTCCTAGATGCAATACACAGGGAGCAGATTTCCGCCACATGATCTGGCAATGCCCCAAGACACAACCTTTTTGGGAAGGTGGCCTAACACGTTTGGGAGAGGCCGCGGGCTGGAGCATACCACGGAAGGAAAGGCAGGTGTTACTGGGCCTGCTACCCAAACCAAAAAATAGGAAATTGAGTAGAAAATGTGTTAACTTGGGGCTGGTGTTGGCCAAGAGAAGGATAGTATTAGTATGGATGCAGCCCCAACCCCCGAAACATACAGACTGGCTAAAAGTCATAAAAGAATGGGCAATGGCAGAGCTAGTTAGGATGCGATTTGTAAGCAAGGATGAAAAGGCCGAAGAAGACAGAATGAGTGGGTCTCCATGATAACAGATCTCCAGGGAGATCAGGAGCTGACCTTTCAACAGACTAGTCAGAGGGACTCTCTCTAGAGGGGCAGGCCACATAGCAGCCCAGAACAGCAGGGGCCGATACTCAACCGACAGGGACAGAACACATTATGGGTGATCACAAAGTTAGGAACATTGCTGACCTGAAGGACAGGGAGGGAAAGGGGGGGGGTTTAATGTTAACGTTTATTGGTTATAAGAACTGTTGGAAGGAAATACGGTGACGCTCTAAACCGTTTATAGATATTAATTGAATGTTTTTACAATATATGGAAGGATGAAAATAAATGGATGTATACAGCTTAGATTGAGTATAGTGCAACCGGAACTATAATGAGTAATATACATTGACTTGCTGTGTAATAATATACTCTGTATATAAGACTAAATGCCAATAAAAATAACACAAAAAAAAGTTAAACATACACAAAACAACTCTACAACATTTAAGGCCAATACTTAAAAAAAAAAAATCTTTATTAGATTTTCACAGTAAGAAAGAACAACAAACAATGCAGTTACATTTGCTAGATCTGACAGATGTCCACATTACCATAGTTTACAATTAAGGCCCGTGTCCTCAGTTACAGGCTGCATCGTCAAGGAAAAGTAGAACATTTGGTATAATTTCTGCCTGGCTCAATGTCTCTTATGTCAGGGGCGCAGCCATGATGTGCCTGCAGCCACCCATCCTTCAAAGTCATACATAGCAGAAGTAGTGTAGCAAGCCACTCAGCAAAATTATCTTCTTCAGGTGTGAAGGTTTGCCCAGCGAATGTACAGGATGTCCATGCAATGCAGCATCGTACCCCTGCAGTCCAGAAGCTAAGTTCTATGGTGTGGCCATGCCCATCAGTCCATGTTGCAATTATGGCCCTCCCTCAGGTATGTTTGCAGTGGTCCCCAAATGTCACGTGGTCGTGAAGTCAGGGGTAATAATTCAGCATATGTGTGTAGTTGGTCTTTACAATAAATGAAATCATCCATCTATTCTTCGAATTTGGGAGTGCGCCCTGTACCCATCTACATGCCACCCTTCGTTTTGCTAAGAGTAATCCCAGCGAAATGAGCTTCCCGTAGGGGCCTCAATTTCCTCTGTGTAACCCAATAGCGCCATGACTGAGGTAAGGTGTATGTGCATATCTATCATACGCGACAGAGCGGCTGACACCAAAGACCAATACATAATATAACTTCATTACACAACAGTGCATATATTTGGGGGATGTATATTAAATACTCTGACTCTAATCCTATGAAAATTAGGGTAAATGCTTATAATCGAGGGGAGGGTAGATTTTTTATTCTAATAAAAGTTTAATAAACATTGGGGAAAGTGAATAAAAGTGGGGGTATCATGTTTACTATTTTAACACTAGTCCCACAAACATTGTGGAAAGTGCATATAGTTGAGGAGGTCTGATTTACTATTTGAAGTCTAGTCCTACAAATATTGGAGAAAGTCTAACTCCAGTTCCACAAATATTAGGGAAAGTTCATATATTATGGGGTCTGGATTTACTATACTAACTCCATTCCTATAAACATTAGGAAAAGTGCATATCTTTTTGGTGGAGGCGTGGGGGTCTCATTTTGTATTCTAATTCCAGTTCCACCAACATTGCAGAAAGTGCATATTTTTGGGATGGGGGTAATTTAAGGTGCTAATTCCAGTTTTAAAATGTATAAAATTGGCAAGACAGGGCACATTTATTATTTGATCTCCATCCCTACAATCATTGGGGGCGGGGGAATGGATAAAATAGGGGGAAGGGTATCATTTTTACTATTCTGACGCCAATAAAACAAACATTGGGGAAGTGCATAGTTTGGTGGAGAGGGTCCGATTTACTATTCTAACACCAGTCCCATGAACATTAGGGAAAATATTTGGGGGAGGGGGCAACAGATTTATTACTCTAACCTCAGTCCTACAGACAGTGTGGAAAGTGCACATTATGGGAGAGAATCCTATTTCCTACTCTAACTCCAGTCCAAAAAACAGTGGGAAAGTGCATATATATGCGGCAGAGGTAGTGGTGAAGGGTCTAGTTTACTATTCTCCAGCCCCCAAAATATTTTATAGTTTATATTTACTGTAAGGAAATATATATAAATATATATATATATATATTTTTTTTTACTTATGTTTTCATGTGTTTATTGATACTAAAACTATATTTCCAAAGACTACAGTTTTCCAATGTATTTTTAGACCTTAGATTTGAAAAAACAAAATACAACATATTTCAATTTAATATAAATTCTAACACATTTATTAAACTTAAATATTATAATAAAAGCTTTTAAATACATGAAATATTTATTTTATTAAATAAATTCGAATTCATTTAATTTAAAATCTTATTAAAAAGAATTATTATGATATTAATACTATAAATACGATTCTAAAAGATGCCATACGATTTTTCTGACTAATTATTTTTATTATTTAGTTTATTATTTAACAAATAATAAAATAGCTAATATATTTTAATTAATTGCAAATCAATTTTATAAACTTTATGCAAAACATATACTTGTATTAAAGAATATCCAATGATTTGATATTTTTAAAATTATCTATTTTAAATTATTGCCCACCCTATTCCCCCAATAAACCCCACCACCACCAAAAAAAGTACACTATCAAATAACACAATAATTAAACAAATTAATAAGTAACATAATGTATTAAAACATAAAACAATAAAAAGCAATATACATTTTTTAATAAATTAGTACCCACCCAATACCCTATTAAAACCCGGAACTCAAAAACAATACAAAATAAAGATTTATGTAAAGTAACTCTTACCATTATTCCCTATATAATTTATATATAAATAATGCCGATTATATAGAACTTCTACACAAAAAACGTTTCTATTATAATAAAAATATTATTTTTATTTATCCTCGATATTCGCTTCTTTGATATTTTTGTAGTCACAATTGTATGGCATAATTATATCCTGGTATCAATATTCAGGCTCTCTACACCAGCGGCGGCTCCTCCGTTATGGCAGAGGAACGTCGTCCCACCCCTGGAGCCAGCATTTTAAAATATGAAAAAATAAAATGATAATAAAACATTTTTATTATCAATTTATTTTCCAGCACAGAGCCTAGTCTTGGGGGCGAGGCCATCCTGAGGACAGCAGCTGCCAGCATGTATGGAGCAGGAGGAGTAGTGGACACTGCAAGTGTTGTTGTTGGTTTGGCCGGCTGTCTGAGGACAGCCAAACAAACAAGAGCACTTAGGGGCATATTAGCAAGGGCTTTATCGCCGCTTTAGCGGCACTTTTTGCCGCTAAAGCGGCGATTTTTTTATCGCCCTATCAGCAAGCTGTCGGTAACAGGTGTTAGCGACAGCTTTCTGGCGATAGCGGCCCGTTTTCCCATCGCCTTGCATGCCAGCGATAATTATCGCTAATGACATGCAAGGTAGGCGATCCCAACTAAAAGCGACTGAAAACAGTCGCTAACACAACTTCCCCCTATTAGCAACGCAGGCGAAGCGATAAAAAAATTCGCGCTAAGCGCGAATATCGCTAGAATTTAATACCTGCTAAAAACATGACTTACCTGTTTGTTGTATGGGAGGTGGATTGTCAGGCTAAGTCCCCCATGGCGTTAATATCGCTGGATTTCCAGCGATATTCACGCATTTCGCCGCTATCGCTGGATATTTTATCGCATTGGAGATAAACGTTGCTAATAGCATGTTATCTCCGCGATAAAATCCAGCGATACGCGGCGATAAAAAAAAACGCGCTAAGTTGTTGCTAATATCCCCCTTAGATTTCTCCTACCCGAGCTGTGTTGCACAGCCGGGTGGAGATTGAGAACAGAGGGCATAGGCTCCCAGTCCCTGTGAGAGCGCAAAACCAGCCCGCTCAGAACAATTCCCGTAGCTTCTCTCATGCTGAGTAATAGTCTTACCAGCATGAGAGCAGCATCAGGATTGGCGCAGGGGAGTCTGGGAGCCTGTGTACCAGTATCAGAAGAGTACCGAGGCGGCGGGTGGCAGGTAAGTTTTATTTTATTTTTTTTGTTATTGTCTCCCATGCGCTCTCCACTTTTCCCTGATAGCAGCCGCCACCGCTTTACACCTATACCGAATCTAGCTAAGAGGAACAAAGAGGTACTAAACAAAATCACTATATGTTGCCAACAAACAAACATAGAAAATGAACATGGAGAGAAGCAGACAGAGAATTTAGAAAGATGGAAAGCAAGAAGATAGAAAACAGAAGACAAAGAACGAAATACAGAATGTAAAAAAGGAAACACAAAAAAATGTTTTGCTTTCTTTTGTATTTTGAATGTATCACACAGATTCCTTTTTGATCATTTTTACCTTTAAACCTTTCTACAGAAATTTTTCAACATTTTACATTTATTTCAGCTTTTTCTCCACCATTTGTTGGACTCAGTAGAAAGACAGGCACCCAGTATTAGTCTAGCTATCCGTCCAGGATGTCCTCGTGTATCTAGATAAGGCTGGATACCAACATAGGGCTTGATTTTTTAAAATAAACATCCGTCTCTTCTCCTTGATAAAGCGTAAACATGCTACAATTCTAATTACTACTACTAGCTCTGTTTACTTGGGACAACTTCATTAAAACATGCAAAAGTTCCGAAAGAGAACATTGGATCAAAGAGGAACACCCTTTCAATTAAAGGACATTTACGGTAGTTGACTTGTCCCTTTGTCACAGTAGGGTTGGAGAAGGCCCACCATTTTTAATTAAAGGACCTTTCTAACAAATTCCAAACCAAAGAATGTAAACTCTGAGACTATGGCGCTAGCTTTTAGTGACCGTTTACTACGGACTTGAAGCACTTGGGCATAAGGACAGTACACTTGATGGAATTGAATTTAAAAGTGCAATATACCTATGGTTTGCAAATTATGTTATGTAATTCCAATAGTATTTGATTCTAATGCAACTTAAGTACCAGAATCATAATTTGCTCTGTGCAAATCTTGTATACTTATATCTGAGAACTATCAGGAGGGCGATCTCATACTTTACTGATTAGGTTTCATAGGGGTGAAGATTGGTATTCACAGGTCTTTGCACCTAGAAATTCAGGGGCATATTAGCAAGGGCACTATCGCCGCTTTAGCGGCACTTTTTGCCGCTAAGGCGGCGATATTCATATCGCCCTATCAGTAAACTGTCTCTAACAGCAGTTAGCGACAGTTTTCGGGCATTAGCGCCCGTGTTTTACCCCTTTGCATGTCAGCGATATTTATCGCTAATGACATGCAAAGTGAGGCGTTCCCGACGAACAAACCTGGGAAACACCCGCTAACAGGCCTATCGCCTATTAGCAAGGTGGCCATGGCCCCAGTTAGCGACGTAAAAAGTCGCGCTAACCGAGGTCATCGCCATTTATTTAACACCTGCAATTAGCAGGTGTTAGCCATATCTAACATGGGGGGTGGATTATGCTGATACGACCACAGGGTCGTATCAGCAAGCTATCGCCGTTTTCCATGAAACATCGCTGGAAAACCAGCGATGTTTCATGGAAAACACCGCTATGGCTGGAATAATTATCGCCATAGCGCTAAATGTCGCTAATACAGTGTTAGCATGGCAAATTATTCCGACGATAGCCGGCGATAAAAAAGTGCTCGCTAAACACGCTTTGCGATGTTTAGCGCACTTTTTAGATAATATGTCCCTCAATAACGTCCTATGTGATGAGAAAGTTAGGGGCTTATTAGCAAGAAGCTCGTTAAAATTATCGCCGTTTTAGCGGCAGGAAACTGCTGCTAAAGCGGCGATAATGGGCTTGATAATATGCGCTATAGAATTCTAATAGAAGCCCAGGTTAGATGTCCTGCACATCTAACCTGGGCTTCTATTGGAATTCTATAGCGCATATTATCAAGCCCATTATCGCCGCTTAGCGGCAGTTTCCTGCCGCTAAAACGGCGATAATTTTAACGAGCTTCTTGCTAATGTGCCCCACAGTTGTTTGAGCACCTTTTTAATTCCTATTTATCATAGATAAGGTTAGGTACTGAGGTAGCAATGCCACCATCGCTTTCTATTTGTAATAGATTTCATGGTGGATAAATGGAAGAAACAGAGCCTTGCAGAAAAGGAGACGGCCAGATTATGCTCAGAGGAGGGTTCAGTGAAAGATACCTCAGAGGAGAGTGCTATGGATGCAGACACTCAGAGTCCCTCAAAGTGGATATACAATAAACCATCTCCCACAGTTTCCCTTAGAATATTTGATGGAATTTCTAATACACAGTATTTTCCATCCATCTCTAGAATGCCCCTCTCCTCTGTCCCTGGGATTGCTTGCTTAGATAGATTAGATTCCACTGTGAACCTGAAACTCGAGCTGAGGCTGCAGATAGCTAAAGAGGTGTAGAAAGAAAGAGCTAGAGAGTTTGAGAGGGAAAAACTCAGGTTAACCAGACAGGAAGCAGCAGAGGGGCAAATGGACAGACAGGATGAGTGGACCTTATAGGATAGAAAAATACAATAGGAAAGATTGGAAATTGGTCCTGTTTGCAAAGACTAGAACCAAGGAATGGTGCAAGAGAGTGGCATTGTAGGGAGAATGGTTACCAGTGTAGTTCGGGACAACTAACATGCTACCAAGACCCTAGCCAAAATTAACATTGAGAAGGATAGACAGAGAACCTGGAGGGCAAGAGATCTGGACTCACCATTTCAAACCAAGAGGGTAATGTGCCCTAACTTTTCCTGACTGTATTTTTGTACATTACCTCACCATTGTTTTACCATTTCTTGCCTTAACACTGATTGCCTCCCTCACAGAGTGATTGCTACCATCACAACTGTAATCTTCTTTCTGCCCTCTGATTTTGTATGTACAGTATTGCGTTTTGTGTTGGAAGTAACATGATTTTTCTTCTTATGTAAAAGAAAAATCATTTTTTGATTGAGGTTAAATGTCTGATTGAGTTCTGAGTTTCTGTCCCACAACACCTCCCTGAGGAAGCCTTGACTGCGGGACTTCGCAACCCTGAGGATCAAGTGCTCAAGGTGCATACTTGGTTATCTGTTTTTAATCCAACAGTAAGGTAAAGCCCAAGGACACCAGAAGTAAAAGGCTCTGACTGTCACAATTTGAGCCCAGTAATCCCTCACTGCACCGTGACTCCCATAAAGGTTCTAATAGACACAAATTTTTGGAAAACGAGGCAGTATCTGTGAGGCCTGCACAAATAACATGACTACATTTGTCCTTCACTGGGAACCAAACACCCCATTGTAGCGCTTGACTCTCAGAGGGTAGCGTTGCAGAGAAGTCTAAGGCTTACTCAAGGGAGGTGGTGTGGGCTAGTAATCGCCATTTACCAGTACGCAGAAATAACACTCAATAATTGATTATCCAGTCTGTATTTTGCTTTATAAAAGGAAGAGTACATTTATTAAACACACACACTACTCAATACCATGCAACAATTTACAAATATACATAAGCTGTTGGAATTACTTTGTGATATTGCATAACATTCCCACCCCTCCCGCAGGGGGGGGGGGGGTTGGGGTCTAGTACCACCACTCCCATGTATGCATATCATCTTGCTCCCAATGCAGTAGGTTGACCATAACCTGGGGTGAGGGCCTTGCTCACTGGCACCATCCCAGTGGCGACCCACCCCCTTTATCTCAACAAGCATTTAAAATGGGCACACCTGCCCTGGTGACACATAACCCTGAATGAGCATCTCTTACTGACCATACAGTATACACCTCTACATCTTAGGGGCTAACAGTCTGGGTTGTTCTTCACCTAACGCAGCAGCAACAATACATGTTTAAGCATCACTTAAAATGACAGTACTTATCATCGCTGATAGCCATTCTAATGCATTGCAATAAAAGCCCCTAAAAGGCATCACAGTTATAATCAAAGGATTAAACATATACAGCCAGTCACCCTAACAGGATGTACTTCTCGTCCAATTGCTCCTCTTCAGCTCCAGGGGATGCCCTCCTCCAGACATCCCCAGCTCAGCCCTTCACACCCTGGTGCAGTCCCCAAACACACCCCACGGCTGAAGAACAAAAGTTCCAGCTCTCAGGTTGCTGTTGACCGTTGGCTGAGCCCTTGAGGGGCTATTTCCACTGAGTCCCCAGAGACTTTGGGGGGGACTTTACTCTTCGTGCTGGGGGAGACTGCGTTGCTCCTGCAGCACCCCCGGCACCTTGGCACACATTTGGCGGTGACCCCATCCTCCTGGGGCCACCCTGCACAGAGCACCATCCGCTTTCCTTGCAGGCCGGCCCGGGCCTGCAAAGCATTATGGGGTGCTCTTCCCCCATTGCGTGCATCTTAGATGAGCGGCTCTCCCGCTGCTCCGGGGAGAGCCGCGCTGCCCACGATGGCAGCCCTGCGCCGCATTTGCCCCTCGTTGGGGGCCCGGTCCTAACCGGGCCCGTGCATTGCCAGGTGAGTTGTTGCAGCTCAGAGAGCCCACACCCGGCTGCTCCTGCCGGCTCCCTGCCCGGCCCGCACGCTCGAGTGCGGCCGCGGGAGCTGGCGTGCCCATTTTGGTCCTCGGGGGAGTGCAACGACACCCCCCCGCACTCCCCCTTCTCCGCACACCGGGGCCCAGAGATGGGGTCCCGGGGCCCTGGAAAATCTTCACGGGGAGCGCGATGGCGCTCCCCGGCTTTTCTTCGCCTGGGGGACACGTGACGGCACGTCCCCCTCCACTGCACCACCTCCATCGGGGCCCGGACGGCGCTCCCTGGCTTCATTTTTGGAGGGGCCCGGAGTTGGGGGCCCGGGCACCAGAGACCTCTTCGATGGGGGCGTGACAGCGCTCCCCTTCTCCGGTGTCTTCGGGGGCCAGGGTGGGCTCCTGGCACCCCGGTTGGGGCAATTTCACGGGGAGCGCGACGGCGCTCCCCGACTTGACTTCTTGTGGGGCAGCCCCAGGGACCTGACCCACCCCGGGGGCACATCTGAGACCGGCGGCGGAGCCCCACGCGCTTCGTCGTCAGTCCTTTTCAGAGGTCAAAGGTCGCCTACCTTCTGGGGGGCGTATCTCGGCCCCCAGGCGGCTGATCTCCACCATTTTGGCCTCTTCTTGCTCCAGATGACCAGCTCTTGCCACCTGAATCACTTTCCTTCACCCTCCTGGCCTCCAAGAGGATGAACTCAGCAGGGAGCTGTCTTCACTGGCTCCCTGCGCCAGTCTTTCACCGGGCTCTCCTCCTGGGCCTCTCTTCTCCTTGCGCAGAGGCCCAGGCTTCTGCTCACTGGTCCTGGTCTCCCCTTTTTGCTCAATCCAGGGTCCTGGGACAGTCAGGGGGTTCTTCCTCCCAACTGCCCATGGCACCAGGCTCCAGCACCAGTCTTCCTCAGCAGACCGCACCCCAGAGGGAGCTCCTCTTCCTGTGCAAGACCTTTTCAAAGAATTTGGAGGGGGCTGGCAGGGGGCTCCGCTGACCTATCCTGCAGCGACACATCACCTCTCTGCCCCTGCTCCCTCCTTCCTGCCCAGGCCTCTGGGATAGTTCAAAATGGCGTCGTCCATGGGTCTCATGCCACATGGTCTCTGAAAAGCTACCTTCCCCCCTTTCTGCCTTGTCTCCATAGCAGCTTGGTGCCTGGCACCAGGTGACAGCTGCTGATGGATAACCTGCAGCTCCACCCACCTTCTTTCCCTCTTGGAGAGGAGACCTTTGCCCTTGGAATGCTTCCCTCTGTGAATGGCCAGGTCTCTGATGCTACAGCTTGGGGAGGAAGGTCATTAATCCAGCCTGGCAGGGTCACACCCAGCCAGGCTCTGGTTATGAGCTGAGTCAGAGGAATATGACATTTCTGGATGACCCATAAGCAGTACAGATATGGTTTTGGACTCAGCAGAATACTTATTTTCACCCAAGTTACAGTGTACTTTGGTGCGTGTCTGGAATTTGTAGGCCCTAGGGAAGTGAAAATACCCCATGTGATCCCCATCTTCATAGGAGAATAATGGAGTGGTCCTTCAGTGAAAACAGTAAAGCACACTGGCTTTCCCTTACATGTTTCTTCCCATAGTATAAAGCATATTCCATGTCACCACCCAGCTCTGCACAATTCCTGCCACACCGTTCTATCTGTACCTGCTCCTGGGCTGTGCACGCCAGGAATCTCCCCCGCGCAGCCCCTACACGTGTGCACACGCACGTACACATGTGTCTGCATGTAACCAGCCCGGTGCCCCTTACTCCGGCTGCAGCGCAGCAGCCTACTCTCACCAGGGGGACACCGGTAAAATCCACATGCAGTCTCTTTCATCAAGAGTTCACTGTGGGTGAGTCCCAACTTATGAGGCTCTCCCACAGTAAAAGCTCCACAATTAGGTGTTCAAAAAGCGAAAAATCCGGGCAGCTTAGATGGTCAGAACCACCTTCTAACACAAATGCTAAAATGATGCGACATAGCTCAAATGAATGTTTGTGCAAATTTGTGTAAAAAATCAAAAGCAAAGCACTCACATAATTGTTCACCAGAACTCTTCCTCCCCTAAATCCAGAAAAGCCACAGTGGAGGTTATTATGCACAGATGTTTAGGCCTATTCTGGCTGTCTGGTTGTGTAGCCATTGTAGATTGGCAGTGACTTTCTGGGGCAGGTAGTTGTCTAGGGGTGCCAGCACCAAAGCTGAAATTGGCGCTGCCCTCATTGGTTTGTAATAGTGATAGAATTTTCGTAACGAAAGATGGAAATTGATCCCTTTTATGTTTGTAATCCCTGAATCTACTGAAGACAAACTGGGTGTAATTATTTTGGGGGTACTTACTTACTGCTTATTATGCAGACCGGCAGGCAGGGCAGCAATGAAGGAGGTCCACTTCTGTCTGTCTGGGGCAAGTTTCTGTACGGCGCCCCAGCTATGGTTCAGGGTCTTCATTTCTGTTTCCACAGTCCGCCTCCAGGTATTCTCTGGTTTGCCTCTCTTCTGTCTTCTAGGCTCCAGTGTAGAGCTGTTCTTGTGATGGGGTTCTTGCTCTCTTCTGATGGTTTGTCCTATCCATCTCCATCTTTTTCTCATAATGTTGGTGCCCATACTTTCATTCTTGTATCTGGTGAGTAGTTCCTGGTTGGAAATGGTTCATGAACACAAAAGCACAAGATTCTTCTCAGGGTGCTGGTGTGGTGGGCTGACAGTTTGTTGATGCAGCTTTTTGTCATCCACCCACATTGTGATCCATACAAGAGTTAGGACAGAGCTTACTCTGATAAAGCCTCAGCATGGTGTTGGTGCTGTTCTGAACTGACCTCCACACATTGTCCAGCATCTTGAAGGCATTCCTGACTTTATTCAGTTTGCTATTGATGTCATTGCCTGCCCCTCCATCATGTCTGATAGTACTGCCTGGGTGGGGGAACTCTTCAGTCATGGATAGGTCCCTTCCAACCACCTTGATGGGTGAAGGGTTTGGCATATTAAGTGTTAGGACTTCTGATTTCTTTGTGTTGATCCTCAGGCCCACTTGCTGTGCATAGATGTTGAGATAAGGCATCTTTTCCTGCATCTGCTGGCATGTGTTAGAGAGCAAGGCTATGTCAACCCCATAGTCAAGGTCCTCCAGTGTAGAAAATAAGGTCCATCTGATCCGTCTGGTTTGGTCTTCTGTTGTGCGTCACATAAACCACTTGATGACTGGGTTGAAAAGCGATGCTAACATCATGCATCCCTGTCTCACACCAGTCTTGACTTCAAAGCTATACTCACTATCTCCTACCTTGCAGGTAAAATTATAGAAGCTCATGATGAGGAGAACTATCTGCTGTGGTATGTTATAGGTTCTCAGTATACGCCAGAGGCTGTCACGGCGGATACGGTCAAAGGCTTTCTCAAAATCAATTACCTTGATGTATAGCTGTCTCTGCCACTCCGTGCGATGTTCTATGATGTTGCATAGAGTAAAGATCTGAGCAGTACACCCTCTGCACTTTGAAACCCAGCTGGTTCTTTTCTTAGATGCTTGCCCACAGAATCAGTAATGTGCTGTATAATGACTTTCTCCAGGATTTTACTTGCGATTTTGGGGTGCGCACATGTAAATTCCCTTCTTCAATTTCAATTCTCAAACACCACCCAACAACCCAGTACTTAACACATGCTGTGATAGTATTAAAGGTAAAGAGTTATGGTTAGGGGTATCACAAATGTATGCAAGGCAGATCCCGAAGTGGGAGCAAACTTTCTTATATGAACATGTCCACTATGTAGGTAACTGGCTTTCATCGAAGACCCGCACTGGGGCAGATAATTAGTCCCTCTCTGGAGTTGTCGTCTAGCAATGTATGGATAGAGGATGACCCCCTAAAACTTAGACAGTCCCTTTAAACCTGTCTTTTTCCATAAATCCATCAGAACCCATTATTAGAATTCCACTAGCGATGTGAAGCTTTTGGGTATGCATTCACTTAGCAAACAAATATAATAATGATGATTTTTCCACCTATAAACAGGCCTTGCATGTGTCCCTTTCCCAGGTACATTTTGCAGTTTTATGCACTCAAGCTCAGATACCTAAATATGAAAAGCAATAGCAATCTGCCCTGAATTTACACACTGAAAGGAAGTCCGGTGTAGTAGTTGGATAGGCTTTAATATGGCCGGCACAATTTTAATATACAGCAGTGGAACATGTTCCGAGAGTATACTAGAAGTGAGCATATTCCACATATTTCAGAAAATGTTTCTTACTAGATAAGCAAGCTAGAAAATGTCAAGATCAACGCAAGTGAATAATCCTATATCGTCTGGGAGGTGATGATAACATTTTAGAGAAAACTCTCAGGCCATATTTATTATTTATTCGTGCAACGCAGCAAACCACCTTGCTGCACTGTGTGAAAGGGAAAGCACAGGAATGGGCTGTATTTACCATTAAATACTGCTTCCTGCTGCTGGACCAGAGACAGGAAGAAGAGGACGGAGGAGAGGTGGTGGCTAGCCGTTTTCAGGTAAGTGTTTTTTTTCTTTCTTTTTTTGGTCCTCCCCGCCCCGCCTCACCACCCGGGTCCCGTAGCAGCTGCTACTGTATCTCACTCTATATCTCTCACAAGGTATCCTCTACCTCTACTCTGACTCATCTCAAACCTCATTCTACGACTCTCTCCAATGCACTACCCTATTTCTCACATTATAACTCTCTCAATATGTCCTCTACCTCCACTCCCCCAAACATCCCAAACTCCATACCACTACTATGATCCCCAAAATAAGCCTTTCTAGCCTCTTACTTCCACTACCCCTCCTTGCATCATCTCATACCTCTTTTACTATTCAGATCTCCCAAACAAGCCTTCCCAAACCCTTCCCTCTGACTCTTCCGCCTCCACCTCCCCTTTACTCATCCCAAATCCCCTCCTACTACTATAAACTCCACAATTTCTAGACCCTTCCCTCTTCTATCTCTCCACTATTCCTTTTCAATCCAAATAACAGACTACCATGGCCACCTCTCAAATGAATTTCATATTTCCCTATATTCCCCACTAATACTGTTTGGGTTCCGGACTAGCATGCTATATGTCGAAAAACGCTTCAACACCTCATTAGGGGTAGCAAGCAATATATAAATGCAAACCCTTCACTCTTCTATCCCTCCACTATCCTTTTTCAATACAAATAAGAAACTCACATGTCCACCGCTCAAATTAATTTCAGATTCCCCTATACTAATTCCCCATTAATCCTGTTTGAGTTTCAGAGCAGCATGCTACCCGCCAAAAAGTGCTTGAACACCTCATTAGGGGTAGCAAGAGCTATACAAATGCAAACCCTTCCCTCTTCTATCCCTCCACTATCCTTTTTTAATCCAAATAACAGACTGCTCAAATTAACTTAATATTTCCCTATACTAATTCACCACTAATCCATTTTGGGTTCCGGAGTAGCATGCTACTCGCCGAAAAGCACTTCAACACCTCATCAGGGGTAGCAAGCAATATATAAATGCAAACCCTTTCCTCTTCTATCCCTCCACTATCCTTTTGCAATCCAAATAACAGACTAACATATCCACCACTCAAATTAATTTAATATTTCACTATACTAATTCATCACTAATCCTTTTTGGTCTTCAGAGTAGCGTGCTGCTCACCGAAAAAGCACTTCAACGCCTTGTCAGGGGTAGTAAGCGCTATATAAATGCAATTGCAATTACAATTATATGGTGCATTTGTGTCCTTTCCTAGCGCTGGCGCAATTTTGGCTTCCTAGCGCCAACGCAGGCACCCTGGCATCATGGTGCAAGGATGATACTTGCGTTGTAGGCAGGACTGTTTTCCTGAGAGGCATTTTCCTCTTTCTACGTGTGCTGCAGAATGCAGCACACGTAGAAAGAGGAAAAGATGAAGGGAAATAAAGATATTTCTCCTTGTTACACCTCACCAGGTCTGTCACTAATGGTAACTCTGGCAATGTGCCAAAATCCATGGGTGGATGCATGGGAAAACCCACGTTCCACCCATGCAATGCCTCCCTGGGGCAGAGTAACACAAGGCAGTGATTTGCGCTGCCTTGTGTTACTCTATATCTATCAAGCCATGCAGGGCCACGCAAGGGGGCCTTGCTTAGCTTGATAAATCTCACTTAGGTTTTGCGTCGCCCATGCAACCCCTTGAGTGGCGCAAGGGCGACGTAAAACCTTGATAAGTCTGGCCCTCAAATTATAGCTTAATGCCTACAGGCACAGTACTATAGGAATGATCATCCATTACTTGGACCGTACAGCTCCACCAGTTGGCCATCGTTTATCGCGTCACTGCAAGTTGTTCACATTTTTATTTCACTCCAAGATATTTCCAGCAACATTTCAGACTGAAGCATCTGCAGATGCCCATAATATACGTTTCCAGCTCAATCCCATACACAAAGGAATGCCGGGACTTGACTTCAAAAGGAACGAGCAACCAAACAATGTACTACAAGGTAACCGCTGGTGGATACCACAAAACCACTGTCAATGCCACCGCATTCCTGTGGGCTGACTGGGTATTTCACTCCATGGTGGCTATTTCAGACATCAAAGATATTTTAACTTTCCCAATATTGTACGAATCATGATCAGACGTTACTGCTTGTTTAACATGACATATGTGTTGCTCTTCTCAGTGGCATTCAATGTGCCCTTTAGGAGGGTCCATTGGCGTGGGTGCGCATGACTAGGGTCAATGGTATACATACTACATGAATATATAGAATGAGTAGTTATTTTTTTTAAGTGTATAAAGGACATTAATAGACAAATTAATATTGCATACCCCCAAAGATCATCCTAAAAAAGTTGGCATGCCAGGAACAAATAATCACTGAAATGTGCTGAGCATTTAGAATGAGATTTTAACCCGTTGACCGCGGCGCGAATTCCGCCGCGGTGCGGGTGATTTATGACTGGGCATGGTTCGGACGGCCCCCGGCCGTCCTCCGCACACGCCCACTGTGACGTCGGACGGCCGGGGGCCGTCCGACGCACGCAAGTGGTTAAGAGAGGTTAATAAAACAAAACACTTAAAGCGGTATTATGGCATCGTTTGTCAGCCATCTTGAAGGTAGCTTTTATACAAGGATGCAATAGACTAAAATTCAGATTCTACACTTACAAGACACTTGATTCCATTCCTGCTAATTATGGACAGTCAAAATCCGCTAAACTAAATAGAGGCTTTAGTTATAAGGCATCTGAGCACAGTGTTCACTAAGAAAACTTGCAGGAGCATGATAAGGAGAGGGAAGTCAATGGTAAGAATAATACTAAGCCAGCGAGACCCTACATTCCCTCTTCCCCGCCCACAAAACTGTCTAATAAGTCTGCCCATATTTGCAGGTCCTCCTGCACCTTCTCATCATGCCTATTCAATGTAATGTGCTTCTCTTCCGCAAGGGCCCATTCCATCACGTCTCTGTACCATAAGTCTATGTTGGGGTTCCTATTTTCCATCCAGCATAATGCGACTCTTCTACGTGCTAGTACTGGTGACAGGTTCAGAAATGTATGGTGCTTCTTTTTGGCTTTTTTCTTGGGGATCACTTCCAGAATGCCCTGCAGCGGACCAGGCTCCAATGTGATCCCAATTGCTGTCTCTGCAGAAGCTGGAATCCAATTAATACCTCAAAGATGGACATTCCCAGGCCAGGTGAAGAAACGGGCCCATCTCTGTCTGGCACTTGGGGCATGCGGCTCTTCTCCCGGAGTAAATTGTATTTAGGACTACCTGCGTGAGGTATGTGCCCAAAAACTCCAGTCTGTCTGACAATGTAAGGGTAGTGCGCTGGGATGCGGGAGCCCCTCATGAGGATCTCCACCAGGAAGTTGTCCCCATACGTGTCCTTCAATAATGTCTGTTTTCTGGTGTCCTCGTCTGTCACCCACCTGGCTGCATGCTGAATGTGGGATGCATAGTATTAGGCTTCTAAGTCCGGGAGTCACACGGCCCCCTCCCCTAAAGTCTGTTTGAGTAAGGCCAAGGATACTCTGCTCCACATGCCTGCCCAGACCCGTTGAATCAGGAGACTACCTAACGCTTTGAACGTGGACAGGTGCAAGAGGCAGATGGAATTCTGTAGGGTATGAAGGCATCACAGTAAAACCACCATCTTTGCCTGGGCCACCCGTCCCATGACTGAGGGTGGCAGCGATGACCAGAAGTCAGTCGATGCCTCGAGACCCCAGATCACTCTCCCCATGTTGTATTCTATTGTTGTTCTGGGGTGTGAGCAATTACGATTCCCAGACATCAACATTTTTCAGTCTCTCATTTCAGCCCTAGGTTTGGGAGCTCTGTAAGAGGTCGGGCTGTCAGACTCCACAGGTGGAGAGGAGACTTTTTCGCACATTTGTGCGGAGGCTGGAGAATGGTCCGTAGCATTCCAAGCATCTCAGCAACCTAGGAACAGACAGCAGTGGGAGTCTCAGATAATACAGCGCATCGTCAGCATATAGGTACAGCAGTTGAGTGACCTTCCCCACCCTGAGTCCCCACTCCACCAGCTATATTTGAATTTAAAGCACCAATGGCTCCATAGCCAGCGCAAACACCAGTGGGGACAACGGGCACCCGTTGCATCCCCCTCTGTATGCTCCATGCATTTGAGACTATTCCGCCCATTTTCACCCTGGCTGTGGGTTGCTTTTAGAGCAATTTAACCCATTTGCTTAATCCCGGGGGATATTCCCATGCGTCACAGCACCTCCCACAGATAGTCTCAGTTAAATGTATAGAAGGCCTTATCAAAATCAATCGCCACAAGGGACATCTCTTCATCTGTGTGCTGTACCGAGTGCTGTACCGAGGGCAGTACATGTGTCAGACGCTGCGTGTTCATGTTCAGTCTTGGTACGAAACCACATTGGTCTTCCTACACTAGTCCCCCCACCACCCAGCTCAACCTGCTCCCTAAATCTTACATAGTATTTTTGTATAGGAATTAATCATGGTGATTGGCTGGTATGAGGAAGGGTTAAATTCCTCTACCCCTGGTTTTAGGATCTTACAGATTATCCCTGCCCTCATTGTGGGTGGCAGGACCCCGGCCATGAACGCCTCCTGGAGGGTATCCAGGAGGGATTCCATTACCTCCCCAGAAAAAGGTTGATATCATTCATCCCAGAATCTCACCCCTGGTGCCCTGTTTTTTGGTAACTCTCACAGGGCCTCACAGAGCTCATCGAGTGTGAGTTCCCTCTCAAGTTCTTCCCTCACGGGGATCTCCAGAACAGGAAGGGGGGTACATCTAAGTATTGAGCCATGAGGTCAAGCGCTACCGGTGGCCCCTTGGTGTATATTTGTTGCAAGTGCCTTATTAACAGCAAGCTGCATGGTGACTATTGTATTTTTTGGAGTGCACAATGCCAGTATCAGGGCATGTTGTTTTTCCCTGTTTATTATCCAGGCCAGGAGCCTACTCGATTTGTCTCCCTCCCTATGAAGCCTCCGCCGGTACTCCTTAAGGGTATTTTGTCTAGCCTGTCCCATGTTTCACCCAGTGTCTTTTCCGCATCCAGCAGAGCCTGCCTGTATGTGGGAAGGGTGGGGTAGGCCTGTTGCAACTCCGTCAACAGTTTTTTCGTCTCCTGAACCTCCTTCTATAATTGTCCCCGAACTCCGCAAACCAATCCAAACTTCCCCCGGATTGCTGCCTTCATGGCATCCCACTCATTACCTCGGGAGGCAGTGGTTCCCCAATTTCCATCAATGTAGTCTGTCAGTGCTGTGCCCACCGTCTCCACTGCACTATGGTCAGAGAGTAGGTTTCTTGGGAGTCGCCACCAGGGTGGCCCCTGGGGAGCATCTCCTAAAGCATATTCCACCATTAATGAGGCGTGATCTAATTAATATTTGCTCAGGTAGTGGGTAGCCTGGAGCCGCCTGGGCAGTGAGCAAAATCCGGTCCAACCGACTGAGAGTGTGGTGGGTCGAGGAACGACAGGAGTACTCTATGGTGAGGGGGTTCTGCTCTTTCCATATATCGATGCACGCTATATTCGGCATGACTTCATGTAGTGTTCCTGTCAATCCTGGTTTCGTGTCTGGTCTCAGGGGAACCTAGCCAGCATGCCGTCCAGCACGCAGTTAAAGTCAGTTGCCCATATGTGGGGAGTGTCCACGTAGTCAGTGAGAAAGCCCTGCAGTTTAGGTAAGAATAATTGATTGTCAGTATTGGGGGCATAAATGTTTAAGAAAGTGATGTCCCTCCCATCTAGTATGCCACTTAATAAGTATCGCCCCTCAACAACAGCTTCCGAGGAAGTCAATTCTAAGGGGACTCCAGGTGAGAAGCAAATGGATACTCCTCTAGTGTAAGTTGAGTAAGCGGAAGAATAAAATTGTCATGGTGGGTCATTCAGTGTGTTGGTCAACCTCCCTCCGAGCCCACCAGGCCTCCAAATGCTCCCCGGGGAAACCAAATGCGGTGGTCTACTCAGTCCGTGTCCCTCTGCTGTTAGTGTAATGCAATGCCAATGTAAGAACGTCCAATAAAACAAGCCTTGAAAAACATACCCCGCTTCCCTGGGTAAACACCTCATACCATCAAACTCAGTCGGAGTGTCTGCCCAATTACTGTGATCAGTGGTGCTGCTCTCTGGACTTCAAAGTTGAAGGTCCCCTTAAAATGTAACTTGCAACTAATATGGTTATGCTAACTATATCCGTAAATGCGGGACCGCCGATGAAACTATCCTCAACCCCCAGGAACTCTGAGGTCAAAGGAGGAGAGACACTCGCTCTATCTGCCCTGACTAAAGAGATCTTTAACCAATGCCCATGATCTTATTATGTCCATGATGGAAACCCCTCCCATTGATCCGGGGGGTGGGGGGGGGGGGTGAAGCCCCAGTTATGCCCATTGTGCCATTCCAGTCTCATCACTCTCCTACGCATTAGACTTAAGTACAGATTTTTATCTGATCCTGCTTAGGATCCTGAGGGTTCTGCTGTATCTTGAGACCTCCTGCAGTCGGGGTGATTCAGCGGAAGAATCTCCCTGGGATCGCCTCTGCAGCCTCAGGGCCCCATCCTCACCCACCACCGGCCTACCTGATGTCCGTCGTCGTGGCCCATGGCTGGTTCTTGATCTTCCGGGCAAGATGTAGGTCCCCCTGTCACCCAAAGCCGCCTCCACCTGGTTCTTGGTCACTGTGCGATTATCCATCTCCAGGCAGTCCCAGCTCACACAGAGTTTTGCGAGAAACAGGAGCATATATTGCAGTACCATTGCCCTGAGTTTTTGCTTGACAGGTTCAAATGTGCGCCTCTGGTGCTACACCCATTGGGTGTAATAATTGTGGATAATCCCTCGTATCAGATTTCAGAGAGTTCCCTAGATCTCCTTAGGATGATGCCCCTGTAGTTGAGTATTTTAGATATGATGGTCCTCGCCGAAGCACCCGGAGGCAGGGGGTTCACAAGCACCCAGTGCCTAACACAGACCCGGCAGTGGGCTCGAAGCCTCCTCCCAGGAAAATGATGAATCTGGTTGGCTCAGGCTCCAAACTGCCCACAAAGAGCCGGGCTCACTGCAGGGTGTCAGGGTTGGCGGGGTGGCCCCCTGATCGATCATCATATTGATGGATTTAGAGCAAGATCACAGAGCTTGGGGCAATTACATCTTTTGGGCCATGTTGCTTAGCCATGCCCAAACCAATTGTACATATTCACATTTCTTTCAGGTAGCAGGTACCCTGGAGAGAAGGCTTGTTTCTTCTTTAGGTGTCTCTCCCTTATCTCCCTTTTTTTACTTCACATCGAGGAGTTCCTTCTCCTCCAACTTTCAATCTCCTGCACCTCAACTGTTTAGGAATGGTTGTTTTTTAAATAAAAAGTATGGAAACTGTGTTGATCAAATTAATAAAGCTTGGGGATGTTGTTCCCTCATTCCCCTGCCCGCTTCGACCTCTGCTTCTGCCATAGGAAACGTATCCTGACAGTCGCTGATGGTTGTTACATTATAAACATCTCCACCAGGTATGATATACTCTGTGACGTCATGTATTTGAGGCACTATCATAGATGATTGAAGAGCGGATGATTCCTTCTCCCCTGACAGCAAATCTTGGCTATGTCAAAGAGGTTTCTGAGTGCTCTCGTCAGTTTACCGCACTAGCTATTCTGCTGCCAAAAGAAGGGTGACCCTGAGATGGCGCAAATGTCCCATACCGAGGATGAAACAATGGCTGTCGGACATGGCTTAGCGCAGTGACTCACTAGAGACGTATGCATCACTCATGCTACCAGCCTCAAGTCCCAGAGATATATTGGAGCCCATCAGTCAATATCTAACTCTGGAAAATATTGATGTGATGCAGAATACAGTATAAGAGTTAATATTTCTCATTCATGGCAGTTGATCATGAGGTTACACATTGAAGTACAGATATAAGTAAGTGACTCATTAGATCTGATAGTGGAGGAGGCTCCACCACCAGTGGTGTCTGTGGCTTTAGGATGGTGTGTAGGTCCAATGAAGTATGAACTGTGGGGTGGTGTGTGCTTGGCATCATGGAAGGACAAATGCGGCTTGCTGACCACATCACTAATCTTAAACAAGTATAGGAAAGAAAAGTATTAGGTTTGTGCCGTTCACGTTACTTAAGGCACTTCGAAACCTGAGATACTGTATTGTGCTAACACGATAGGGCGCACTCTTTCAAAATGGCGACCGTTTCCACACAGTTACTTAAGGCACTTCTAAACCTGAAATACTGCATTGTGCTAAGACGATAGGGCGTACTCTTTCAAAATGGCGACCGTTCCCACACCGTTATGCGATGTATAATATGACCAACATTTAGAGCGTTGATCTCTATGGCTGTGTTCGATATAATTTAGTATATAATTTTGCGATTGCCCAGATATTTGACTGATTATATTGGCACATATATTCAATGTTTATTATCATTATGGACTGGGGTTAATTATATCTGTTGAATATAACAGAAAAGCCAATACCACAGGGCTTTCTTTCTGAGCGAGAATGTGACCAGAATGGGAGCTAACTAGAAGTTGAATAATATTGGCGTTTGCCAGATAACACACATGGTGACATACATGTTATAATAACCTACATTTGCACAAAAGTGCCGTTTTGTTGTTATCTCATAAGATATATGACACAGTTCGTATAATCAATTACAATCGTGTGGCTTTTAATGAGACTATCATTCCTAACATCTTGCTCATCTGAGCTACTAGAAAGTAGCATACATAGCTTAGTGTCATTTGGATAACACATGCCTCGGTACCTTGTAGGCATGGTCAAAATCACGAAGCCGCATGAGATGTGGAAATTAAAGCTCGCTGTTGTAAAGCATGCAAATTTGTAGAAACAATTCTAGTCCATATTTTCTTATCTTCTTCACAAATCCTCAACACCTACATGTATTTCAATATTCACGACATATAGCAGTCGTGTGCTTTCTCTTCTTCTTAAACATTAAGGTATGCAGGTATTTATTTGATATTTTTATTGGTTCTTGGGACTCAACATAGTGATGTCCTGCGATTTATTAACCTTGGAATATTACACTAGTCTCTTCTCCAAAAAACAAAGACAAAGATAAAAATATAAAATATTATTTAAAAATATTTCTTGCAGATTCGTCTCGAAAAAGCATTTCCACTAAAACTGCTGTACAACGTTCATGTGGACTATTTAAATACATAAGAGCTATGCTGTATTAATTGTAATACCTTGTACGTAGTAAAAGAACATTTGTAAGTGATTGTTCTTACAGATTGAGCAGATATGTTTGTCTCCCTTTTGCGTTTACTTATGGAATCATCTACAATGAATCACAATGATGTTATGTACGTTATGTAACAATTGTCTAGGGCATTTTACTTCTTAACATCATTCTCCCTGTTCCAAGATCTCTGTTTTTGTTTGGATATAGATCTGAACTGTCTCCCGATGATCATGCTTAAAATGAATTGAAGTCTATTTCTGCTATGTCAGCATTGTATTTGATTGATTATAAATTTGAGGTGTCTTCTGATGATCATGCCAAAAACGATCTGGAGTTGATTTCTGTTATATTACAATTTTTTCTGGATGACTAGATTTCAAGTCTGGGTCACTCTTTTTGCTAACATTTTGTAAATATTGTGTTTTTAATATTATATAGTAATGTTTGTTTTGTATGCATTTTTATAGCCTGAAGAAGTCCCGTTGGGACGAAACACGCCGCGTCGGCTATGAATTTTGTGTTGTGTTTTTAACAAGAGACTCATGCACAAAAGAATAAAGGAAGAATACAATTTATTTGATTCATTTGGAAGACGCTGTGTTAATGTTCAACTATTTGATCTTTACGTACTACTGTTAACCTTAGAAACTGTGCATGAAATCAGATGTGTGCTGAGCCAGTTTGCTCTTTATAGGAAAGAAAAGTGTTGTAATTTCCTATTGGGAGCCTCACCTAGTTAAAGCCTTTGATTTCTTGTTCACACGAAGCTGTGACAGTGAACTTAATGGTATTGTACGGTCAGAATTACCCGAATATAATTTCTCTCATATATAAATAAAAGAAAAATTAACATTCCCCAGACTACATACAGAGGGAACACAGTTTTGAGTTATTATGCGGGGACCGGATGTGGGACTTTGGGGAAAAGAGGATAAGAGTGAATGTTGAGCAAGCACATTAGAGTTTTATAGATTTTTAGATATGAAAGAGAAAGAAAGTGGAAGGTCGTTGAAATATGGTAAGATCAATACCATGAGACCAGTCCAGATTTTAGTGACACTCGTCCATTGCGCGTATCAGCTGGCACTGCCTAAGCTGCTGGCTAAACATGTTTCAGCAGTGAGCTCTGTCAGATCTAAAGAAACTCCCTCTGGGGAGTTGGCTGTCAGAACAACACCAACCTGTGGCTGCGTAGTAGTCCCTGAGTACTCTATAGAGTACCACCTCCTGGTAGAAAAGACCACAACATTGAACCACGATGGGACTTCTGCTCCCATCTTTATATCAATTGAGGAGAGGGAGGATGACGGCTGGTTCCATAGGACGTTGGGGCTGTGCCCAGCCAATTTCCTCCATCAAAAGCATACAAATTTTCTAATTTCTATTATAATCATAATAGTAATTAGAAAACTAGTATAGCCTAGTGGACTGTCCCTTTCTAACCTTCACTTTAGCAAGGGTCAGACAGCCAGGCACTTTTTCACCGGCACAAGCGCTAGTGCGCATGTGCCCTCAATTGTAACTGTGTTGGCTAAGCCAGGGTTTACCTTGACCCAGCCGTGGCCTGCCATTCACAAAGGCCTCCTTTCACCACCCCTAGATGATGCACAGCAAGTGTCACTTTTTAATGCAGCCTGGGGGCTTTTGCCTGATACAGCCTGGGGTACAAGTCAATTAAAAAATTGCAAACATTTGTGACAAGAATTTTCAATTCTATTAAGGACACGGAGGAGAGGATTATGCTTCTCTTTTCTTTACTACTCATTTCAGCTGCCAATAACAATAAAGTTTCAACATTACTACATTTCCCATGAACCCTAGTATCACATGACTAACCATAGAGCCACTGCCCTATAAAAGCCTCACACATCATCTCAGCGTCCTCTTTCTTTGTTCAGAATCCAGAAACAGTTAAGTCAATTCAAACCATACAACTCTGTAGGATCCTTCGGATATGAGTCCTGCTAAGGTATGAGAACCTCCTCTTATGATCCATAACAAGACCCAACAGGGGTCAAACTCGAACACTCCGAGCAACCGGATGCCAGAAATCCTTCAACGATTTATTTGAAAGGTTTTATATAGCGCTGGCTAGACCCGGGGGTATCAGAGCGCTTTACATGAGCAGAAGCAGTTCTGGAAAAACTGTTGTTCATAGCATAACACAGACAGGCAAGTACAATACATATTAAGTTAAAAAGGGGCAAAAAAGCAATTTACATGAATTAAAAATTACAAGAAGAGCGATTTTACAAGGTAAGAGAAACCCAGTTACAGCTCACAAGTAAGTAAAAGGGGGGGAAACAAAAATTCTGGGGGATTAGAGGGTAAAGAACAATTAGATAATGTAAATGGGTGAGAACAATTTAGGGCAGAGACGAGAGTATCGACGGAGAAAGAATAAAGGAAGAGATGTGGGGTAAAGGTAGGCGACGGGGTGGGGAAAAAAAGGGGTATGGTGAGAGTAAACAGGGTGATATGTAAAAAAAGGGGGGGGGTGAGGTGAGAACCAGGAAGTAAATAAAGGAAAACCAAAGCAGGGGAAGCAGAAAGTAAGGTCAGAGGAAATGAAATGAAAAGGGCATTTATAGAGCGCATGGCTACCAGAAGGCCTCCCAGCGCTTGGCATGACTAGTAGACGGAAGGGAGGGACAGAACGATTAGTTTAAGGAAATAAAAGGGTTTTGAGTTGTTTCCTGAAGGCAAGATGACTAGACTCTTTTCGAAGGTGGAGGGGGAGGGCGTTCCAGAGTCTGCCTGCATTCAGAGAGAAGAGCCTGCCGCCACTTCTGGCTCATTTGATTCTGGGAATGTCAATTAGGTGGAGATCATCCGAGCGAAGCTTTCTCCTTGCTTTATATGGATGAATTATGGCCGAGATCAGGGAAGGGCCTATCCCCAAAAGGGATTTGTGGACAATGCACAGTGATTTGAAGCTAATTCTTTCTTTCTTTCACTGGAAGCCAGTGTAGAGATCGGAGGGCAGGTTTTGCGGAAAGAGATCTAGGTGTTCCCGTCAACAATCTGGCTGCACAATTCTGGATGATCTGCAATCTATTGATCACTGAGGTAGGGGCTCCCAGATAGAGCGCATTACCATAATCCAATCTAGAGAGTAGAATAGATTGGACCATGATTTTCTTGGCTTGAGGAGGGAGCAGAGGAAGCACTTTCCTCGCCATTCTGATCAAGCCAAAGCAGATTGCTACTGTCTTACTGGCTTGCGCTTGGAATGTAAGATTCTGGTCTAGCCAGATGCCCAGGCTCTTTATCTCAGGCTTAGGGATTGGGACTGGGCCCATGCATACTGGCCAGATGGTTCTGAGTGACGTATTGTCAAAATTGCCCAGAGTCATGACCTCGGTCTTTTCTCCATTTAATTTCAGGTGGGAAGACCCCATCCATTTTACGACTTCCGTAAGACATGCTTTCAGGGTCGTGGAGTATTGTGTGGATTGGTTTAAAGCTACGACCAGTTGGGTGTCGTCGGCATAGGTGACCATATGTATCCCAAACGGGGCCACGATTGAAGCCAAAGGGACCATGTACACATTAAAAAGTGTAGGGCTCAATGATGAGCCCTGTGGTACACTACACTGGAGAGGCCGAGGTTTGGAGCTCATGCCCTCTTCAAAAACCTGGAAGGAACGAATCCAACTCAGAGCAGTTCCACCTACTCCCAGATTGCCGAGGCGGTGAATCAAGACCTGGTGATTCACCGTGTCGAATGCTGCACTCAAATCCAATAGGATAATAGCTGCAGCACCTCCTGCATCAAGGATTTTCCTGCTTTCCTCCACAACCGCCAGCATGGCAGTTTCCGTACTCTGCCGAGGCCGGAAGCCTGTTTGGGATGGGTGTAGAAGGTTGGAGATTTCCAGAAAATTAGAGAGGGCATGGTTAACATATTTTTCGGCGATTTTAGAAATCCCAGGCAGAAGGGAAATAGGGCGGTAGTTGCCCAAGTCTGCGGGGTCAAGGTGCGACTTCTTAAGAAGGGTCTTAACCATAGCTTCTATCCAAAGTGGGGGGACTACTCCTGTACAAAGTGAGGCGTTGATGGCATGGGTGATTGTGGGGCCAATAATAGATGCAGCTTTAGTTAGGATGTTCATGGGAGCTGGGTCTCTTGGTGATCCACTTTTTACTGTGGGCATAAGGGTCAGGAGTGTTTCCAGGAGGAGAGGGGGAAAACACTCCAGACGATGAGTGGTGGAGGGGCGGTCGGGTAGGGAGCTCATCCATGCGGGATCAATTTGAGGGAGCATTTTTATGATGTTCTGAATTTTGTTATCAAAGAACTCGGCCTGATTTTCGCAACGAGTTCCATGGGGGTCAATAGGGACAGGAGGGACTGGGCTTTTAAGGAGCCTTTTTATAATGGAGAAGGTCACTCTAGGGGAATTGGCGGCTAGCCGAATTTTTTCCTCGTAGTAGGCTGCCTGAGCTTTCCTCATTTCCGCTCTGTATATACATATGGCCCTTCTATAGGTGAGCTTACTCTCAACTGCAAAGTCTTTCCTCCAACTTCTTTCTAATATTTTGCAGTTCTGTTTCAGGGTGCGCAGTTCAGCGGAGTACCAGGGCGATCTGATTGAGCCATTCTTTTTCATGATCCGGATTTTAGGGAGGACCTGGTTCAACGAGTCATCTATCCAGCTGCAGAAATTATTATACATTGTGACTGGGCAGGGAACCGACTGAGGTCTATTATTTTCCAGTTCATGGGTCCAGTTCTCCCAGGGAGCTTAGACCAGGGACGGATAAGTGTTCAGAAGGATAGACTGGGGGATGGGGATATGGGGACGCCAGGAAAGGGGCACCAAATGGTGGTCGGACCAGGGAATTGGAATAGGGTCGTTTCCCTGAAGATTCTCCAGATTAGAAAACACTGGGTCAAGGCAGTGTCCCTGCGCATGTGTAGGGAGTTGAACTTTTTGCAGCAACTGGAGTGACGCAAGATCATTTGCTAGTTCAACTGCTACTGTAGATCTAGGATCATCAAAATGCAGATTAAGGTCGCCGAGAAGGGTAAAATTTGCAATGGTGCTAGCTAAATTGATGGCGGTTTCTAAAAGAGAGTTCCAAAAAGAGCCTACCGCACCCGGGGGGCGGTAGATCAGAATGCCTAAGAGTGTGAGGAGAGAGGAGAATTCTAAGGAGAAACGAACATTCTCGCAGTCCAAGAGAGGACTGCCAAGTAGGCGACAAGTAAGGTGGTCCTTATAAATGATCGCAATTCCCCCTCCTTTGCCTATGGTTCTATCCATTCTTTGAATCGCGTACCCCTGGGGCAAAGTTTGTACTATGTCAGGATCAGAGCTAGCACTGAGCCAGGTTTCAGTTAAAAAAAGCACCGCGGGGGAGGAATCTTGTAAAAGGAGCGAAATTTCCGTAGAGTGTTTGGGAAGGGATCTACAGTTTAAGAGAAAAATACTATAAGCAGGTCTTGAAGGGAGGGGTGAACGAATATGGGAGGGGAATGTGAAAGGGCAGTGAGGGCATTTTGATCTGAGGTTATCTGCTCGTAAAAGATGTAGACATTTGGCCCTAGGGTAGTTATTTAGCTGGAGCAGTTGATCCCTAGAGTACCTAATGCGTCCTGGGGAAAAAGGTGCAGGGGATTTGGCCCCTGGCCCCGGCCGGGCGCGGACGGGCGCAGACGGGCTTGCCTTAGGCGCGCCAGCGGCGCGTCCGCTGCGCGGTCGCATCATGGGTTCAATTTATGCAACTTCTTCCGATGCCGGGTGCAGCAACTAGACCGCTGCCCCGTGCGTCTGAAGCGCTACAAACAGAAGTGGTGCACGAGACCTTCCTACCCGCCGAGCATTGAACACAGCTCGTACCGGGGGGTTGGTTCCTTCGTGCAAGTGCCCACCACAAACAGTATGTATTTTTAAAAGAATGTGCAAAGTCATCAATTAAAACATTAGGAGAGGTTATGGACCCCAATATTTGTTGAGAAGGTGATGTTTTAGGTATTTTTTTAAGCTGAGGTAGGAGGGGTTACAGCGCAGGCCCCTAGGGAGTGCATTCCAGATGTTCAGGGCGTTCCCGGAGAAGGAGCGAGATTGGGTGGTTTTCTTTTTTAACAGCAGGGGGACGAGGAGGAGTGCATTGGAGCTTCTCATCGGTCGGGAGCTGCCCGCTTTATTGAGTTTGTTTGTAAGGTACAACGGGGTTTGTTGGTGAAGAGCTTTGTGCGTAATGCATGCAGTCTTGTAGAAGCTTCTTCCTTCAACGGGTAGCCAATTAAGGGCTTTAAGGGCTGGGGAGATGTGGTCAAATCGTTTACAGTCAGTGATGAGCCTGGCCACTAGGTTGAGCAGAGATCTAAGGGGGGCTAGGTGTACTTTGGGGGTTCCGGTGAGGATAGCATTACCATAATCAAGTTTCGAGAGGACTAGTGATTGGACAACCCGTTTGAAGTCGTCGGAGAGGGAAAAGAGCTCCTTTAGCCGAGTTTGTTATGTGGTCATTAAGAGTTAGGTTTTTGTTAAGAGTGAAACCAAGTGATTTCACCGAGTTGGATAAGGAGAGCGTACAATTGAGGGCATTAAGGTCCGTGATCCAGCCTTGGATGGGGAGCCGGTTGTTTTTTGGAGAGAAGAGAATGACCAGTTTTTTTAGGGTTCAGTTTGAGATGGTTGGAGAAGAACCAGGATTGGATCTTACTCAGGGTATTGTTTAGATGAAGTACATCAGAGTGGGATCTAATCTTATAGTAGAGTTGGGTGTCATCAGCATAGAGGTGATAGTTGATTCCAGCTTGTTTCAGAATGCGGGTAAGGAGTTCCATGAAGAGGTTAAAGAGAGAGGGGGAGAGAATAGAGCCCTGAGAGACACCCAGGGAGACAGGTGTAGGGTTAGAGAGGCAGTCATTGATTTTGATTTGTTGAGTTCTGTGTTGGAGTTAAGAGGCGAACCATTTGAGGACCAGACCATTAAGGCCAAATCGAGCTTTAAGCGAATTAAGTAAGGAAGAATGGTTAACTGTATCAAAGGCAGCAGATAGGTCGAGGAGTATAAGTAGGCAGGTCTCACCACTGTCAAGGGAGCAGTGGATGTCATCCACTATGTTTAGCATGGCGGTTTCTGTACTGCAGCCTTTTCTGAAGCCGGATTGCAACGAGTCAAGTAAGTTGAAATTGCCTATGTGTTTGTCCAATTGTAGCAGTGCACATTTTTACAGGGCTTTAGAAAGAAGTGGGAGGTTAGAGATAGGGCAGAGATTGTTGGGGTCGTTGGGGTCAGCAGTGAGGTTTTTAAGAATGGGAGTGATTTGTCCGAGTTGGAGGGAGTCGGGGACACATCCCGTGGCAAGGGAGGTATTAATGATATTAGTCTAGTAAGGGGCAATGATGTGGTTTAGATCTTGGACAAGGTTAGAAGGGAGAGGGTCTTTGGTGTGTGAGGTCGGCTTTAGTTTAGCAATGATATTAAAGACTTCGAGCTCAGTCATAGGATGGAAATTATGCCAGGAGGCATTATTTTTCAGCTGTAAGTTGGAAAGGATTTCATCGGGAGAAGTTGGAATGGGTAGGTGAGTGGAAGGGTTAGGTGGAAGGGACAGAGTCGACAAGGGAGGTATGTCTATGGAAACATCTAAGGCATATTGGGGGCTGGGCGGGATCTGAGTTAGATGGAAGGATTGATCTATTTTGGGGATTTTGTCCGAGAGGAAGTTAGCAATTTCCTCACATCTCTCAGTTGAAGCCGTCAGCTCTGGGGGGGCAGAAGATGTTTGTTTTCTAACAATGTTAAACAGTTCTCTGGGCCTATTTTTGGCACGATCAAGTGGAGCTCGAAAAAAGGTTGCCTTTTCATTGAAAATGTGCTTCTTATAAGTGGATCTCGCAGATCTGAGGAGGGCAAGATGAGAGGGAGAGGGTTGTTGTCTCCATGTTCTTTCTGCCAGTCTAAGTGATCGTCTTTCGTTATTGAGATCTGGATTGAACCAAGATTTGGATGGAATTTTTCTTTGTTGTTTTAGTTTAAGAGGGGCTATTTGGTCCAGGACATCCTTAACGGTCTTATTGAAATGTTCAGTGAGCTCATTAGCATTTTGGGTGAGAGGGGTGAGATGAAGTTGTGCTTGGAGTTTAGACTCAAGTTCACCGGGGGGGATTTGTTTAAGGTTTCTGGTCCATTTCATGGGTTTGATATTTTTTGTAGGGAGGAGTAGGGCACTGGTTGCGATCTTAAACAGAATGAGATAATGGTCAGACCAGTCGATGGGGATGATGTTGGAAAGGGAGGCCAAGTCAGTGTTGGAAATGATGGCGTCGAGTGTGGCCCCTTTGGTATGGGTTGGATTGTGACATAGTTGCTTAAGGTCGTTCATCTCTAGAAGGTTGATGAGGCGCATGACAGTGGGATCCTCAACATTATTTCAGTGGATGTTAAAGTCTCCTAAGAAGAGATTTTTCAAGTCAGAAAGTGAGGAGAGTGTAAGAAGGTCGGATAATTCATCAGCGAAGAGAAGAGGTTCACCCGGAGGGTGGTAGATGTTATGTAGTCTAATCGGGGAAGAGCCCTGCACATTGAGTTCCGCTCCAAGGTATTCAAAAGTTAAGTGGTCCGTGTTCTTTAAAAGGGTGAGTTGAAGTTCATTTTTGTAGATTATAGCTAGTCCACCCCCTTTTCTGTCAGGTCTGTCTTTCCTAATGATGGAGTAGCCGGTGGGGGTGAGTAAGTCAAGAATAGCCGTCGAGTGGTCATTGAGCCAGGTTTCAGTAAGGAAGGCGATGTCAATAGCCTCGCAGAGGATGGTTTCTGATATTTCCGTCGCATGTCGGACAGCCGATCAGCAGGTAACAAGCATGCAGGAAAGGGGATTTGGGTTGTCTTTGGCTGGTTTGCAAGAGTGGACGGTGGTAAGTTGAGCTGGAGGTCTGGGGGAGATGGGTGAGGAAGGGATTCTGTTAATGCCCACAATCACTGGGATGCTGGCGTAAGGGAGGGGGTGATCAGTATCGATAACTTTGGCCGTCCACTGTGGACCTGTTCTTCAGCAAAACAAGCTTGTAAAGGCCAATACCATCCACTCCATGGAAACCTCACTTGCCTTCCGAACCTGGGAGGAAAAGAGAGATACCGTAACACTGATCTTGTCACCCATGTCAACTATAAGCAACATTAACAACAAAGGGTGGGAAAACAATAAGAAATAGATTTATTACATCAATAAATTGAAAAACATTTTAATGTGGGTGGGATAATCCTTGCCTCCGTGTCCTTAATAGAATTGAAAATTCTTGTCACGAATGTTTGCAAATTTTGAATTCTATGTCAGGACCGGAGGCTCCGATTATGCTTGTTTAAAGCTTAGCCACCACAACAGAAGCCATATCAACAATAGGTTTACAATAGAATGTCTTGAACGTAGACTCTGTCGACCAGTTTGCTGATTTCAGGATATCAGCGAGAATGGTGTCCAAAGCAAAAGACTTAGAAGCCTTGGCTCCCTGAGCCGAATGGGCCCAAAACATGGAGACATCAATGCCTGCCTCGCTCATAAGTCAACGCACCCATCTCGCCAAACTGGCCAGGGTCACTGGGCGAAAGGGCTTCTGTAATGCTATCAACAATTGAACATTCATATCTGTACGAAATTCAGCAGTACTTACCTCATACGCCTTCAGACATTGGACAACACATAGTTTGAGATTATCTGGAAAGCTCGGATAAGAAACCGAAGTTGTGTTGCATTTAGTACATTTTCGAAACGGAGAATGTAACCCCTTGCGGGGAAAATCTGCTTCCCGCCAAATCTAAGGCGCGGACATCTGAAACTCTTTTACAAGATACCAGGCTAAACAACATGGACAGTTTGGCGGACAACTGTTTTCTCGAGAGATATTTATTGGCTGGCCATGCCTCAAAATTTTTTAGAACAATGGATACGCCCCATAGCACCAAATACTTCGGACATGGAGGGCGAACCATACGGATACCCCTCAGAAGTTTGCATACCATGGGGTCTTCACCAACTGGTTTACCACCCACCGCCTCGTAGCCTGCCGAAATGGCCAACCTGAAATTATTAACCGTCCTATAAGCCATACCTTTAGAGGCAAGTGGAGACAGAAAGTTGATTACCAAGGTGTAATGTGCTCCAACGAGATTAACGTCCCGTTCGCGGCACCAGCCACACCATCATTTCCAACAGGAGGCATATCGCTTGTGCATATTGGTTGACCAGGCCTCACTAATGAAGTCGCTAGCTTCCTTCGAAAGTCCAGGGATACTCCATCTGTCCCAGAAACTCGCCACGCCACTAGGGAGAGTTGTCCCGACAAGATCAGTGGATATGGTAGGCCACCCGGATCGAGAAGGAGATTCCACCGAAATGGGAGAAGGACTGGTTAGACACACAACAGTTCCAGAAGTACTGGAAACCATGCCTGCGCTCTCCAGAGCGGTGTTATCAATACCAATTCCGCTCTTTGGTGACGTACCTGCATTAGTACTCTGGGAATCATCAAGAACGGGGGAAACGTATACCGCAGATCGGAGTTCCAGTCCTGGAGAAAAGCATCCGTGGCCAAGGCCTCCGGGTCCGAAACTGAAAAATGATGGGATTTGACGGTTGCGCCGAGAGGCAAACAGGTCTATCTGGCAGGCACCCCAGAGATGATTCAGCGCGTGGAAGACTCGAGGGTGAAGTCTCCAATTGCTGAAATCTCGAAGTTGTCTGGACTGCCACTCCGCTACAGAGTTGTTGCGACCTGGGAGATACTCTGCCACCACTGAAAGTCGATTTAGCAGGCAGAGGTGCCAGAAATCCTTTGTGATCTCTGCCAGCACACAGGATCTTGTCCCCCCCAGCTTGTTCACATAACGAACTGCTGAGATGTTGTCCATGCGAAGCAAAATGCAGCAGTTCGACTTTATCGGTGACAGGCTGCGAATAGCAAACAAGCCCGCTAGAAGCTCCAGACAATTGATGTGCATGGTCAGTTCGTCCTGCGCCCACGGGCCCCCGGTGGAAATTGATCCACACCTTGCTCCCCAGCCCCAGCGGCTGGCATCTGACTCGATCACTATCTCTGGGGTGTAGCCAAAGATGGCCCTGCGGTTCCAGGCTTCCATGTGGTCCAACCACCACGCCATCTCCGACCTCGCCTCCTCTGAGAGGAGAATTTGCTCGGCATAACTGAGGCCTTTCCGGAGATGCTGAATTTTTAGTGTCTGAAGTGCTCGATAATGTAATGGACCAGGGAATATCGTCTGTATCGAGGAGGTCAGGAGACCCACTACTTGGGCTATTGATCACAAGGATCCAGTCTGCCTGCTCAAAATCAACCTCAATTCGCTCTTGATATTCCTGACCTTCTGTGCCGGTAACATCAGCTGACACGAGAGAGAGTTGATCTGGAACCCCAGAAATTCTATCATTTGAGCTGGGATCAGACACGATTTCTGAGGGTTCACAATGAATCCTAAACTCTGAAGGAGTTAAATTGACCACTCGATATGAGTGATCACCAGCCGGGGACACTGCGCCATGTTGATTATATCGTCTAGATAGATAATCAGCCGGACTTCCCGAGCCCTCAAGGACTTTACCACTGGACGTAGGAGTTTTGTGAAACACCATGGTGCCGAGGAGAGACCGAAGGGAAGGACTTTGTATTTGTAACAAATTCCTTGCCACCGGAATTGCATAAAATGCCGATGAGGTCTGAATATGGGAATGGATAGGTAAGCGTCTTTTAAATCCAGACGTACCATCCAGTCTCCTTCCTGGAGGAGATCGCGGAGCAGATGGATGCCTTTCATATTGAAATGTCGGTAAACGACCCAACCATTGAAATCCTTTACATTCAAGAATAATCGAGCTCTGCCCCCTTTCTTCTCCACCAAGAAGACGCTGCTGAGGAAACCTAGGGGATGGGGTTCCGTGACTACTATTGCCCCCTTTTGTAGAATGGTCTGAATTTCTGAGAAAATAAAGTTCTGATCTTGAAGGGAAAAAGACATCATTGAGGGAGGGGAACCCTGTCTGGGGGAACTGTACAGTTCTATTTTGTACCCCTGCACTGTTTCCATTATCCATGCATCCTGCGAAATCGTCTGCCAAACATGAAGGAAGGACTGGATCCGGCCCACCAAGACCACCTCTGAACATAGAATGATTCTCACCTGTGGTCCCTGAATCTTGGGTGCCTCCTTGGTTTCCTCCGTATCTACCCTTTCTGAAACGGTTTCTATTGGCATGTCGGATTGGATAGAAGGTGGGGTTATTAGGATCCTGATAACCCCCACGTTATTGCTGATAACCTCTTGGGGGGCCTTGCTGATAACCTCGGCCGAACGAACGTCCTCTATATCGCCCGGCCCTGCCAAAAACTGGTCTGAAGGCTTTCCTTAGGGACCCTTGTGCCTTGTCTAGACCGCTAAAAGTAGCAACCAACTTTGTCAATTCTTTAAGGAAGGGTTGTCCAAAGAGGAGGCCTTGGGCTAGGGGGCTAGTCAAGTCAAGGAGCTTGTCCTGGCAGGAGCACCAGGTCCTATCAATCCCTTTCTTTGGGTCTTTGGAATATTTTTTAAGGTAGGTAACCATGGTGGAGTCTACTTCAGGGTTGTCAGCTACCTTGCATTGAAGGTCCGGTCTGGGACATTCTGAGCGCAATCTAGCGTGTACCTCTTTATCAAAGGCTTGATGCAGGTGATCTTGAACATAATCGGCCACCTTCTGAGGTGGCAGCCAGGCTGTGGACTTAGGGTGAACAATTTCTGATGGCTCGAAGGGGAGTAACTTTGGTTGTGTGGGAGGGTCCAAGTGGCACTCTTTCTGTGACCATTTGCTGGGCCTGGGGGCGTCATCCTAGTCCACGCTCTGGTGAGAAGAGGAATCTTCAATGTCCTCTTGTAATGGGTCAGGAACCGCAGCATCCGAAGGGGCGCTATAGTCATGCTCTATAGACAAGGTCCCAGCCAATTTGGCAAAATCTGCAGCGTGGGGACCCTTGGGGGACTTCCCCTTGGGTCTGGCCCGCATTGGAGGGGTAGGTAGCCAGCCTTGTTGTGCTGCGTAGCCACACAGGTGGCACTTCAAGGGTTCAATCGCCCGAACCAAGGCCCTATTAACTGAATGCTGCACCCCCCCGTCCAATGCATTTACTAGGTCTTGCTCCAGGGCCCCCGTGGGTTCCTCGTAGAAATATTCTTCCTCATAGAATTCTTCCATATTGTTTAAATGAATGCAGTAACACTGCCAGGAAAGACCAAGGGCCACCACTGTCAACTTAGGGAGAGTACACTCAAATCAGGAGCAATACAGGGGGAGTAGTGCCACCCCAGGCAAGCCAAGCACAGAAAAAACTGTATCTATAACAATATGTGGTGGAGGGAGGGCTTGCCAGCTACTCTAGGCAGAGCCTATGCAGTATTTTACAACCCTGCACAGTAGGCTCTGCCGGGTGTCAAGAGGGAGCTGCCTTGAGGGAATTAGGTAACAGGAGCAGTTATACGTGGCTCCCCGCGTTAGACAAAGCCTTCCGAACACTGAAAGGCAACCAAAATGGCCGCCGCGCATGCGCGGTACCACTCACTTCGAGGCAATAGGAAGAGGACAGTGCGTCCCTTAGACACGCGCCCTCGCTCCCGTTCTCCCGCTCCACACTGCACAGGACACAGGCACAGAGCGCCCGGTCGGGAGGCAACCAGCTCCCAGAACACACAAGAAATGATGCGCCGCCCGAGCGAGACGAAAGCGAAACTCGCTCGGCGGCGCTACGGTTACACCAAGCTTGGCAACAAAGGAGCACAAAAGCTGAACAAGCCTGCACATTTACGGAAATCAGACAGCGCGAATCGCGCTAGTAACGTTAATCAACAATAATGTTATATAAACAAATAAATACACATTCAATCTCCTAATTCAGGATCTTAATGAAAGTGTACTTAACTGGCTGCGAAGCAGCAAAAAAAGAGGACGCTGAGATGATGTGTGAGGCTTTTATAGGGCAGTGGCTCTATGGTTAGTCATGTGATACTAGGGTTCATGGGAAATGTAGTAATATTGAAACTTTATTGTTATTGGCTGCTGAAATGAGTAGTAAAGAAAAGAGAAGCATAATCCTCACCTCCGGTCCTGACATAGAATCACAGAGTGCTCCTGCTGCCTCTGTAGGGGGTAGGCCAGTTACCACGTGACCAGGCGTCAGCAGGTGAGGTCGGGTCACATGTACTAAACAGATACGCTGCGCATGTTATAGCTGTGCACGCACAGTGCATCTGTTTAAACGAACACCTGCTTTCACTTTTCCCTTGCAGGTGCTGCACTGTATTGTGTGTGTCCCTCAGTTGGGCCAGCAGAGAAAAAGATACGAACAGGAAATTGGTAAACTCAGCCCTGCCAAGTGCCACTCATGAGGGGTTAGACTGAGTAAAGAAAATACGGTAATTTCCCTGCATCAATAAAGTGAATTGTCATGCAGCATCTGATGCTGCTGTCTCCAAACCCTGCTCTGTGGGCCGCAGTGGTGTTTCCAACTCGATGACAAGTCCATTTGGCCAGCATTCATACATTATGAGTTAATAGCAACAACACAGAGGAGACTCTGCATTTAGCTGCTGTCTGAAGGCGTCGGATCAAGGCCTACTCTGCTTGTACCTATAAAGGTTGCCGGTGATTAAAATATTAAAGCATGCACGTGCATTATAGCGCTGGTATGGGCGATATTGCACTCTTTGAGGGTGTTTTGCACACATTCAGAGAGACACTGGATAGATGACTGAGATGCATATTTATTTACACTATGTAAGCCAACCTGCGTCCCCTGTTAGGTAACACAATAAATAAAATGATATGAAAACCATGTTGACGAAGAATCCCTCATGATGAGGTAAGAAGTTAGATTTACAAACCATCCAACGGCCTTCTCTCTGACTGCCAACATTCTAAGGCAAGCTTCATGTTAACATTCTAATACGGAATGTGGGGCAACACAAAGGGAAGAAGGAGAAGAGGGGTAGCAAGCAGAAGAGGGGGAATGTACCATTTAAAGTAAGTTACAACACATCTCCATTTATCAGAAATATAAGAGTTTCTGCATAAGTCAAAACTAGCTCCATATGCACACATAAACAGTTGAAACAAAGTTGTGCAGATTAATCCATTTTGTAATCTGATTGCCAACGTGGGGTCAGCGATTAATGGTTTCTTTAGATCCTCGTGTTTAGGGGAAATTTTAGATGTACCATCGGAAAATGTATTCTCTGGATGAGAGCTTCTGGGCAACGAGCTACATTGTCCACACTCCAAGTACGACCATTTTCCAGCTCCCCGTATTATGTTTAACACATTCATTTTTTTCTGGTTTGGAGAACAAACTTGTTACGTGTATTGTAGGTTGTTTTAATACCACCCATTGGCCTTCGCTCAAATCACGTTTAACCGTTCCCCATTTGTTGTCATACCACGTCTTCTATTCCTTTTGATGTTTTCTTACTTTCACTTTGACAGAATCCCTATCTACCCATACAAGATTACCACCATTCAGCCAATTGGGGTGAGCTTAGAGCCGGGATTCCTTCCTTTAAGGGACACAAAAGGAGATACCCCTGCATTGGGGTGGTGTGATATAACCATAACATTTTTCTTACTGCTTTATCAATTTGCTCCCCTGTGGTTTGGGCTAATTATATGGCTTCTTTCATCATCCTGTTTGCCCTTTCCACTAGGCCAATTACCTTTGGACAATAGAGGAGAGTTTTTATATGGTTGATGGATACATATTTTAAGAATTGCATCATTTCTTCTGATGTGAACTGCACCCCATTGTAGGTGACTATAGTACAAGGAATGCCCTTCTTGGAGAATGTAGCTGATAAAAATTCAATTAATGCGAAGGTGTTAATGTTGTTCACAAATTTAGTTGTGACCCAATGTGACTGTTAATCAACCACTACAAACATGTGTCTGTTAAATACAGTGGGCACATTTATAGGTCCAATTATGTAGAGACCCAATTTGCCCCACGGTTTGTTAGGAACATCTACAGGGAGAAGGGGAACCTTGTGGGTAATCTCGTTTTTACCACTGGCAAAACAAGCTGCCGTCAGATCTCCGCCAGTCAGTGAGGGATCTCATAATATGGCACTGACCTGGAGAGTCAACCCCGAAAGTCTAATTAACCTTCCTAACCACAACACAGAGGTTGATATTATGACCCAACCTAATTGTACTGAATGTATCAGGCTCTGAAAGATGATCAGCTGAGCATCCATGCTCAGAGAAGAGCATGTCACCTGTAGACCATTGAGCATGCCTGTGTGCACTGGATCTGGTAACATCCTCAGGTGCTTGTAAGACAGGTATGGGGCTGCTATGACATGCAGTTGATGGATGCTCAGTCCAAAGAAACACACTGGAGCTATTCAGTTTAAAAGTGTAAGTTTGCTGTGGTCCATGTGTTTCTGCTACAGGTTACTATTGGAGCCAGTAGCATTCAAGTCCTCTCTTAGGTTACGGAAACATTGACCCACATTGGAACAATTATTATCATCTGTGCTTATTAATGTGGCCCATTCATCATTGAACGCTTGAACGCTTTAGCAGGATGGATTGCCTTTTTTGTAATATGCTACAAACCTCTGTTTTTCTCATTGCCTGTAGAACAGATGGTAATTTTATTCTTTCACTGTTCACCATAAAGATTATGGGGCAGATTTACGTTGAACTAACGCAGCGGGGTACAGCAAGTCATTTTGCTGCGCTGCATTAGTTTTGAAGCACAGGGATGCGACATATTTACAAGAATATGTCGCATCCTTGTGCTTCCCCCTGCGCTGGCGCACAAACTGCAGCCATGCGCCGGCGCAGGCACCCTTGGTGCAAGGGTGCCTGCGTCGTGGGAGATTGTTTTTGTGCAGGAAGGGGAACCTTCCTGCACAAAAACAATCACTAACCAATTTCCTCTTTCAATGCGTGCTGCAGAATGCAGCACGCATTGAAAGAAGAAACGAGGAGAAATGAAACATTTCTCCTCGTTGCGCCTCGCTACGCCACCTCTAGGGTGGCGTAGCTTTCAGACGCATCTCCAGAGATACGATTTCTCGTAATTCTGGAGATGTGTCTTGTTCCATGAGTGTTGCGTGGGAACACCCACAGCAACACCCATGGAACGCCCCTTCACCGCAAAGTGCTGCGTGTGAAGGGGCCGTATTTACAAGGAGAGGAAAAGTCACGCAGGGTGGCTTTTCCTCTCCTTGTAAATATGGAGCAGTGAAATATGCCACCAGTACGTCACAAAAAGTGACGTACTGGTGGCGTAGGGGGCTCGTAAATCTGCCCCTTTGCATTTGCCTTTGGCTCAGTCCTTCCTTCTTCTATCGAAGTCTCAGGTCCATAGTACCCGCCTAAGTGAAGAAAGCGTACCCCCTTACAGGGCGCGGGCGTGTCCCCAGATTTGAATGTGAGCGTTCTCTCATTTGCATGAGAGGCAGGCTCCATATTTGTCTGTGCACGTGCTGCATATCATCAAACCTCGGGTAGAGACCCTGGAGCGACTGCCTGAAAGTAAAACACAAGCCATCCCTCTGGCCCTCCCATTGTTTGTTTGTTTGTTTATTGAGTTTTATATAGCACTGGCTAGACCCGGAGGTATCAGAGCGCTTTACATAAGGAACAACAGAATAATTTAAACATTTTTCACAGAAATTTCAAATCCCATTAAGGGCAGCAGACTGATTTGAGAGCCTGCCCAGGCCAGGGGACCCCATGCACAGGCACCAGACGTTTGACAGAGCAGAGCTGTCAGTATCTGGGTAGGGGTAAGCTAGCCCTTGAAGGGGGTGCTGAAGACCCCCCCGAGGATGGATGCGGTCTGTCTGCACCCACTTTCATGGGTTCCCCCTTCATGTATTGATGGGTCATCTGTATGTATATGTAAGTGGTATTTCTTAAGCGCAAACCTAGCCAAAAGGCAATAGAGCAGAGGACATTGTGTAAGTCCAGCATAAAGTCAATGAGTGATAGGAGTGGTAGCTGGTTTGTTGTCTGCTAAACATGGTGATTTAATGTTCTTTAAAGAGGTGAGTGTCCTCATCTCTTTCCTATACTGGAGCAGCGTTGGGGTTATCCTGGTTGATACACAGACACTGTTCCGGATCCTGGGTGCGCAGAAGGAAAAGTCCTGTTGTCTTGTGTTTTTTTTCTTTTTTACATTTCTTAGTCTGCAGTCTGATGGGTGTCCTGCCTGCAGGTATGCCAGAAACCACCAGAGATGGTGAGCCGAGTACCACCATGGTGAGCTTGTCTGTAAAATAAGTAGGAGTGCTGGTTGTGATGGTTTCGTAAATGATTCCGCTGTTTTTGAAGATGATGCAGCATGACAAGGAGAGCCAGGGAGTTCCATCAGGATGGGGGTGATGTGATTATCTGTATACAAACAAAGAGTGGTGTGACAATGTGAAGAAACACATTGCCATGATAAAATAATAAAATATAAGTGTGCTACTCTCTCCCTAACTATGTCAGTTAGTGGATATGCCATAAATTTTGATTTTTGGCACTTGAGAGTAAATTCCCAATATGCCCATTGGTTATTTGGTATGGGCGTACTTGTGGGCTGATAGCCCATTTGATGAACTGGCCTCTGTTGTCCTGATATCTCCACACCTTACTCTACTCTACCCTATCCTATCCTACCCTACACTAGCCCAGCCTACAATGCCCTACCATACCATATCCTAGCCTACCCGACCCTTCCCGGCCCTATGCTATCCACGGATATCTTTTTATATGATTTTTGTTTTCCCAGTTTATGCTGATTAGTTTTTTTTATCTCAGTAGTAGCACCCTTGACCAACATCCGATTTTGAGATATTATTTCCTCCTTTCCTGCCACTCCAGCATCCCAATCTTTATTTTCCTTTTGTGATGGACTGGTTTTCATTCCTTCCAATTATATTCTAGTTCTTCTATTAAAAACCAATGCTTATTCCACTGGCACCAGAGAAGAAGAAGCCTCTTTCCCTGCTACAAGAATAATCTTGTTATCTAAATCTTTGTTTCTTCATGAGAATTTCTTCATGAGAATCAATTTGCCATGATTCATGCGTCCCCTACTTCTGATCTCCAGATTGCCTTGCTTCCTGCCCCTTCAGTGCCATATTCTTTATTTCTTCTTGTTCACCTGATGTCTCAATATGTTTTCTTTTGTGACATTGACAATATCTCTCAGGAACCCAATGATGCATCAAACTCTGTTGCTTCTTACTTCCTTCTCCTCTCAGACTCCGCTTCCGGGAAGGAATACTTATATATGGCCTGATTTACAAAGGTTCTGTAAAACGTTCTCACTTACATAAAGTGCATGCTATAACTAGGTTTTGAGCTGCTCAGAATGTGTTGTTAATTTACAAACTCTCCTATTGGTACCTAATGTACAGTGATGCGTTTTGCAGATCACCATTGAAATCTTTCGATATTGACATTAGAGGAGACATCGCATTATTGCTTTAAATGTTTGATTATATAAATTACCTACTTTATAATTGTGCATACATACAGTAAGTCATCCTCGACCTCCTCAGATGGTACACTGGCTCCCGATCCAGAAGAGATGCTAGTCAAGATGCTGTCCCATGCATACAAAGCCCTGCACATCTAAGGACCATGAAACCTCAACAAATGAATGACCTTCCACCAACCAACCAGACACCTGTGATTCACCTCCCTTTTCATTGCAGACACCCCCGGATCCGCCGATCCAACAGCGAAGGACGCTCCTTCTCTCACCTAGCGGCCAAAGCCTGGAAAGACCTTCCCCTGCACCTCAGGAACGCCACATCACTCCGGGAATTCAGAAAAGGACTCAAGACATGGTTGTTCGAATAAACAGAGCTCCGCAAAGCAGCTAGCAAATCCAGCGCCTTTACAGCACCCAAATTATTTATTTAGATGTAAATTAGAAGTTATCAAACCTAAGTTCATATCACAATTTTGTGAACACATTGGAAATAAGCAAACACAAGGAGATGATGGACGGAGCGCTGAAACTTTTCAGACACTCACCCCCAGTCACAGATCTGGGTTGAATCCATCATCATTCTTTAGCTCACTTCGCCACCTCAGTTCAGACCCAGCTATATGCAAATCAGTCTGGACCCTGTGCCTCATGGGAACAGTCCAGCCCAAACTGCCAAGCCAGGTCTTCCCTGAACTGGAAACAAGCATCCTGGGACCGGTTTCTGGGTAACACCCTTCATCAGCCAGGCTAGCTTGAATCCAGTGGCAAAGTGAGCAAGGGACCCACGTCTGGGCATACCCTGCCAACTTAGGGCGAACAAAGCAAACACAAGGAGATGATGGACGGAGCGCTGAAACTTTTCAGACACTCACCCCCAGTCACAGATCTGGGTTGAATCCATCATCATTCTTTAGCTCACTTCGCCACCTCAGTTCAGACCCAGCTATATGCAAATCAGTCTGGACCCTGTGCCTCATGGGAACAGTCCAGCCCGAACTGCCAAGCCAGGTCTTCGCTGAACTGGAAACAAGCATCTTGGGTCCGGTTTCTGGGTAACACCCTTCATCAGCCAGGCTAGCTTGAATCCAGTGGCAAAGTGAGCAAGGGACCCACGTCTGGGCATACCCTGCCAACTTAGGGCGAACAAAGCAAACACAAGGAGATGATGGACGGAGCACTGAAACTTTTCAGACGCTCACCCCCAGTCACAGATTTGGGTTGAATCCATCATCATTCTTTAGCTCACTTCGCCACCTCAGTTCAGACCCAGATATATGCAAATCAGTCTGGACCCTGTGCCTCATGGGAACAGTCCAGCCCGAACTGCCAAGCCAGGTCTTCCCTGAACTGGAAACAAGCATCCTGGGACCGGTTTCTGAGTAACACCCTTCATCAGCCAGGCTAGCTTGAATCCAGTGGCAAAGTGAGCAAGGGACCCACGTCTGGGCATACCCTGCCAACTTAGGGCAAACAAAGCAAACACAAGGAGATGATGGACGGAGCGCTGAAACTTTTCAGACACTCACCCCCAGTCACAGATCTGGGTTGAATCCATCATCAGTCTTTAGCTCACTTCGCTACCTCAGTTCAGACCCAGCTATATGCAAATCAGTCTGGACCCTGTGCCTCATGGGAACAGTCCAGCCCGAACTGCCAAGCCAGGTCGTCCCTGAACTGGAAACAAGCATCCTGGGACCGGTTTCTGGGTAACATCCTTCATCGGCCAGGCTAGCTTGAATACAGTGGCAAAGTGAGCAAGGGACCCACGTCTGGGCATACCCTGCCAACTTAGGGCGAACAAAGCAAACACAAGGAGATGATGGACAGAGCGCTGAAACCTTTCAGACACTCACCCCCAGTCACAGATCTGGGTTGAATCCATCATAATTCTTTAGCTCACTTTGCCACCTCAGTTCAGACCCAGCTATATGCAAATCAGTCTGGACCCTGTGCCTCATGGGAACAGTCCAGCCGAACTGCCAAGTCAGGTCTTCCCTGAACTGGAAACAAGCATCCTGGGACCGGTTTCTGGGTAACACCCTTCATCGGCCAGGCTAGCTTGAATCCAGTGGCAAAGTGAGCAAGGGACCCACGTCTGGGCATACCCTGCCATCTTAGGGCGAACAAAGCAAACACAAGGAGATGATGGACGGAGCACTGAAACTTTTCAGACACTCACCCCCAGTCACAGATCTGGGTTGAATCCATCATCATTCTTTAGCTCACTTCGCCACCTCAGTTCAGACCCAGCTATATGCAAATCAGTCTGGACCCTGTTCCTCATGTGAACAGTCCAGCCTGAACTGCCAAGCCAGATCTTCCCTGAACTGGAAACAAGCATCCTGGGACCGGTTTCTGGGTAACACCCTTCATCAGCCAGGCTAGCTTGAATCCAGGGTCAAGACTGATTTGCAATTAGCTGGGTCTGAACTGAGGTGGCGAAGTGAGCTAAAGAATGATGATGGATTCAACCCAGATCTTTGACTGGGGGTGAGTGTCTGAAAAGTTTCAGCGCTCCGTCCATCATCTCCTTGTGTTTGCTTTGTTCGCCCTAAGTTGGCAGGGTATGCCCAGACGTCGGTCCCTTGCTCACTTTGCCACTGTATTCAAGCTAGCCTGGCTGATGAAGGGTGTTACCCAGAAACCGGTCCCAGGATGCTTGTTTCCGGTTCAGGGAAAACCTGGCTTGGCAGTTCGGGCTGGACTGTTCCCATGAGGCACAGGGTCAAGACTGATTTGCATATAGCTGGGTCTGAACTGAGTTGGCGAAGTGAGCTAAAGAATGATGATGGATTCAACCCAGATCTTTGACTGGGGGTGAGTGTCTGAAAAGTTTCAGCGCTCCGTCCATCATCTCCTTGTGTTTGCTTTAACACATTGGAATTCCCTTCCCTTCATACTGTCTGACATTCCACTCATACGTAAGTTACACAATAACTGAGTACATTATACAGACACAACTTACAACTAAGGGCCTTACTCTGTCACAAACGTGGCAGGTGTCCCGCTGCCCTATTACAAGTGCATTACGTCACGTTGGACCGAGTATCCCATTTACCTAACTCTAAATAAGTTTCTTCACCTGTGAATCGGTGAACCCCCTATACATATCATAAATTACAACTCTTCAGCTGGTCAGTGAGACTTAGGCCTCAAAAAGTGTTATGAATTAGCCAAACAGTATTTATTAAATACATCTTTGTGGATCCTTTTGACCCTGGTTGGTGGTCTCTTGAGGCACCGGAGCGGCAGAGGACAAGCCATTGTGCAACAAACATCAAACTGACCTCACCCTATTTTGAGTGAACCTCCTCTTCGTGGTCCACTTCTTGAGAAAATCCTTTTGGGGGACAGCGGAATCACTATTAGCATAAACAAATACCGGGCAGCCGCTATGTCAAGATGGCCAGCTCAGCATTCTTTTTTGTTCCACAGAAACAAATCGACAGAGTGGGAATGACGCAAAACCTATGGAAGACAGCAGACGCCTATATCATGACACACAGCTTACTACCTAGAGGCTGGAATGTCCTAATGTCTGACAACTACTATAGTTGCAAACATTCGTAGCGCATTGGTGCGCACTCTTATGACAACACAATTGGCTCCTCGACCCACCATGTAGACAGATGTACATAGTTTGCACTCCCTACTGGCTTTGACCATGATATGACTTGTACCAAGGACAATGCAATGATGACAAGGACAGGAACTTGAGGAAAGGCAAAAGATCGTTAACCTTTGCCAATGACTGCAAGACACAGCTTACAGATTAGCTCTCTCACACTCCAGGAGAAGCTGCAGCAATGGTTTTCCTGGGTACAGCGTTCTTAAAACAGCATGGTGTGTCCGTCAGTGCTTTTTTTCATCGAAAAAAGTCATCTAACATTTTACAGAAAATCATATTATTACAAGCACGTGTTCTATTTGCTGATGGCATTGCACGGATATTTCTGCTTTGCATGTTGTCCTACAGAAGGAGGCAAAAAACAAAGCATTGAATTCTTTTTGTAATGCTAGTCCACCATCTCCATTTTATGGATTGCCAACACTTTTGGAAATTCACTTTTATAGATTCTTTAAAGTTTAATAAGTTTCCTGTTGGAGGGAAAGAGTGGTTTGGTTGGCTAATTGATAGCAACCCAGGTCAACACATTTCTTCTGGTGATGTCTCGAGCCTTTGTTCTTCTGGGACAGGATGTTTGATCCCTGTTGGTAATAACAGCTGGAAAATGTTGTGGCTGGGGTAGTTTAGTGTCTGCATGATTGCTAAAGCTCGCACACCGCAAGATAAATCCTTGGGACGTTTGCCATTCTGTGGTCTGCGAGACAGCCGTCTGATCTGGAAGGTTTCCGAATGACCTCTTGCTCATCCCACTGAGCAGATCTCCATCGAGCCATGCTGCATTCTGTCCAAAATGGCTTACAGAGGCATCTGTTTCTACAGCTTAAGTTGAGGGACTCCCATTCATCTGAGTCCACTACATGTCATACGGTGCTGAGAAAATAATCAGATATATTTTCATAAATTTTGAGAAAATTGCTTTTTGGAAAATGACCACATAGAATGTCAACAAGGAGTTTTCCATTTCCCCTGTGTGCTTGGGAAAGAACATCTGCATTGAAAAGCCAGAGATCTTCCCGGATAATGGAATCAAAAAGTAACGCTGCCAGAGTACTGAGTCTCAAAGCCGTAGGAAAGGAAGCCAATCACAGGTGGCCTCAATCTGGCCACAAAGGCAGCTGGACCACCCACCACAAGACCATTCGTCGCCAGTGGTTGCTCCTGTTAGCGGAAGTGGTCCCATTGGAGATGTGTCCACATTTCAGTTCAGATGCCTTTTAAGATGTGGAAACCTATATAGCCCATAGACCTTGCATTAACCAACTAGGTGGGTAATCAGGATTTCATAAGCAAGGCCTCCAAGGGCGTAATTTTAAAAGACTGCGTAATTAATTATTAACAGTCGGGAGAATATCTCATGGCTACTACACATGTGCACAATAATATTTATACTAATTAGGCTCCAAAGAACACGCTTGTTACGCTTTGATTAATTTGAAGACAAGTTCAATAGTCGCTCCAAAGGGATCTTCCAGAGCAGGGGTGCCCTAAGCTGGGAATCTAATGTCCTAAGCAAATCATTGAATTAGCACCCCCACCATTTTTAAAATATTTTTTAATGTTATTTTTTCCTCAAATTTCGTTTCCCTTTGACTTGGCACACTAGGCAACCGGCTATTTAGCCAATATGGATATTATGGAGTAGCCACCTTCAGGTGAGCTAAGTGCCGGGTTACAAAGTGCCCTGGCCATGGTGCATGAGGCGTTTCCGAGGCACAAGTAAGATGGAGGCATATGATAGCTATTTGAAAAAGACATGGCCAGACTCATGGAAAGTATTCCACAGAGCCCTCGGCAATCAATTGCAGGAATCAGATAATTGCACGCGCACACTGAAGCATGTACTGGCCATGTACCGCGTAGTCTTGATTGGACATGCATTTATGTCACTCGTTTGCTTTCATCCTCTTTTTTTATTTAATAGTAGTTAGCAGTGGAAGTGATAGCTGCAGTTCTTTTCTAACAGGGATAGTGTTACAGGATAAATACAATGAATTCGCTTTTTTAATGTCATCCGCAAACTAAGTTGCACAGAGTTCCGACAGCAATTCACAAACATAACAGGGGCATTCCTGCCAACTCACACGGTGCCACCGTGTGACACACGATATCGGCTCCCATCACACGGTCTCCCGGTGAGGACCCCATACCCCATGGTGGCAGGGAAAAAGAGCAGAAAACCACTGTAAATAGTGGTTATCCAGCTCGTTTTTATGAGGCTTTGAACTGCCGAAGTTCATTAAAAGGTGTGAAAACACCGCAGGACATCGACACCAGCCTCAGCAAGCTTTCTTTTTTTTGGGCGTAGGGGACTCGGGGTGGTTGGGGTTCAAAAGTGCATCCTAAGTACTTCGCGGCACAAAGCCCGCCCCTTTAAGGCCACGCCCCCTTCTCAAACGTGAGATTGTTCTTCAAGTTGACAGGTATGCAGGGGAAGAGGAAGTGGCATCATGAACCCTTTGATGACATCATAGTTGGTCATTGTCCTGCCATTTGCCACTCAACAGTCTACTCAACAGAGTAAGGACAAATAGTGAAACCTACAGAAAGTCACCAGGCCCCTACGGGCCCGGATTTCCTTCTCGTTCGCACACGAGCAGCGAGGGCAGTGTCAGGGATACCAAAGCCGTAGGTAGCAGCTTTTACCACCGGCTACCCCTCAGTGGCGTAAATGGCAGACAGTAAAGAAAGACTAGCTACGGAAAAGATCATTTGCTCCGGGGTAAAGGCAATGAATTTTTGGAATCCCGACCTTTACTGCACAGTTCCATATGCAATGTGCCCATCGTCAGATGCAATAAACTTGGGGCTGAGCAGTGTTGTGCTAGGCACTGTCCTCACTCATCCTTGCTCATGAATATGCATGTGGCCACGTGACTAAGGTAAAATCCTGTCTGGCCAGGTAGTATGCGAGACTGTGGCACCAGTGGCCCCGGGCATGGCTCAGTACTCACCTCATGCATGACCACTCGCCAGAGCTATGGTGGAAGTGGTCTGCCACATGGACCATTTCACGTCTGCCTTTGTTTCGGCATTTTCGGAGCAAGCACAAAGCAACGAATCATCAGTGTAATTCTCACGCTGCTGGGTATGTAGCATCAGCCATCCCAGTGCATTATGGTATATGCAGTTCTTTTTATTCATTGTACCAAAGTTTCCAAAGTTCTAAAGGTTTATCAGTAACGGACTACTTACAAGTGTGCTGCATATAATGCCCTGATTACTGACCGGTAATGACTGTGACGAGGACGAGTAGGACTAAGAGTAATGAAGATTACCGGCACGTATTTGGGGCATTATCTCCACGTACCTCGTCCTCGTCATTATATTTGAGATATACCAAAAAGAAAGAGCCTTTGATTGGAGCACAAAGACAATTCAACCATTAGAATGCACTCCCGAAATTTAATGTATACTTAATGTGAAGAAATAAATATGTTATGTTATGTTATTGCAGATTTATAAAGCGCTCGGATACTCAAGAGTGTCCCGGCGCTAGAGCCAGTAGGAGTGAGACAAAGGGTGATCGTAGAGCAGAAGATTAATTAAAAAGCACGGTTTTTAGCTGCTTCTTAAAGAGCCTGAGGTCTTGAATTTTTCGCAACTCATGGGGGAGAGTATTCCAAGCCTTAGCCGCCCTAAAAGCGAGGGATCTTCCCCCTGTTCTGTCTAGTCGGTACCGTGGAATAGTGGCTAGGCACTGTGTTGTAGACCGGAGCTGTCTGGAAGGCGCATAGAAGTTAAAGCGTCTCCTGAGATAGGGGGCCCCAAATTGTATAGAGCACCATGAGCAAGGGTGAGGGCTTTAAACAGAACGCGACTTCCCACCGGAAGCCAGTGCAGATCTCGGAGGTGTTGCCTGGCACTGGTCCTGCAAGAAAGACCCAGAAGCACTCTCACTGCTGCATTCTGGATAGACTGCAGTTTTTGCAGCTGATAGGCAGGAAGGCCAATGTATAAAGCATTGGCATAATCGATGCGTGACAGGATGAGAGCGCGTGTCACCATTTCCTTTGCTGGTTTGGGCAACAGTGGAAGAAATTTCCTAAGCATTTTGAGTGTGCCGAAGCAAACTCCAGCCACTTTTTTAAATCTGAGGAGCGAAGCTGAGGTCCTCGCTAAACCAAACCCCCAGATTCTTTACTGGGATCCCCGAAATATTAGGCAAGGGTATTACAGAGTGATCTACGTAAAAGCTGATTTCAGAACCCCAGTACCAAAATTCAGTTGATTATCAACCACCTTATTCAGTCTATATGTCTCACAAAAGTATTGTCTGATGCCCAAGTGGCAGCTCTCCATATCTCCTGCATCGAGACTCCCTGAAGTTCTGCCCAAGAAGCTGCCACACTTCTTGTAGATCTGCCTTGCACTGAGCTCTGACCTACGACTGATTCATCCGCCTGAATGATTGTGGAGTTGATCCACCTGCTCAGAGTCATCTTGGTGGCTTTCCTGCCCCTTCCGGCTTTACCAAAAGCCACAAAGAGATGATCAGAGAATCTGAATTCCTGCGATGTTTTAAGATAAATAGAAATCGCTCTTTTAACATCCAGAGTATGCAAAGCAATTGTGGGAGAAGGAAAGAAAGCAGGAAGAATCACCTCTTGTGAAGTGTGGAAAGAAGGATTAACTTTAGGAATGAAAGAAGGGTCAAGTCTCAGAATAACCCCGTCGTCACAAAAATCAGAGAAAAGGAGATCGACAAAGCAAGGTTGGTAGTTTACCAAATTTACGGTCAGATGTAATTGTCACCAGAAAACCCACCTTGAAAGAAAGAAATTTGAAATCTACCGATTCTAAAGGCTCAAACGGAGGACCCTGTAAAGCCTTAAGAACCGAAGGAAGATCCAAAGGTGGAGCACAAATAGAAAGGAGAGGTCTAGAAATAGAAAAGCTTTTGAATAACCTGAAGACCAATGCGTCGATCTCATGCTGGGGTTCAGAAACTTCCCTGAAAGCCTTATTTGCAAACCACTGCGCCTTCAAAGTAGAGATTGCAAGGTTAAGCTGAAAACCCTCCCCCAAGAACTGTAACACTGAGGCAATAGGGCAAGCGGGTGCAGAAAGATGACGCTTAGAACACCAGTTATCAAAAGAAGCCCAGTGTTTAGAGTAAGCTCTGATAGTAGAGGGGCACCAAGAAATTTGAAGCGTACTAATCAAAGAAACCAAGAACGGCGAGGCCAAAAGGGAACAACCAGAATTACATTTGCCTTCTCTCGCTGAATTCTGGCCAGGACCTTTGGAATCAATAGAAATGGTGGCATGGCATAGAGCAGCTTACTGGGCCATTCTATCAGAAGAGCATCTGTTCCTCAAGCATCCTTCTCCTAAAACTGGGAACAGCATCTTTTGACCAGGGCATTGTGCTTGGATGCAAACAGATCAAGGAACGGAATCCCGAACCTCCTGCAGATCTTCCTGAAGGTGGACTGAGAAAGGGCAAGACTCTTGGATGCTGGAAAACTCCTGCACAAAAAGTCTGCCTGCGTATTGTCCATCCCCCTGATGTGGACAGACTTCAAGCTCTGAATATTCATCTCTGACTAAGAACTCAACGCTGTTGTCACCATGTTGAAAGATCTGGAGTGAGTACTGCCCTGGTGATTGACGTATGCCACAGAAACTGTGTTGTCTGTTTGCACCAATGCATCTTTCTGAAAGATCAACTTCTTGAAATATAGCAGGGCTCTGTGGATTGCTGAAAGTTCCCACCAATTTGATGATCTTCTCCTCTCCAACAGAGACCACTAGAACTGACAAGAATGATGACAGATGGTCGTATCCCAACCCACCAGGCTGGAATATGTTGTGAGGGCCAGAGGAGGCTGGGGATGCATCTCAATACCCTTCTCCAGATTCTGCGCGCTCATTCTCCACTCTAATTTCTTCTTTAGTTCCAGCGACAGAGGAATCAAGGAAGCCAAAGACTGAAACTTCAGAGAGAAAAGTTTGTGAAGAACCCATAACATTGGCTGGAGAGGCATACGAGCCCACTGAACTGTAAAAACATGAGTCGCCATATGGTCTTGAATCTCCATGCAAACCCTGGCAGGAACTTCTTGTTTGTTGAGCAAAGGTCTGATCAGGTTCTGTAACCGGATTGTCTTCCTCTCCGGCAGTAATACCCTTGCCAATCCATCCGAGATTGTGCACCAATGAAAACTATATCTCTCAAAAGGTGAAGCTGGCATTTGGAAAGGTTCAATGAGAGGCCTAGGCTGCTGAGCACTGACTTTGTCTACTCTAGAAATCGAAGAGTGGCTTGTTCGGTGGGAACAAGCAGCAACCAATCGTCTGGATAGGGGAAAATCGGGATGCCTTGAAGAAGCAGATGCACAACCACTGATGCCATCATTTTTGCAAAACCTGTCGGAGCAGATTTTCGGTCAAATAAAAGGACCATAAACTGCCAATGTTGGCTGACTACCACAAACCTCAGAAATCTCAAGGGATCCATATCTATTGGAATAAGCAGGTAAGCATCTATCAGAGCTAACGTAATCATGAAATAACCAGATGGGCTCAAAGGGATAATCCTCAGCAAGGTTTCCATCTTAAATTTGATCTCTCGAATGAAGGTATTCAAGTGTTTTAGGTCTATCACCAAGTAAAACCCTCCTGTGGCTTTCTTGACCAGAAACATAATGGAGTAAATGCCCAAACCCCTCTCCGACAGTGGGACTGGGCAAATTGCTTTCTTGCGAACCACGGTTGCGATCCCTTTGAGGAGAGCCTTCTTCTTGAGGGGGTTTCTGGGTAACGGCATAAGAATGGTCCTTGAGTCCTCTGGATGGGATAGAAACTCGATCTGGTAACCCCTCTTCACCACATTCAGAACTCATCTGTCTGATGTTATCTTCTGCCAGGAGGAGAAAAATTCCTTTATCCGTCCTCCAACCCTTTTACTGGCCAACGTCTTCTTCCTCTGCATAGACAGGAAGCCTGACCCTTGCAACTTGTATCCTGTTTCTGTCTTCAAAAAGAACGAAAGGACGTTTGCTTTACCTGACCTCTCGAAGACTGATCGTAATTCCTGTTTGAAAAGGCTCCCTTGAGCTATTGAGCTGACGAGCTTGTGGAGATGCACCTGTGCGCCTGTGAGAGGTACTGAGACCTGTAAGAATTGTGGCAGTCTGCTCAGCAACCCCAGATGAAAATCGTTTTTTGATCTCTACTGATGACGGATAAAATCCAGAAACACATGTCTCTAGAGATGTACAGCACTAACCTGCACCAACTTTGGTGGAACACTCCAGCAAAATACCAAGTAAGCATGCACTACAAACTGCATTTACCATAATGCTAAGGGGCGAACTGTGCTGGGAGGTCAGCAGTATGCTCCCACCCCTTCCTGTTTGAAAAGGCTCCCTTGAGCCATTGAGCTGACGAGCTTGTGGAGATGCACCTGTGCGCCTGTGAGAGGTACTGAGACCTGTAAGAATTGTGGCAGCCTGCTCAGCAACCCCAGATGAAAATCGCTTTTTGATCTCTACTGATGACAGATAAAATCCAGAAAAACATGTGTCTAGAGATGTACAGCACTAACCTGCATCAACTTTGGTGGAACACTCCAGCAAAATACCAGGTAAGCATGAACTACAAACTGCATTTATCATAATGCTAAGGGGCGAACTGTGCTGGGAGGTCAGCAGTATGCTCCCACCCCTTCCTGTTTGAAAAGGCTCCCTTGAGCCATTGAGCTGACGAGCTTGTGGAGATGCACCTGTGCGCCTGTGAGAGGTACTGAGACCTGTAAGAATTGTGGCAGCCTGCTCAGCAACCCCAGATGAAAATTGTTTTTTGATCTCTACTGATGACGGATAAAATCCAGAAACACATGTCTCTAGAGATGTACAGCACTAACCTGCACCAACTTTGGTGGAACACTCCAGCAAAATACCAAGTAAGCATGCACTACAAACTGCATTTACCATAATGCTAAGGGGCGAACTGTGCTGGGAGGTCAGCAGTGTGCTCCCACCCCTTCCTGACTGATCGTAATTATACCTCCTTGACTGTGCCCTGAAAGATTTCCACTTAGGAGGCTTGTAGGATTACGAAGGCTACTTCCTGACTTAAGAAGAACCCTTTCTCTCTTTGAAAAGACGGTGGAGCTTCTCCTCTGAATCGGAACCAAACTACTTACAGCCAAAGAAAAGCATCCGTAAAGCCTTAGACCTTTGAGCTGAGTCAGTACTCCAGTCCTCCAAAAAGAGATTATGTCTAGCAGCCATAATCAGCAAAAGCAGTAGATCTTACAATATCAAAGGAACTATCCGAAAGTAACTCTACTTGCCGCTCCATTGACTCTAATAAATCAGAACATCCTTTCCTTGTTGCATGGCTTTAAATAAAGCTTTAAAGTCCAAGATCAAGGATTGAGCAGTATAGGCCCCATAAATGCCCCCTCTCCTAGGAACTTTCTAAGTGAGGAATCAACCTTCTTATCCGCAGGATGTTTCAAGATGTTATCTTCTACCATCGAGGACCTGCCCACCAGGCTGGCTATCACAGAGTCAACATGAATATTATCTGGTAGGAGAGCCTCTATCTTATCCAAGGGATATAATTTGGCCAAGAACCTAAGAAGTGCATTTTTCTCTGGATCCATCCACTCCTGCTTGATCACTTCCAACACAATCTGATGAATAGGAAGTCCAGACTTAACAGGTTTCTGAAACTTGTTGTAAAACCAGCACTGTGAGTAAAAAGATTGTCTTGAACTACACATACCAGAATGCACTGGGAAGGAGGCTCGCCCAGTGTGCGGACCTGGTTGAAGGACTCATCCCAGTAGGATGAAAGCTGTCCTTCCTGTCTGAGCCTGAGGCCACGCCTCTGCCCTTTGCAAGCAACAGGTAATGCACGTAAGGGGATGTCCAGTACTGGCTGCTCAAGTACCTGACTGAAATAACTTTTTTAATTGTGAGTAAAATTACTTGATGAACTCCATGCTTCAGAGTAGTTTGCACTCTAACCATGGTGTAGTATGGTTAATGTGCAAACCACTCTGGTGGATGTAAAAAACACCAAGGACCAAAGTTATGAAGGTTTTGCACCGGTGCAGTGTCACAAAAAGTGATGCAAACTGGTGCAAAGTCTTAAACTGGGATTTACTTTCCAGCGGAAATCTTCGATTCATGCTGGGAAGTAGCCCTTCAGTAATGCAAAGTAGCACCTAGCACTTCTTTGAGCCACTTTGCCTCAAGGGGGTGTCCCCTGGGTGATACATGAGCGTTCCCATGCAAGCACCCTTAGATTTTGACACAAAGCCCTGTCTGCTAAAAAGGCAGATAGGGTTTTGAGCCTCGGGCCAGTCATAACGTTTGAGAAAAGTTTTTTTTTCTCACAACTACTCTGGCTTTGCATCTGTACTGCACTTAACATATGCACAGTTAGAAAAGATTTACAGCACCCATACACGGAAAAGTGTAAAAATATTTCAAGAAATAGTATTTATGCTAGACATAATGCATGCATCTTTGCACTATGATGTAAATGCGTGTGTGGCACAAAGCCGCCTACAGTGCGATAGCTCAGGGAGAGATAAATACAGCCCTGTATCTTAGCAGATATGGCGCTGCCCTGCTCACTCTCTTTGACGTAACACAGAGCAGTGCAGCAGCCCAGGTTGCTGAGCTTCACTGAAGAACGTTTGAAAAACATTTGTACCCAAATGTTTAGCTACTTGATCACTTATGTGCTGCGACTTGCAGGTATGGAGGGAGCACTGCCTTCAGGTTGCAGACACAGGCGATGGATAACAAACCAGAAAATTGCCTCTTGCCTGGAGACTGCAGAGAGCAAATTGTCTCTTGTCTGAGAGCCTGGTTCAAGATTCACCTGCTCACTCTACATTTTGTAGCTCAGAGAGGGTGGATAGAGTTCTAAGCAAACATTCCAGATCACCGATGATTTGTGTAGGCATGGCGTTTCTTATTATTAGTGTGTCATTATTAGTGTGTCTCGTCCACCTCTAGTCCACGGTTATTCGTGACTACCACTTGGATGCCCTTGGTGGGCGTCTAGCGTTACGCCATAGTTGGTAGGTTGATGTAGAGTGTGATTGAGATAGTGCTACGTGAGACCAACAACACAATAATACCTAGGTTGCACATCAGGAGCAGAAGGAACTTTGCCCCAGCTCCCTAAATTAGGGGTCAGGATTTTACAACTTTTCCCTCAAGTGGAAAAGCTGTGGATAGGCAAGACATGCTGGACAACTTCTTAGTCCAGAGGAAGTAATGCTGGATGGGTGCTAACTATGCCACTAGAGGGGCGGGCATAACTAGGATAACACCCTATGAGTAACATATCTCACTATGTCATATTAGAATGTGTCCCTTTCCTTGACTTGGTTTGCAGCAACAACATACTTCAGTGAGGTCTTAACAACTATTCATTCATTCCCACTATCGAGTACTAATAACAAGTCCACTATCGAGCATTAGCAGCATGCCCCTCCATTGAGTACTAGTTACGTGTCTCACTACTGGGTACTAGTATTGTGTCCCTCTACTGAATGCTAGTAACATGTCCCTCAATTGAGTACTAGTGGCATATCCTACTACTGAATACATGTAATGTGTCTCACTACTGTGTACTTGTAACAAGCCCCACTATTGAGTACTAGTAATGTGTTGCAGTAGTGAGTACTAGGATTGTGTCCCTCCATTGAGTACTAGTAACGTGTCTCACTACTGGGTACTAGTATTGTGTCCCTCTACTGAATGCTAGTAACATGTTCCTCAATTGAGTACTAGTAACATTTCCCTCTATTGAGTACTAGTGACATATCCCACTACTGAATACATGTAACGTGTACCACTACTGGGTACTTGTAACAAGCCCCACTATTGAGCACTAGTAATGTGTTGCAGTAGTGAGTACTGGTATTGTGTCCCTCTTTTGAGTACTAGTAACATGTGCCCCTACCGAGTACTAGTAACGTCCCTCTATTGGCTACTAGTGACGTGTCCTACTATGGAGTACTAGTAAAGTGTCCGACTACTGACCTCTAGTAACATGTCATGTATCAGTATTGAGTACTAGTAACATGTCGCACTGTTGAGCGCTAGTAACGTGCCGCACTATTGAGTACTAGTAACGTGTCGCACTATTAAGTGCTAGTAACGTGCCGCACTATTAAGTGCTAGTAACGTGCCGCACTGTTAAGTGCTAGTAACGTGACGCACTACTGAGTACAAGTAACATGTCCCACTATTACTCTACTCACCTCCCATGAGGAGAACGGGAAATGGTATGAAACTGAATTTAGCTAAAAGTGAGTGGATGGAGCTCAGTGCCAGAATAAGTTGCCAGACCGGGGGAAACAGGATACACTTAGCAGTGTGGTCAGGAACTTGGGATCCACTGATTCTGTTGGCAGGCATGAGTCCAAGACATGAACCAGGACCCAGGTTAAACTATTTACTTTACATGACCCCCATGTGCCAGCTCAAAATTTAAAAAAAAAAACAAAGTCTCATTAATACACGATCAGCCCAAAAGCACTCCTCAACTCCCACAAACTCCATTCTGGAATTAATTGTCAGAAACCTGGAAACGATTCTACAGGGTCCGCATTCAAACATGCCTGTAAGAAGAATACTGTCACCGTCCTTCTTACAGGCATTTTTTAATGCAAAAGCGCTAGACTGTGTCACAGACGGATTGCTGTGACTTCGGTTGTCCTGGGGGCATGCCGATCCTGTGGTATAGTTTCCTGGTTTCTCCTGCATGGGAGTAAGTTGTTTTCTGGGGTCTGTAGTCCTAATTTCTTGATAATTCCTGTGAAACTAGCGCGTTTTATTAATGACTAAATGGCTGTCCCGTCTTTTCACGCAGTTACCTTTTGGCCCCTGTAGGAAGGTAGGATCTGACTGCATGGTTACCCCCACTTTTTCCTGGTGTTTTGCTGGTTTTTGACTAGTCTGACTGGGATCCTGCTATTCAGGACCCCAGTCTATCTGCTTTCTCCCTTAAATTGCATGCATGTACTTTAGGTACACTCCAGATTGGATACTGGGGTACCCTTATCAGTCCCTAGTATACGGTGCAGCATGTACCCAGGGCATAGGTACCCCAGAGGCCTCCCATGGGCTGAAGCATGTATTATGCCACCCATGAGAGGCCATTCAAAATGACACGACAAGCCTGCTACAGCAGACTGTGTAAGATGGTGCTTGCACCCCTTACTGAGATATAGGTTCACTATATCTATCTAAATCACTACACTTAAAAACCTATCAGTCACCCCTATGGCAGGCCTTATCAATCCTGAAGGCAGGGTGCTGGGTTTTACGTGAGAGGGTGCCCCTGCTTGAGCAGAGCCCCTCTGCAGCCTTCGGAGACCATTCTCCGAGGTTGTCTGTGATGCAGCCAGACATATATGTTTAAGTGCATTATAACCTCGCGGTAAATGCTAACTTTAAAACGGCTGCTTAGAAACATGTCGTGTTTGGTGTCAAACACCTTGGAATCATACCTCCACACCAGTTACTGGTGTGGGAGGTATGATTCCACCCTTCTAGAGGGACATCTGTGGGTCACCAGTCTACCCGGTACCAGCTTTCTCGACCTGGGCAGCACAAAATGGACGCTGCCAGCCACAGACACGATTCTGCCCTCCTGCTGCTGAGCCAAGCTCGAGCAGAGGAAGGCATGACAATAGGCATCCTGTCACAGGGAGGTGTGACCACCTCCCAGACAGGGTTTAGTGTATTGGGGCTGGGTGGGTGCACTCTTGAGAGTGCCAGAAAGTCTGCACTGGGGGTACATTTGGTGTCGCTGTACATAGTCCAGCTCAAACCAGTTCTGGGAGCCATTGGCTCCTGCTCTAGCGCGAAACTGGACAAAGGACATGGGTGGAGCCGCCCCTCTGTCCTGCCCCTCCCCTAGGAGGGTCCCTAGAATCTTTCCAACCCCTTCCCATGGGTATAAAGTGGGCTACCTGGCTACATGACTTTAGATTTTACCTGGACAAGATTCTGCTAAGAAGAAACCAAGTACCAGCACCAATGGACCGACGCCCTCAGCATCAACCAGTCCAATGTCACCTCAGACCTGAACCAGGCAGCAGAGAACTTCAATGTCTGGATCACACGCGCCACCGACCGCGCCACTCCCACCAAACCGGCCACAACGCATAGATCCACCAAACGAGCCAGTTGGTACACGTCGAAATGCAGATGCAAACAACTGGAAAGAAAGTGGCGAATCAGCAGGAACAACACAGACGAGCCACCTTCAAGTCGGCCCTCAACAACTATCACTGCCAGCTCGACGCTGCGAAAAAGGAGGCTGTGGCACACCGGATCAAGACCAGTGCCAACCAAACTAAGGAACTCTTCACCATTGTCAGAGAGTTCACCTGTCCATCAGCCACCGAAAATTCGATCTCCTCCTCACAGGAACTCTGCGACGCCCTCCCCGACCACTTCCACAACAAGATAACAACCATATACAGAAACTAGGATCCTCAACCCACCAACCTCCTCAGTATCCCATCAACCACTGCCACCAGCCACCCGCTCACCACATGGGAACAACTCAGTACACCGCACACTAATACTCTTATGAACTCCATCCAGTCAGGAGCACCCACCAACCAATGCCCCCACCGACTTTTCAACCTCGGAAGAGACAAGATAAGCTGCCAGCTCACCACCATCCTCAACTCCTCCATCGCCACAGCCACCTTTCCTGATGGTTGGAAACACACAGAGGTCAGACCCCTTCTCAAGAAACCCTCTGCAAATCCCAGCAAGCTCCAAAACTACTGTCCCAACTCACTTCTCCCATTTCCCGCCAAAGTCCTGGGGAAGGCCATCAACCTCTAACTCACGGAACACCTGGAGAGAAACAACCTGCTGAACCCTTCCCAATCAGGATTCAGAGCCAATCACAGTACCGAGACAGCCCTGATCGCGGCAACAGATGGCATCCACACCCTACTTAACAGAGGAGAATCAGCTGCCCTGATCCTGCTCGACCTCTCCGCAGCCTTTGACACTATCTCCCACCACACACTCATCAACCGACTGCGCCAGACTGGAATCACAGATGATGTGCTAAAATGGATGGCATCCTTTCTCACGGAGCGCACCCAGAGAATCCATCTCCCTTCCTTCACCTCCCAACCCAAGTGCACCATCTGCGGCATCTCTCAAGGCTCATCCCTCAGTCCAATCCTCTTCAACATCTACATGACACCACTTGCGGACATCGTCAGAACCCACAACATCAACATCATCTCCTACACCTACGACACCCAGCTCGTCCTCTCGCTCTGAGCGGACCCTCACCATGATGAAGACCAACTTCCACAACTGTATGAAGAATGTCTCAGCCTGGATGAAGAACAACTGCCTGAAGCTTAACATGGACAAAACTGAAGTACTGATCTTCGGCAAACACACCTTCCTCTGGAACAACTCCTGGTGGCCATTGGAACTCGGACCCACCCGCATTCCGAAAGACCGAGCCCACAACCTTGGCATCATCCTGGACAGTGAACTACCCATGAAACGTCAGGTCAACACTGTCTCCTCAGCCTGCTTCCACACTCTCTACATGCTCCGCAAAGTCTTCAAGTGGCTCCCCATCAGCACCAGGAAAACGATGATGCAGGCCCTCATCACTAGCCGGCTGGACTACGGCAACGCACTCTATGCAGGCACCACCACTGAACTTATGAGTAGGGGTGGGCGGAGCTGGTGTAGTGCCTCTACGCGTAGCTCCACAGAGTTTGAAAAAAACTCTGTGGAGCTACGCATCGCTCCGCTCACTCCCCGCTCCCTACCCCCTCCCAAATGCTTTAAAATTATAAAAAGAAGGCACTTACCTGTGTTTCTGCCGCCTCCCCTGCCTGGCTGCTCTCCTTCCTGCTCCTCGCGTCCTTGTTCATTGAAAAAAACACTACGTTGTACGTCTTGCGCGTGCGCATGCGCACACGCAAGACGTACAACGTAGTGTTTTTTTTTTATATAGAAGGAAGCGAGAGGAGCAGGAAGGAGAGCAGCCAGGCAGAGTGGCAGAAGCACAGGTAAGTGCCTTCTTTATCATTTTAAAGCATTTGGGAGGGAGAGGAAGCGGCTAACTCCGCTCCGCACGGAGGCGGAGTTTGCCTACCTCCGCATTCGCCGCGGAGCGCGGAGTAGGAAAATCTCCACAAACTCAGCTGGCGGAGCGGAGTTACCCACCCAGGGTTACTTATGAGAAGACTCCAGATGATCCAGATCGCAGCAGCCAGATTGATCCTCAACCTGCCAAAGAGAACCCACATCACCTAGCAGCTGAAAGACCTCCACTGGCTCCCCATCCAGAAAAGATGCCAATTCAAGATCCTGACCCACACCTACAAAGCCCTCCACGAGCAAGGACCCACCTAGATGAACCACCGCCTGAATTTCCACCTACCTCTCACGAACCTCCGCTCACCTTGCACTCGCACAGATACCACGGATCCTCAGATGCCACACCGGATGACGTTTCTTCTCCCGCCTTGCCGCCAAGTCCTAGAACACCCTTCCCCTCCACCTACGTACTTCACCCTCACTGACTCACTTCAGGAAGGTACTCAAGACCTGGCTCTTCGACGAGCACCGCAGCACAGTGCCTGGATACCCTCTCGATTGATAAGCAGCGCTACATAAGTACTGATTGATAATGATGTTATGATGATGATATGTATATATATATATACTTATCATCATCATCATTATCAATCAGTACAGACCATATTGAGAACAAAATATTTAAGTAAGCTGATATTCTGACAATATTCTGGTACCACACCGTAGAAGGAATCAGTATGCAGGTGATGGTAGGCTTCACTGGATACACAGCATGCGGGGTGGGTGTCCCACATTGTATGGAATGAGCTGCATCATGTAACATCAGGTTTCTGAGTCAGGCCACCACAGTTCTAAATTGAAAATAAATCAACTGCCAGCTGACCATGCATGGCTTCTGCACACATACCTGCATAATGTTCCCCAAGCGCAAATCCTATCCCACCCATAGTCGCACAGGCCCAGAATGCACCCATGAATGTCCATTGCTAAATTCCACTTGAACCACCAGCAACAGCTAATCGGCTGAATGTGTTTGGGTGGGGCTAGTGGTTAACCAGGCTGTGGGCACTTGCCTGTGTAGCATGAACTCTGCAGGGGTATGAGGGTAGGGGTGCTGACTGCCTGGCAGGTTCTGTCCTGCAGTGCTACATGGGGATGCCTGACACAGTGGTGGAGGAGTTTCTGAGCCAGGCAGACTAATAATAGATTGTTTGATATATATATTTTCCTTTTGTAAACGTAATATTTAAATGTTTTGAAATACACACTCTCTGGTGTTTCAAATCAGTTATCCATGCTCCAAGGAGTGCAGAGCCATCCTACCTGTCAAACAACATGACCACATGACTGCTGCACTGAAGGCCCTCCACTGGCTCCCTGGAAAGGAAAGAGGAAATTTTCAATGTATCTGCCTCGTCCATATAGTCTTGCATGGTCGAACTCTGAATTACCTGTCAAAAATTGTTTGTCTCTTTTCTCTCCACCAGATGTTTAATGTCCTCCAGTCTTATCCTTCTGTCCATCCCTTCAACTTGTTACAAGAATTCAGAGGAATGAACCTTCATGATTATGGCTCATCTTTGTGGAGCTCTCTACGTCTGTCTCTACACACAGAATCTGACCCTATTTCTTCTTGCAGACTTCTGGCTAACCATCCTCCTGCTTGCCTTTATTCTCCTTCTTTTAGCAGACTTGTTTGTCAGATGCCTACAGCCTGTGTCTGCCTCTTTATCTTGCAGGTTCTTCACCAAGACAGTATTACTTTTCTACCAGCATACATGGTTGATGGATTCCTTCTGTCATATCCACTCTAACAGATGTTCAGTTATTATCCCGAACCTAGGGCCAGATGTACAAAGCATTTTTGTGGTCGCAAACACTCGGAATCTTTTTGCAATGTACAAAGTCCATTTTGCAATTCGGTTAACAGGTTACCGAATCGTAACATGAGTTAAAGGGGACAACAAATTGCTACTTGGAAGGGATATGTTTAGGGTGTTGTTTCCAAATAATAATTCCTTATGGTATGCATCAATGTTTTACAACCGAAAACTGGTCACACAACATTAAAACTTTACTGTCTCCCAGCACATGGTGGTAACCCATTCGCAAAGGAAAGTGTACCCTGGGGACCGTTTCTCCTTAGTGAATGTAAAAAAAATGTTTTTCTGGGAAGTAGGTAGTGATCCAGGAGGTCACTGTCAACTGTCAAACAAACTTTTAAAAAGTTTTAAACATTATTTTCTAAACTCACCCATGTTTTCTTTAAAAAATAAAAAACATTTTATTGAAAAAGCGATCACAGTGATGGCTGTCTGCTGATGCCAGCAGGCAACCATCTCTGTAATGGCTACCAATTAGTGTGAGTCGCAATTTGAGGCCTACCTCATAAATACGGATGAGCTATGTCAGATTGCGACCTACTGGGCTTCAAAATGTTATGACCCGACCTATTTGTTCATAGGTCGGTTGACAAAATTCCACACTGTTCGCAAAAATACTGGTCGCAATTTGCAGCCAGTGTTTTGCGACAGTGTTTTGTATATCTGGCCCTTAATCCATTTTCAGTATTCTGTGTATCTGATTCATGGCACTCTAAACTACCCAAGGTTTTTGCAGTGCTTTATGGAAAACACAATAATTAGGAAAGAGGTAAACAGAAATAGCACTATAAGACTGATGTCATCAAAATGAGACAGGTAGTTGAGGAGCACCTTATGTTAGATGGTGGCACAATGCGGCCGAGAGATGTAATAAAGTCAAGAAGCCAAGTATGCCTCGTCCCGAGTACTGAGTAGTTCTTCCCTGATATTTAGCAGTGTTGACACTATGTCCCTACGAGGTCTTAAACCCAATTGAGAGGGCCATTTGATTCCAGGTGTGATTGAAGTTAACTACTATTTCAAGGGCCTTGGGCACAGAGGATAAGTCTGAGATAAGTATGTAATGTGAAAGGTTGGCTTTGTCCGCCACAGGTGTCTTTACAAACCAGGTGCTTATGGCATGTTTGCGGGCTTGATCCCACAGAGAGGGGATATTGATGAGTCTGATGGTGAAAGGACCCCAGAGTGAAACTCTGGATAAATCCATTTGCATTATAAACACCCATGAAGGGGAGGACCTTTTGAAAAACATAAGGATTTTTCTAATGTTGTCTGTGACTGGGTGAGAATTCACAAAGGGAGTGGGAGAAGGAAAGCAGGTTGTCTCTCAGCTCATTTGAGGATACAGGGAGGCTTGTCATGAGGCAGGGCATCTGCATCTCCTTCTAGGTAGGAAAAAGTTACTTTGTTGAATTCTACCTCAGTCGTTCGGGCTGTGAAGTATTCTTTTTGAGCACTGATGCAACCTGACCTATAGCCCCTGGAGTTAAATACACAAGTGGTTTGTCTTCTGCCTTGAAGTTTCAGTTGCTGAAGTTTAGCTGTAAACCCCTGATTGGGCTTCATGTGATTAGGTTTGCTGCTGGACAAGGGCCCAAGAATATCTACTGCACAGGAACATTCTTGAGATGCACTGGATTCCTCAGGTGCATCCAAATGGGCCATGGTGAGTCCAGAAGCAGCTGTGTGAAATCAGAAGTTTAGGCTTCATGTTTCGATTTGTTACACTGTTCTGGGGCAGAAGAATGTGTAACTTTATTGCGGAACTTTGATTAATTAAACTAACGTCTAAACAGGATCACTGTCGGTAAAGAGGACTTCATTAATTGTGGAAACTTGTTCAAGGTAATGTCCTCATGAGTGAGCTGAGGAATTGACGAGTTAGGAGAACCCAAGAGTGGATCATCTACTCAGATATGCAGTAAGGATAAGCTCATGCTAGCCCACAGCTGTGATGGCACATTTCACTGGTAATGAAATGCACAGTGGCATAACAATGATGCAAAGGGTCTTAGTGAAAGTAAGGAATTCATCACCACAAGCCAATGACCGGACATTGCATCAAACCACCAACCTCGCTAATGCAACCACCCATCTTGTATGTCTCCTTTCGCCTCTGTCTCATGTTCCCTTCGCATCTCCCTATTTCTTCCGCGGCCTCTCTTTCTCCTCATCTCCTTTCCGTCCTCTGCTGGTAGCCATTTCGCTTTCAGAATGGCAAAAGTGATTTGTCTACAGACCAGTAAGGAAAGAGGAGGGAGAGAACGTTTAAAATGATCCTCTGCCCACTCCCTCGTGTCCTTATTAGGTAGCCACATTGAGGGAGGGGGAGACATATGGCAGTCTTATCAGTTTCTGCAGCTCTATCCATGCAGTGCTGTTGCCCAGTGTCATACATCCCTTGGCAATGCTGTCATCCATTGCTTGTACTTACTGTTTTCTCGTGTGAAGTTAGACCAGAAATGCAGTTCACCCCTAAGCTGGTACAGGTCTTAGGAGGTGGGTTGGCCCCAGGTCCCTTCACTTTCTCCAAACAATTGTTTTGCTTCCACTTTTCTGAAGATACAATCACCCTCCATCTATTCCATAAGTTCTCAGTGCCTTGACTTCCCCGCTCAAAACTGCATATCTGTCGCCATTTTTCAAGGGCCATCGGTTAACGAAAACACTGGCTTCTTCTGGTCTGTCCTGAGTTGAGAAGCCAGTCCCTGGTCCATAGTCAGTGCAAGTACATATTTAACAAATTACACCAGGCCACCCCACTTTCTGAATTATATTTTTTTCTTAATTTAACTTAGGTGAGAGAGGATTGCTGGTTTAATTCAAGGACAAATCCAAAGAAGAAGAGGGAGGTATGGTGCTCTGGCTCTGGTTTCCAGCCCATAAAATGACATCCGCCAAGCATACTAGCCATTCTAAAAGATGGAAAAAACACTTGTCTGGCTTGAAGGGCCTGATGGCAGACCTCTGAACCTTGGAAATCTGTCCAGGGTGTTGGCAGATTTGCTAGAGGTTGGGTTGCTTCTTTTGCTGTAAGCCAAACATGGAGTCTAAGCTCTGCCCACCTGAAAGTGGCATGCCCCTTTGCAGCGCCCTTTTTAATATATTTCTCAGATTGCCAATGTACTTACTTAGGTAAATTAATCTGTGTGTAATCTTTTACTCACAAGATTTAATAATAATAATAAGCCTGCTGCAAAGCACTGAATGTAGCCTGTTTACAAAATCTTATTCTGTATTCAAAAGAGTGATAGACACCTAAAGTGTTAAAGGGGGCAGTAGTGGTGGAAAAGTGGGCCCTTGAGAGGGAAGGTGGGGACAATATAGATGCAATGAGAATACTATTACATAAAGAAAGGCTGTGTTGATGGATTATGACACTTTGTGGGTAGAAGAGCAGGATGTGTCAATGTTTGTTATCTTTCTGACAGAAGAGGAACATAGTGAATGTCATTGCTGCCTTTACCTAATAGTAAGTCAAACATTGCTTGCAGCAAACACAAATGCCTGCCTGCAGTTCCTCACCCGTTAGAGGCCATGTAGGCAGCATGTCTTAAAAACACTTCCGTGTTGCTAGATTTATGAATGTGGGCCACTGTTTACTGCTCAATTTGCAAATGGGGGGGTCAGTTTTATATTGGTGCCCTGATCCATTTTGAGTCCCAGTCTGATCCTGATCAGGGCATCACTTACTTTCAACTTTTACACATCCTGCATCTCTGAGAGTGGGGTGAGACCCCTGTGCCTGTTTAGCCCCTGTGCTACTACCCTGAAAAACCTCAAGATGGTGGTCCGTTGAGATGACTATCACAATTGTTAAATAGGGGATCATGGCCAGTGGAGCAAACACTAGCTGTAGAATGTGCCTGGCCTTGTATGTGGGGATATCAACCCTTGGAGTTGGATTAAAGGTAGACCGGTCCATCCAGCATTGCTGGCATCTGGTGCCTGGTCAGTACGGATAATTGTAAGGCTACTACTGCAGAGAAATTTCTGACACCCGCCTAGCCTGGAATGTGGAGAATGATGGGTCAGCACAGTGGTTTGGGTAAGAGATTGAGACAGTGGAATATGGAAAACCAGGTCCTTGCAAGGGCATTATTATTATTTGAAGGCACAGCCATGTTTTGTGGTTCTAGAAGAGTGTCCAATTTTTTCTCTCGCTATTTTTGTGGTTCCTGATCCCGCCCCTGTGCTTAACGAAGAAGTGCATACTAATGAGCCCATATTATGAACCTCCCTACGAGGGACTGGTCTTCACCCTCCTTCTCAGGTTGTAGCGTAAGGAATATACCCATTTTTAGTCTATGTGTGAGTATACTTTTGCCAGGGTTTTAAATTTCGAAGCTGAGAAACACAGGGGAAGAGGAGTGTTGAGGCCAGCAGCTGGGCACGCAGAAAGTGCAATCAAGGTAAGGCCAGGCACAAACGGGCTTGCGTTTGACATGCCTTCGGCACTGTTACTTGGGTGGTTGACTCATCCCAGGAAAGTTAGACGGCTGAGAGGAGCGCGAAGTAGGCTGCTTCATCTCAGAAGGCTGGTAGGTGGGAAAATGATAAAAGGACAGCACGGCTAAGGTGCAGGACCTCCAGACCAGCCGGCAGACCTGATGGGTCCATGTAATGCCAAAAAATGGGGAACAACAGAGTGACCCAGTTCACACTGGTAGTGTACAGTAGACTAAAGAGACTGTAACTGAGTGGGACGAGACCAGAACACAAAAAGACCCAGTAGCGAAGCAAGGATGTCTGGGCCCTGGAACAAGCAAGGAAAATTACCCTTTTGATTGCTGTTGTGGTAGTAAAATACAGCTATCGTCAGGGTTCAATGGGCCCCAGTGTCACTGCACTTGGTGCATCAAAGGTACACTCCTGAAAAGACTGCAGAGAGAGCCGGGTTTATTGTGTGGCCAGGATGGGCTGTGAATTATTTGTAATGCTTACATATTGTGTAACCTGTGAGTTCTGTCCATGCAATCTATGGTGTGAAGCCTGTCTTATTTGAATTGTGATGCCTGGTGAGCTGAGGATCTCTTTTTCACATGTTTCTGTTGGGATGTGCTCTAAATGCCCCCATTCCTAAGGGATAAACATCTGTATTTGTATTTGTATTTTTGGTGCTTGTAGAGCGCATCAATCATCCCGAGGGACATCACGGCGCTAGGAAAGAATGCAGATGCTAGACGGATTACTCTTGGCCTAAATTATTGGTAGTTTCAGTATCTAGGAAAGAAGGTGGTTTTCAGCTTTTTCCTAAAGAGTACATAGTCGTCTGTAAGGCGTAGATCGAGTGGGAGGTTGTTCCATAGGACCGCAGCTGCTTTAGAGAAAGATCTGTCACCCATTCTGACCTTGTTTGTGCACTTGACTGAGGCAAAAGCCTGATAGCGTGATCTTAGGTTCCGTGAAGGAACATGGAATTCTATCCTATCTCGTAGGATGTAAGGGCCTTTTTTATGCAGTGTTCTGTGTGCAAAACAAAGGAGTTTGAAACTTGCTCTTTGTCTTACTGGTAGCTCTTTTAGGCAGCTGGAAGCCGAGCTAAATTTCTTTTTATTGCAAATGAGCTTGGCGGCGGCGGTCTGAACCACCTGAAGGCGGGAGAACAGATAATCGGCCATGCCAACATAAAGGGCATTTCCGTAGTCCAGCGTGCTCAGAAACAGAGCTTGAGTCACCAACTTTCTACAATTTAGGGGAATCCAAGGATAAAGTCTTCTGAGAAGTTTTAGGGTAGCGAAGCCTTTCCCGCAGAACGTGTGGACTTGTTTTTGCAGAGATAAGGCATCATCGAAGATGATGCCCAGATTTCTTGCAAACTGCTTAGGTACAGGGGCGGTGCCCAAGGCCTGGGGCCACCAGCTATCGTCCCAGATTGTATGGGCCCCTCCGAAAAGTAGGACTTCCGACTTTTCTGCCTTTAGTTTTAAGCAGTGTTTGGACATCCAACCTGCGAGTTCTGATAGGCAGTTTATGTGGTTATTCTTAGTGTCGATATTCGTCAGCCTATTTGTAAGGGGAATCACCAATTGCGTATCATCGGCATATGAGCAAATTTCAAATCCCCATTTCCTGCTGATGTCTGCCAGGGATGAAACATATGCATTAAAAAGGGTGGGGCTTAATGTGGCTGCTTGGGGGACCCTGTGCTTAATGCTTTTTGCGTTAGAGGAGCAAGATCCCATTTGTATTGTTTGTGTTCGGTCTTTCAAAAATGAGGCAAACCATGCCAGGGCTTTATGGCAGATCTTTTTTGTGCAGGATTCGTAATAGATTGGTATGGGAGACAGTATCGAAAGCCGCACTAAGATCCAGTAGGATCAATGCTACGGCTCTTCCCTCATCGACAAGTAGTCTGATGTTGTCTGATATGGCTAACAGGGTGGCCTCAGTACTAATATTGGTCCTGAAACCCGTCTGAGAAGGGTCGAGTAAGTCATTAGACTCTAGGAAGGTAGTCAGTTGTTTATTCACCCAAACGCTCCAGGACCTTGGAAAGGTATGGTAGCTGGGATATAGGACGGTAGTTTGCTGGATCATGAATTTTGAGGCCTGCTTTCTTTAATAATGGGAACACCAGTGTTTTTTCCCATGTGTCCGGGAAGCAGGCTGATTCTAGGGATTCATTGAAGATTCTGGTGACATAAGGGCATAGAACTGGCCCTAGTTGTGAAAAGATGTAGTGTGGGCAGGGATCAAGTGGCGATCCTGCCTTGACCTCAGACATTGCTTTGGCTACCTGTTCTTCTGTGAACTGAGTTAAAGTGTCAAGATGGGCTTGGGCCAGGGGGTTGGGTGCTAGAATTTCCCAGTCAATATCGGTATCTTCAAAGGCATTGTCCAAGGACGTGTAGATTTTTGACACTTTATCAATAAAGAAGTTATTGATCAATTCACAGTTCTCTATCGTGGGTTCCATAGTTTGTGCCAGATTAGTGGGATTACAAAGTTCTCGAACAACCTTATATAGTTCTTTAGAAGAACTGCAATTGTCTTCAATTCTTTTGGTGTAATAATTTGTTTTGGCCTTTTTCAGTGCAGCATGGTAGTTTTTCAGTTCGACTAGGTAATTTTGTCTATCTGCGCTGTTTTTGGAAAGCCTCCATTTATGCTCGAGGGATCTGCATTTTCTTTTCTTTAACTTTTGGTCTGGTGTATACCATTTTTCCGAATGAGGTTTGTTAGCTGTTTGGGGGTGCATTGAATCAGTGATTTTTCTATCTCTTGTTGTAGGTGCAGTACCAATGTGTTAACGGATTTGCAGTGCTGTGTAGAAGGTTCACAGTGAGCGAAGTGATTGGAAAATGATTCCTGGGTGACTAAATTCCAAGCTCTTTTACATGTCTGATATGTTGGTTCCGTTCTAAGATGTTTGTTTGGTAGGTTGATTGAGAAGGAGATTAAAGTATGATCTGTCCAGGAGAGTGGTTTTATCTCAAGAATGTTAGTATCTTTTATGTTGGTAAACAATAGATCCAGAGTGTGTCTGGCTATATGGGTTGGTTCAGAGATCAGCTGGGTGAGTTGCATTATTGCCATATCGTTTTCCAGGTGTTTGAGATACTTTCATAATGAAGATTGAAGTCTCCTATGATTAGAAACTGATTCTGTTTTAGGCAGAGGGGGAGGAGTTGGGAAAGTAAGTTAGTGCTTAGGTCGGGGGAAAAACCAGTACTACATCTGGCATCTGTACTACAAGACGCCACTACCACTACTGTAGAACTTGAACAAGATAACATAATGCTATGGAAGGATTATTAGTGACGTGTCCCTCAGACACAGAATAGGTACAGTGTGGACAGCAGCACTACTAGTCTCATTTTTATGTATGTGGCATGTAGAGAACAAGAAGCAAGGCAGCGGGTGACGCTCTGTCACCGTTTCCAGGTTGCTTGATATACATACTAGTCTGCACATATACATGTAAACTTAAAGTGTGATTTTCACGTTATAGTTAGCCATAGTCAAAGTGTGTTCATGTTAAGTTAGCCATAGTTAATGTAGGCCTCAGTTCAAATGACTTATGCTAACATATCAATGTACTTTTAGCTGCTGTGATTCTGTCTCCCTTTCTCTCTCATTTAAAGAGCGCAGATCTATGCTACAGTAGTTTGAATTAATTAAGTGTTATAAATGTTTTTGGTTTCTGTGAGAATAGATTATCATTATGTGTTTCATAGAATGAATACTGATTTTCCACACCTGTGCCTGGGACAACCTGACTGGGATGTATCATCCTGTTCTGAGATATCTCTTGAAGTCAATGCACCTGAAAACTTCCATTGTGTGATGCCTGGGAAGAAGACTGCTAAAGTTTTATTGTCAATGTGTAATTCTGATTGGTTACCCTTCACTGGGTACTGTGGGGAGTTTTTCAAACAGTTGAGAATTGTATGTTTAATTGTGCATTGTTTAGCTAGTTAGTTTCAGAGATGTTCTTTCCACTTGCTTGACACTCTCTCAGGGATTTTGCTCCTGCTAAGAAAGAGTTAGACTCCTGAGCAAATCCTTTCATTATTTGATTCTGCCTTGTAGAAGATTTATTTGCGGATACCTTCTGCTTCATTTCCCCTATTCTTTCTATTTCCGAGCTGAGTATATTAAGGAATCTTCCCTTCATGTGAAGCTGAATTTACCTGATCTGCTAATGGCAACTTTAAACAGTCTGTCTTTGTATTTGCTGTTTTGAATTGCTTTGAGTTATACTGCCCATTATAATGATTATTGATTTATGACTAATGTGAATGATTTTAGTTGTAAATTTGCTAATCTGCTAATAAACCTTCATGGTTTGCGAATATACTACTCTCTGTCGTTCTTGTGGGGTATAATGTGCTCGCTGTCATTGTCATATTGTTGATGTTAAACTTCAGCCCTGGACGAAAGGTCCATCCACTCAAGTGCAGCTTGTACTTCAGTTTGCACCATGGATCTGCATGGTGCAAATCCCATCCCACTGCAACACAGTGACAGTGCAAACTTCCCAAGCACACAGACCAGGTAGAGTAGCATGGACAGTAGCACTGCTAGCTTACACACACATGCACAGTCACGGCCTCACACGTACAGCCTAAGCAACAGCAGTGCCCGATTCCTTCACACTTGGAGGCAGATTTATCAACACTTTGAGCCAATGCACAGTCACAAAAAATACCTAAACCAGTGCAAAGTGTTGATTTGCTATTTACTTTCTAGCACAAAACCTTTTTTGCACTGTTAAGTTGTCTAAAATTAAAACAAAGTAGAACTTTACGCTGCTTTGTACATTTTTATGTCTAGGGGATGTCCCATGTGTGGTACATGGCCATTCCAGCACATATACAATGTTTGAAAAGTTTTAAAGTATGTTATAACATGTTTTTTGTACTGGAAGGACACTGTTCCAGTACAAAATCTAAGCTAACCATAACACGCACACCTTTGTGTGTGTGTGTGGCGCTAGCAGCCTGTTTCAGCGCCAGTGTAGGGGATGGCAGCAGCAGCATACAGAGGTGGCTTCTCTGCTAAGGAGGAGGAGCAGTTAAAAAAAATGATAATAAAATGATAATAACAAGACATTATTATCATTTTATTTTTCTGTGTGACTCAAAGCCAAGTTAGTGCGGGGCGGGGCTGGGCTCACCACCATCAGAGGGAGGAGGATTGGTTTGCGCTCTCTAAGTGTGCATGACGGCTTGGCTGGCCCTCTTAGACCGGCCAAACCGTCATGCGCACTTGGAATGTTCTCCACCTGGCTGTGTTGCACGGCCCAGTGGAGAACATGCCCAGGCTCCCAGGCACTGCCTGAGCAGCCAAACAGGCCGCTCAGACCAATTACGGCGCTGCTGATGCAATGTCGTGATTGGCTGGGAGAGTGAAGGAACCACCCTGATAGGGTCCGAGTACCTGTCTCTTGGGGTATGTCAGATGAAAGTCTATGCAATTTCTGTATAGCTGCATACACATTGGGGGCGTGGTCAGGTATGTAAATGGAACAGGTGCTGCCAATGATGCGACAAGCCCCTCCCCAATCAGCAAGGATGACATCTAACACCATCATGTTCTCTAAGGTGACTATTCTCGTAGCCTGGAGCTCAGCAGTGACATTTGTCATTATCCCAGCAGTTGTATTGATAACCCCCTCCACCACTCTTGTTAGTCAACGAATTTGAAAACTGTTATCCATGGGGCCCCAAAAGGGCAGGAGACCCTTTATAGCATCCTCAAACTGTTGTGCAGTGGTATCTGCCTGACCTATATCCTTCATGTCAACAACCCTTCTGACTCGGGGCAAGTAGGTACTTCTACGCTGTAACTGATGATCTTTATGATAATTGGGCGGGGCAACATACACAGGGGGAAGGAGAAAAGAGAGGTAACATCTGCCTGACCATCCCCTTGGAAGTCAGACATGAGCTTGGGAGCCACAGACAAAATAAACATTTTGGGGTAGGATGAAAGGCGGACTATTAATTGTGCTCAGTCTGTAGGTGAAATTACAACTACTCTCACCCACCTTTATCTCCCCAGTCCCCTGGACACAAAAACTAGCTGTTGTGTTGACCACGGACACCGGCATTGGTTTGTCCATAGTAACATTGCGAGCTTGGAAAGATTGAAAATACTCAGAGGTGTTGAACCTTTGGAAATCAGCCATTCCCATTTGGAGCCATGTTTCGTTCTTCACCTTTTCAAATGTGCTCATACAGGAATTTGGGGACAATGTACCGAAAGTCTCCTGTCCTGCCAGCCTTACGGGAGTATACCCGTGATGAAAGCATATGTACTCAACCACAGTGCGAGAATCAGCAAGTGGCATAACCAGAGTAGAGTGGTGGAAATGATAATGCACCATTACGAACAATGCAAACCAACCTTCACAGCTACCAATATAGGAAAATGGCAGGGACAAAAAGTTGTCGCTCTTATGAGTAACTGAGGGGAGCAATCCACAAACCCAACAATTTGTTGTATTGAACACATTATGAACTTGATGCAACATTTGTATAAAAACATTATCGATATAGGACAACTTATGTGCGTCTTTGTGTGGAGCCAAAGTGACAAAAACATCTTCAGGGGGAGTGGGCATCTTACCAATCAAAGAGTGTACACGATACTTCTCCTCTAGAAACCAGGATATTCCAAGTATTATCATTAGTGAGATCACAACAATCGATATGAAAACCATTTTACTCTTTCTTGACCAACCCCACATTTAAACGCGGTTCTGCAAACGGCTGTCCTCCTCCTCAATAGGTCGACCAAACGGATGCATTATGAAGCAAGAAAAGGAATGCAATAAAACTAATAACAAAGGCAATGGTTCCCAGTGTCTGTCAGAGCCTCACTGGTACAGGCTCCTATTGTTCATCAACGTTGGCGCTCTTGAGCACCGGCAGTGGAGCTTGCTCAGTCCTAAGCTCACGTAGAATCCCACGTCGCGCAGGATAATGCACCCCCCTACTAGGGAGCACATTTGATTTATCCTGTCCAATGTCTGAACAGTGCACCAATCTCACGATACCCTAATCTCAATCAATCAATCAAGCATTTGTATAGCGCGCTACTCACCCGGAGGGTCTCAAGGCGCTTGGGGGAGGGGGGTCCGCTACTGTTCGAACAGCCAGGTCTTGAGTTGCTTCCTGAAGGAGAGGTGGTCTTGGGTAAGGCGGAGGTGGATGGGTAGGGAGTTCCACGTCTTGGCAGCCAGGTAGGAGAAGGATCTTCCTCCCGTTGTGGCTCTTCAGATGCGGGGGACGGCGGCGAGGGCGTGGTTGGTCGATCGTAGCTGGCGGGTGGGAGTGTAGAAGGTCAGACGGTCGTTGAGGTATCTGGGGCCTTGGTTGTGGAGAGCTTTGTGTGCGTGGGTGAGGAGTCGGAACGTGATTCTCTTGCTGATGGGGAGCCAGTGCAGGTCTGTCAGGTGTCCGGCGATGTGGCTGTGTCGGGGGATGTCCAGGATGAGTCGAGCTGAGGCGTTCTGGATGCGTTGGAGTCTTTTTTGAAGTTTGGCTGTGGTTCCGGCGTAGAGGGAGTTGCCGTAGTCCAGTCGGCTGGTGACGAGGGCCTGGGTGACCGTCTTCCTGGTTTCGGTGGGGATCCACCGGAAGATCTTGCGCAGCATGCGTAGGATGTTGAAGCAAGACGAGGAGACGGCGTTGATTTGTCGGGTCATTGAGAGGGAGGAGTCCAGGATGAAGCCCAGGTTGCGTGCGTGGTCCGTTGGTTTGGGTGCGTTGCCCAGGGCAGGGGGCCACCAGGAGTCGTCCCAGGCGGAGGGTGATGATCCTAGGATGAGGACTTCCGTTTTATCTGAGTTCAGTTTCAGGCGGCTGTTCCTCATCCACTCGGCTACGTCCTTCATCCCTTCATGTAGGTTGGTTCTGGCGGTTGTGGGGTCGTTGGTGAGGGAGAGGATCAGCTGGGTGTCGTCGGCGTAGGAGATGATATTGAGGTTGTGTTGGCGTGCGATGGCTGCGAGGGGGCTCATGTAGACGTTGAAGAGGGTGGGGCTGAGTGATGATCCTTGTGGTACGCCGCAGATGACTTCGGTGGCCTCGGAACTGAACGGGGGAGGCGGACTCTCTGGGTTCTTCCGGCGAGGAAGGAGATGATCCACTCCAGTGCCTTCTCTTGGATTCCGCCGTTGTTCAGGCGTTGCACTAGGGTGCGGTGGCAGACTGTGTCGAACGCTGCGGAGAGGTCCAGGAGGATGAGGGCCGCTGTTTCCCCGTTGTCGAGCAGGGCTCGGATGTCGTCGGTAGCTGCGATGAGGGCGGTCTCGGTGCTGTGGTTGGCCCGGAAGCCGGACTGCGAGTGGTCGAGGGATCCATTCGTCTCGAGGAAGGCGGCCAGTTGTCTGTTGACGGTCTTCTCGATGACTTTGGCAGGAAAAGGAAGGAGCGAGATCGGGCGGTAGTTTTTGAGGTCGGTGGGGTCTGCTGACGGTTTCTTCAGTAGGGCGCTGAGTTCGGCGTGCTTCCAGCTCTCTGGGAAGGTGGCGGTGACGAAGGAGGTGTTGATGATGTCCCGGAGGTGGGGTGCGATGACGGCGTCGGCCTTGTTGAAGACGTGGTGAGGGCAGGGGTCGGTTGGTGATCCGGAGTGGATGGAGTTCATCGTGCGGATAGTGTCTTCGGTGTTGATAGGGGTCCAGGCTCGGAGGGTGGAGGTGGGGGCGTTGGAACGGTCATAGGGTACGTCGGCTGTGTGCTGAAACTGTAGTGTATGTCTGCGATCTTGCTGTGGAAGAACGAGGCGAGCGAGTTGCAGAGGTCTTGCGAGGGAGTGATGTCGTTGTTTCCGGCGCTGGGGTTCGAGAGTTCTTTGACGATGATGAAGAGTTCCTTGCTGTTGTGGGCGTTGTTGTCCAGTCGTTCCTTGAATGCGGTTTTCTTGGTGGTGTGGATCAGCTGGTGGTGTTTTCGGGTGGCGTGCTTGAGGGTGGTCATGTTGTCTGCAGTCGGGTCTCTGCGCCATGCTTTCTCGAGGGCCCGGCAGTTCTTCTTGGATATCTTGAGTTCGTCGGTGAACCAGGATGCTTTCTTGTTGCCGGGTCTGACTGGGGGGTCTTCAATGGGGCGAGGTCGTCTGCGCAGTTGGTGATCCATCTTGTGAGGTTGCTGGCGGCTTGGTTGGGGTTCGTTGAGCTGGCGGGAGGGTTCTGGCTCAGGGATGTGGTGAGTTGGTCGGTGGTGATCTTGTTCCAGCTTCTGCGCGGAAACTGTTGCGGGTGGTGGTGCGTGGTGATCCTGCTGAAGCTGAAGTGGACGCAGCTGTGGTCTGTCCAGTGGAGTCCGGTGGTGTGGCTGAAGGAGATGTCCTTGCTGGAGGAGAAGACGGGGTCAAGCGTGTGGCCGGCGAGGTGTGTGGGGGTGGTCACCAGTTGCTTGAGTCCGAGGTTGGCGAGGTTGTCCAGCAGGGTGGTGGTGTTGCGATCGTTGTTGTTCTCTAGGTGGAAGTTGAGGTCCCCAAGGAGGATGTAGTCAGCCGAGGGGAGGGCGTGCGGGCTGATGAGGTCGGCGATGTCTTCACTGAATTGTGTGCGTGGTCCTGGGGGTCTGTAGATGAGGGTGCCTCTGAGGGTGGTCTTGGGGTCGGTGTGTATCTGGAAGTGCAGGTGTTCGCCGGCTGTGAAGGTGTCGTCGGAGTTGGTCGTGATGCGGATGGTGTTCTTGTGGACGATGGCGATGCCTCCTCCTGTCTGGTTTGCGTGGTCCCTTCGGGTGATCTTGTATCCGTCCGGGATGGCGATGGCGATGTCGGGCGCTGAGGAGGCGTTCATCCATGTTTCCGTGAGGAAAGCGACGTCTGGTGATGTGGAGTCGAGCAGGTTCCAAAGTTCCACGGCGTGTCTGTGGACGGAGCGGGTGTTGAGCAGGAAGCACTTCAGGTGGTTGCTGCTGGTGCTCGGCTTGGCGGGTGTGGTGCAGGTCCGGAGGCAGGAGAACTTGCAGGATTGGCAGGCGAAGGGTCCGTGGGTGCGTCCTGGGGTGGCACGGTGGCAGCCGGGGATGCGGCCGGTGTTGAGTGCGTTGAGGGTGGCGGTGTCGTAAGTCCGGTGGGTGGGTTGGCTGCTGCGGGGGCCAGGGGGTTTGGCGCTGGGCGCGGTCCAGGCGCGGACGGGCGCAGACGGGCTTGCCTTAGGCGCGCCTTCGGCGCGTCAGCGGCGCGGCCGCGCAGCGGCCGCCATTTATGGGGAGGTGGGAGGGAGGAGCAGCTGGGAGGCGGGAGGCAGGGGCAGCGAATGGGCAGTCAGGGGGGCGGGGCCGCAGGGGACGCAGCGGCGGGAGTGGCGAGAGGCAGCGAGGGGTACAGAAGGAAAAGTGGAGAGAAAGCGGACACAAATACGGGCACAATTCAAAATGGGGCAGCGAGGGGTACAGAAGGAAAAGTGGAGAGAAAGCGGACACAAATATGGGCACAATTCAAAATGGGGCAGCGAGGGGTACAGAAGGAAAAGTGGAGAGAAAGCGGACACAAATACGGGCACAATTCAAAAATGGGGCAGCGAGGGGTACAGAAGGAAAAGTGGAGAGAAAGCGGACACAAATACGGGCACAATTCAAAAATGGGGCAGCGAGGGGTACAGAAGGAAAAGTGGAGAGAAAGCGGACACAAATACGGGCACAATTCAAAATGGGGCAGCGAGGGGTACAGAAGGAAAAGTGGAGATAAAGCGGACACAAATACGGGCACAATTCAAAATGGGGCAGCGAGGGGTACAGAAGGAAAAGGGGAGAGAAAGCGGACACAAATACGGGCACAATTCAAAATGGGGCAGCGAGGGGTACAGAAGGAAAAGTGGAGATAAAGCGGACACAAGTACGGGCACAATTCAAAATGGGGCAGCGAGGGGTACAGAAGGAAAGGGGAGAGAAAGCGGACACAAATACGGGCACAGTTCAAATGGGGGCAGCGGGGGCACAAAAGGGAAAAGGGGAGACAAGCAAGCAATACGGGCACCGAGGCCACAAACGGAAGGGCGATCTTACCAGCAGCAGCAGCGGGCGGTCAGCACAGGCGGATCTGTGTGGTGGGGGAGCGACCTACCTGGCATTGGTACTATAGCAAAAGTACATTCTAACTTGCAGAGTCCATCCCTAACTAATCTGACTTCTCCTTTGGTGCACTGTTCCTCAGCTGATGGAGCAAATTGTACCTGGTAACTCCAGGCACAGAGGCGTCAACAAATAATTGTTCCTTAATGGCTCGAATTTCCGGAGGGACCGCTGCATTCAGCACGTCATCATTCTCTGCATCCGTTTGGGTCCATGTAAGCTTTGCATCTCCAAAAGGGACGAACTGAGGTACCTTCTCACCCTCAGCGTCCCCAATGCCGTCCCTCACCCACTGGTTATAGGGTAAGGGCTCCAAGCTCTTCTTCCGCTGGAAATTCTTTATTAAGATGAAATCTCCAGGCCGAATCTCATGTCTGGGATGGGTGGAAGGGACTCGTGGACCTGTTGGTGAATAGAACGCAAATTTTCAGTTAACTGATACAGGTAGTCTGTCAATAAAGGGTACTCAATCTCAGAAAACCGTTGGGATGCGAGACACCCCAGACATTTGCCAGGCGTCCAAACACGACCTCGTACGGTGACGATCCTGTCCTAGAATGTGCTGTTGTTCGCGTCGACAAAAGAGCTAATGGTAAAGCATCTGGCCACCGCAACCCTGTCGTCTCCTGAATCTTTGCCAATTTCAGTTTGAGTACCATTGTACTTCTCAACCAAACCTGCTGACTGGGGGTGATTTGCCGCATGAAACTTCTGTTTTATGTGCAAACCATCGCAGATTAACTGGATAACCTTGGCATTGAAATGACTTCCGTTATCATTCCAGATCAAACAGGGCAAGCCGAAGCGAGGAAAGAACTCCTTAAGGAGTACCTTTGCAGTCGCAATGGCTGTATTTTCCTTGGTGGGGTAAGCCTCAACCCACTTACTGAAAGCACAAACAACCACCAACACGTACTTCAGATTATTGACCCTTTCTAACTCTATGTAATTTAGTTGAAGGATCTCAAAAGGGAAAGTGGGTGGTGCAAAATTACCAGGTGGTGTAGGGGTACCCTTCCCAGGATTGTGCATCATGCACACCATGCAGAACTCCACTAAATGTGCAGCTGTCTTCGAAATGTTTTCATTTTGCCATACGGGGTCTAACAACTTGCGTCTTCCTTTAGCATTGATATGGGCTGGGCCATGAGCCATTGTGACTACAGGAAGAACATATGCATCTGGCAACATCCATCTCTGCTTCCCTGACTTGTCAATCCAACATCCCTCGTCATTCAGTTGTGCTGCACTTTCTTGCCACACTACTAATTCCTCCACTGTGGCCTCACTCTGAATCTCCTTCACACACATTCTCAAGTATATCCTCAAACATTGTGGCCTCGGGCACCCACCTAGCGGGAACTGCTACGAACATTCTTTCATCTTCGTTCGGGCTATTTCCTTAGCTGTCTGATCTGAAAAAGCGTTCCCTTTACCCACATCGTCAGTAACTTTCCTATGGGCGCTGCACTTCACTATTGCCAATTTCTTAGGGAGTGTCAAAGCGGACAAAAGCCTGTAGATAAGATGACCATGCTGAATCCGGGTCCCATGGGAAGTAAGGAACCCTCTCTCTGCCCAGAGTCGTCCAAAATTATGGGCGACTCCAAAGGCGTACTGGCTGTCACTATAGATATTAACAACCAGTCCCTCACTCAATTCGCAGGCTCGTATTAGGGCAACGAGCTCTGCCGCTTGGGCCGACTGATAGGGAACTCGTGATGTCTCAACTACTGTACGCAACGTAGTGATTGCATACGCTGCAGTTGTAGTGCCATCTGGTAATTTAAAGCAAAAGCCATCGACACATAGTTCCCCTTGGGGGTCAGATAAGGGAACATCAGCCAGGTCTACCCGTCCTTTCGTCTCTTCTTCCGTCCGGAAGATACAATCATGTATGTCAATCTCTTCCTTCTCAGAAGGGAGGAGTAGTAACGTGGCTGGGTTCAGAGTGGCACATCGTTTGATCATAATGTGCTGAGCAAACAACGTGAGCTCATAACCTGTCAGACGGGCACTGGTGAGGTGCTGCGTCTTTGTCTTGTTCAAAAGTGTATCTACAGCATGGGGGTACCATGACTGTGAGATCAGTATCAAGGACGAGTCCAGCCGATTGTCTTATCGAGACAGCCACAGCCGCGACCGCTCTTAGACAGCTCGGGAGGGCTTGTGCGACAGGGTTAAGCACAGCAGAGAAATAAGCACACGGCCGTTGCTTATCTCCAAATGTTTCTGTTAAAACAGAAAGCGCACAACCAGCCGTCTCATGGACGTATAATACAAATGGCTTGTTGTAGTTAGGCGTGCCGAGCACTGGAGCCAAACAAAGCGTAGTTTTTAGTTGCTCAAAAGACTGCTGACATTCAGACGTCCAAGGAGGGGTTCATGCACATCTTTAGTAGTCAGAGCAAGCAGGGGTTTGGTTAGTAGGGAATAATTTGGAATCCACTGGCGACAGTAGGAAGTAATGCCAATAACAGCGCGCACATCCTTTTGAGTTTGCAGAATAGGCATTTTAACAATGGCACTGATACGCTTCGGGGTCAATCTCCTGCCCTCCTTCGACAGTAGGTGACCTAAGTAGGTGACCTCCTGTCGACAATACTGAAATTTGGAAAGGGATACTTTATGGCCATGTTGAGCTAAATGTATCAACAATTTAACTGTACTGTCTTTGCAACCTTGTTCTGTATCCGAGGCGATGAGCAAGTCATCGACATACTGAAGCAATACATTACCTGTGGGGAGCAACAAGGAATCCAGCTGACCTTTCAGTGCCTGACCATAGATACTTGGACTCTCTATATAGCCTTGAGGAGCACCACAGAATCTAAAACTTCTACCAGCTAGGGTGAACCCGAACAGATACCTGCTGTCAGGATGAATGAGAATACTGAAGAATGTATTTTTCAAGTCAATGACAGAAAAGTATGTAGCAGAAGAAGGAACCTTTGTCAAAGGAGTCGTAATGTCAGGGACCACCGGAAACTGGGGAATCACTATTTTATTAACTTCTCGCAAGTCAATCACAAAGCAATAAACATCTGCATGATCGTCAGAGGAACCAGAGGGTGCCCTTTTTAGGATGGGAAGAATGGGGCTATTGCAAACATTAGCAGTCGTCTCCTCAACCATGCCTTTTTCAATCAAATCCTGTACAATTTGCACTAGAACTCGTTCACCTGCCTGCGGTATTTTATACTGAGGGATGCGAGGTAAAAAAGCATTGTCTTTTACTTGAATCGAAACCAGCGGTATCTGTAACAATCCCACATCTGTGTCACCTGTCGCCCAAAGAGTTAGCGGTACATCTTTAAACTCTGCAGGAAGTGGCGCATCTTTGGACAAGCACTGTGTAGCACGCACCACATCCGGACCTATTGTCATGTAAACACCTGCCGGGGAGCAATGAATCGTAGCATGCAATTTCTTCAACAAATCCAAACCCATCAGACTTTCTCCACAATTGGACGTCAACAAGAATGGCGAATCTACAGTAAAAGGACCAATAGTCAACGAAATGGGGCTCACAACCGGTACACCAGAAAAACCGACTGAAACATTATTATGGCCAGAAGGAGCTGCCCCAGGGACCAAGGAACGAGAAATAGATCTGTTTGTCGCACCTGTATCCATCAAAAACTCCTTAGCTGAACCATGCACACCCGCACTAACGTACGGACCACGTTGATCTACAGGTATCGGAACTGGTCCCTCACTCTGTCCCTGACTGTCCTAGCTGTAAGACATTCCTGTCACCTCATCTGTCTCGTAATCATCATGATAATACTGTCCTCCCCGAGGGTCATCAAAATAATTTTGATCAGTACAACCCTGCTGGGCCACAGCATTCTGAGGGCCACCAGCTCCATGACCCCGTCCACGAGAACCTCGTCCTCTCAGGACCGCCACCTTCTGCAAAAGCACAGGACACTCGCTACGCCAGTGTCCCTTCTCTTTACTGTATGCGCACTGATTCGGCCCTTGTGGTATAGTATTCCTGCTAGTACGTGGAAGCTGCTGTGCCAAACCACCTCGTCCCCTACCATTCCCTCTAGAACAAGCTGCAATAACAACTTTGTCTTCAAATCCTTGTGCTTCTTCTCCGTCTTTTCCTGATCCTCATTTTCCCTGTGCTCATAATACTGCGCCATATTCAAAATAACAGAAGGAGAAGATGTGGACCAGGTGCTCTCGGAAGCCTGCAATCGAGTCGCAATCTCAGGAAGCAAATTGGAGACAAATCTATTAACAAACAAGCGCACACACCTTCGATCGACAAATCCTGTCCACTATAATCTAGGAAGACACCTTCAAACCGAGTGAAAAATCAGACACACTCTCATCTTTCTTTTGATGGCAAGCCGATAACTTGTCCCAATCAACTTTTCTCTGGGGGATAAGAGAATGCATGTATGTAATGATACGGCCGGGCAAAGCAAGTATCTCTGCTTTAGGCTTCTCACCAGGCTTCCTCTCCTGATCCCATGCTTTAATTTGGTCCCAGGTACCGCCTAATTCCGCAACGTGATCCTGTGTGTGTACTTGTCTCCTAATATCAACCGGAACTAGTAAACCAAAAAAAATCTCAATATCTGCAAGCGTCATTACTGTTGAAGAGGCAACCTCAGCCAATTCTTTATAATAAGCAGTCAGATTTTTCCTAGGGTCAGGTAACTGAGTCTTAAGAGACAAAACCTCACTCCTTTTCCATGGAGTATAAACCCATTGTTCTAGAAAACGGGCCGCTACCCCTAGCCTAGTAACGGCATTATGCTGATCCCTTAGCTCTGGTATTTCGGGCTGATAGATAGGATGAACCTCCCGCATGGCAAACTGGGATACTGGGGTGGGGCTCCTTTCAAGCAGTCTACCCCGATAAGCAACGAATGTCGCAACATTGCTAAACACTTGGCCAGGCTCTATATTAGTGACATATACATGATCTTTAATATCATATAAAATACGCGGTGCTACATCTTTGAAACACTGCTCCCAAAGACCAATCAGAGTAGCAGACATATGCTTGAGGCCATGCTGTTGCACAAAAGGCTCAAAATCTTTCATCACACTCCACACATCCTCCACACTATAAATGGGGATTCAGGCCCACTGGGCAGCCTGATTAGCCACCACCTTTTTCTCCTCATCTCCCATATCAAATCAGACTAACGTCCGCCCCAAACGTTCCTTAAATTTCGTCCAGTCTCTATCCTCAGGGCCACGCACCGGTGTCCCACTACTCAGTAATGTTGGGGAATGGAGGAACACAGTGGGGGTAGCAACAGACGTAGCAGGCACTAACGTCACTGTCGGCTGCGTTGCAGGTGTAAGAGCTGGCGAAAGAGATGCCGAAGCAATAGGTGTTGCAGGGGTACTAAGTCATAGTTGCCACAGGGGGCGAGGGCAAAGAAAGAACAGGAGGTGCCGTGGCCAAGGCAGTCTGATCAACAGAAACAGCAGAGACAGAAGAACCGGATAGCAGGGCCTGTGAGGGAAGAGCGGGGTATATCCTCTGCGGGGCATATGGGGGTGGGAGTCTAGTATCTAGCAATTCTTCCACAAAAGTGTCATTTTCTTCTCGGGCTACATAAGACTTATCAATATTCAATCGAAACCTCCTATCTTCACGTTCAATTTCTATCTCTTTTTTCTCTCTATCGTGTGCTACAGCCTTCTGAGCCAATGTTTGTATTCTTATCTTTCGCGCCTCTTTCTCTGCTTTCATTTGCCTCTGTTTAGCCTCCTTTTGCCACGTTCAAAGAGAATCAAACATAGACTGTCTACTTCTTCTTGCAAACAACTTCTCCTGTAAAAACCCAGGGGCATATTAGCAAGAACCTCGTTAAAATTATCGCCGTTTTAGAGGCAGGAAACTGCCGCTAAAACGGCGATAATGGGCTTGCTAATATGCGTTATAGAATTCCAATAGAAGCCCAGGTTAGATGTGCAGGACATCTAACCTTGGCTTCTATTGAATTCTATAACACATATTAGCAAGCCCATTATCGCCGTTTAGCGGCAGTTTCCTGCCGCTAAAACGGCGATAATTCTATCGCCGGTCTTGCTAATATGCCCCCCAATTTTTTGTTCATCATAAGTGCCCGTCAACGGCCACTGCAACTCGGCATTGTCCCTCGTATATTTGTGCAATAGCATACTAAACATAATAGGGCCAAGGCCATGCTTCACATACCTAACAAAGTTCAGAGTGCATCCTGGAGGCGCTGGCTGACTTTCTTCCACTCGAGCACCTGCAGAGCAACAACGACAACACGAAACCAAAAATCGGCTGAACCCAGGCATTTTCAAAAGTAAGCCAAATTCATTATGCTGCCTGGCAAAGTGTTCACAAACACCCCGTACCAAAATCGGTCCTCAGATCGTACCAAATACAAACCAAAATGGTACCATATCCACAAAGAAACTAAGACAAACTCACCTGGTGTGCACAGGTCAAACTAATTTATTCTCCACTGCGGACGCTTCGGACCAAACGGTCAGATCCAAGGGTATCACCGTTCAGGTCCCCAGTCGGGATGACCGCTGGGCAAGGCACCGACCGGTCAGACAAACGGGGCAGCTGTGAGTTCAGGAACTCTCTCGTGCAGGGATCCCTGGTCCGCCCGTCCGACCTGACGATGGCCCCGACCTCCCCACCTGTCCGCGGGAGGAGATGGGTCACCCGATAAGGTCCCTGTTCGGGCGCCAACCGAAGGAAGTGACCCGATTAGGGTCACTCGGGTCACTCGCGACCACCTCTCAGCCTTCCATACAAATAAAGAGTCGGTCAGACAGTAGAGAATACAAACCAAGTATATGTTTATTCAGGTACACTCGAGCGGAGTCCCGTCTGCCCAGTCGCTTAGGGGTGCTGCTGAGAGGACTGACATTAGAAAACATGGTGATACATTATGTACGATTCAGAACCCCAGAAGATACGCCCAGACTGGAAATTTCCAGATGGAGGCAGCTACACAAAGGAGGTACAGAAGAATAAGTTTCGATCCTGAGACCGGGCACACATTATCTTTGTGCCAAGGTCGTTCTGCCTGCGCCCATCACTGGACTAGTGGGAGCAGGCCTCTTTCTAGTGGGAAAGGTATGCGCTAATAAGAACAGTGTATTCATTAGTACAGCAGGGCCCAGCAGTGGAGAATAGGAAAATTACCAAAGCTGCTTCTCGCAGAGACACAGAGAGATCAGTTTCGTCCATGGGTCAAAATGGCGGCTAAAACATAAAATGGTGCCACGAATGCTAACTTATGCAGAACAACATGTAACAACACCACAAAGACATTTTTTATATTCCAACAAGAGTCTGGGAGCCTGGGTGCTTCTGGTGCTGCCAGTGCCAAGACTGAGGACGGAGGAGAGGTGGCAGCGTTGACAGGTACGTTTTAATTTGTTTTTTATCCCCCACCCCACCACTTGCGTTCCAAGGCAGCAGCCACTGGCATTATATCTTTAAAGATATAGCTCTGCGCTGTGTTGTCCCCAAATGCAAAACAGTTCAGAAACTTCGCTGCACTCAACTTTTTAATAAATCCTTCCGCGTGTGTGTGGTTTGTCTTTGTGCAGCAGGCTCTGTGGCACAAGTGATTTGATCACAATGCTTGAATCATGGCTGCCTTTCACTACCCAGCCAGTCCCACACACCCAGAGCTGAGGTATTGTACAAGCAAGAAGAGTACAGGCATGAAACACACTCACACACACACAAACACACACACGCACGCACACACCCCCATGGAATGTATGATGACATACAGAGAATGGCATTTTGTGTTCAGTAATAACTCTCTACACGTTTTCATAAGAGAAAGAAGTAATGGTGTTGAATATATGCTTTTAACTGGTGAGTGAAATTGGCGAAATGACAACATGTTGTGTAAATGCCACCTCAGTGACCTCCAGATCTAAACTGCATGGTTATGAAATGGTATTTCCAACCTTCTTACAGCCCAAAGATTGTTTCCTAATGCCATTATATTTCATTCCAAACGCGTCTCGTGAAATAAACGTACACTGTACAGTAGATAGACAAATAATGCTTTTTGAGGCGGGCCGGAGTCGGTGCAGGGACGAGGCCCTGCTCCTGCCCCATGAGACCCGGCTGTCCTCTTTCAGGCCTGGAGTTCCACCTGCTTGGGCGAATTCGACCCAACTTTCCCCTCGGCCTGTAGCTGGTGGCCTAAAGGCCGCATTCTCCTCCTGCTTGTGTTTCACCTGATTTCCTGTTTGCCGCGAGGCATCGAATGCACCAGGTCATGTTACTTTCTAGTCTTTGTTCCTTGCTCTCACCTCCGTGAAACCTGAGCTGGCCATTAAACTGAATTCCAATGAGATGCTGTGCGGTAGCTTCACTGTCTCCTGCCACAGCTGAGCTTTGCTGCTCTCTTACTCCTGTTTAAAGGGCTGAAGGGAAAGAAGGGTTATTGCACCGGTTACTTACTGGCCGAGTCCTAGGCCCAGATTAACAAACATTTTGCAAAAGTGACACAAACCTGCACAATTTTTTTTTTTTATGGATTTACTTTCCAGTGCAAAATTGTTTAGCGCTAGAAAGTTGTCTGAAAGTAACGCAAAGCAGTGCAAAGTGCTGGTTTGTATTACTCTGCGTAAAGGGAAGGTTCTATTGGTGGTACATTGGCGTTCCCATGCAACCACCCATGGTTTTTGATGCAAAATCCTATCTACTAACAATACTAGACAGGATTTTGTGCCAAAAAGTAACGCCGCATGGAAGCAGGCGCTAAAAAGGAGAAATGCTTTTATTTCTCCTGTTTCCCGCTTTGCAGCACACACACAACATGTGAAAGGTTTTATAGTTAGTCTAGGCATAGTATTTTGTACTGGAAGGGTACCCTTACAGTACAAAACCTATGCTAGACTAACACTGACACCTTTACACTATGGCGCAAAGGTGTGTGCGTGGTGCTCAGAAGGCTAATTGTATGCCAGCGCTAGGGAGAGAGCAGGATAGAGCCATATCTGAGTAGATATGGTGCTTTCCTGTTCTCTCCCTCTCACGCAAAGCAGCAACTTTGGGTGCTGCGCTGCATTGGGTGAACGTTTTGTTAATCTGGGACCTAATCTTCCTCATCTCAGCCCCAGATTCCTCCTTAGCTCATCTCAACAGGTATGTGAGATGTCCATAAGTGTAACAAAAAAATGTAAATAATTTCTCAGGTTCGGACACTTTGCCGACTGTAGGAAGCTGGCTCTTTATGTGGTATACCAAAATGAGGTATACTGTGCAGAGTTCGGCCATTCCCTTATGAGTGGACAGGGGCTTGCTCTAGCAATCCCAAGGTGCTCTTCTAGGGAGTAGTGTGGTCGAGCAGCCTTAGGCTTATCAGAGAGGAGTGATAGACATTTGCAAAATACACACATAGTAAAAAAAATGATGAACACGACTGAAGGAGATCCACATCAATTTATAAAAATAATGTATCTTTATGTATGTGTAGGCACCAGAATCAATATGACAGGTAAGAACTTTTTGCAAGGGAAATACTTTTGCGTTTAAAAAGTCAACAGTGCATTTTTCAGAGGCTGTAATGTTATCCTATGGAAGGAAAAACAAATAAGGCATACAAGTTCTTTGCAGCGGCTTACGAGACCAACCTCCTGGACTTGAGGTAAGTATGGGGCAAGGTCCAAGGCAGCGTCAGCAGGTCACCTCCAGCAGCACTAGGGCGGCTGGGTGCAGTGGTTCAGAACAGCGTTGGGCGCCCTATGCAGGTCAATGGGGATCGGTCTTCATGAACAGAGGCCGTAGGGTCCGACTTGGAGGCTAGTTAGGCTGAACCAACGGGGGGCTCAGGCCTCATGATACTCAGGGACGCCTTTAGGCCTCTTCGCCATGGGCAACGGGTGGAGAGGTGTCCTTAGGTGTCAGGTTTTCATCACCGTGAGCAGTTGTGGTAGAGGTGGCCTGCAAACAGAGGCTGCAGGCAGCGTTGAGAAATCCACAGCGGGGAAACCCAATGTGGGTTTCGAGTCTGGAAGGTCTGGGGACCATGTTGGCACCGTTGGCCCACTTCAGCTCGGGCTAGGCGGCTCGGGTGCAGTGGTGCTTTCCGGCATCTGGTTTTCGCATCATGGAGCCTGCCAGCTTAGTCTTTGGTACCTGCAAGATGCAGGGGAGCAGCTCTGCTGCTCCACTGGAGTTTCCGAGTCTTTGGAGAAGCGCTGGCTGTCCTACCAGGCTTTGGAGGATCAGCAGCTTACAGGAAGAGCTGACTTTGGCACAATTGTCGAGAATAGGCAAACAGGCCAGAAGGACTGGTGACAAGTCAGTTGCTTCATTTGCAGTTGTTGCTTTTGCGGCTCTTCGGCCCTTCTTCTTCTTTTGGTAGGCAGGATCTGCTTCTTTGGAGCCAGGGGTCCCCTAAATGCTGATTAAGGGGTATTAGGTGACTGTAGGGTAGTAGCCAATGGGCTACATCTCCTTGGGGTCAATACGTCCCCTATATGACCACTTCCTGTTGGAGTCGGCATAACTCTGCCCCAGAATTCCTAAATTTGCCATCAACAAGATGGCTAACTTTGAAAAGTCATCTCCACCCAGGTAGCCCACCTTAGGGGTGGCACCAGTCTGAGGGTGGACACGCCTATCTGACGAGCTAAATTTCTCACCTGGCCAGGTGCCAAAGGGCTGTGGACAAAGGGGGTAGATTGGGTGGTGTGGAGTGGGGTAGATTTGAGTGAAGTATATTGGGGTAGATTGTAACAAAGTGGAGAGCGGTGGGGTGGATTAAGGTACATTGGAGTGGAGTGGAGTGGGATAGATTGGAGTGGAGTGGGGTAGATTAGAGTGGAGTGTGGTAAGCGGTATAGAGTGGAGGGGCGTGTTGTGTCGTGGAGTGAGTGGCATAAATTGGAGTTGCATGGAGTCAAGTTGTGTTGCGTGTCGTAGAGTGTCTTAGAGTGAAGGGGCGTATAGTGTAGTGGCGTGGCATACAGTGGAAGGTCATAGAGTGGACTGGAGTGGCGTTGTGTGGAGTATGAATAGTGTGGTAGCGTACTGCCATTACAGACAACACATTTTCAATTGAAATGACCATTACATTTGCACCGAAATACGGTTTTACTGCATGCAAACAATAATGTGTGCAAATGTCATCACCTAGTGTATTGATGTGTCTTGATCGTATTCCAATATTTGTTTTCTCCACACTTCAGAATTACAAAATAAATGTGCTTCATTAGTACTAACTCAGATATATTCTGAAATGTCAGCACAGTTCATGTTTTTGTTGTGTGCTAGAAAAAATACATCCTACACCCTCTCCTCTTACCTGGATACTCAGTAGGATTGTCACATAAGTCAGAGACAGAAAAGTAAACACCAAGTTGCCTTGGAAGAGAGAGCTTGACTTTTGACCTCTGTTTTGGAATGCACAGCAAATGAGACATGATAAGAACAGGATTTAAAGGCCTGTTTACAGAAAGTGAGTTTGTGGAAAAATACAATAAAAAAGGTTTGGGCAACGGGAGGGACGAAATCAAGCTGGACAGCCTAAAGCAAATAAAATCACAAACAGAAAGCCTGAAAATGTAAATTACAAACCACAAAGCCAATGGTAAGCAACGGGTAGAATGCATTACTAGGTCAGCTTTCTGAATGTCCCCAAGACCATAGACTTCGACCTAAAAAACAAATTACACAATGTCACTACATCAGTAATTGTTAGGCCTACCGTTCTGAATGCATTTATTAAATTAGTGATAGTTTATGTGATTTTAGAGAAAAAATCTGGAGAGCAGACCATCTCATTTCTATCTTATAAGGTAAACGGATTAAGAGTGAAGAAGGAGGGGGGCGTGGCCTGCAGCCAAGAGGAATGGCCGCACTCTGAGTCTGCTCCTCTAACCGCCGAGTGTTAACCCCCAAAATCCTGCAGAATCCGTCCTCATCTGCACTCCCTCGTCTTCCAGACAGCAAGGGTGAACATCCTGGGCCACCGAATCAGACCCACCACCCCGAGGGAGACAGCTGGAGCGGATGGAGTGAGTGGGGTGGAGAGCAACATGGCAGCGCCCGCCTCCGACTCCTTGTGGTGAGGTGAACAATCCCAAAACAGCGACATTCACGGAGTTTGGGCTGGCGGGCGGCCTAGTGGGCGCTGGACGCCGATCTACTGTGTTCTGCTGCTGGCGGTCCCTGATGTCGTGGACTCCAGATAAGCGGTGGCCCTCAGATGTGGGGGCTGCGAGAGGCGGAGTGGGCCCAAGGAGCTGGGCGGTGGAGCCCAGTAGGCGAGAGAAGAGCGGGTGGAGTGTCCAGAGAGACCAGTGGGACCCCCTGTGCGGTGCCGTGCTGCGACGTGGGAGCTTATAGAGCGGCGCGATCGGCCCTAGGCCGGCGGTAAAGAAGGAGCCCTGCGTATTGGGAAGAATATTTGCCATTGCCACTGACGAGCAAATTGAACAAGGCGGGTGGGCCCTGCGCGCCGATTCTGGTGGCTGGGCCTCTGCCCGACGAACGGCAAAGGAGCACGTTGCCTGCGCCTGGTCCCGACCAGCAAAGAACTTTCAAAGAGCAGGGGCCTGCTCTAAAATCAGAGGCCTCCAAAACACTGTACCAATGTGAGGGGACAATGCGGGCCCACGATTAAGGACAGATGCCCTATGGCCTACGCGACACATAGACTCTAGCCACAACAGAGGCCCAGAGAGCTCAGGGGATCTTCCGCTGTGCACCACGCGCCTGGTCCTGGCACTCCACCTCCGGCACTCCGATCATTGCCTGCCAGACAGCACGGAGGAACATGGCCCATGGTGGGCCCCTATAGAGTGAGAATTCTTTGGAAGCACGGAGCCCTACTCCACACTTGGTGGCCCTCCAGGACTCTACCACAACTGAAGAGGAGACATACGGTGAGCAGAGGTCCCAAGAAATATTCACGCACATTACCTTCAGCCACAGGGGAGATCAAAAAAAGCTTGAGGCGCCACATACGCCACATCCTGCACGTGCTCCCTAACTCTTATCAAGTATGGTGCGTACAAAAGGCCCTCACCCTGGACAATCTAACCAAATAGATAAATACACTGTCTCACTGAGGTCCTCAGAAGAGGTAGGAGATACCGCCAGACAACTGGGGCCCGTAGGAGGAATGACTCCAACGCAGGACCCCACCCTCAGAGACATAATGAAAGCCATCCGAGGCTTGAAAAGCACTCTTGAACCCAAACTGGATGCAGTCACTGAGGAAGTGAACCTCCTTCGTGAGGATTTCCGGGGAATGGCAGAAAAAGTGGCTGCGGCTGAAATGAATATAGGCAGTCTATAATCCAAAACGAAAAGGTTCGAGGACCAAGTCATCAAACTCACCAAGCAACAAGGAGAAGTACTGGCGAGGCTCGAAGATCAAGAAGGTAGTGCCCGTCGGAACAACATCTGAGCGGTGGGGGTTCCCGAAGGGGCAGAGGGACAATCCGTGGATCTCTTCATGGAAGACTTGATACTTAACACGCTGTGCCCCAAAAGACTATCTAATTTCTTCTCCATGGAGAGAGCGCACTGAGCATTAGGACCTGCACGGCGCCCCTGGGCCCCCCCCGAGAACGATCATAGCCCGAATTCTCAACTACAGAGACCGCAACGCTATTTTGCAGGCAGCCAGAATGCATGGAGACATACAATATGAAAACGGGACGGTCAGACTTTTTCCTGACTTTACTCTCCAGGTGCAACGCCAACGTTGAACATTTGACTCTGTAAAGAAGCCCCTCCGTGAGAAAAATATTAAATATATGATGATGTATCCAGCCAAATTAAGGGTAATTACGGAGGGAAAATCACATCTCTTCATGTGTCCAGGGATGCTTGGGACTGGCTGGAGGGCTGGAGCAAAGTGGAACGTAAGCGATACAAAAAGGACGCCATGGTAGGAGAACGTGCAGAAGCACAGAATGTGGAGGACCCATCCTCCCCTGTGGTTCATGGGGATGGTCCAGCTTGACAGTAAAAGTGCTAGCTAGGGATTCTAAGCCGGGGGCTGGTCGGGGGTGGGGGAGAGATCTATTGAATGGGAGGGCAACGTGCACCTGAAAGGGCATGGCTGGAAGATACTTGCAATCTGGCCAAACTGACTAGAAATATGTGGGAGCAATGAGCTTGTGCAGTAATAAGTGCATTGATGAGGACCTGATGGACAGGGGTGTACATTGATTTAATGAAGTTTAATTTGTATGTACTGGCGGCGAAGGTAACGCACCCCCCTTTACAGTTTTATGTACAAGTTTGGGCGACAGGCACTCTGCAAGTTGGGGAGGTGGGAGTTAGACAGCTCACTAAAAAGGGAGGCGGGGGGGTTGGGGAAGTTCGCTATTGTTGTGCGATAACCAAGTTATGCTCATCCAAAACAGAGGTTAAGAATAACAACTGCTGAGAGATCACTACTAATGGACTGTCTATGTGATGTCCAGAAACTGGAAGGTCCCGCCACAGACAGGTAAACCTAACCAAGGAGCATATTAGCAAGACCCACGTTAAAATTATCGCCGTTTTAGCGGCAGGAAACTGCCGCTAAAACGGCGATAATGGGCTTGCTAATATGCGTTATAGAATTCCAATAGAAGCCCAGGTTAGATGTGCAGGACATTTAACCTGGGCTTCTATTGAATTCCATAACGCATATTAGCAAGCCCATTATCGCCGTTTTAGCGGCAGTTTCCTGCCGCTAAAACGGCGATAATTTTAACGTGGGTCTTGCTAATATGCCCCCAAATTCGTATCTGGTCATGGAATGTGAATAGGCTGGGAAGTAAGATCAAGCGTACCATGGTCCTACAGCATATCAAACGTCATTATCCGGATTTTGTTATGCTTCAAGAGACACACCTGAGGGGTAATTACTGTAAAGCATTGGACCGCTTTGGCTATAAACTCCTAATACACGCAGGTTACTCCACGGATGCACGGGGGTAGGAATCCTGGTCAAAGCCTCAATATCGTACGTAGTCTCCAAGATATGCAGTGACACACAGGGCTGCTATGCGGCCACGCCAGGCACATGGGAGGGCACTACTCTGAATCTCTGCTCCGTGTATATACCGCCCAGATTACTTGCTGGGGTCCTTTCAAGGATAGGGTCTCTTTTGTTGAAACTCCCGACAGGTACACTGCTAATGGTGGGGGGGATATGAATGTGGTGATGTTCCCAGTACAAGATAGATTAGGGACAGAACAGAATCGTCCCGATGAAGGGGTCCTGCGGACTTTTGTGTCGGCTATGGGAATGGTGGACCTTAGGAGACTCCACAATCCCAGCCAAACCCAATATACATTCTTCTCCGTTCCCCACGGTTCCTTGTCACGTCTTGATTACCTGTTTGCCCCTCATGGTCAAGTGGGCTCCTTCATAGACACTAAGCACTACTCTAGAGGGATCTCAGATCACTTACCAATAGGAGTTACCCTTGTAGGCCCATACATTAACCAGTTCACCTTCCCCAGAATAGATCCCTGGCATCTTCGAAATGAGGAACTAAGAGAACAATTGCAACGCAGTATTTTGAGGAGAATTAAGGCTCGGTATCGTCCCCAATCATACTGTGGGAAGCTTTCAAGACCGTAATAAGGGGTCAAGCCCAGGATTTGGTGGGGGGGGAACGGCCGCACAGGAATGCAAAGTATAGAGAGGGACATCCTGGCCCTAGAGACTGAAGTAGCAAGGGGTGGAGGTTTGGAAACTAAACATAGGCTACAACTGCGTAAACAGGAATTGAGGTCTCTAGCAGAGAATGCGGGGAGGTCCCATGCCCTTGCCATCCAACGTCATCTCTGTGATGTGGGAGATAAGGCATCCAAACTTCTGGCCTGGCTGGAAAAACGGAATAGAGATAGGTCATGGGTAGTTGGGATCAAAGACGCATCAGGGACCCTACAGACTACAAATGCTGACATTTTATTTTTATTTATTTATTTTATTTTTAAAGTTTTATATAGCGCGAACGTGACCCAAAGGTATCAGAGCGCTTTACAGTTACATGGGGTAAATACGATATAGAATACATTAGGTATAGCAGCATTAGTATACATATGAATTCCTGTACACGACTTTCTTAAAAACATTATGGAGCGCTTTACAGTTACATGAGGTAAATACAATAAAGAATACATAGGTATAGCAGCCTTAGTATACATATGAATTCCTGTACACGTCTTTCTTAAAACATTATCAACAAGCCACGTTTAAGATCTACTTAAAAGTCAAAGGTATACCAGTGGTTCCGATGTGTAGCTTCTGTATGATTGACATCACTATTACAAGGATCCATTACTTGTAGAACTGTACATTCTAGTAGGCCTTTGCAGTTAATTGGTGGGTCCTATCTTTACATTTGTTTTTGGATAGTTTTGGTGTCTTTTGAGGTCTTCGTGCAGGATGCATCCCTATATTTCAGGGCTGTGTTATGTCTGTCTATTTGCCATGATGCAGATGATGATCCGTCCTTTCTAGGGAAGGAACTTACTCATTAGGAAGATCTTCGTTTCCCTCTTGAACGTTGCCGTGTTCGGAATTTTTCTAATGTTTGGAGGGAGTGAATTCCAGATTCTGGGGGCCGCTCCGGAGAATGCTCTGTCATACGTTTTCTTCTTCTGAAAGATGGGCGGTTTCAGCAGCAGGTCTCCGGCACTCCTGGAAGGTCTGCTACCCCCTGATATTTCAATTTTCTGGGCTAGGTACATTTCGCCTCTTTTTACACTACCCTATACACACAGGTCAGCACTAGAACAAGAACAGACTGTGACAAATTTTTAAAAGACTTCACCCTCCAGACGCTCCCCACCGAGGCGGTGGAGGCTCTGGAGGCAGATTTAACAGCGGAAGAGATATCTGGGGCCCTTCATGCTTCCCGATCAGCTAAAGCGGTGAGACCGAATGGTCTGCCGGTCGAACTTTTCAAAAGTATGGCCGAGACAGTGACCCAGCCGATGTTGGAAATGTTTGAGACAGCAAGGGAGTCAGGACGACTACCAGACGACTAGCGCATAGCCACTATTGTCCATAAGTCAGGCAAACCTCCAGAAGAATGCAACTCGTATAGGTCTATCTCCTTGCTTAATGTTGAGGCAAAAGTCCTAGCAAAAGTAATAGCAGCGAGGCTTACGCCGGACTTGCCCCTACTTATTCATATAGACCAATCAGGGTTTATGCCAGGTAGGAGCACTCGCCATAACTCGAGGAGGCTATATGGAGTCCTACACGTGACCGCCCCACCATATATGGCACAGACGGCATTGATGGCATTGGATGCCTCCATGGCATTCAACAGCATCGAGTGGCCATACTTGTTCGCTGTCCTGTCCAGAATGGGCTTTGGGCCGAAGTGCTGCACCTGGGTAAAGCTCCTGTATAAGGACCCATTGGCAAGAGTAAGGGTGAACGGAGCACTATTGGCGTTCTTCCAGCTTGGACGAGGTACCAGGCAGGGGTGCCCGCTGTCCCCTCTAATCTTTGCCCTTGCGCTGGAGCCGCTGGCGGCTTGGGTCAGGGCTGACCCGATGATATGGGGCATCTCACTACGCGATGGTTGGGAAGAGCGTATCTCTCTATACGCCGATGACATCATACTATACATACCACTGACATACTATTCCGTAGCTCGTATTTTACACATGTTCGAGCTGTTCGGTAGTTATTCTGGCTACAGAATCAATTGGTGGTTTTTCCCCTGTCGGGCTCCCCCCCCAAAATGGCCGGCACAATGGGTAGCTCCAATTGAATTGGTGTGCTTTAAATACCTAGACATCTTTGTGACCAGAGATCAACCGCTATTTTTTTTAACGCAATTTTACTCCTCAAGTAGGACGACTGAGATCGGATGTAGCGCACTGGCAAACTCTCCCTCTGACCTTAATGGGCAGAGCTGCCCTATACAAGATGATGTCTCTTCCAAGACTCCTATATGAGTTGTAAAACACGCCCTACCCGGTTCCCCCGAACTTCTTTAGCCAAATAGATCAACATCTTCGTACATTGTTATGTCACGGGGGTGCCCTGCGGATTGCCTTAAAGAAACTGCAAAGAAGAGTCTATGATGAGGGCCTAGCGGTTCGAAATATCAACCTGTATTATTGGGCCTCACAGATGCTGGTGATCAATGAGTGGGTGTACTCGGAATGGGATGGTGCTTACAGGGTTTATAGGGAAGCAATGCCAGGTAATAACTACAAAGCTATACTGTATAACCGTAAAAAGAAAAGGACCCTCCCACACACACGGCTACTGTGGTCCAGTGCTGGTTAGAAACTGAGACATATATAGGAAGCCGGGATATGTTGACAGCCATGACCCCCTCTGGCACAGCGACAGATTGCCAGAAGTCTCAGACTTGACTGGTTTCTCTGAATGGGCACAAATAGGCATTAAGCATCTGGGAGATGTGTGGAGAAGTGGAGCCTTCATATTCTTCGAGTCCCTAAAGCAAGAATCCGATCTAGCAATGTCCCAGACACTCTAGTACTATAGACTGGGTCATGCACTTAGAGTGCATATCCAGGAGGGGAGCATGATCCCTGACTTCTCCCCCCTGGAAGACCGTGTACTAATAGACCCTATTCCGGAACAGGGAGTCTCAGTGATTTATAAAAAGTTGCTAAATAACTCTCCAGACCCACTGGGGCCCCTGAGGGCGAAGTGGACAGATGACCTAGGTGACATCACAGATGAGGAATGGATGGAAGCCCTCCAAGATCCCAGAGAAATAGCAATTAGGGCAAGATTCAGATTAGTACAACTTAAGATCCTCCATAGAGTATATTATTATCGGAGTCTAATACACAAAATAGGAATGGTGGGAGATCCCCTGTGCCTGAGGGAGGGTGGTCAGGAGGGCCCCTTTTTTCACATCCTCTGGGAATGTCCACGGATCCGTAGATACTGGGAGGCAGTGACTGCCATCATGTCGCAGGTTCTCTCAGTAGAGGTCCCGCTTGAGGCAAAGGGGTTGTTGCTGCTGATATAAGGGGAGGAAGACGGGCCCAGACATGTTCGAATCCGGCTGACATTGGCCGTGGGGGTAACCAAATGGAATATTGCGCGGAAATGGGGATCTAGGCTCCTACCATCGGTGGTTGATTGGAAGAGGGACCTAGACTGGTGTCAGAGGGCGGAGTAAGTGATATACCAGAGTAGGGGATGCATCAAAAATGAGGAAAAATATGGAGTCTGGACTTCGAGTGAGTACAACCGTAAGAAAGGTGTTGGATATTATAATTGTTATATTGAAGTGTACACAATAAAAACATCAGCAACTTGTTATTTAAATTTGAACTTCCAAACGTATCGCCTGAGTGTATTGTACTGCTGACAATTGGTCAAAGGATGTGAACATTATATGATTATTTCTGCAGCTGCTACTGACTATTTATCTTATCGATGTATGATGAGCAAGTTTAATAAAAAGATTTTTTTTTAAAAAGAAGAATGAAGAAAGCACCTTTTACGCTTTTACATTTTTCTCCTATTGATATGTGATATCAATATGATATTGATACCAGTTTTTCACAAGGTAGGCCAACAAACTGACATTTTAAATCATAAAAAGGTACAATAGAAATGGTTGTCTTCAAAAGTTAAAAATGTCTTACATATTTTTCCTCTTGGAAGACCTGGCATAGAATTCCAATCGCAGTTTGGGCTGGGCTGACTTTACAGTAACAAGGTGATTGAATCCAGCAGACTAAGGACTGCTCTCAAGGCTGGAAGAACTAAGAGATTCTCAGCCCTTAGAGGCATGGGAGAACATTGCTCTTATAGGAAAATGCATCATTTGAAGGTGCAGAAAAACAATGCCCCCTTAATACCATAACATAGCTCAAACTATTGGGATATGTTGCACGTTTCCTGTTTAACATCCCTGTAAAAACGAGGGGCATTTTAGTGAATTTATTTTTAAAAGTTCATGTAGAATGAATCATTTCCCCATTTGTTCAAAAAGCATATACCTAAAATTAGACTGGCTTGCTTGTTGCTATATAGGGCTTGTATTAAGACACCATCTAGAGCTGCTTTGAGCTCCAAGTCCTGGCGCAGTGTCCATTGCTTAGGCCTGCTCTTCCTGGATCCCCTGATGGTAAAGTTCTCTATTGAGAAGCAAGTAATCTGTCGACAAAGCACTTTCGTATCATAATACCGAGGTTTTTGTAATCGCCGCACATTCTGCAACCACTCAACAGCCGGGTCAGGTATCGTGTACCTATTATCCTGGTTGAAAGATTTCATTGAAAGATTTAGGGATAAATGGCACAAAACAACCTATTGCAGCAGCTTGATCATAGCAATGAAAGACATACTGTATAAGGATTCCGGGGTGGCACTGAGGCTACCAATCATGGAAGAGAAGAATTCTTTCATCGAAGTCAGTGAGGGACCGGTGTGGGCATGGCATGGAGGAACAAGAAATACGTGCGCGAGCAGGACGAGATATTTAATAACGTGCTTTATACATCAGCTTCGTTGCCTCTAAGCGCTGTAAGCAATCACTGTTACTATCACCCAAATCAGTGGCCCTCACGTTATTAACTTTGGAATGATGGAAGGCTGACACTGTCTTCAACCTTGTGACCCACCTATCAGATAAATGAAGACATACTAGAAGGATCCTCCCCACAGTCAATATTTGTATTAAATAGCACATAAGCAGTGATGTCTCAAACGAGTTAAGTTCTCCAATGGTGAAAATACACAACCCTTGAATGTACATTTATTAATGCAATTGCTCACAATATTACGTTTTATTAGATCACATGTACGTTCATTTGCTTTGGCATAAGCATATATCATTGGCTGTCTATCCATCTATGCCCATCTCATCCAAACCTGCTGTACCTTTCAACCATGCACACAGTGCTCAGTCTGGGGTCTTTCGATGTGTGCATTAGTACTGCAGATGTTCCTTTTTTCCAGGCACCACATCCAGATCCTCACAAACCCCCAAAGAAATGCCAACACGTGTTCAGCTCTTAGAGACCTCGCGCTGTCCTGCTCAAACTCAGTCAGGCCTCTTGCGCTCACTAGGGTTGTTGCTTGCCACATGGCAGACGTCTCTCTATTGATGCAGCTGGCTCAAGAGTGAAGTATGAGTCCAAATTCAAATCGAGCGATGTACAACCGTTGATGTACACTACCATCAGCCTGGTACACAGGACCTTCCAAAGGCCTCTGCCACAATCACCATAATTGAGAAATCATACTGCACACGCACCAACACTTCTCATTAAGTGACCCTCACCATTGAATGTATTACTGCCTGAAGATCTATGGCTCATTTCAGAGTTATTTTTACTGTAAGGCGATGTCCCACTGTCTACACAGGCTGTCCTTGTAGCATTGTCTCCATAGCATTGCCCTAAAGCTTAGGTCCATACACAGAGACACATCACCTCAATTTATAACTCCTCTAAGCAGGCTCATTGCCCTTGCCAGACCTTTTGCCCAGCAGCTTAAACTGACACCCCTTGCAGGTGTATTTGAAGCTGGGCAGCTCCAAACTAGTCCTCCAGGGTCACATGGCTGTCTTCCTTCTCAACAGGCCTCTTCCTCTGCCAGAAATGGCCCTCAATTGGCACAAGAGCCTTGCTTCATTTTCACGCAGGTCCTTAACAACTCACCGACAAACTATATGTGGTGGGCAGTAAACTCCGCTCCGCCAGAGGAGTTCGCAGTGTTTTGCCCACTCTGATCTCTCCATGGAGCACGGAATTCAGCAAAAACTCTGCCAATTGCCGTCTGGCGAAGTTTTTCTCACGCAGGGCTCATCAACGTTAAGTTGGTGAGCGTGAGCGAAAAAAACGAGTGCTAGACCGCCTCCTGGCAAATTTCTCAACGTGGACAGTCACAGCAGTTCGCTACTGCTCACAGTGAGAAAGTTGCTGCTCGCATTGCAAAAGCTGCAGCTTGAGTAGAAAATCTATTCGAGAAGCAGAAAGAAGCAGCACCCTCTGACGCACTGCGTTGTGCCGTTCGCAGCTGATTTCAGAGCGTGGGGCAAGCTCCCGGAGCTAAAAATCAGCACAAGCAGCACCACAAACTGGAATTCTGCCGCTCGCAGAATTCCGCTTAATCTCACTGGGTTTTTAGGTAACTCCGTGGAATTCCGCGGAGTAAAAATCTGTGAGTTCCACCCACCCCTACAAAATATTGAAGTGAAAAAGCAAGACCTTCCTACATGAGTCTGCAGCCATTGAGGTAAAGGTAGAAAGTAAGTTCTTTATTACATGTCAGACCTTTAGGATACAGCAACAGCAAGTAGGTCCTCTCAGGGCTCCATCCTCTCTTTAGCTGTCCCTGTCTCCCAGCTCCCACTCCAGACCACACACTAGCATTCTATTACATAATTTACTCTTAGCTTTCCTAACCCCACCTCACATATACAGGGAATGGGGAAAACACAGAAGATACTACACACATGCATGCATCTTGAATATTTTTGCTTTTTAGTTATGATAATAACCAATATAAGAAGACATCCATGCCTGCCACACATGCACAAATATGCGGGCCATCTTAGGATGAATTTATTATAAAGGAAAAGCATTCTAGGGCAGCAACCCAAAAATGACGAATTGAAGGAGCCTCTGGAACCCTGGTTGTTGTAGTTTCAGCGGTAAAGCAGTTCCTGCCTCTACCTGCCCTGGTGAAAACACGTTGCGAGAAAACTTTTGTCAATGACTGCTAAGCTTTATCAAGCAATGCAAAGGTCGACACATATTTACCAAGTTCTTTGATAAAAAGAATCTCTGAACAAGAGACCCTCCACCTTTATGCCGGGATCCATAGACGCAAGGTTGACAAGTTTGGGGTCCAATTTTAACAAGAGTCCCTTACCGCATTCATGGGTCAAAGCGGAGTTTGCATTGCCAAGCAAGTAAAAGTTTTGTTGTACCCACAGAGAGAGGTCGTTGGGATCAATGGGAGAATTGTCCAGCCTTGCAGAGTCCGCCAAATCAAAAAATCAATGAGAAATGACGATAGGAGACAAAAAGTGCTTTCATTTTGATTTACATTTGGAAGAAGACGATTGTAAATTAGTATTATTTTTATTTTGTTTATTCCCCTCCTGAGCAGGAGGCCTGGGAGGAACCACGTCCTCTGTCAGTGTGAGGAAACCTCACCGGTCAATAGCGCAGCATTATCAATCATTTTGGATTTCACACTAGCCACAGGTAGAAACCCCATTGCCTTGCACTTTCTGCTTTCCCCGCAGGTTGGGCCTGAATCGTCTTTGACATCAAGTTAAGGATTGAATTTTCTATATTTTTGGTGACTTTATCCATAGAGGCTGCAACAGCCTGCTCCACTGAAGCCTGGATAAATGCATTCAAATTGTCTTTGAGGAAATCATCCTCATCATTATTTTCATGGAAAATGGGAGAACTATCTATCTCCATAATTAGAACTAAAGGACAAAATATATGGAGAAAATATATAACTGAGAAATAAGGGGTTAAGGATAAGGAAGGCAGTGAGGAGAAAACCCAAGCCCCTCTTATGGGAGTACCCCGAATGCCAGAAAGAGCTGGATGGAGGCAGGAATAGAGGCCGCGCCCCTAAAAGAATTCAGACGCTCAATACACGTCGGAGCTTCGAAGGAGACACATGACTAGAGGAGCGGTTAGCCTCGCGGAAGGGAGGAAGCACAAATACGATACACAGAGAGAGAAAAACTCAGCATGAACTGTTGACACACTTTTCGGACTGCAATAAAATGGCAACCGCGGTCAGAGACATGTCGGCGTGTGAGGGGAGACAGCACTCGTGGACAATGTGGCAATATGCCGACTGAGACAAACAACAAACTGGCAACACTAACAAATGGCAACCACAAAAGCCAATAAAGTAAGTGAAAATTAACACAAACAATGCATGTAATAGCGAGAGAAGTAATCTGCAAATACTTATCTTGACTGCGAGCAGCAAGAAAAGAGGAATGCTCGCTGTCAAGCTAGGTATTATAGGTGTTGCTAGGTTGCCATTGGCTGTTTAAGTGTACTACATTCTTTATCCCATTGGCTGTGGTTCCTAAGCCTTATGGGATTTGTAGTTTTCTTATATATCTTGACTGCTGCTCTTAAAATACGGCAAGAATTTAAAGCATAATATGAGCCTCCGGTCTTGCAATAAAATGTAAATTTTTCCCCACTGCTAATCTATAGGTCTTGCACCCGTGACCTTCAGATTCACAGTAAAATAAAGGAGTGACTATTTACTGATAATCATCATTAATAAGGACTGTGAGGGGGGGCACGGACTCACTAACAATGCGGTGAGGAGAGTTGTGTAAGAAACATCCTGTGTGATCTGCGAAGAATTACCACTTATCAATTCATTTCCAAACCGTGCGCCATAATCACAAGATATCGCTCCTAGAACAACTTGACAACTAGAGCGTTTAGTCACCATACAAGATAGACGGCCTAAGAATTATTACATGAGCAGAAAGAGAGACACATGCCTAAAAATGTTTTCTCTTTCCCAAGGACCTGGTCAAAAACTTCATGCAGGGCCCAGCTTGGTGCATCTTCTGTTTAACCCACGTGTCAAGCGCTCTGGATTCAAAGGATGAAAACATTTGTTGTACAGGAAAGGAGATAAAAAGAACAAACTGCAGCTCAAAGATTTGCAACCATTGCCTTGTCATTATTAAACAGGCAGGCTTGCTTTAAAATCTATGAAATCATTTTGCAAGACAAGTGTTGGGCTCTGACAAAAGATGCAGGGCCTGCAGCATCAATCAATCAATATTCTTTATTCCGCTATGATTAAATAGCATAAAAAGGCATATTAAATGCAAATTTACATACATTAGAAGTAAAAAAGTACAATAAAAAATATTAATATGATATTAAAATTCCATTAAAAAAGACTTCCATAAAATGCTCCCAGAGATAATGTAAAATCGGGGGACAGGTACAATTATTGACAGAATGAACAATCAATTCAATCTTCAGTCTGATGGTCGAGATCTCCTGCTCCTCAAAGAGGACAAAAACATTAATGCTCGGCAAAAACATGTTAAAGGGTCAATCAGCATTTGCATCGAATGTAAAGCGGGCGGCATTGTCTGCAGTTATGTTTGCGAATAAGTGTGAGGATATATCTTTTCCTTTGCATGTGGTAAAAACTGCAGAAAAATATAAAATGTAGGTCTGTTTGAGGGGATGTGCATCACAGGGACAAGCTGGAAGATCGTCTATAGTATGGGTGTTAGTGGGGTGGCCTAACATCAGCGAGAAATAATGTAATCTGAATCTCAGTAGGATGTATCGATGTTGGGAATTTGTGACAAAATTTAAATAGGAGTGTATATCTGTTGGCAATGTGGGGGCTCTGAGATATAGCCTCACCGTGGGTTATTACGATTAGACTTACCAATTTAGAAAAGAAGATTCCCTTTATTTTTGTCTTAGATATTGTCACACAGCTATGTGGGTTCTCAAATAACTCCCGCAATCCCATAGATCTCAAGGTGTCCCTGATATATTGTAGCCATGTGAGCTTGTGTGGCTTATCAAGTTTCAGACAATCCTTCAGGATGTTCTGTGTAAGGGTAACTGTCTCTCTTCTCCAAACTGAATGCCACAACAAGATCGGTGCTATACGGATGTAATCTGTGATGTATGCTATGCCCAGAACAGTGTGGCAATTATAATTAGAGCAGCTTCGGGGGAGGGCTACTAGCCTCTTAAGAAAACCGTCCTCCGTTCGTTGGAGGGGAGCTATGTCCACCGTTCCCCATACGCCAGCCCCAAATGTGGCAACGGAGACGGATTTGACCAGATACACCTTTTTTATTGCCTCTATCGGTTTAGAAACAAATTTCTTTGTAAACCTAAAGATGGCCAGTTGGAGGGCTCTGTTGGCTACCATATTGGTCCATGTGTTCTTTCTATCAAATAGAATCCCTAGATAGGAAAAGGAATCTACCACCCCCATCTCATTACCCTCTATATAAAATTTTGGGGGATTCTTCGGTCTTACCCCCGCCACTAATACAAAAGATTTCTGTTCATTTACCCGAAGATCCAAATTTTTCATAAATTTCGTGTACTCCACTATGAGTTTCTGCAGTGCGATTCCTGTACGGGCTATTAGCACTGCATCATCTGCATAGAGGAGCATCGGAATAAGTGCCAAATTCACTAGGGGAGACAGAGCTGCTTCCACTCCGTTAGTGTAAATAGAGAACAGGAAAGGCGCAAGAACGCACCCCTGCCTGACCCCGCGCTGAATAGAGAATTGGTTTGTATATTCCCTGTTCCTGCCATTCCGTACACACGGGCCGTCACTTGTGAGTACATCTGTAGTATAAATGTTATTATGGTATCATCTATTCCCATGCCTTCCATGACTGACCATAACTTGGAGCGAGAGACACAGCCAAAGGTGGCTGATAGGTCCATGAATGCCATATAAACCTGACCCTTCTTAGCCGCCGTGCATTTTAAAATAATCAGACTCAGATTGAGACATTGGTCCAATGTCCCTTTCCCTTTTTTAAAACCGTACTGCGAGGGTATAAGTATGTCCCTTTCCCGGGCCCAGTCCTCCAATCTATTCAGTAATAGACGACCCATCAGCTTTGCTGTACCATCCAATAAGGAAATTGGCCTGTAGTTTTGGGGCAGGGCCTTGTCGCCTTTTTAATAGATGGGGATTATTACTGACTTTTTCCAGGAAAGTGGGGGCCCTGTCTTGGCTATGAAGTTCAGAACATTAGTCAATACTGGTGCCCATAGATCTTGATTATCTAGGAAAAAATCTATAGGAATCCCATCCGGTCCCAGGGCCTAGGTAGTGCGACAGTGCTCCAGCATAATGTGCCCCTGCCCTCCCCTGGTACGGCCATGCATAGAGGACGAAGTGAGCCAAAAGGACCGACAGGGGGCACTAATATGACCATTGCTAATCTATTATGTTAGCTGAAAACTAAAAAGGAACATGGGTTTAGAACACAGTGCTTTATAACAGCTGTACCATTGGTACTCCAGAGATTTCATGAAAGGGGTACGGAAAGCCCTATATAAATATTAATACAATCCCACTAAATGACACCCTGTTTAAAGGAAAAGCTTGTCAGTAACTATATATTGGCCTTTAAATTTTATGGGAAAAGTCTTCCTCCAAACCATTTTTTGCAAGAATCTTCACCCGCAGGTGAATTTTTGCGAAGTTAAAAAGCAATTCAAGTAGATAGAATTGCTCTGTAGGTTTACGCTTTGCATGATTTCACATTTCAATTAGAGGGAGCTAATGTGCATGGGAGGAAACAAGAAGCTGCCGAGGAGTGAGGCAGGGTATTTGATGCATTCAATAAAGTATGAATTGTGAAGTCCGCTGTAACTAGGATGACCCTAACTGGACTTCCTCGATGACCCCCTCACATGTCACTCAAGGGGGTTGCTGGAGGGGTAATGATGCATCAGAGTGAAAAGAGTGTGTGTGTGTGTGTGTGTGTGTGTGAGTGTGTGTGTGTGCGTGTGTGTGTGTGTGTGTAAACTTGGGGGGGGGGCCACGCCACAGCAGGCCCCGATCACCAACACACTCTCAATGTTGGCCGCTCTTCAAAATGGCCGTCACCCAAAATGTCTGCCTTTGTTGAACTTGAGTTTCTTTGTGAGGATAAATTTTTCACTCTCAGTCCAGACATTCCCAAACTGCACCACAGGATGAATGCTTCTGTCCTCAATTTGCACCTTCCCTTTGGGTCGGAGTGCAATGCGGCAGTGTATAACCACATTGTTGACAGCGAGGGCATTCGAGGGCGTGGTGGAAACAAGGGAGCTCTCCTAACACGGCAGGGTAAAAGAGATGCCATTAACACAACTTCTTCAGGTGTCTCTTTTATTCGCGGAAAGGCCAGTCGATGCCCCAGCTACAAACACTGTTTTGTCTATTTATCCGCTGACCCGCAGGCAGTAGAATCCCGCCACTGTTCATCGGAGACGCGCGAGCCCAGATAACGAGATCTTCCCAGGATGCAAGGAAGGGCCTACTTTGTGAAAGTCTTTTGACTGAGGGTCATTAGGCAGAGATAGTGGTCTTGATCGCTTGGTGCTCCCTTGTCCTGTTGGCCTACCTTCCCATCGCGCAACAGTAGGAAGATTCAGTCACCTTGTAGGCTTGCCTTTCCACCCCTGTCCTTCCAAATGGAGCTGCAAAAAAAAACCTGTTTCAACAGGTTGTATCAGATAGGATCATTCAGCAGGGCCTCCCTGCTTTGTGCTGCACCTTTGTTTTCATCGCTCCGCCACAGTCCATCCAATTTGGTTTTTCTGGACGAAACAGATTACAAGCCCATGTGGCGGGGCGGGGGAATGGAGGCGTTGACAGGGCGCACAAAGAGGGCACCACTTTCAGCATAATGACTGCTATTCTGGCCTTCCACTGGGACCCCTGGGGGCCACAGAACTGCAGATGTCTTTCAGGCTTGGTCCAGCTCTTCTGCGCTGTTTTTTCTGAGCACGTCTGCAAAGGGTGGATGACGCGCGACGCATTTACAGCCATCCCCACCCCACTGTCCATCGCCGTAGGCGCTCTCAATTTTTGGGCAGTAGCATCCGCTCCGTTCTTCAAATACACCACTAAAAATGAATGTGCAATATTTCCTGATATTTGTAATTCAGATCCTCTGTTGGGAATTTGCAGGATTAAACTGAATATAATGTATTAAGCTCAGAAGTTTAATTAGATAGACTGATAAAATGTAGCACCTGCGAATGCAACTTTGACATCCAGAAATAAAGAAATAAAAAATAAATAAAGCAATAAATTAGCAGATCAAAGTATTGGGGCTCATTTGTTTCACTTTCCTATCACCACAGAGGGATGTATTCATGTGCACAAGGCAGGGTTGTGTACAGTCGCCCTGAGTACCTTGGGGCTCATTTGTTTCACTTTCCTATCACCACAGAGGGATGTATTCATGTGCACAAGGCAGGGTTGTGTACAGTCGCCCTGAGTACCTTGGGGCTCATTTGTTTCACTTTCCTATCACCACAGAGGGATGTATTCATGTGCACAAGGCAGGGTTGTGTACAGTCGCCCTGAGTCCCTTGGAGCTCATTTGTTTCACTTTCCTATCACCACAGAGGGATGTGTTCATGTGCACAAGGCAGGGTTGTGTACAGTCGCCCTGAGTACCTTGGGGCTCATTTGTTTCACTTTCCTATCACCACAGAGGGATGTGTTCATGTGCACAAGGCAGGGTTGTGTACAGTCGCCCTGAGTACCTTGGGGCTCATTTGTTTCACTTTCCTATCACCACAGAGGGATGCATTCATGTGCACAAGGCAGGGTTGTGTACAGTCGCCCTGAGTACCTTGGGGCTCATTTGTTTCACTTTCCTATCACCACAGAGGGATGTATTCATGTGCACAAGGCAGGGTTGTGTACAGTCGCCCTGAGTACCTTGGGGCTCATTTGTTTCACTTTCCTATCACCACAGAGGGATGTGTTCATGTGCACAAGGCAGGGTTGTGTACAGTCGCCCTGAGTCCCTTGGAGTACTCTCTGAGCTCGATCAACACACAGCCTTAGCACGTGTAGGTCAGATTTAAATGTCTCCATTTAGGAGTGGAAACTATTCACACAAGGTGACCTCATTCCACGCATATCCAATGTTACCCTACAACGTGGTGATATGTTGTATGAGTGAGTCCCACTAAGAGGGTGGGAATTGGACGTTTCATGGCAGGGTTACCCTTTAAAGTTTGGGAACACCCACTTGAGGAATTGTGGGAATTCTCAAACTCCTAACCCCTTCCCACCCCGATAGCGCTGGAAAAGTAAATCCCTTTCCAGGGTGAGAATAGGAAGAGAACACACTAATAAAAGGTCGGGCTGCAGAGGAGGGTGTTTCTGCAGAGGAAAAATATTATTCCACATGAAGAAATCCGTTGCACTAAAAATAAAAAAGCTGCCGTTGTGCAAAGACAATCGGATTTTCCCACACGCACATGTACTACTTGTACAATAACATGCTGAAATGCATTCACATTTATGCAGTGCAGCATCGACAAAAAACACACCCTTTGAGCAGCATTGGACAACATTTTTAAAAAGAAAAAAATTGGTGCAATGATGTTGCTAACACAGTTGCATCAATCGAAAACACCAAGTGGGTGACGGTGCATGCGTGCACCAAGTGGGTGAGAGTGCATGCGTGCACCAAGTGGGTGAGAGTGCATGCGTGCACCAAGTGGGTGACAGTGCATGCGTGCACCTACAAAACGACATGGGCATCTCTTTTTTAGAATTTCTGGCGCGAGTTAGTTCGACAAATAAAAATAATGAATTGCAACCAGTTCGAAATAGCTTTTTTAAGAAATGGGGTTAAGCATCAGTTTGCTGTCCCACCCTGCCAAAAATAGAAATATATTAAAAAGTAGGATAGCAGGGGTAGAGGTGGGTAGAGCAGGAGCACGTGAAAGGAAACAGTGGGGAGCGTAGGGTAGAATAAAATAAAAATAAAGGTGGGTGGTGGGAGCGTGATTAATTTGTAAAATAACAAGTGCCAGGGCTCTCGTCAGGAGGCCACTGCAGCCCTACATCTATCCATCCACTCTGCTATCCATCCTTCCATCCACTCTGCCATTCATCTATCCATCCACTCTGCTATCCATCCATCCTTCCATCTATCCACTATGCCATTATCCATCCATCAACTCTGCCATCTATCCATCCATCCATCAACCCATTCTGCCATCTAACGTCCACTTTGACATGTATCCATCCATCCACTGTCATCCATCCTTCCATGCACTCAGCCATCCTTCCTCCCATGCAGTCTGCCATGCATCCACCCATCCACTCTGCCATGCATCCACTCTGCCATGCATTCATCCATTCACTCTGCTACTCATCTATCCATCCACGCTGCTATCCATCCATCCTTCCGTCTATCCACTATGCCATTATCCATCCATCAACTCTGCCATCTATCCATCCATCCATCAACCCATTCTGCCATCTAACGTCCACTCTGACATGTATCCATCCATCCACTGTCATCCATCCTTCCATGCACTCAGCCATCCTTCCTCCAATGCAGTCTGCCATGCATTCATCCATCCACTCTGCCATGCATCCACTCTGCCATCCATCCACTCTGCCATGCATCCACCAATCCACTCTGCCATGGATCCACCCATCCACTCTGCCATCATCCATCCACCCTCTCATCCCATCCATCAGGGGCTGATGTGTCCACTACAGGGATCTGTGACCCTCGATACATTCATGGAGGGGCCACTCGGACTTTCATGCTCCCAGGGTGTGGTGACTCAGGGGCTGATTTGTCCACTGCGGGGATCTGTGCTCGACCCCCTGATAACAGATACATTCATGGCGGGGTCACTCAGCCTTTCATTCTCCCAGGGTGTGGTGGCTCAGCGAGCTGAGGTGTCCACTGCAGGGATCTGTGGCCCTCGATATATTCACGGCGGGGCCACTGAGAGCCTTTCATTCTCCCAGGGTTTGGTGGCTCAGGGGCTGATGTGTCCACTGCAGGAATCTGTGACCTCGATATATTCACGGCGGGGCCACTGAGAGCCTTTCATTCTCCCAGGCAGTGGTGGCTCGGGGGCTGATGTGTCCACTGCAGGGATCTGTGCTTGCCCCCCTGGTAAAGGATACAGTAATGGCCCTTCATTCTCCCGAGGTCGCACAAACGAGCGCCATTAAGTTGAGGAACAATATATATCTGTTAACGCTGCGCCTCTGCCCCGCCCCCTTGCCCTGGGTTACCAAATGGCCTTGGGCTGCACTTCTGAACACCATCGTGTTTTATTTTGAGTTTGTCTCTTTTTGGAGTGCCCTGAAATGCGTTCTTATAACTTGGGGGCTAGACTGCTCTATATAAACACGCGAATAAATTAAGAAATACCTTTAAATGTGATTTATGGCGGCGCATTGTTCATCTGAATACAGAATATTGTTCTCTCTTTTTATATGTGCTTGCATGGCGTGGCCTCCGCGTGCCAAAATCACAAATCAATTCCGATTCTAAAGCAACCAGTAGGTGCCTCGAAGCTAAATTAAAGGCTGCGGAAATACATCTTTTATTGTCGTAAATTGCTCCTGTTTTGCACGTTAACATGAGCCAAGGGTATTTTCTTCTCGGAGTGGAGCACGGTTTGCATTTTTTTGTTTTTTAGACTAACAAAGAGACGCTAGAGTTTGTGGTGCACTTCTGGAACCAGTGAAGCACACGCAGACGTTGTAGTGAGTTATTATAAAGTGTTCTGATGATGTTGCAATCAGAGCCAGAACAACATTAAGGCCACTGCGGGATACTGTCTGGGGATACTAGCTAAAAAAAAGCCACAGCAGTGCACCACAATGCAAGAGATAACCTCAGAAAAGCCGTTGCTAAGGGTGAGGGCCCACAAATCCTTACAGCAGTGCTGGTTGGGTGAGATCTGGCTTAGTGGCTAGAGATGCAGGCCTTGGAGTCTGTGAACCCATGTTTGAATCCTGTCCTCGGCGCGTGGGTAAACATTGGTGATTCTGGGCAAATCAATGAATCTCCCTGTGCATAAAACAATGTGAAATTAAATATAATTTCCACCTGATCTGTAAGATCACCTCACCCTCCCTCTCCCCCCGCAATTAAGGTACAGTGCCTCCTATCTAGGTTAGCACTATATACATACATGTTTAAAAAAGAGATGGCTTTGGAGGGTGTTTTTGATTTGGAGAATGGTATTTTGAGGCCATGCACTAACCACAAGAACTGCGGGTGGCACGTGTCACAGGAAAACTGCGGAATCATATTATTTTCATTTGACAACTGTTGTCAGATGAAGACAGTTATGAGGGTATTGTGTTCAATGCCTAGATATGTATAATTCCCTAATTAGTATTACAGCTCAAATACCTGGTGTCTGATCCTAGCGAGCATGTGAAACCAGAATACCAATTTACTGTCACTTTGCAGTGTGAAAACCTCATCCTTGCATCAGGAAGGCATACATTAGAGACATAGCTTCCATTGGTGCAGCAGGTGTAGTTGCACCGGGGCCCGGAGGCTGAGGGGCCCACTGAGCCTTCCTTCCTTGCACTAGGACCCATGACACATTTAGCCTCATATATTTTTCAATTGTTTCAATATTTTACGGAGTTTTTACTGACGGTACTTGTATCTTTGTAAACACTATGGGTCCGATTCATAAAGGTTTTCCCCAACACGGACATTTTGCAACTTCACGAAGCCTCTTGATTGTGCATGCAGAGATGCCATCCACTTGCACTGATTTCCTACAACATATGTTATGTTAGGTCAATTTGTATGGCGCAACTTATCACCCGTGAGCGTATCCAGGTGCTGGCGCAGGAACGAAGGTTGAGCCGAGCTCCTAGTTGAATAGCCCAGTCTTCAGTTTCTTGCGAACTCTGAGTAGTGAAGGGGCAGTCCTGATGTGTTGGGGGAGTTGATTCCAGGTCTTGGCGGTGATGTAGGAGAAGGATTGCTCTCCTGACTTGCTTGTGCTGATGCGGGGGACACGTGCGAGGGCGACTGAGGCTGAGCGTAGCTGTCTGGTTGGATGGTAGAGTTGAAGTCAGTCGTTGAGGTACGCAGGTCCAGTGTTGTGGAGGGCTTTGTAGGTATGGACGAGCAGCTTGACTTGGCATCGTTTCTGGATGTGTAGCCAGTGTAGTTCTGTGAGGTAGGGAGTGATGTGAGCACCTCTGGGGACATCTAGGAAGAGTCTTGCGGCAGTGTTTTGGGTGGTCTGGAGTCTTTGCGTAAGCTGGTTGGAGATGCCGACGTAGAGCCCGTTGCCTTAGTGAAGTTTGCTGCTTATGAGGGCCTGGGTGACAGCGCATCTTGTGTGCATGGGGAGCCATTTGAAAATCTTGCAAAGCATTCTGAGAAGGAGGCAGCAGGATGCGGTCACAGCGTTAATATGTTTATTGGTCATGAGTTTGTCCTCTAGGATGATGCAGAGTTTCTGGTGTGGTCTGTAGGGATGGTTGTGCGTCCCAGTTTGGCTGAGCACCAGGAGGAGTCGCATAGGAAGCTCCTGTTTCTGAAGATCAGAATTTCCGTTTTTTCCGCGTCGAGTTTTAGGCAGTTCTTCCTCATCCAGTTGGCCACGTTGGTCATGCAGGAGGTCAAATTGGTCCTGGTGGTGTTGTTCTCGTCGGTGAGGGAGAGGGAGAGGATAAGCTGTGCGTCGTGGGCGTCGGAGACAATTTTGATGTCGTGGGCTCTTAGCATGTGGGCGAGGGGTGCCATGCACACGTAAAAAAGAGTTGGGCTAAGGGAGGATCTTATGGGGACGCCACAGATGAGCTTCTTGGGTTTGGAGGTGTAAGGGGGAGTTTGATTCTTTGTGTTCTTTTGGAGAGGAAGGAGGTGATCCACCTCAGGGCGGGTCGTTGAATTCCTGAGTCATGAAGTCTAGTGATGAGGGTGCTGTGGGATACGGTGTCCCTAGCCACTGAGAAGTCGCTGGGGATAAGGGTGGCGGTTCCTCCCTGTCCACGATGGTCTGAATGTCATCTGTTGCTGCCAAGAGGGTGGTTTCCATGCTGTGGTCTCTGTGGAATCTGTACTGAGCGAGTGACAGGAGGTGGTGCTGTTCTAAGCGGGAGGAGAGTTGCCTGTTGATCTCTTTCTCCATGACTTTGGACGAGAATGGTAGTAGCGAGATGGGTCTCTAGTTGCTGAGTTCTTCTGGGTCTGCAGAGGGTTTTTTCAGGAGAGCTGTGACCTCTGTGTGTTTCCAGTTATCTGGGAAGGTTCAGCTAAGGGTGGAGGTGTTGAGAATGGTGGTGAGGTTTGTGGCTGATCAGTGTTCTTCCCAAGTTGAAGATGTGGTGAGGGCAGGGGTCAGGGAGGGACCTTGAATGGATCGTCTTCATAATTTCGCCAGTGTCTTCTGTGGTGAAGGAGCTCCAGTTCGTTAGTTGATGGACCTTATTGGTGGTGGTGGGTAGTTTCCCAGTGTGGTCTTCTGCGGTGGGTTGAGGAGGGAAGTTAAATTAGATCTTGAGTATTTTGTTATAGATGAAGTCGGAGAGGCTGTTGCAGAGGTCCTGCGAGGGGATAACGGTGTTGGTGGTAGCCCTTGAGGTGGAGAATTCTCTGACAATGTTGCAAAGTTATTTGCTGGAGTTAGAGCAGGATTCCAGTCTCAGTACAAGGACTGCTTTCATGGCTTCTTTGATCTGGGCATGATACCTTGTTAGTGCGGATTTGTAAGTGTATCTTGAGCTGCTGTCTTGGCTGGTTCTCCATCATTCCTCTAGTTGCTTACAGTGACGTTTGGAGTTTCTTAGATCTCCCGTGCACCAGCAGGCTTGAGCGTTAGTTCTTGCTTGCCTAATTTTCCTCAGGGGAGCCAGTGTGTTTGCGCAGTCTGAGATCCAGTTAAATGAGGTTAAGTTGTTCTGTAGTTTGCCGGTGAGGATAGGCTGGTTGAATCTGAGGGTGTAGGTCTAGTTTTCCTCTGCTATTTTGTTACATTTAGTTTTGAAGTTGCTGGCTGCCTTTGGCTTGCTGGAGTGGGGTATGTTGATGTGGAAGTGTATAGTTGAGTGGTCCGTCCATATGAGCGGGGTGAGGTGGCTGAAGGTGATTTTGTTGCTGGCTGCGAAGACTGGTTCATGTTTGTGTCCTACGTTGTTAGTCGGACCTCAGATAAGCTGTGTGAGTCCGATGTTGTTGAGGCTCTCGAAAAGGGCGGTGGAGTTGAGGTCCCTTGGGTTGCCGAGTTGAAGGTTGAGGTCGCCAAGCAGTAGGAAGTCATTGGATCTGATGGCAAAGGGAGAGATGAAGTTGGTGGTCCTGGTGGTCGGTAAGTGAGGGCGACAGATATGGTCGTGGCGTGTCTGACTTGCACTCAGAAATGCATGTGCTCCATCAATGTGGTGTGCTCGTCCGTAAAGGTGGTGCAGGTGATGGTGTCTTGTCGGGTGATCGCGAGACCTCCTCTGGGTTTGAGGTGCCTGTCTTGTCGGGCGATCCTGTAGCCAGGAGGGATGGCCTCAATGATGACAGGGGTGGATGATAGGTTAAGGCAGGTTTCTGTGAGAAAAATACTGTCTGATGAGTGTTTGTAGACGAGGTCTCAGACTTCGGTGGTGTGCTTGCAGTGAGATCTGTTATTGAGGAGCATGCATTCGATACAGAGCAAGGTGTGAATGGGGGGTTGTGTGGGAGTGATACAGAATGAGAAGGGGCAATGAGTGCATGAGAAAAGTCCTACTGTGGTGAGGTGTGGAGTGGGGGCAGCAGTCCTGGCAGCATCCGGTGTTGAGTGCTTGCAAGTCGGAGAAGGTTTAGCGGTGGTGGTCGGACAGATCAGGGTTTGTGACACTGGGCACAGTCCAGGCGCAGACGGAATTACCTTTGGTTCATCCACTGTGTGAACCTACTTTGCAGGAGTGCAGCCCCTGCCATTAAGTAGGTCCTAGGACCTTGGATGCAGAAGTGACACGTAGACCATGATTGTGAGTGCCTTCGGATGGTGGTGAGGGAGTATTTATCACAAGTGGACATATCATGACCCCAGGGGCATTTAAACCCTAAGGTCTTTTCTGGACCATCTCCTAATCTGGATGACCAGATTTCCACGTTGACCAAATCATAGTCAATCTGAATTCTTGTCTTTGACTCACTCCCCAGCCCGCTTTCTATACCAGCCTGGCTCTCAAACCTTAAAGATCTGGATTTTTTTCCCTCAGCAAAATCTCTGCGCTTCACCTTGGATCAGAACGTCATCATGTTGATACATATCTCTAAACTGACTAAAATCACCAAAATCCAACTCCATCATCTAAGAAAATGGAAGCCGTCCATCCCACCAGAAGACTGCAGATCCACCATCCAATCATTTGTCCTCTCACACCTCAATGGGGAAAATGCTTTGCTCGCAGGTCTGAACAAAAACGCGCAAGCTCCTATCAGAGCTGCCCTATCCTAATATCAGAAGAGCCGAGAGGTCAGACCACGTCACTCTCACATTGAACGATCGGCTCCCCCTGGAAGACAGAGTCCCATAGAAGACAGCATGCTTAAACTGCAAAGTTCTCGAGTTAGGAAGACCCTCTTGCCTAAAAGACAAACTGCTGCTCACATTAGAAGAAGAAAACACCAGGAATAAATCTTAAATTCTGCTGGAGATCCCAAAAGAAATGAAAACAAAACTTAGCCAAAGATTCTCTTGTCTCGCATTGAGAATCAGAAACAATCCCCCTGAACAGATCCCTACTCTCCTTCGAAGGAAAACTAAAAACCCACTTATTCAGAGCAACACTTTTAGTCTCTTGATATCTCTTACCGGAGCTCATCTTGTCTACATTATCTCTTCCCCCTTCCCCTGGCTATACTCAAATGAGGTTTAATTATTCACCACATTGTATTTCTTGCTAATGGTAAAGCGCTCTGCTGCCCACATGTCTAGGTTTGTGCTATATAATTATTTCTAATAAATACGTATATTTACCCAGTTTGCTAAATACCTCCTTAATTGTGAATTCCACGAAAATTGAGAATTCCTTGTGGAATTTGATCATTTCGCACCAAGTTCCGCATGCAACGGAGTTTATCTCGCGTGCTTTCCCCTGGTAAAGTACAGGAGCGCGGGGGATGCGCGAATATTGGAATTCTGATATGCACAGTAAAGAGAGTTAAACTAGACATCGTAAATCTGTCACCTACTTGTAATGTGGCGTAGACGAGGAGGAGTGCGCGCTCCCGGAGGAGCTTCTGATGAATTGTAAAAAAAAAAGTTCAAAGGAGGAGAAAACCTGCACTTTTATAACTTTCCTCTCTGCACAATTCCATTTCCGCCTGAATAAACCAAGTGTAACTGCGGAAGAAAGAGTGAAGAATGCAAAGAAATATCTCATTTTCAGAGAGCAGCTGTTGTAAAAAAAGACTTGATAAGAAAAACTGATGAACTTTCGAAGGAAAAAAGACAATAGAACATTTCAAAACTTGACAATTTTTCTGACGTGCAGACTGTGTATTGCAGATACTTTACTCTCTCGGGGGGTAGGAAAGCTGGTGGATGTCAGGAACTCACACACTCACTACATATTACCCTGTGTGAATTGTTGTTTTCACAAGCTGTGCACTGCCACACCAGAAGGTTACGGGAATCCAGTTGTCATATGTAAATCACCCCTACACTCAGTTGTAGGGTGCATGTCATGGGAGGGATTCACAAAGCCATGTGAAGGTCACAGGGGTGAATATCCAGGCAAAATTAACAACACATTTTCTGGGATTAGTTGTGGTTTAATTCACGCTTGGTTTAGTGTTCTTGTGGTTTGCAAAGTTTGCTTCCAGGAGACAGCCTGTGGTGCTATTGGAAATTCATAAGGCGGGCCTCATTACGAGATGACTGCTAATCGGTTCGGAAATTCCACATCTGGCAAATCCCCATAGTGTTGAGTACAAAATGGCAAATTGTGTCCTAAAAACGAGAAGGCGCGTGTTTTCCCACAAAACGTGTACTCCCAGTACAGTCCAGTTTGACGAGTAACTCCTGTTAGCGTCTGAATTTGTATTTACAAGAAACTTACAATGATGGATTTAGGAAAAACCCACAATGACGTAATAAATCCTCTAAGCCTGTAGTAAAACGGAACTACTCACAGAAAATGCTTTGTGAATTGGGCTCATAAGTTTACAAGCCTCTCTCTGTTTCCGCCACTAAACCTCCGCTCCCAATGTAGTCTGTTCCTTGTCAGAATCCAGGCAGCGCTACATGGTGCACAGAGTCAGTCCACGCGGCCGACTGAACTCCCCTTCTCATGGGCTCTGTTTGTTTGGACATCACGCCCGACCTCTTAAATGGGATTAATGAACCCGGAGAAGGGCCCGTGGATCTCCCGCCGAGGTGGACACAGGGTCCCGACCTTCGCCGCGTGAACTCCATGCCAGTAATGTGTCCCCTCCGAGGCCGCACTCTTTATTGTGCCCTAATCCCCGAGGGCAAGAAAACAACATTCCGCTTTCATTCCGGCCCCGTGGTGTTCCTGTCTAGCAGCAGGAGGCTTCGGTGAGCGCGGCGGCCTGCACAAGCACCGGGGTCTGGAGGCTTGAAGGGGCGTTCATCATGTGGGATGTCGGGTCTCTGCTTTGTAGGAGATGCACTTTTAGAGATGCCACCTCTAATAGCAGCCTATAGCGCATATTCTTAGGTGTTCACTGTGGGTTTTGTTGTTGTGTATGACCAGTTTTACTTACAATTAGTATATCTCAAGTTTTTTTCTGGTTAGGGCAAGGGAAGAGCAACCAGTTAAGGTGGGTTTTACTTAGGGAGCAAGTGTTTCTCAATTAAAATCCTCTTCTGCTTATTTGGCAAAGGTACCCAGGTTCAACAAGGTCAGATTGGGAGGAAGGTCTTTTAGTTTTGCTGCTGCAAAGCTTTGGAACACACTCCCAATTGAAATCAGACAATGCAGTACCCTGTCCCTGTTCAGGAAAAGGATCAAAACGTGGTTGTTCCCCAGATAGTGATCCTGTCGTTCTTTTGAGCAATGTTTTTAGGTTCTGTCCTTCTTGCTTCACGTTGGTCTGCATACATGTATCTCTAGCGCCAGGGTACCCGTAGGGTGTTTGTTGCGCTCTATAAATGCTATATACAATACAATACAATACAATACAAAATATAAATGGACATTTGAATATATTTCCAGTGGTTTCCATCTGGAGTAATTAAGCATCACTGTTGGAAAACGAGGCAGTATCTGTGAGGCCTGCACAAATAACATGACTAGATATGTCCTTCACTGGGAACCAAACACCCCGTTGTAGCGCTTGACTCTCAGAGGGTAGCGTTGCAGAGCAGTCTAAGGCTTACTCAAGAGAGGTGGTGTGGGCTAGTAATCGCCATTTACCAGTACGCAGAAATAACACTCAATAATTGATTGTCCAGTCTGTACTTTGATTTATAAAAGGAAGAGTACATTTATTAAACACACACACACTACTCAATACTATGCAACAATTTACAAATATACATAAGCTATTGGAATTACTTTGTGACATTGCATAACATTCCCACCCTTCCCGCAGGGGGGTGGGGGCTAGTACCACCACTCCCATGTATGCACATCATCTTGCCCCCAATGCAGTAGGTTGACCATAACCTGGAGTGCGGGCCTTGCCCACTGGCACCATCCCAGTGGCGACCCACCCCGTTTATCTCAACAAGCATTTAAAATGGGCACACCTGCCCTGGTGACATATAACCCTGACTGAGCATCTAATACTGACCCTACAGTATACACCTCTACATCTTAGGGGCTAACAGTCTGGGTTGTTCTTCACCTAACGCAGCAGCAAGAATACATGTTTAAGCATCACTTAAAATGACAGTACTTATCGTAGCTGATAACCATTCTAATGCATTGCAATGAGAGCCCCTAAAAGGCATCACAGTTATAATCACAGGATTAAGCATATACAGCCAGACACCCTAGCAGGAATGTCCAGCAACATAACCCCACTTTGCTTTTAACTTCACATTACACATGTGACTTTCAGTCCCTCACTAGAAATAACATTGAAAAATGTACTTCTCGTGCAATTGCACCTCTTCACCTCCAGGGGATGCCCTTCTCCAAACATCCCCAGCTCAGACCTCCATACCTTGGTGCAGTCCCAAACGCACCCCCAGCTGTACAACAAAAGTTCCAACCCCAGAATGCTGTTGACCGAATGCTGAGCCCTTGAGGGGTTATTTCTATGGAGTCCCCAGAGACTTAGGGAGGGACTTTCCATTTTCGTGCTGGGGGAGACTGCGTTGCTCCTGCAGCTCCCCCTGCACCTTGGCACACATTTCGCTGTGACCCCATCCTCCTAGGGCCACCTTAAGCCGAGAAAAAGCTGCTTTCCTTTGCAGGCCGGTCCGGGCCTGCAAGGCATTATGGGGCGCTCTTCCCCCATCGTGTGCATTCTTGATGAGCGGCTCTCCGGCTGCTCCGGGTTGAGCCGCGCTGCCCGTGATGGTGGCCCTGCGCCGCATTAGCCTCTCGTAGAGGGGCCCGGCCCCACCCGGACCCCTCCTGTGCCAGGTAAGTGTTGCGTGGCTCGGGAAGCCCACCCCCGGCCGCTCTTCTCCTCTTGTCGGGGGCCCGGTCCCACCCGGGCACTCCGCCTTGCCTCCTCGTTGGAGAGCTGCTCGGGGACCCCACCCCCGGCGGCTCCCGCCGACTCCCCGACTGGCCAGCTCCCTCGCGTGCTGCCGCGGGACCCGGCACCTCTGTTTCGGTCTGGCCGCACCAGTGGGCAGACACGGAGACTCCTGCCGGTCCGGCTGGACCTCGGGGGAGTGCGACGGCACTCCCCCCGCCCTCCTCCTGCCACGGGGGAGTGCGGCAACACTCCCCCTCCTGCACGGGGCACACCGGGCCCGGAGTTGGGGTCCCGGGCCCCTCCCCCTTGGAAGTCTTCACGGGGAGCACGACGGCGCTCCCCGGCTTCGGCTTCGGGGCCCTGAGTTGGGATCCCGGGCCCCATGGCAATCTTCACGGGGAGCATGACGGCGCTCCCCGGCTTCCCTTCTTGGCGTCGGGGCCCGAGTTGGGATCCCGGGCCCCAGAGTCCTCTTCGCGGGGGGCGCAACGGTGCTCCCCGCCCTCAATTGTCGCCGGGGGCCAGGGTGGGCTCCTGGCACCCCTTTTGGGCCTCTTGACGGGGAGCGCGACGGCGCTCCACGACTTTGCTTTGTGTGGGGGCAGCCCCCGGGCCCTGACCCACCCCGGAAGCACATCTTGGACCGGTGGTGGAGCCCCACGCGCTTCGTCATCGGTCCTTCTGGGGGGCGTATCTCGACCCCCAGGCGGCCGATTTGCACCATTTTGGCCACTTCTTGCTCCTGGTGGCACGCCCCTGCCACTGGGAGCACTTTCCTTTGCCCTCCTGGTCTCAAGGAGGGTGAACTCAGCAGGGAGCTGTCTTCACTGGCTCCCTGCGCCAGCCTTTCACCTGGCTCTCCTCCTGGGCCTCTCTTCTCCTTGCGCAGAGGCCCAGGCTTCTGCTCACTGGTCCTGGTCTCCCCTTTTGGCGCAATTCAGGGTCCTGGGACAGTCAGGGGGTTCTTCTTTCCAACTGCCCATGGCGCCAGGCTCCAGCACCAGTCTTCCTCAGCAGACCCCGCCCCAGAGAGAGCTCCTCTTCCTGTGCCAGACCTTTTAAAAGAATTTGGAGGGGGCTGGCAGGAAGGCTCTGCTTGCCCTATCAGGCAGCGACACATCACCTTTCTGCCCCTGCTCCCTCCTTCCTGCCCAGGCCTCTGGGATAGTTCAAAATGGCGTCGTCCAGGGGTCTCATGCCACATGGTTTCTGAAAAGCCCCTTCCCCCCTTGCTGCCTCCTCTCCAGAGCAGCTTGGTGCCTGGCACCAGGTGACAGCTGCTGATGGATAACCTGTAGCTCCACCCACCTTTTCTGCCTTTTGGAGAGGAGACCTTCGCCCTTGGAATGCTTGCCGTGAAGGGCTAGGCCTCTGATGCTACAGTTTGGTTAGGAAGGTCATTAATCCAGCCTGGCAGGGTCACAACCAGCCAGGCTCTGGTTATGAGCTGAGTCAGAGGAATATGACATTTCTGGATGACCCACAAGCAGTACAGATATGGCTTTGGACTCAGCAGAATACTTCTTCTCACCTACGTTACAGTGGACTTTAGTGCGTGTCTGGAATTTGTAGGCCCTAGGGAAGTGAAACTATCCCGTGTGATCCCCATCCTCATAGGAGAATAATGGAGTGATCCTTCAGTGAAAACAGTAAAGCACACTGACTTTCCCTTACATGTTTCTTCCCATTGTACAAAGCCCATTCCATGTCACCACCCAGCTCTGCATAATTCCTGCCACACCATTCTATCTGTACCTGCTCCTGGGCTGCTCCTGGGCTGCGCACACCAGGACTCTTCCCTGCGCAGCCCCTACACATGTGCACATGCATGTACACACGTGTCTGCATGTAACCAGCCCGGTGCCCCTTACTCCGGCTGCAGCGCAGCGGCCTACTCTCACCAGGGGGACACCTGGTGAAAGAGACTTTCAGAATATTGAAAGAACTCAGCCAAAAGTCTGAGCTGAAATCTGCAGCCGCGCCCGTAGACTGCAATGTATTTCAGACCTTCTTTCTCCATAAGGACAGGGGCATCCTCTCTGAGATTGATAATACCCCTATCAATCAGGGCTCCTTGGTTCAGAACCAGGTCCCTCCCCTCCCCTGCAAGCAACTTACCACCTTCCCTAATTTAGATTCAGTCTCCCTGACATTACTGATGAATCATACCAAATCGGGCTCTCCTGCAGACCCCTACCCCCGAGGATCTTCCGAATGGCCCTTCCCGGGCTGGAAAGGCAGATCCTCGCTTTACTGAACAACTCCTTGGAGACTGGCTACTTACCCTCCAACCTGAAGGAGGCCAGAGTCACCCCCCTGTTAAAGAAACCAGGAGCAGACACTGCTAATCTCAAGAATTATAGGCCCATCTCCCAGCTCCCCTTCCTGGCAAAAGTTGTGGAACAACATGTCCTTAAGACACTTTCGTCTTTCTTGGAGGAACACCAGCTACTCCAAGCTCGACAGGCGGGCTTTAGAGCCCATCACAGTACTGAGCTGGTGATGCTGTCTGTACTCGATGAGCTCAGAATCATGGCTGACAATAAAAAACTGAGCGCCCTGATTTTATTAGATCTATCAGCGGCATTCGATACGGTCAGCCATCTACAACTGCTGGCCCGAATCACTGACTTGGGTATCTGTGGGCTGGCACACTGATGGCTAGAATCCTTCCTGTCAGGTCGGTCCCAGAGGATCCAGTTGGGTGAGCAGGTATCGTACAGGGGCACCCTCACCTGCGGCGTCCCCCAGGGCTCTGCACTGTCCCCGCTCCTCTTCAACATGTACCTACAGCCTCTGGTGGCGGCTCTAGCCCGCATGGACTGCCGAGTTTTCAACTACGCGGACGATACTCAACTCATCCTCCGGATTGATAACTCCACCCATGCCCATGATATGGCGCAAAATATCCTCAGATTCACAGTGAATTGGATGACTGCCAATTCACTGAAAATTAACCCTGACAAAACAGAAGTTTTGTCATCCCCACGAAAGACAATCCCTGGAGTGACCTTTTCTGGCCCCAAGAGCTGGGTGCCACCCCCACACCAGTACCCGTCGTGAAAAGCCTGGGCATAAAGATCGACTCCGAGCTTTCCATGGCCAACCAAGTCACCACAGTGGTTGGAACTTGTATAGGTCTCATGAGACAGTTGCGGAAACTTGTCCCTCTCATTTCAACCGCCTCACTGCAGATGATTGTGTCAGCCACAATTGTCTCTAGACTAGACTACGGTAATGCCTTATACATCGGCCTCCCCCAGAAACTTATCAATAAATTGCAGGTGGTATTGAACGACGCAGCCAGGCTGGTTTTTAGGCTCCCTAGAAGGACTCACGCCACCCCTTTGCTGTGCAAGCTGCACTGGCTCCCCATTAAGCAGAGAGCAAAATTTAAGGGTCTCTGCATTGCCCATAAAGCAATTTATGGCCCAGCCCCAGTCTATATTAAAGAACGTCTTGAGAACTACATTCCGGGTCATATACTGCGGTCATCCGAGGCCTGCCGCTTGGCCCTTCCACGGTGCAATACCGCATCTAAAGGGGGCAGAGCGTTCTCTATCCTACTCCGACAACTATGGAACCAACTGCCTGATCACCTTCGCAAGGAACCTGCACTCCTCCCCTTCAAGAAACAGCTCAAAACAGTCCTGTTTAGGGAGGCTATGGACACAGTCTAATCCCCCTTCCTTGCGCTGTTATGTAACCACTAGTGGTCTTTGGCCACTCTCTCTAAAGCGCTAAGAGACCTGCCGGTGATTATGCGCTATATAAAAATCAATTAACATAACATAACATGCAGTCTCTTTCATCATGAGTTCACTGTGTTTGAGTCCCAACTTATAAGGCTCTCCCACACTAAAAGCTCCACAATTACATGTTAAAAAAGCGAAAAATCCGGGCGGCTCAGATGGTCAGAACCACCTTCTAACACACGCCGCGCCCAGCTGATTCCTACAGGGAAGAAATAGCCACTATGCTTGGGTACTATTCCCATAGTCAGTTCTGACCTGACCCCCCTTACTCACCAGTTATCCGCTCAGACCACCTACTCCTCCCATCCATGAGACCTCCACTCATTACAGGGATCCCAGACTACCCTAAGAACCCTCCGGGCTCTAGGTTAGATACCTCTAGGTCACTCACGGTCTACATGGACTGAGCCTAACTAGGCCTACCCCTGCCCTTGGTCACGCACCACTATGCTTACCACCTCTCTGGACAAGGGTACAGTGCCTCAGCACTGATGCGGTCACCGGGGATAGGTCTACAACCCATCCCCTGGGTCACTAGCTGGTCCCCCCTTCCGGAGATTATTCCAACCAGTACCCTCTCTCTCTCTTGGTCCTTGCACCCTAAAGATGCAACCTCTCCGGACCTTCACCCTCAGCCTGCCGCTGGGGTCATTCAGCTGCCACCACCCTTTCGGGATGACTGTCTTCCCTAAAGAAAGCACAGCCACTCGTGCTCTCCCTTACAGAGAAGCACCTTTGGCCCCTGGCCTGGCTCCTTGATAGGACCTCAGACCGGCCTCACTACCACAGTGGCAGTGCCAGGGAGGAACACTGAGGGTGCCTCGTCAGACATCCTACAGCTCATTCCCCCCATCAGTAGCTCCACACGGAAACTACCCCGGGAACCTAGACCCTTTCCTTGTTCTCCGCTGCGAGAACAGGGCTTATGCACCCTTCCCTCCGAGAGGCGCGCTCTCCTCCGGGAGTACCCTTAGAGAGCCTGTGGGTCCCGAGTCAGCTACACCCAGGCCCACCTCTCAGAGCCCTCCTTGGTCTCCCTGCAGCGCCTTGGGAGACCGTCCAGGGACCCTCATGATCCCTGGATGGCCTGCACCACCCCCTTCTGAAGCGCAGGGTCGCTTCACTTAAGATAGGCCCCACCTGCCTTCAGGGTGGTACTACCATACTCAGCCAGGGACCCTCAAGATTCCGGCTAGGCCTGCACCACCCTCCTCTGAAGCACAGGGTCCCTTCACTTAAGATGGGCCCCACCTGTCTTCAGGGCGGTACTACCTCCATCAGCCAGGGACCCTCAAGATCCTGGCTTGGCCTGCACCACCCTCCTCTGAAGCACAGGGTCCCTTCACTTAAGATGGGCCCCACCTGTCTTCAGGGTGGTACTACCAGGCAGAAGTCCACCTCCTGCATTGAGCTAGGGGAACATCCCCATGCTCCTGGTCCTGGGGTCCAACCCCCCAAGGATCTACCTGACTGGTCACCGGCTAGGCACCGCCCCAGCCACCACTTCAGGTTCACAACACAAGCTTCAGGATGACATCCTGTTGCTTCCTGGGGTAACCACCTACCTGACCCTGACACCTCAGGGTCCACCACTAACCCTTCACTTGGGATCTAGGGAGCCCATCACCCCCTCTCAGACCTCCACTGGGTCAGTTACCTAGCCCACCTAGTGTACCTAGGGTCTACCACTACACACCCTAGCTTGAGAACTACCCTCCTTTGGGGCCACCCACTACCATGGGCCACCACTGGGTTGCTCACCTCCCCCACCAGTTAACCTGTGGGGCCTGCCGGACAGTCAACTCTACCACACCCTCCTCCCACCGTGGGAAAAGTTTCTTGGGGTCCCCCACCATGGGAAACTCTGGGGTGTTACTACCCGGGGTTAAGAAACCTCCTGCCCACCCTTCCAGTGGTTTTGGCATGCGCCAATGGCAAGAAAACTTTTAGCGGGGGAAGGATATCTGGGGCCCCTTCTGTGGAAACCCTCCCTGCTCTTAAAAAGCGCGGGAATTTACCAGGACCCCCTACCTCTCCTGTCCCCCCAAAGTCCGATCCATCCCTACACCTCTATCTGTGATGTAGGCATCAGTTGCTGTCCCTATCTCTTGAGAAGACATCCTCCTCATGCAGGTGTTGTGTGTGTAGTGTTAGGGTTCAAAGGTGTACAATATGGCTTAGAACACTTGTAGGCAATCATTTCCTGGAAAGCACCATCCGCCATCACATGATAATCAACACAACTCAGTCACATCAATACAGTTTACATTTAAACCATAATATCTTCACATGACATATATGTGCGCGGGACTTTCCTTTCCCATACCTGTAGTTCACATAACCAAAACTTTGAACCCTTCTCAGAGCCTTGTGCTCTTCCATTTGCTCATTACTGCATAGGTAATGTGTGGCAAAACTGGACTTATCAAATCCAAAATTAATGCGTAGCAGAATGGGATACTATGTTTCCCGCCGCTAGACACCAATGTTGGTAAACAAGGCAGTATCTGTGAGGCCTGCACAAATAACATGACTACATTTGTCCTTCACTGGGAACCAAACACCCCGTTGTAGCGCTTGACTCTCAGAGGGTAGCGTTGCAGAGCAGTCTAAGGCTTACTCAAAGGAGGTGGTGTGGGCTAGTAATCGCCATTTTCCAGTATGCAGAAATAACACTCAATAATTGATTGTCCAGTCTGGACTTTGCTTTATAAAAGGAAGAGTACATTTATTAAACACACACACTACTCAATACTATGCAACAATTTTCAAATATACATAAGCTGTTGGAAATACTTTGTGATATTGCATAACATTCCCACCCCTCCCGCAGGGGGGGTGGGGCCTAGTACCACCACTCCCATGTATGCACATCATCTTGCCCCCAATGCAGTAGGTTGACCATAACCTGGAGTGCGGGCCTTGCCCGCTGGCGACCCACCCCCTTTATCTCAACAAGCATTTGAAAATGGGCACACCTGCCCTGGTGACACATAACCCTGACTGAGCATCTCATACTGACCCTACAGTATACACCTATACATCTTAGGGGCTAACAGTCTTGGTTGTTCTTCACCTAACGCAGCAGCAAGAATACATGTTTAAGCATCACTTAAAATGACCATACTTATCATAGCTGGTAACAGTTATAATGCATTGCAATAACAGCCCCTAAAAGGCATCACAGTTATAATCACAGGATTAAGCATATACAGCCAGACACCCTAGCACGAATGTCCAGCAACATAACCCCACTTTGCTTATGACTTCACATTACACCTGTGACTTTCAGTCCCTCAATAGAAGTAATATTGGTAAATGCACTTCTCGTGCAATTGCACCTATTTGTCTCCAGGGGATGCCTTTCTCCAGACATCCCCAGCTCAGTCCTCCATACCTTGGTGTAGTCCCTAGCACACCCCCAGCTGCAGAACAAAAGTTCCAGCCCCAGAATGCTGTTGACCGCTGGCTGAGCCCTTGAGGGGTTATTTCTATGGAGTCCCCAGAGACTTAGGGAGGGACTTTCCATTTTCGTGCTGGGGGAGACTGCGTTGCTCCTGCAGCTCCCCCTGCACCTTGGCACACATTTCGCAGTGACCCCATCCTCCTGGGGCCACCTCAGGCCGAGAAAAAGCTGCTTTCCCTTGCAGGCCGGTCCGGGCCTGCAAGGCATTATGGGGCGCTCTTCCCCCATCGCATGCATTCTTGATGAGCGGCTCTCCCGCTGCTCCGGGGAGAGCCGCGCTGGCCGTGATGGTGGCCCTGCGCCGCATCAGTCCCTCGTAGGGGGGCCCGGCCCTACCCGGACCCCTCCTGTGCCAGGTGAGTGTTGCGCGTCTCGGAAAGCCGACCCCCGGCCGCTCTTCTCCTCATTTCGGGGGCCCGGTCCCACCCGGGCACCCCACCTTGCCTCCTTGTTGGAGAGCCGCTCGGGGACCCCACCCCCGGCGGCTCCTGCCGGCTCCCCGACTTGCCAGGACGCTTGCGTGCTGCCACGGGAGCCGGCACCTCTGTTCTGGTTTGCCCGCTCCTGCGGGCAGACACGGAGACTCCTGCCGGTCCGGCTGGAGCTCGGGGGAGTTCGACGGCACTCCCCCCACCTTCCTCCTGCCACGGGGGAGTGCAGCGGCACTCCCCCTCCTGCACGGGGCACACAGGGGCCCGGAGTTGGGGTTCCGGGCCCCTCCCCCTGGGAGGTCTTCGTTGCGCTCCCCGGCTTCGGGGCCCGGAGTTGGGATCCCGGGCCCCATGGTAGTCTTCACGGGGAGCGCGACGGCGCTCCCCGACTTCCCTTCTTGGCGTCGGGGCCCAGAGTTGGGATCCCGGGCCCCAGAGTCCTCTTCGCGGGGGCGCGACGGCGCTCCCCGCCCTCAATTGTCGCCGGGGGCCAGGGTGTGCTCCTGGCACCCCTTTTGGGCCACTTCACGGGGAGCGCGATGGCGCTCCCTGACTTTGCTTCGTGTGGGGGCCGCCCCTGGGCCCTGACCCACCCCGGGGGCACATCTTGGACCGGCGGCAGAACCCCAAGCGCTTCTGTCCTCTCTGAGGTCAAAGGTCGCCTACCTTCTGGGGGCTGTATCTCAGCCCCCAGGCGGCCGATTTGCACCATTTTAGCCTCTTCCTGCTCCTGGTGGCGAGCCCCAGCCACTGGGAGCACTTTCCTTCGCCCTCCTGGTTTCAAGGAGGGTGAACTCAGCAGGGAGCTGTCTTCACTGGCTCCCTGCACCAGCCTTTCACCTGGCTCTCCAACTGGGCCTCTCTTCTCCTTGCGCAGAGGCCCAGGCTTCTGCTCACTGGTCCTGGTCTCCCCCTTTGGCGCAATTCAGGGTCCCGGGGAAGTCAGGGGGTTCTTTCTTCCAACTGCCCATGGCGCCAGGCTCCAGCACCAGACTTCCTCAGCAGACCCCACCCCAGAGAGAGCTCCTCTTCCTGTACCAGACCTTTTAAGAGAATTTGGAGGGGGCTGGCAAGAAGGCTCTGCTTGCCCTATCAGGCAGCGACACATCACCTTTCTGTCCCTGCTCCCTCCTTCCTGCACAGGCCTCTGGGATTGTTCAAAATGGCGTCGTCCAGGGATCTCATGCCACATGGTCTCTGAAAAGCCCCTTCCCCCCTTGCTGCCTTCTCTCCAGAGCAGGTTGGTGCCTGGCACCAGGTGACAGCTGCTGATGGATAACCTGTAGCTCCACACACCATCTCTGCCTTTTGGAGAGGAGACCTTCGCCCTTGGAATGCTTGCCATGAAGGGCTAGGCCTCTGATGCTACAGTTTGGTTAGGAAGGTCATTAATCCAGCCTGGCAGGGTCACACCCAGCCAGGCTCTGGTTATGAGCTGAGTCAGAGGAATATGACATTTCTGGATGACCCAAAAGCAGTACAGATATGGCTTTGGACTCAGCAGAATACTTCTTCTCACCTAAGTTACAGTGGACTTTAGTGCATGTCTGGAATTTGTAGGCCCTAAGAAAGTGAAAGTATCCCATGTGATCCCCATCCTCATAGGAGAATAATGGAATGGTCCTTCAGTGAAAACAGTAAAGCACACTGAGTTTCCCACCTTCTAACAATCACCCAGTGTCTCTGGGTGTCAGAGAGAACCGTCTCTTTAAAGGGGCTAGGCAGTGAATGATGTCATACTGCTTCTCAAGACCCCTTCTGACATCATCAAACAAAGCAACGTTCTAGAATGCCAATTGTTGCTGATTGGTAGCGATCCAGGAATGATTAAGCAGGTGCCTTCCACCCCACCCACCAGGACTTACCTGTGCATGCTCCTCCGAACAGGCAAGGTCCTTGTGGCCCCCGCTTCAGTGCGCCCGATGCTCCTTCCTAGCTCCTTCTGCCTCTCGTCTGTCACTCTATCTCTCTCTCTCTTGCTCATGCTCCTTCTCTGTATCAGGTTTGCCTTTTCTTTTCCTTCTGCTCCCTCTTTTTCAGGTCTGATTTTTCTCTTCCCGTATTTCATTACTGCTGCTTTTCTGTCTCATCTTGTTCGTCTCTACTTTGTCACTCTCGCTCATTTCGCTCGCTCATTGCGTTTTCCTTCTCTTTGACTTTCTTGTCCATCTCCTCTTGCTCATTTCTACTTGCTTCTTTTTTCCTCTCTCACTCATATCTACTTTCCACTTTCGTCCATCTCTGCTCATTTTATACCTGTTTTTCTCTTTGCTTCTGTTGTTCTTTTCGGATTTGACTCCATTTAGACACTTGCTTTTTTCTGTGTTGTTCAGTTTTACCAGGTTGATCCTCTTCTTGATGTTTCTTGGTCCTCCCCTCTTCTTTTGGCCTTCTCTCTTTCTTTTTCTGCCTCCCTGCGGGCTCCTGTTTCCCGCATCCTGTGGGCTCCTGCTCTACCGCTTCCTGCCACCCGTGAAAGCCCTCCAAGGGCCTACTTAACCATGGTCGCAGCACGGACCAACCATTAAGCAGGTGCCTACTAGCCCCCCATAGGACTTACCTGTGCCTTTCTACTTAGTTCTCATTTCAACTCTCACCCATCTCTGCTCAATTTCTGCCTGTTTTTATTTCTGCATCTGTTGATGTCCTTTGTCTTGTTAAATTTCACCACTTTTGATAATTTTCTAGCTCTTTATTTATTTCTCACCTTCCTTAAACTTTCTCCAGCTCTTTTCTGGCTCGCTGTGTGCTCCTTACCTATTTTCCTGCCTCCAGCACTCTCTCGCTCTCCCCGCCCACCACCACCTGCTCTCCTCCCCCCTCTCAGGACCTACTTAACGGCAGCCGCAGCGCAGAAGTGCAGCAGACGTGTGCAGAGGATGTGACGCTGGTATGCCACACGCACCAAAGGCAAGCCCGTCTGCGACTTGCCTGCACCCAGTGCCAGGAACCCTGGTCCTCCCCCACCCACATGTACACCATGGTGACCTTCCGCTCTCTCATCCCCGGCCGCTGCTCACCATGCTGCTACAGCGCCACACCATACGAAGCTGGAGGAGAAATCACCTGCGCCACATGCAAGTTCTCATGCACTATCTCACACCAATCATTCACCACTTCTGTACCGACCGCACTCAACACCCTACTCTCTCTCTCAGGGACTACTGTTCCTAACAAAGACGTAGCTAAAACTCAGAGCGGGCCCCTGACATTGATAGAGCCATCCATACTGACTACAAGATCACCAGGCAGGACAGACAACACCAGCCCAGCGGCAGAATCGTCAATGTCTTCAAAGATGCTGTAAGCTGCACCACCTCGTGAGAAAACACGATGGGTGAGCAGTTCCTAAGGGTCGAGGGGGAAAGAAGGTCTTTTCTAAAAAGTGCCCTCACACACCCCGAAGGATGTCATGCTTCATCATTGGGCCTGCTCCTCGTCGGGCCGGCGCTGCAATGCCCGACGGGCAACCGCGAAGGGGCTCTTTGGCGGAGGTCTTTTGTGATGAAGCCGTAGGGTGAATGCGGGTGTGTGGGCTAGGTAGTGCAGTGAGTATGTGGGTTAAAATAGGTCTAGGGCAGTCCAAACTAATGTGTTTATTATGAGGGAGCACTAGCCTAATTAAAAGTAACAAGCCCCAACTGGATATGATGATCCTAAAGGGCTAGTGTGGTGCATAGGGTTGACATGTTTCATGCCAAAATAGCCCCTAACGGTTCTGGTGGCACTTCATCAGGACCAAAAGAGTGATAGAAAGTATTTTAGCACTACCGCAAACCTGGTTCAGTGGTTCTTAACTGATAACCAGAAGCAGTGGAATGGGTTGGATGATCCCGAGGTGAAAGACCTAAGGGAAGAGGGTACGGAGATAAAAACGAACAAGAAAGCCATGTCTGCACCACCTCCTCATACACAACCCCTGGATACATGGAACACCTTTCCTTCAAACTCCATGTCACAGCCAACTTCACTCTGAGCAGCACCCTCATCTACAGACCACCAGGACCACACACCAGTTTCACTGACACCATCATGGACTTCGTGCCACCTCTAATCCTTGACTCGGGTGACTTTATCCTCCTCGGAAACTTGAACTTCGACCTTGATGACTGTGCCGGCCCAAACTCATCCACACTCCTCATAGACCTAGATAACCTCAGCCTCACCCAACATGTGAGAGGACCCACATACTCTGCCGGTCACCTCCTGGACTAACCACCCCCTCATCAAATTCATTATTCCTATTCCGCACCAATACAAAACTACTACCGCCATGCCAGCCTGCAGAAACTGTAACAACATCTCAGAGGAAGACTGAACACCCATACTCACGGAATGCCAGCCCCAAAACAGCAGCGCCTACCTGACTTCATCAACAACCTCAACAATTGGATCACTGCTTATGCCGACAATCTGACTCCCATCAAGGCAAACAATATCATAAGATCCAGATCACAAACCAACTGGTACATGCAGAGACTCTGGATAACGAAGCACCACTGCAAGCAACTGGATGGCAGATAGAGAATGAGAAAATACAAGACAGACAGGAACACCTTCAAATTGACCTTTTTCGACACTACCACCAGCAGGTCCGGACCAACAATTGTTCCAAGCTCTCAAACCGTACTGATGCCAGCACCAACAGCAGCAAAGAGATCTTTGCCAATGTGAAAGACTTTACCTCCCCAGTTAAACCCTTTCCAAACATCACCCCTTCTACTAAAAGCTCTCACAATTTTTCTGCAGTAAGATAACCACCATATATGACAACTTTGACCCTCAACTGAACTCAACAGACCTCGCTACACGACTCGCTATCTCACCCAAAGTAACCACTGACGACTTGGCCCACCATCTCCATGGAGAAAACTGCTTCCATCATGCAGTCCATCTACTCCACAGCCCCCTCGGACTCATGCCCCCATCACACCTTCACCAAAGAACTACAACACATCAGCACAGCGTTCACCCTGATCCTAAATGCCTCCATATCTTCTGCTACCTTCCTGGGCACATGGAAACACATCATAGTACTCCCCCTCCTCCTCCAAGAAGCCTTCTGCAGGAACCCACAATGCTCAAAAACTACAGATGGGACCCATCTCTCTAATACCGTACCCGGTAAAAGGCCTGGAAAAACATATCAAAATACAGCTCACCAACCATCTCAATGATTATCAACTCTTTGATGTCACTCAATCCAGCTTCAGACCAAATCAAAGCATTGAGACAGCCCTCATCTCCGCCACAGACAAGATCCATATTATCCTGGACAGAGGAGACATGGCTGCCATCATCCACCTGGACTACTGCGCAGCATTCATGGTATCCTGCCCTATCCTCATCCAATTCTTTCATGAAACTGACATCCAAGGACCCGCTCTCCTTTGGATATGCTCCTTCCTGACCGGTAGGACACAGTCAGCCAGCTTGGCCCCCTACTGTTCGGACGTCTACAACCTCAGATGTGGTGTACCACAAGCATCCTCACTGAGCCTGATCCTCTTCAACACTTACATGATCCAAATAGCAAGCATCATCCACACCAACAACATCAATGTCCTATCCTACGCGGATGGTACCCTGCTTATTCTCTCCCTCTCGGCCAAGACCCCCATCACCTGGACTAAGTTTGCTACCTGCATGACTGAAGTCACTGACTGAATGAGGACCAACTGTTTCATAATTAACATTGACAGGACAGAAGTCATGATCATGAGCCACCTGGTGGCCGATCCAAACACACACCCACCCTCACCACCCACATCAAGAACCTTGGGATTGTGATTGACAGCTAACTTGACATGACCACCCATGTCAATGCCGTCTCAGCTTTCTGCTTCCACACCCTGAAGATGCTGAAAAAAATCTTCAAATGGCTCCCAGCCAGCACCCGTAAAACTATCACACAAGCCCTAGTCACAAGCAAGATGGACCACAAGAAAGCTCCCTACGCCGGAATCAGCAAAAAACTCACCAGATGGCTGCCAGAATCACTTTCAACCTCAAATGCCGCACTCACATCACACCACGCCTAAAGGGCTCCCCAATAAAAAACAAGCACAATTCGAACTCCTCATTGCCACTTTCGAGGCACTACATAACACTGGCCCAGTATACCTCAACAATCGCATCTTCTTGCACAAACCTTTCAGACACCTCTGCTCATCTGGACTCCTACCTGCACATAGCCCAGGAAGACGGAAAGCCAGATCTGGTGGTCGAGCCCTCTCCTACATTGCTCCAAAAGTATGCAATGACCTGCCACTACACATAAGAGCCTCCTCACTTCTTGAATTCCGCAAGAAGCTGCAGACCTTTCTTTTTGAGTAGTCCCTCTAGGCATGGCTAGGCTCACACCTGCTCAGCGGCAGGAAACCCTCCTGGGTGATAGTGTGCTCTACAAATCTGCATAACAAAATTGTTAGAACTGGGGGTCTCTAGTTGGCAGAGGTTGGTACCTTTGTCCAAATAGGGACCCTTGCTTCTAGTCAGGGTAAGGGGGATACACTACTAAAATAACCCCTGCTCACCCCCTTGGTAGCTTGGCATGAGCAGGCAGGCTTATCTCAGAGGCAGTGTGTAAAGCATTTGTGAACACATACAGTAATACAGTGACAACACTACAGATGGACACCACACAGGTTGTAGTTTAAAAATAAGTATTTTTATATAGACTTAACACAAGACCCAAAACGACAAAAATCCACAATACACTATGAAAAAATATGACTGTCAATGGTAGAAAATAGTGAAAAACAAAATTCCCTTCTGTGTCGTAATATATTTCTAATACAGGGATCTATATTAGTTTGCACTGAACCAACAGTAATAGAATTTTAATTCTTATTTAATATCACACAACGTAATTCATTTTGCCCACTCTTATCTTTATTTATCACTTTATCGATCAGAGCATAACATTTAAAAACCATATAAAACCATACAGTTAAAACCGTATTATAAAAACATACAAAAAATCATTTAAACAAATGTAGTTGCAAAGACAACTGATGTCAAAGCAAATGTTGACTAGATATTATCTTTTATTACATTCAGGCTTATCTATTTCCATAAATTCCTGCCTATATCCATTCTACATCAAGAGTATTATCATACTTTACAATTTCAGAAACCTATCAGGTACTATACTCTCCTCCAATGTACACTCCAATGGTAGAAAATAGTTCAGTTCAATAAAGGTGGTAAATGCGACACTCAATGTTCAATGTACCTTTGGATGCGTAACGGGATACAAACAAAAGAGTTGCAGGGAAGGTGATGCGTCGGTTCCTGACACGCAAGAATGGTGATGCGTCGGTTCCTTGATCCGGGGGAGGTGATGCGTCGGTTCCCTACTGCTGCGTAGGGGACGGTGATGCATCGGTTCCTTACCGGAGAGGAGGTGATGCGTCGGTTCTTCACCGCATGGGGAGGTGATGCGTCGGTTTCTTACTGCGCTTCTGTGGCGATGATACCCGCAGCGCCGCGATGCGATGACGACCCGGTGCAATGAAACAAAATGGCGTCTTCCTCTCAATGCGACAACGAAGGGGCGATGCGTGGACGCCCGACGGCCGTGCGGCGACTCGGTGAATCTTCTGAGCCGCGACAGGCCCTGCAACGCGCTTCTCCGGTGATGCGACGGCGTCTGATGCGACGGCGACACTCTTCTCCGATGATGCGAGGCGCTTCGGTGATGCGATGGCGACAGCGGCACGCTTTCTCGGCGATGCGACGACAACTGCTGCGGCGGCGACACGCTTCTTCTTCGTGAGTCGCGCTTCCAGCTCCCAGCGACACGCAGTCTCTCAGAAGGCCCAACACAACAGCAGGCACTTCAAATTCCCAGCAAGGAAATTCAGGGGTGCTGGTTGGTGAAGTCTTGTGTCCCTGAGACTTCAGCAGGAGGCAAGCTCAATCTTCAAGCCCTTGGAGATGTTCTGCAAGATGATGAAAGTAGCACAAAGTTCCTTTCTCCTTTCTTTGGCAATCAGGCAACCACTGCAGGCCAATCCCTCAAACAGCACACAGCATAGGGATAGTCTCCTCCTTCAGTTTCTCTGGTTCCTCTCCTCAGCAAAGGTTCGTCTTGTTTGTTCCAGAAGTGATCTAAAGTCTTGGGGTCAGAGACCCAGTATTTATACCCATAAATCCTTTGTCCTCTGAAGGCAGAGGGTCCTGTACCTAGTCCAAACCAGTTCTGGGTGCATTCTGCCAGTGCACACCCTCTTCCTTTGTCAGTGTGGGCCAGGGACATCAGACGCACCACAGGAGGTGGAGCCAGCATTGTGGAAGGCAGGCACAGCCCTATTCAGGCCCAGGTGCTACTCCTCCCACCACTCTACATGCAGATAGGTCTATTCAGCCCTGTGTGACTCACCCTGTCTCCTGGAGTCCCCCAGCCCCTGTCACTCACAAAACCAGACATACAATACACAAGCTAGCAGAGGCAGGCTGGATGGTTTAGGCAAGAAAATACCTACTTTCTAAAAGTGGTATTTTCAAACACAGAATGTTAAAACCAACTTCACTAAAAGATGTATTTTATCATTCTGAGTTCAGGCATACTAAATTCGTTTTTCTACCATGTTCCCTGGGTCAGTTAGGATTATAAGATGTTATAATCAAACTGCCCATTCTGGCCTATGGGGACCGGTAGCCTTGCAATAGTGAAAAACGAAATTGGCTGTAATTCACTATCACCACATGCCACACACACCAGGGCATGTCCTACCTTACACCTACAATGCACCCTGCCCTAGGGCCTACCTTAGGGGTGACTAATATGCAGGAAAGGGAAGGTTTGGGGACTGGTAAGTGGGTGCACTTACCAAGTCGACATGGCAGTACCAGACTGCACACAGGCTCTGCAATGGCAGGCCTGAGACACACTTTATAAGCTGCTCCTGTGCTCAACCAGTGCTGCAAGCCCACCAGCAGCATTTGATTCACAGGCCCTGGGCACAAACAGTGCACTGTACTAGGGTCTGATAGTGAATCAAATAGGCCAAACATGGAGTCACTAATCCATACATCAATTTATAACAGAGAGCATATGCACTTTAGCACTGATCAGCAGTGGTAAAGTGCCCAGAGTCATAAAACCAACAAAAACAGGTCAGAAAGAATACAGGAGGAAGGCAAAAAGTTCAGGGATGACCCTGCAAAAAGGGCCAAGTCAACACAACCCCCTTCCAGCCAAAACGCAGGGGAGACCAATCACTACCTTGATGGGCTTCCCTGCTTTGGGCGATAGAACATGGACCCTGGCCCGCAACTGCAGGGGCATACTCCAGTTTTACGACAATCTGAACCTATTTGGATCCCTCCGTCCATACTCTCAGGGCCCACCAAGCTAACCCACGGGGAACCCTTCTCCTCACCTGTGGACACCATCTGTGCAACACCTAACCTTAGCTTGCTCACAGGTGTGTCCCAACAGACAGACAGGACCCACATGGCCAACACAGAGGTGTGGCCCAGTCCACCCCCAGGGTGCGACTCTTGTCCCCCCCCCAGGGGACACTCTGTTCACCAGGACAGCAAGCCACAGTGGCCACTGACAGTGGTCAGTGATGAGACCCAGGCCTTATGCCTCGCAGGGCTCTCAAACCTCTGTGGCGTTAGAGAGCGGGGGGCAGTAGCCCCAGGTGCTTGGCACCCTTTGTCCACTCTCCCTCCTGTCAGCTCAGGTATGACATACTGACACTGACCCACCAGCCCCGGGCCTGTACCTGGCGGCTGGACAGGAGACTGGGGTGGGCTTTTCCTCACCCGGTCCTCCTTCTCCTCATTGGGGCTCTGTACCCTCCCACCTGGAGTGGTACCCCATTCCAGAACTGCCAGGGCACCTGTGGCAGGTGTCCTGCACAATTCGACCACCAGTTCAGGGTTTATATCCTGCAACTGGGCGTCCAGGTCAGGGGGGACACCCCGAACCTGGCCCTCTAACCTAGGGTCTAGACCCTCCAGTTGAACCGGGGTCAGAAGCGAGGACTCCCTCCCTCTGCACCCCCTTTCCAGAGTGCTGTACCCTCCCACCTGGAGTGGTACCCCTAGAAGACCAACTGGTCAGGACACTGTGTACAGTTGTCCCTCCCTCCAGGTCAGACAACACCTGAACCTGGCTTCCCAACCCAGGGACCAACCCCTGTGGTTGAACACTTGCCCGGCGCACCAGGACTTCATGGGGAGCACATATGCCCCCCCCGAGGGTGACACACAACTCATGTGTCGTGTGACAGTCTGCCTGGCGCAGATCTCCAGACCCCTGTCCATCTGACAGTGCGTGAAGATCCCCCAGGACAGAAGTGGTGTCACCATGGTCAGTCACTGGTGGCTCAGCCCTTCTGGCTGGCCCCCGACCCACTTGTTCTTCCACTGGGGACTCTTTCCCCCTCTCACCCCTCAATCTGGACTTCTGCACCCTCCACTTAGGAGTGGCACTGCCAGACACCAGAACTGATGGAGGCCTGCTTAAAGACACTCCTAGTTCACCAGACACTAGGGGATCCCCCTCAAATGGCTTACTAGTACAGCCTAGGCCCCCAACCTGGTGTTCCCTTAAGGAACCCTCCAGGCCCTGAGACTGGGTTTCGGGCACCTTGGAACACGCAGTCCCACACTCACTCCTTCTCCGCAGAGACAGGACGTGAGCCCCTACACCCCTCCCACTACCACGGGACCTAGCTGGGCTACACTGAACCTCTCCCACTACTCTGGGTTGGAAGACACCTGAGCCACTCCTCTTAGGCGAACCCAGGACCATTTCTCCTTCAGGAAGCAGCTCAAGACCTGGCTGTTCGAGCAGTAACTCCCCCCTCCCCCAGCGCCTTGAGACCCTCCCGGGTGAGTAGCGCGCTCTATAAATGCATTGATTGATTGATTGATTGATAGGGTCACTCCCCAATGCCTCTTCAGACCCTTTGGAATCCACCAAAAGGTCTGCCTCCATGGTGAGCTCCCTGGGGTCAGAGAACTCACACTCCACCAGGTGTTGGCATAGCTCTGGAAAATAGAAACTTACAATATGCTCTGCCACAATTGGATCACACAGTCCCACCAAACTATCCTTCACCTCACCATCCAGTGCCTTGCACACGTACCCCACACCACTCTCCTGAGACTGGCAAGACAGTATCTGACTGTCTCTGTTACTCAACCCACACTCTTCTGGGCAGTCTCCACATTCACACACCAGGACTTCAACCATGGGGGAACCCCCCTCCCTGTTCCTCTCATCTAGAGTCAGTGGAGTGTCCCTCCCACCACTAGGACCATGAACCCCTGGGCCAGTTCCCCAATCTATCTCAGGGACACTGTGCACCACCCGAGCTACCTCATATCCTTGAACCTCCTGGTGTATGTTAACCCCCTCCAAGTCAGGCGCCACATCTCTGGGTGTGTGTACTACCCCTCAGCACGAGATAACTCAATATTGCTGCCTCCATCTGAGCTGGATTCTGCCTCCAACTCAGCAACGCTCACTTCCTGAGCTACACAATTTTCTTGTTGCTGGGCTGAGACCCTCATGGCCTCAAGCCTCTCGAGCTCCAAATCAAGCTCTCTCATTCTCAACTCATGTTCCAATCTCATTCTCTTTTCCTCTAGGGCCAATTTCTTAATTTCCAATTCCAACTGCCCACCCATCTTAAGCTTGGTCAGCTCCATTTCATGCATCCTACTTCTGTCCCTGTCCTCCAGCTCTCCTGGGGTCAGGCCCTTGGAAGAAACACTGCTACCTGCTGAGGAAGGTGAATTCCTCCCCCCTGGACCCAATAGCCCATCTAGCTGCCCTCCTGCATCCTCAGCCCCCTCCTCATGTTCTTCCACATGCTCAGGGGTACTCCTTGCTTCCACCCAGGCCCTCATCGCCTTTTGGAACTCATCCTTCTTGGAGAGACCGGTCATAGCAACTTTAAATTTCCAGCAGAAGTGCTTCAGCTGTTTCACAGTGTAACTTTCTAGTTTCTCTTCCTCAAAATCAAAATCAACAGATGCGATGGACGCTGTTTTGCTCATGGTGAAACTTGGCAGTTCTTGACAAAAATCCCAGGAAAAAAAATAATCTACCAAGATGTAAGTGATTGCGTTTGGTCTGCACTCACTAGTAGTGTACACCAATCACTGTACATGAATCACAAATGCAAGTCCAGAATCCTCACCACTGACCACCAATATTAGAACTGGGGGTCTCTAGTTGGCAGAGGTAGGTACCTTTGTCCAAATAGGGACCCTTGCTTCTAGTCAGGGTAAGGGGGTACACTCCTGAAATAACCCCTGCTCACCCTCTTGGTAGCTTGGCACGAGCAGACAGGCTTAGTTCAGAGGCAGTGTGTAAAGCATTTGTGAACACATATACAGTGACAACACTACAGATGGACACCACACAGGTTGTAGTATAAAAATAAGTATTTTTATATAGACTTAACACAAGACCCAAAACGACAAAAATCCACAATACACTATGAAAAAATATGACTGTCAATGGTAGAAAATAGTTCAGTTCAATAAAGGTGGTAAATGCGACACTCAATGTTCAATGTACCTTTGGATGCGTAACGCGATACAAACAAAAGAGTTGCAGGGAAGGTGATGCGTCGGTTCCTTACACACAAGAATGGTGATGCGTCGGTTCCTTGCTCCAGGGGAGGTGATGCGTCGGTTCCCTACTGCTGCGTAGGGGACGGTGATGCGTCGGTTCCTTACCGGAGAGGAGGTGATGCGTCGGTTCTTCACCGCATGGGGAGGTGATGCGTCAGTTTCTTACTGCGCTTCTGTGGCGATGCGACCCGCAGCGCCGCGATGCGATAACGACCCGGTGCAATAAAACAAAATGGTGTCTTCCTCTCGATGCGACAACGAAGGGGTGATGCGTGCACACCCGACGACAGTGCGGCGACTCAGTGAATCTTCTGAGCCGCGACAGGCCCTGCGACACGTTTCTCCGGTGATGTGACGGCGTCTGATGCGACGGCGACACTCTTCTCCGGTGATGCGACGTGCTTCGGTGATGCGATGGCGACAGTGGCAGCGGCGGCACGCTTTCTCGGCGATGCGATGACAACTGCTGCGGCGGCGACACGCTTCTTCTTCGTGAGTCGCGCTTCCAGCTCCCAGCGACACGCAGTCTCTCAGAAGGCCCAACACAACAGCAGGCACTTCAAATTCCCAGCAAGGGAATTCAGGGGAGCTGGTTGGTGAAGTCTTGTGTCCCTGAGACTTCAGCAGGAGGCAAGCTCAATCTTCAAGCCCTTGGAGATGTTCTGCAAGATGATGAAAGTAGCACAAAGTTCCTTTCTCCTTTCTTTGGCAATCAGGCAACCACTGCAGGCCAATCCCTCAAACAGCACACAGCATAGGGATAGTCTCCTCCTTCAGTTTCTCTGGTTCCTCTCCTCAGCAAAGGTTCGTCTTGTTTGTTCCAGAAGTGATCTAAAGTCTTGGGGTCAGGGCCCCAGTATTTATACCCATAAATCCTTTGTCCTCTGAAGGCAGAGGGTCCTGTACCTAGTCCAAACCAGTTCTGGGTGCATTCTGCCAGTGCACACCCTCTTCCTTTGTCAGTGTGGGCCAGGGACATCAGACGCACCTCAGGAGGTGGAGCCAGCATTGTGGAAGGCAGGCGCAGCCCTATTCAGGCCTAGGTGCTACTCCTCCCACCACTCTACATGCAGATAGGTCTATTCAGCCCTGTGCTGACTCACCCTGTCTCCTGGAGTCCCCCAGCCCCTGTCACTCACAAAACCAGACATACAATACACAAGCTAGCAGAGGCAGGCTGGATGGTTTAGGCAAGAAAATACCTACTTTCTAAAAGTGGTATTTTCAAACACAGAATGTTAAAACCAACTTCACTAAAAGATGTATTTTATCATTCTGAGTTCAGGCATACTAAATTCGTTTTTCTACCATGTTCCCTGGGTCAGTTAGGATTATAAGATGTTATAATCAAACTGCCCATTCTGGCCTATGGGGACCCGTAGCCTTGCAATAGTGAAAAACGAAATTGGCTGTAATTCACTATCAGGACATGCCACACACACCAGGGCATGTCCTACCTTACACCTACAATGCACCCTGCCCTAGGGCCTACCTTAGGGGTGACTAATATGCAGGAAAGGGAAGGTTTGGGGACTAGTAAGTGGGTGCACTTACCAAGTCGACATGGCAGTACCAGACTGCACACAGGCTCTGCAATGGCAGGCCTGAGACACACTTTACAAGCTGCTCCTGTGGGTGGCACAACCAGTGCTGCAAGCCCACCAGCAGCATTTGATTCACAGGCCCTGGGCACAAACAGTGCACTGTACTAGGGTCTGATAGTGAATCAAATAGGCCAAACATGGAGTCACTAATCCATCCATCAATTTATAACAGAGAGCATATGCACTTTAGCACTGATCAGCAGTGGTAAAGAGCCCAGAGTCATAAAACCAACAAAAACAGGTCTGAAAGAATACAGGAGGAAGGCAAAAAGTTCAGGGATGACCCTGCAAAAAGGGCCAAGTCCAACAAAAATAGACTACAAACCATTCAGAACACGGCAGCCAGGTTCACCCTTAACCTTCCACACAAAATGCACATCACACCACACCTCCGGATGCATCCAATACATAAAAAAGCCCACTTCATGCTCCACACACCCTCAAAGCACTCCACAACATGGGTCCAGTCTACCTCAATATATGAATCTCTTTTCACAAAGCTTCCAGACACCTCTGCTTTGAGAGTCTCCTACTGGTGCACATCCCATCCATACAAAGAACCAGAACTGGAAGTCAGGCATTCTCCTATATAGTGACAAAAGCCTGGAACTACCTGCCGATACACATCAAAGCTGCTTCATCTGCTCTTGAATTCTCATGTCCTTGAGTTCCTTAAGAAGCTGAAGACCCATCTCTTTGAATAGACCCACTCCCCAGTGCTAGGCCAGATTAGTATTGCACCTACTAGAGCGCCAGGATACTTTCCTGGGTGATAGTGCACCTTACAAATAAACATAACATAACAACATAATATTAAAGAGAACTGCTTTTTTCTCTACACTGGCTGGCCCCTTTAAGCTGTGCAAGGATGAGTTAGTTTGGATGATGTCATCTGGCGCTGTTTTAAGGACATGCAGAGTGGCTCTAGTTGGCCTTTATGACTCTCCCTTCTCCATTACTGGCTGGCTTGTATGAGACAACTCTGTGCTTCATTGGATTGGGCAGTAGCGGCCCGTGGTGGGAGTGCTGTGGGGCGGTGGGGCGGGGCGGGGGAGGGCCAGGGTGGGAGGTAGTAAACTCCGGCTCACGGCCGACCGGAGTAATGTAAATAAATAAAGAAATAAAACAAATTTCATTGCGCGCGCTGAAACGCCAAATGGCTTGGTAAGGGGTAACTAAAGGTGGGGGTATTGGGTGTAGTTGTTTGTTAAAGGTGGGGGTATTGGGTGTAGTTGTTTGTTAAAGGTGGGGGTATTGGGTGTTGTTTGTTAATTACTAGCTGATGAGAAGAAATGGCATGTTTTCATATGTATGCATTTGGGTTGTACAAATTTGAAAGGTGCACATTATTAACCTATTTTTCACTGTATTACTATGCATAGATCATTGACTGTTTCTGATGTCTATTGCTACTATAGTGCACAGACCTTTATTTGTTTCAAAAGTACTAAGTCCTGCCAACTAATGTTCTTTGTTTTGTGTTATATAAAAAGAATAAAAATATGTTTAAACTAAGCAGGGACCTAGGGGCAGCCTGTCTGATGCAGCTACCCAGATAGCTAGTCAGCCGGCATCAGCCGACGATGTTCCACTATACCTTCTTTCTAGGGTAGATGCATTCGCAACTTCATTACGCCCCCCCCCCGATGCCAGTTTGCAACTTTCAATTGATTTCCAACTCAACTTCAAGGCTATCCTGCGGAACAAACTTTCCCCCTTTCTTGAGTGTCAGAGGGCTATTGAATCTCATCTAGAACTCCTCTCGCTATGGCACACCCATTCTTCCAACGATTCTATGGTGCCCACCGTCTTAAATAATATACCCAGCACTGCTGTACCATTCGTATACCTAAACCCATCAGATGTTTGTCCGCCACTGCCGCCTGGGGAGCCATTCTCTTCGCTCCCTCTATGACTCAGGCGGCCCATATAGATCAGGCAACAGTGGTTGCTGCCCGGGTAGGAGAACGTGAGGGTAAGATCATCACTGGGTGACTGAATCGGACTATTTTAAATCTTCCCCTAGATGCTTACCCCTATGTTGTGGCTTTAATCTGTGTTACCCCTTTACAGAAGAATCAGGAGGAATCCTATGTGAAGCTGCGAAACAAAGAATTGAACTGGCTTGCCAGAAACAGGAACTTTCCTTTTTCATTTTCTGAAGAGATTTTTTTCACTCGAAGAATTGTCCGGATTGGTCCTGGCCCCATCACCACCCAAGGAGACTGCATCATTATTAACTTTAAATCTCCCCCAATTGCCCAGTCTATCTTGTGATGGAACAAGGGTATGTGTGGCTCTGGATGCCTTATCGTCCCTGTTCCTCTTGGCTACATTTATAAACCTCAGTTTTTGTCTGTGCCCCCTTGTAGGCTGCAAGCTTTGGCGCTTCAGAGGAACGGGCCAGCTGAATCTTTGAGGTTGATGCACGACACAGTACAGCCAAGCCAACTTGCTTTTTCATCTGCCTCTAGTAATACCCAGTTTAATGTGCCAATGGAGAATAGGTTCGATGTATTATCTGAGGTTGACTGACTACCCGATCATTCCATAGGTGGTCAGTTATCTGGTTCACTGTGGGAAAATGTTGCCCTGGATAAAGGAACTGTGGTCGTCCCCATTGAATCCAGCAATTTTTTCTCCTGTGTGATTTGGAACATAGCCGGGCTTAAAGGCATGTTAACAATACCAGACTGGCTGTGCTTTATAGATACGTTTGATTTTGTTGTTTTGCAGGAAACGTGGGTCACTCCACCAATCTTTTGCAGGGATTTTTCTTGTTATTTCCCCCCGCACTACCCTCCGCTCATGGGAGAGCTAAGAGGGGGCCTCTCAATATGGGTCCCGTCAAACTGAACTTGAGGGTGACGTCGACCTTCATCCACACGCGCAACAGCGCTTTCCAAGCCGTACTTATTAAAGACGTTACAAACTCCTTTTACGTTTATATAATGAATTTTTAAAATAACAATTTCCCTGACTCATTTCTCCACCTCTTCGAGGAACTGTTCCAATTTATAGTGGTACTTAAGCTGATTGGTTCTAGTTTTACCTTACAACCTAGAATCTTACTTTGTGGTGATTTCAATGCCAAACTGGGGTATTAGCAAGAGGATTTAGGCCCCATGGGTTCTGACATTATTGACGACTGTGTTGACAATCGGGGAAGTGAGTTGAGATATTTCTTAGCCTCAAATGACCTTGTTGATTTAGTCAATTTTTCTTTGGATGCCGGCTCGAGTGTACTCACTTTCAGGGGGACGGGTCGGTTTTCCGTCATTGATTATATCTTTGCTCCAAGGAGCCTGCTTGAGTGGTTCTCCAAGTGTACCATCCTAGAGTCACATTGGGGGATCATAGCCCACTGTGTCTTTCCCATGAGACAGGATAAACTGCGGCAACTAGTTTTTAAATAAATCATCATTCAAGGGATGGGCTTAGGTTGATTTGGTTACTTAAAGACCCTAAGCAGACGCTCAGTCCTCTTCCTAAAAAATCACTTGCCTGTACTCTTGGATTATCTGACTAAACACAACAAACAAAGCTATTACAGCACATCCTTTCGACTTGTATTCATTGAGAAACCAAAAACAGTGTTGGTCATAAGTCAAACTAATTCCATAATATAGTTTAATCTCTACACAATGAGGATGATGAAGAAGAACCAATAAGTTCAAAATAATCCAATCAGATCATCAATAGAGATTTCTTGTATCCTTTATTAGAGTCCAAAAATAAAAATTTCCAGCACACGATTAGCCGACACGTGTTTCGTCTGTACTCAGACTTTTTCAAGGCAAAAAATTGGGAATATTGGCAGACTGTAATGATTGGATTATCTCACTGAGAACACAGGAGACGTTCTTTTTGGAGTCTCCCAGCTTTTAAGCTCAAGTATTGAAAGTTATTTAATAAAAGCCCTCCGTCCAGGCTCAGACTGCCCACATGGGTTCGATGGAGGTTGCTCCACGGCTAACCGCTGTCTAAGGAAAGTTCTCTCTGAACATCCAAGAGACGGGGAGAAGGTGTGGGAGGATATACTCTTGTACCATCAAGGACAGGAAAAAGTATTTAAATAGGGACTGGGAGCAGCTGGTACTGGCTGCCTCATGTAATAATAGTAAAGTTTTTTTTGAGATTATAAATAGGTTCGGCTAGAGAAATGCATCACCCAGCCACCTTTTGGTCTGTAACATATTAGGTGCGAAGTGGGTCGAGCACTTTTCAGTAATCTATTGGTCAGTCGAGGATAAGACTCGTAAAGACTCTTGAGGGTTCGTTTGGGGAATTTCCCCCCACTCCAGGTCTCCCTGGAAGACTTAGAATCAGTCATCAGGCAGAGTTTAGCAGGTAAAGCCCCAGGCCAGATGGGATACCCATGGGCATCATTAAGTGTAACACCGAGATCTGGGGCCCGTTGCTCACTAATATGTTTAACAATTCTTTTTGTACCAGATTACCAAGTTCGTGGGCACTTTCAACTATTGTTCCTATCTTCAAAAAAGGGGACCGTGGGTCACCAAAGTGTTATTGGCCAATTTCACTTATTGATAGGTCAGTAAACATTTTGGGGAAGCTAATTTTTAATCGTTTGCAGAGCTGGATTACTCTTAACAACGTCCTGTCCCCATGTCAGTACAGTTTTCGTCCAGGGCTTGGTACGATGGACCAGTGCCTGAACCTGCATTTGCTTGTGGGGAAGTACACCATCGCCAGGCGCTGCCCACTGTACCTGGGCTTTATGGACCAGTCTACGGCCTTCAACAGGGTCAACAGGGCAAAATTGTGTCTGATGTTATTGGAGCTGGGAGTGTCGGACCCCCTGGTGAATTTCTTGTATACCCTGCATGAGAATTTGGGGGCCAGTGTACGATATGACCGTGTCTGGGAAACTACTGAGGTTTTTTCTCTCTCCAGCGGGGTGCACCAGGGGTGTATTTTAGCCCCTTTACTCTTTATCATTTATGTTGTGGTGCAAGGGTGCCAGCGCCGGCACATGGCAGCAGTTTGTATGCCAGCGCAGGGAAAGGCACAGAGATACAACATGTTGCTGTAAATATGTTGCATCACTGTGTCTCGAAAATAACGCAGCATGGCGCAGCAAAATAACTTGTGGTACCGCGCTGCGTTAGTTTCCCATAAATAAGCCCCCTAGTGTGCACTTCAGTACTGGGTGAGTGGATTTTAGAGATGTGTTAGGAATGTCAGGCTGCTTGTATTCAGAAAAACCAGTGATGAATGTATAGAGTCCTCATCATTAAGAAAACTCTCTATTCGTTGTAGTGTTGGGGTTTCTTATCGATCAATAATTGTGTTGAGATGTCAAAACAGGCAATAATACAATACAGTGGACTTCACGCTTTGCCTTTAGCCCTGCAATAGGCAATATAATGTGCATTTTCTTGCCCCAGATTTTCCTAAACCCACTGCACGCCATTGTCTTGGAATTGCAGTGATCCTGGGTATTGTACATTACATATAAACATGGCTGCTTTGCTGGTCATTGAGTGGTGATGGCTACTCTTGGACGTGTGATGAAGTCAATATATAGTATATTTATTCGTAAACTGATAAGAAATCTGGACACACTGATAACTTGTTTTTACACATTGCATCAAAATGGCATTGCCAAGTACTGTAAATCTCAGGTGTTACTGTTATTCAGTGGTAATCGCACTCAGTTTACCTCCCTCAGAAGGATGAAGGCTGAAGTGGCGTTTCCAACATTTAACTCATGACCTCCAAATAGCAGCATCTACTCATTGCGTCAGCTTTAAATCTTATTTTTGTTTCATCTCTTATTTTTCACAGATGTGATAATAAGACACATGGATGTCCCTATGCATCATAAACACTCATGTTGCAGTAATTCTATTTGATTGTTAAGTAAATTATCAAAAGACACCAAGGCCCGAGAAGCTGGTATTTTTCACACAAGACATTGGCAGAGGAATGTTCCATATTATCGCATCAAACAGGTCAGCTGAGGTCAGCAGAGTGCAAGTGTTCTCATTGGCCTCACAGCGCCTTACTCAAGCTTGATTGGCCAATGTTCATTCCTGCCAGCTTCTCCCTGCTGGGGTCCCATTCCAGAGCACCAGTCACTCCAACTGTGTTAAAATGCAGGTTAATCTTCACACGCCATGCCACAGCCATCCTGACAGGGGTAGGGGCCAAGGCCAGGCCACGCTTATCAGTGATCTGATTAGGACTCTCCTTGGCATGGGCGCCATTTTAACTCTGTTCCACTCCAAAGGGCTCCTGCTGGGATGAAGTACAACTCACACAGGCACAGACCATAAAATCGCTTCCAATCCTTTTTGAAGCCATTATTTTGCTTTAGAAAGCTCCAGGGGTACAGGACATTAGAAGGCCAGCTGCCAGGGCCAGTCATGTTCAGATCTCCAACCCAACTGCAACATCAAAGGCCTGATGCAGATTCAAGTGTGGGCAGTCCATGCCTGAGACATACGGTTCCACGGTGCAGCTACGTGGTGTCCTGAGACCTTCCTGCACATAAACAATCTTCCCCTCAACCTAGACACCCTAGCACTATAGTGCAAGGGTGTCTGCGTTGGCGCTAGGCTGCTAAATTTAGCACCAGCGTAGGGGGAAACGCAGGGCTGCACCATATTGTTGTAAATATATTGCAGCCCGGAACCCGACGTGACTGTGTCCAGTAATCATATAGCTCATCTATAGTTCACTAATTATATACAATCTCATTGCTTCATGCTCTATTTTATTTGGCCAATCGCACTGTGATGTGTATTATGGAATATCTCCCACGTAATGCCAGCTATCTCATGATTACAATCTGTACTGCAGTATATGCTAAATGTGTTCTGTAACATGCCAAATGTTAATAAAGGTTTAAAAAAAAAAAAATTTATATTGCAGCCATGCGTTTCAGAAATGGCAGAGTGCGGCGTTAAGCCAGGAAGGCTAACGCCGCACTCCATCACTTCTTGGTAAATATGCCCCACAGTGTCACTAGGAGCAGATGGGAAGCAGCTGAGAACAGGACCCCTGCAGCCAGCACTACTACTCAGACCATAGACCATCCCCTCCTCCCATCCCCCCAAGCAGAAAGGCGGGGTGCCTATGTGCACCCGTTAACATGCAGAGTTCTAGACCATTCCCACCGCATCCCTGAAGGAAGGACAGCCTATCAAGGGAATGAATGAAACCACCTCCCATCCACCTAGAGCACAACATGAAGGAAGCAGCAACTCTTCCTCCTGGCTTCCCCCAACAGCCTACCTGCCCCGTCTCCCCAAGAAGAAGATAAGCCCCGGGCAAACAGCAGTGCCCATGGCTGTGTTCAACCTCCTTCCCCCACCTACAGAAAAACGCAGAGGGAGCAGACCATGCTCCTCTAGACCAGGCTAGCCTTCCCTGACACCCTGATCCCCAACTCTTAACGCCTGACCCCCACTGGCACTACTACTGAAAGTTTCTTCCAGGTCTTTGCGGCAGAAAATGTGAGTGGATTTGTCCCCTGGATCGTGGATTAACACATGGTAAAGGACCTAAATTCCTTCAGGTAATGTAGTTATTATTGATTCCTGGGACAAAATGTATATAATTCTCGGAATCTGGTGCAGGAACATGCCTAACCTATACCTAGTATTCCCGTGACTATATAAACCCTTGGACAGCTACATCTGAAAGTTTTTCCTCATGTTGGAAATTTAGCAAAATGTTTCTCCAGCCTGGCTCGTCAGGCTGATATTCTTACTTTTGTTTTTCTTCGACCTGAGGTAGAGTGTCAGTAATATGTGATTTGAGATGAAAACATACTTAAGGATCCTTACTCAAGATTCTTTCTCCACTAACTTGTTTCCCAAGGCACTCCCAAGACGCTGGATCTGTCCTGGTGAATACCCTTCATGTCAAAATCACATAATCCCTTTTTAGCAGTGAAAACCCTGCCCACCAACGTCTTCCTCCTCCATTTCTGCCCATTATTTGTTTAGGTTAGGGTGGAGGAGGTTACACCCCGTCCTCTTTTTTCTCTTCCTCCCTTTTCCTACACCCCAGCCACTTTCTCTCTCAAACTTTTTTCTATACTCTTGGCTTCTGCCTACATACTAGTAGCTCAAACGTACCTGCACCCAAGTACTGGCACCCCGAACTCTACTCTAGGGTATCCACCCCTGGGTATACCCAAGCACCTCTACCATTACTTATATCCTGGTACCTCTGATACAGCCTACACCCAAATACTGCTATTTCTACCTACTATACTCTAGCGCATCTCTATCTACACTCCAGTACCTTTAAACCCTCTGTTACTGTAGTAAGTCAACTCATGTTCATACCATAGTACCTCTACCCCCATCGATCACCTGGTACCTCTATCTATACCCTTATATCTCTATCCCTACCTTTACTGTAGTACCTCTATTCCTACCTCCCCAAGGTACCTCCCCCCCCTACCTATTCCCTAGTACCTTTACCCCAGCCTATACTCTAGGCCCTCTGTTTCTGTCTGTAGTTAAGTGCATCTATCTCAATCTACACCCTAGTGCTTCTACCCCATCTATACTGTAGTATATCAACCCTTGTTTATACGATAGTACCTTTAATCCCCTATCATAGAGTTTCTCTACCCCTGCCTAGACTGTAGTATCTCTGTTCATATCTGCTCCAGAGAGCTCTCCCCTACCTATGCCCTAGTACACATCTACCTCCCCCTATACTGTAGTACCTCTGTTCATACCTGCCCCAGATAGCTCTCCCCCATCTATGCCCTAGTACACATCTACCTCTCCCTATACTGTAGTACCTCTGTTCATATCTGCCCCAGATAGCTCTCCCCCACCTATGCCCTAGTACACATCTTCCTCCCCCAATACTCTAGAGCCAATGTTCCTCTCTATACTCTAGTGCATCTATCCCAACCTATACCCCAGTGCCTAGTTCTTTACCCATCTATGTCCCCCGCACCTCAGATTTTAGAAGGGTGCCGTTTTAGTTAGTAACGTTTGGCGCTCCCAATAAAGGGCTCCGTCCATCCTCTTCCACTTAAGGTAGATGGATAAAACGAAGTGTTGTTTTGGCCTATGATTTAAATGGTTCTGTTCTGCAGGAAACAGTTCAGTAGATCAACGAGAGGAGTATCTGCCTCCTGGGCAGCATAGAAGGGAGCTATGTTCTCTGGAGGCTGCGCGCATGTGCGCATGCGCAGCCTACTTTCCCCATGCGCACAGGATCTCTCCAGGAGCACGCAGCCCAGGAGACGTCACTGACGTTCATTTTAAAAAGAGGAGGCTTGTGGCTGTGTGGTTTCTGTTTTCTTTGTGGGGGTTATTTAAAATGGATTTTCATATAATGGCTCATCGCAAAATATAAGGGTTCAGTTCCTGGGCCCCTCTCCGGGCCCCTCTCCGGGCCCCTCTGTCATAGGCCCTGGATCACCTCCCAGGAGGAGGGGGAGCTATGACCCTTATCACTACCAAGGAACACTCTGACAAGAAATAATTGTGGCAGTAAACAATGTCTTGTTTAAAAAATAAGTTTACTGGCGCATTGTGTTGAAGTTAGCTATACAATTTTGTGGCCTAGAACCAGGAGCCTGAATAAATCTAATTGTTGCAGAGGGTTTCAGTGATAGTACACAAAATAATAAAAGAAGCATTGGCAAAGCCAATGGGTCTCACCTCTGCGAGAGCCATTGGTTTAGTTCAGTGGTCTCCAACCTTTTCTATAATAAAAGCTACCTATGGTTAATGAAAATTCGCCCAAGCTACTAATACTATTAGAGATATCATAGTTACCACATCAGACAAGATTACATTAGGGACCACAATATGCAAAGATTTCCGGCGGTGAACACTCCAGTGCATCAGGCACAGCTACTAGCAGTAATATAAAATTGCTTTGTCAGTGTGGAAGGTCTCTACATGGGTAATACATAACAGCGATATGTGCAATGCCCCTGGCACCAAGTTAATAATATTAGTGAAAAATCTCCCCAACACGTTTGATTTTTCTCACTCAAATATCAGTTTTAAATGTATTTTGAAAATTCAACCATTTTTCTCCACATATCCGCTTAGGAGTTGTGAAAATACACACATTTTCATCTTAAATACATGCTTTTCAATTTTGGTATTCATAGATTAATTCAACCAAGCACGAGCTTCTAATTTAGTTGACTAAGCTGCACACACAAAAGCTACTCCCAGGTAGCTGGAGAGCTACCAGTAGCTCATGAGCTACTCGTTGGAGAAGCCTGGTTTAGTTTATTTTAGCTGTGTTGTACAGCACTGTGGTTGTACAGTATGTTTAAAGTTTTATTCTAAATTGCTATGAAACAGCCATTATTCTTTTTTTATTTATGAATGCGTTAGGGATGGTATGAGCTTTGAATTAAAATGTGAAATGGAAGGGAAGTAGCAACACGAACAACTGTCTTTTCTTTTTTTGGGGCGGACAGCGGTGAAATGTGCATGCTGTTTATTATCGGTGCTGAGTGTCAGGAGGAGAATATGGATTTTAAAAAAAAAGTTTAAGATGCTTTATTAAAGAGAATGATAAAACAATACAAGAATATAATGACATAGTGAGCAGAACCATTGAGAGCCGCAATGCTTAGCATCAAAATAATCAAAACACTTGAAGGAATTCTAGCGATGTTTAGTTACCTAAAAGTAAAGAAGAGGTAGAGGAAAAGAAGAAGAAGAGAAAGAAAAAAAAGAGAAAAAAGAAGGAGAAGAAGAAATCAATCATAAAATATATGATAACATAGCATTACAACCATCTCTTTAGTATCTAAACATTCAAATACAATGATAATTACCTCATGGAGAAACGTTGGCGATGCTAACAGATTTGGAAGAGGTAGCAGTTTTAGATAAGTAAGTTGTAAGTGGAAGCCAAATCAAATCTTTTTTAATCAGGAGGGGAAGTGTAGTGGCATAAGCTCTATCTAACTTATGGTGGTGACATAATAAATTCCACCAGGCAATGAAAGTAATTTTTGAAGTATACTTCCAATTTGATGTAGAAACTTGTAAGGCCGAAGCTAACAATGGATCAATGAATTTCCCAATTGTCTTTTGAGAATGCCAGAGGGGGGAAGAACCACCCAAAAAAGATATACAATATTAAGTGTAATGTTTGTAGATTAAATAGTATTAATTCTATCCCAAATGAGAGACCAAAATCTTTTAACTTGAGTGCGCTCGAAAAACATGTGAAGAAAATCGCTATTCTCTTGGGCACAAGACTAGCATTTAGTATGTATAATGAGGTGAGACCTATACAGATGTGTGGGAGTATAATACAGTCTATGGTAGAAGAAAAATAAAATTGAGTAGTAGCAGCGGAATAAGAAGTCGTGTGTATCTTGGCCCAAATTGTATCCCAGGTGCGTTGGTAAAAATTCTTGATGGAAGTCAAGCTCCCATTGTAGTTCTGTTTTGGATTTAAGTCTGCTGTCCTGAGGGAGACATAGACGTTTATATATATAGGACGCCTTAACGTGTGTGGAGAAGTCAAAGGAAGAAGAATTAAGAGAAAGATGAGATGATGTGGAGGAGACATGCAAAAAAAGCTGTAGAAGAATAGGCCTAAGGCGCTGATAATGGGCCGCATAATAGGATGAAACACCGTATTTAGATTGAATGTCTTTAAATTCGAGCACACAATTGTTGGAATTAATATGGTCAATGACTAATATTCCTTTATCGATCCATTCCTTCCAAAAAAGAGCTTGATTGTTTAATTTAATATGTTTATTATACCATAATGGAGTTTGTTAAAATATTCTAAGTGGGGAATTAGATTGGTGCAATAGGGGAGTGACAATAGAAAAGGAATGCAAATGTAAAGGTGTAAAAAAGCTCTAGGGGCTTGAGAAATGTGAACCAACTTCTCAAATAAGAACGGGGCAGTTTGGGCTCGTTCTAGGAGACCCCAGACTGTAGGTTCATCTGAAGAATGAGAAGAGAGAGAGAGGTCCAAATTTGCTTAAGAGAGAAAGCTGAATGATAATGTTTTAGATGGGGAAAATTAACCCCTTGATTATTCTTAGGCTGTTGGAGTCTCAATAAAGAGATTCTGGATTTGCGTTTGTTCCATAAAAAAGATATAAGTAAAAGATTAATGGACTTAAAAAAACTAAGAAGGAGCTTGACCAGAAGCATGGACAGGTAAAAATTGGTGTTTGGTAACATCATCATTTTAATAGTGGCTAATCTCCCCACCAAGACAGATAAAGAGGAGACCAATTAAGGGACATATTAGACATTCTTTCCTTAATCTGATCTAAATTAAGTTGGATCGTACCTTTTAAAGTATTAGAGTAAAGAATGCCCAAACATTTAATGAACTTAGAATTCCAGGCAAACCCTGTATTATGAAACATGGCAGGAAGGCAATACTTATTTAATGACAATATCTCTGACTTCTCTATATCAAGTTTATATCCTGAGACTAAAGAATACTCGTCCAAAAGAGAAAAGAAGGCTGGAAACGTGGTTTGTGGGTTGGACACATAAAGTAAAATATCATCCGCATAAGTAGTGAATTTCTCTTCAATTTGTTTGTATTTAAATCCAGAAAAAGCAGACGACCTGCGAATTTCCTCTAGAAAAGGTTCTAAGGCTAAAATAAAAAGAAGGGGGGATAAAGGACATCCTTGTCTGGTTCCTCAGTAAAGGGGAAAATAAAAGGATTGTTTGACATTAACAAAAATAGAAGTAGAGGGTTGAGAGTATAAAAGATGAATGTAACTAATAATATGAGAACCAAACCTATACCATTTCAAGGTGCTAAACATGTAATCACAATTGACTCGATCAAAGGTTTTTTTAGCATCTAAAGTTATAGCAGCATATGGTACATCAGATTTGGACGCCATTTGGATTATATTGAGAAAAGTTCTGGAATTATCAGAGAGAAAATGACCCTTCACAAATCCTGATTGGTGAATGTCAATCAAGTCTGGAACAACCTGCTTAATAAGTAAAGCGAGAGCATTAGTGAATATCTTGCAGTCAGGGTTAATAAGAGAAATAGGCCTATAATTCCTGCACTGTGATAGATCTTTACCCTTCTTGGGAAGTAAGCAAAGCATAGCTTTAGCAAAAGTTCCCTGTGCACATTGTTGTGTGGTAAAGTGGGAAATTAAAAGTAAAAGTTTTGGAAGCAAAAGATGGGAGAAACGTGCTTAAAATTGGACAGAAAACCCGTCGGTACCAGGAGCCTTATCTTTAGGAAGTTGAGATAGTGCATGTTTAAGTTCCTTCTCTGTTCTCTCAGTATCTAAGACAGAGAAGTCAGATGTACGATCTGAAAATTGGGGGATAGAGTGCAAAAAAGTGTCTAATTGATCAGTTGTAGGAGAGAGTTCTGAAGAATATAATTTAGTATAATATTGTAAAAAACAATCTAATATTTTAGTGTCGCTAGTATGACTGACTCCATGAGTATCCGTAATGACTTGTATTTTAGATTTCTGCTTCTTTATTTTTAGATAATTAGCTAATGCTTTCCCAGCTTTATTACGACTGCCATACATTTTTGTGTTAATTTTAAGTAGAGCACCACAGGCATCACTCCAAGATTGTTTATTATACTATAATTTGGCTTGAATTAATTTAGACAGGGTATCAGAATTATTAGAGGAGAAAAACGTATGCTCTAGCTCTTTAATTTGCTTCAACAGATGGGAAGATTCTTTAAGTCGTTTTTTTCTTCTTAGCAACAAAATCTATGATAAAACCTCTATCAGTAGCTTTGAAGGTATCCCATGTATAATTAAACTGTGAATCTGCAGTAAGGTTAACGGCAGAAAAATCATTGGTAAAGCCTGTGAAAGCCTCAGTGAAATGTTTATCCAGCAGTAGTGCATTGTTAAATCTCCATCTATTAGAGCAAGAAATGTCATTAGGGGTATCTAAGTCTAAAATGACAGGAGCGTGGTCGGAAATTAAAATGGAACCTATCTCAACTTTGGATACGGATTGGAGAACATTTTGTGGGACAAATAAATAATCTATTCTAGAAAGTGAGGCGTGGACAAGAGAGAAATATGTGAATTCTAACACCTTAGGATGTGCTATTCTCCAAACATCAACTAGACCTCTGGAGGAGATAGCCCTTTGAAATAATTTTTGCATTTTATTGGGGATATATCTAACCTGGGAACGACGATCTAGAAAGGGTCTATTAGTTGATTACAATCACCCACTAGTATAAAATTATCAGAAGAACGAGCAGATAAGAGAGAGGAAGAACGGTCCCAGAACTTAGAGTCAACCCCAGTCGGGCAATAAACATTACATAGTGAGATTGGAAAGTCATTAATTTTTAAACTCAAACATAACCATCTACCCACATCATCCTTGGTTTCATTGAGCAACTGAAAATGCAAAGATTTATGTAACAGAATTAGAACACCATTCTTATTGTTAACAGCAGGGGAACTAAATACAGAACCCACCCATTGTCTACGCATCCATTCAATATCGTTGTCTTTAAGATGCGACTCCTGTAAGAAGGTGATCTGACATTTCAATTTGGACAGATGCGTGAGTCTTTTAACAGGGTCTTTTAACAGGGTTTCGGAGACCCTTTTATTCCAGGAAACAACACGTAGATTGACCATAAAGAATATAAACAATACTTGATAACCGTATGAAACATGAATAAATTCAATTCAATATATACGTGGAAGAGCAAAAACGCTAAGTGGTGAATAAAAGAATAAAGTAGCATATGATTGATGAAAGGGAGAGGGAAAGAGGAAAAGGAGAGAGAAAAAGTAGTGAAAGGACACAAAATAGTAGGGAGAAGAAAAAAACTCCCCAATGTGAAGAAGAATGAAAAGATGACGGCAAGTTGAATGACTTTAGTCAAAAACATCTTGGTAAAGGAGAAACAGGAGGTTAATAGAATGGAGTGGGGAAACGAGACAGAAATTACCAGCCCATGAGGGAGCCGAGGAAGAGAATACGTACAAAACAAATAGAGTCGGGGGCAGCCATAAAATAGGAAGAATATAACATAGAAGAGCTACGTCCAAATAGATAGAGAAAAAAAATACATCAAAAGGACTTACCATACATGAAAAACTCGATACGACAATTACACGGGTCGGTGACTGAGAACAGATGGACATCAATGGACACTATAGCAACCTCAGTGGACCCAGGAAAGTAGAACCTGAAAAGGAACCGTGAAGTCAATAAGAAGCATGAGAATATGACAAAGCAGATCAAGTTTTACTAAGTTCCATATCTTCTCCTTTATGCTCTTGGATGAACAACTTGAGTTTCTTTGGGTCTTCGAAGGTGGTCGTCTTGCCGTTGTAGGTGACCTTAAAAAAGCAAGTGTGAATAAGCCCGTACCGAGCATTCATGGATCTTAATACCAGTCTCATGTGCAAAGATTCTCTGCACCTCGTAGCAGTGGCCCTGGAAACATCCTGACTAAAACACACTTTATGACCAGCCCAGAGCATCTGCTTGCGTTGTTTGGCAGTAGTGAGGACGTCCATAAGGTCAGAATACTGTAGAAACAGAGCAATAATCCCTCTAGGTCTAGTGGATGATGCGGAAGGGGGAGGAGCAATCCGATAAGCCCTCTGAATATTCAAGTCAACCAAAGATTTCAAACCAACAATTTTTGGAATGTGCAATTTCAGAAATTTAATCATATTGTGACCTTCTGACCCTTCCGGGATCCCATAAATACGTAAATTATTCCGTTGGTTATGATTTTCGAAATCTTCAGCCAGTCTTTTGAGCTGCGTCACATCCTTGTTCAAATATGAGACTTTTGCAATGACATCCTCTGCATCACTAACCCACCTCAGTGAGTTGTGAATCAAGAATGGACCACTTTTCCTCAATACGCTGTATGGAAGCACTTGTCTCCACTTTTATGGGTCTCATATTTCTCAATTCCTCCATAATGTCCTCCAAGGTCAATGGTAGTGGGGATTTCGTAAGTGAGGAGGGGTCTTTTTTAACTCTTTTATTAGCACCGCCACCTGACTCTTTTTGTGCCACAGCATTAGAGACAGAGGAAGTCAAAGATTTAGAGGAGTGTGCAGCATCCATTTAAAAAAAGACGCAGTTGATGAAAACAGTCCTCCTAGAGCAGGAGTTACACAGCAAGAGGCGCACCCTGGCGCAAAAAAAAAAATGGAGCACAGTGGGGTATATGATTAAATACCCCTCAGCAGAGAGCAGTGTGGGCCATTAGAAAAGAAAAAGAAAATAATATATTTCTTGTGAGGAGAATAACTCCCAAGGCCACTAAGTTCTATCTAATGAACTGTCTAAAATGGCGGCAGCATCTCCTGACAGGGTGGGAGGGGCAGGCAAAAAGCCTAAAAAACAAGATAAAGACCAAAATTAGGTCTATAAGACTTACCTCGCCGCTCCCCACCCCTTCCGATATCTCTTCTAGCAAGCAAACATGCAAATGTGCAGAAACCGCCGGACCGTGAAGAAATAATTTCCTCGGCTCCTGCAGAGGAAAACTAGCGGGCGACCATCTTGAATTGTTGCCTCAAACTGTCTTAAAAATTTATTTTTTGGGGGCGTGGCCAAGTAAGATGGCTGAGCGGACGTGAGCCGCTTCAGCTCCGGGCCCCGACGATTGCCACGAAGCGTTTCTACAGAGTGTAGTGAGCAGCACACTACATGCCTACATCCAGCAGTGTCCTGGGCTACCTTGATGCCCTTCAAAGAGCCTGAAAGTTGTGCGCCGAGCCTGATATTCGACCGCGAGTCCGGCACGACGGAGAACCGAGGCCGCCTCTAAAATGGCGTAGGGGCGCGCGCTGGATGCCCTGCAGGCTCGTCAGATTGAGAAGACCGACGGCGGGATCGGCATCACCGCGGATGGCGCCTGGGCCCCCCCGACCTTGCGGACCTGTGGGGGGCGCTAATGCCACCTACCTCGTTCCACTCCATCTGGGAACTCACAGGCGATGTCCCGGGGAACCGGGATGGCAGCGGTGGAGTCGCTGTGGACCGGAGGCGCTGTGGAGTGCACCGTGGGCTGAGCGCGGTGGCGGCGGTCAATTTTCTGGCATACTGGTGAAAGTGATCCATGCGGGTCAGTTTCCTTTCCCTTTGCACGTGGAAGGGGCCGGGGGGAGTCGGCCTCCAAGTGATCTGCCTGACGTTAAGATGGTGACCGAATAGATAGAAGCACCGGGGTTCGCCGCCTGTTTCACTCTATGGTCAGTGGATGGACAGTAGTGAGGAAGCATTTCCCCATGATATAGCTCGGATTTTGTAGGGACGGGCCGCCTGGGGGCTATTACCTTCATGCTAGACCATGCTTAGCCCTGCCTGACTTTAAAATGGCTGCCGGATCCCACCACCCAGCAGAGGCCTGACACCAATACGTGGTGAAATCACACGAGCAGCACCCGGTTCCCTGCTCCCACGTACTAGGGATGAATCTAGACGTGTGATCCCACGCCGTGCTGGGCACTGCTCCTATGCCTCCCAAGAAGGCGCCGAATAAAGTCTCTCGTTATTTTGCAACGTCAGAAAAAGGCACTCCACCATTGGAGACCGGCAACCCACAGAACATGGCGCTTACACGGGAAGATCTGATAGCCATCTTACGTGATTTCAAAGCCGAATTATGCCTAGAAATTAAACAAGACTTGCGGTCCTCCATGGACCAACTCAAGGCTGATCTCACCAAAAAAATGGCGACCCTAGGTCAAGATATAGACGCTGTCGGCACCAGAGTGTTGGAGGTGGAGGAACAGACGCAAGACCTAGTGGCCCGCACCACCAGACTGCAGGATTCCCAGCAAACCCTCCAGGTCCAGCTCCAGCAAGCCATATTAAAAGCGTAAGATCTGGAAAACAGAGCTCGACGGGAGAATATACGGATCCGGGATTTGGAGGAGGGCGCGGAGGGCCCTGACTTGGAGGCGTTCGTGACGGGTCTATTTGCGGAACTCCTAGCCCCTCAACAACTGAAGCTTAAACTGGATCGAGCCCACCGTGTGGGGAACCTGCGGACTGGGGAGCGCAAAAGGCCGCGGGACATCTTGGTCAAGATGCACTCTTTTAAAACGAAGGAGGCCATCCTGAGTGCGGCGAGGAAAAAGGAGGAGACGTCCTTTCAGGGCTACAAATGTGCCCTCTTCCAAGATCTAGCCCCTTCCACCTTGGCGCGTCGACAGCTGCTGAGACCCGTCACCACCAAGTTGCGAGACGAAAACATCCGTTATCGCTGGACATTCCCTTTTGGGCTCGCGTTTGACTACAAAACCAAGACGCATCATGTGACCGACCTCCTTGCTGGGCTTCGCATTTTGGGCCTCCCCCTCCCGGAGGACGGAAATACAGCGGGCTCCTCGACCGACATGGAGCAGCCCAGGAAGGGCTCCAGGCCCTGGCACACGGTTAGGAGATCCCGATGACCCATGAAAGGACCACACAGAGAACGTCGCTTTCTATAGACATCCAGGCTTCCAGGATTCTCGGCCAGCACACACTCCCATGGAACGGCGATGCACCCCAACGATGAGGACGAAGGCTAGACAGGCTGTCCGGCCTGGAGTACAAGACACTGCAATCGAGTGATATGGACACTGAGGTTTTTATTTTCTTCTTATTGAACTGCTCACTGAACTCTATCACATGGCAACCGGGGGTGCGGGCCTTGTCCGTACTACCCACAATTCTTCTTCTTTTTTGGAAGAATTTCGAGCCGCAGGCCCGTTGGCCTTATGGCTCCCAGTTTTGGGGGGAGGTTGGGAGCTTCCTTTTTTAGGGGGGAGGGGTCCTGGTGGTGGTTTACGGGTTTCACTGATTTTTGGTTTCTTTAATGTCCAGCAGCACGACCAGGGGAGGCCATGTGACTCTAGTGATTTTCAGGGAGGAAGGTCCCATCTTAACAGGGTCGGCCACGGCTTCACAGGTAGGGGGGGCATGGTCCACATGGGGAGGGAGGAAGGTCAGTCCTATCGATGGTCTCAGTAGCCTCCTGGAATGTTAAGGGGCTGAACTCCCCCCAGAAACGCCAGAGAATCTGGAAATATCTCACAGACCGCAGGTACGACATGGTAGCCCTCCAAGAAACTCATCTCAAAAAATCTGAGGACACAAGGCTTCGACACAAATCGTACCCCTTAATATATAAGTCCTCTGCTGGTACTAAGCACAATGGAGTGGCTCTCCTCTTTCATAGCGCAACTAAGTTCCAACCTGAAGCCACTAAGACAGACCGGGAAGGAAGGCTCAAAATGGTCAAGGGGAGGTTGAGGGGCATCCTTTGCACATTTATCTCTCTCTATGCCCCCAATTCGGGCCAGTCCACATTCCTATCTAACGCACTCGACTTGATGGGTGGGTTTGCGGAGGGTCCCGTGGTCCTATTAGGTGACTTCAATCTGACCTGGCACGAGACATTGGACAGCTCACACTCAAACCGGGCGACGACCAGTAACTTCTCAAAAGGGGTCAAACAGAAAATGCTCACACTAGGCCTATGTGATGCTTGGCGATCACTCCACCCTACCACCAAAGACTACACATACTACTCTCACGTCCATCAGACGTATTCCAGGATCAACTATATTTTCATCAGTCAGGCAATGGTGGAGCCGCTGCAGGCGGCGCAGATAATGCCGATTTCAATTTCGGACCACAGCCTGGTCACCATCAGCTTGACCTGGAGTGGGCCTAAGTCTAGTGCGTCGAGGTGGTACTTCCCGGCGGCGATCACACGGGATAAGACCTTACGTGAGGAACTGAGGGCCTCCATCGCAGAATTCTTTACACTCAATAATCCGCAGGCTACATCCCCGCAGAACAATTGGGACACCTTTAAGGCGGTGCTGCGGGGTAAATGCATCCAACTTAACACAACCCTAAATAAACAGAGGGCGAAGGAACGAGTTGCCCTTGAAGGGGAGTTAGAAGTAGTTGAAAAGGCACCTAAAGCCACACCCACTCGGGCACTGTAGCCTCAACTCACCACGATCCGGGGCAAACTACGCTCCATTTACACTAATCGAGCGGAGATCACACTTCTGAAGCTGCACCAGACGTCCTATGCTCAAGGCGACAAGGTGGGTCCCCACTTAGCGCATCAGCTTCAAGTGAAAAGGGAACGTGAATTCATTGGGGGCATCCTAGATCAGGGAGGCCAACTCATTCACACTGAGGCCACTAAAGCCAACATCTTTGGCGACTTTTATGGGAAACTTTACCAAGGTACTACCCCCGATACGGGCCTACAACAACAATACCTTGATTCCGTGACGCTCCCCCATGTCTCCCCCGCGACCGCGGAATCCCTAGATGCTCCCATCACTTCAGAGGAGGTGCGACAGGCCATTTCAAGACTCAAACTGCATAAAGCTCCCGGACCTGACGGTCTTACGATGCAATTTTACAAATGCTATGCATCCGAACTCATCCCCCACCTCACCGAACTATTTAAGGCAATAGCGGAAGATGCTCGGGTCTCAGCTTCCATGGCTGAAGCGGTGATATCTGTCATTCCCAAACCCGGGAAGGACCCCCAACTTTGTGCCTCATATAGACCTATAGCTCTTCTCAATCTCGACGCGAAGCTCTACTCCGCGATCTTAGCCGCTAGACTGGAGGACCTGATGCCCGAACTAGTCCACCCTGACCAATCCGGTTTTATAAAGGGAAGGCAAACGCATGATAATATCCGACGCACCATACATCTGATAGAGAAAGTGTCTAAAATTAAGCTTCCAGCAATTTTGGTGGGTCTTGATGCGGAAAAGGCCTTCGACAGGGTGGACTGGTCATTCCTCTTCCTCGCCATGCGGAAATTTGGCTTTGGGGACACATTGCTTAACATGATTAAGGCCAACTACCACCTCCCAAGCTCCCGCGTTATAGTCAACGGATGTCCATCACTCCCCTTTGTTCTTAGCAGGGGCACTCGGCAGGGATGTCCGCTTTCCCCTCTCTTATTTGCCCTCAGCATCGAACCCCTTGCAGCGAAATACCGGGCCAACGAAGAGATTCGGAGAATCCGCTTTAGCGGTATAGATCACAAAGCGTCCCTCTTTGCCGACGACATCCTGCTCACGCTTACGGAACCGGCCTCCTCACTACGGGCCGTACGGGAGGAACTGAGACACTTTGAACGGGCGGCGGGGTTCAAGGTAAATTTATCCAAATCAGCCATACTTAATCTCACGCTCCCTGCCGTCGAGGCGACCAGACTGAGGGGCCAGACGTCCCTACAATGGGCCAAACATTCTCTACTATATTTGGGGGTCCACCTTACACCCAAAATTGGCGATCTCTACCAGGCTAACTTCCCCTCTCTGGTGACGCAGCTGCAACAGGACCTCAAGAGATGGAAGCCCCTTTACATCTCCTGGCTTGGGCGGATCAACGCGGTTAAAATGACGGTCCTACCAAAATTCTTATATATTTTTCAAGCCCTGCCCAGTGAACTTGATCAGGACTATTGCCACGCCTGCGCTCACTGGTCACTAAATTCATTTGGCAAGGGGGGAGGGCTCGTCTTCCTTTTCATGTCCTGAGACGACCCAGGAACAGGGGGGGGTTGGCTTTACCGGACTTCACACTGTACTTTCAGGCGGCACAATTAAGAGTGGTGACAGAATGGTCAGCGCAGGAGTCCGACAAGCACTGGCTCCACATGGACCGGTCGATTGTGGGACGATCTATCTGGGATGTCCTGTGGAAGCCAAAAAGGGACCGACCTGCAAACGCCTACATCAGCACCCCCGCCCGCACCACTCTGACAATCTGGGATCAGGTCACGAGGAGGAAGGGATGGACCTCTTTTCCCTCCCCATTCACTCCAATTCACTTTAACCCGGCATTCCCACCGGCATTACGTGAAGGACCCTTTGACTGCTGGAGGGAGGGGGGATGCCTAAAGCTTTCTGATTTATTTCATAGCTACGATGTTCTAACGTTCGACAGCTGCAAAAGAGAATTTATGATCCCCCACAGCGAACACTACCATTACCTCCAGCTTAAACACTGGGTTACACTCCCACACGTAAGAGAGGCCGCCACTAGAGAGCTAACGGCTATGAAGAGACTGGCGGTTCACAAGGCAGGTACCATGAAGGGTGCCGTATCCTCACTCTACGACATGTTACTGACTACACTGCACGCACCCCGGGCACGCTACATGTCTTTCTGGGAACGGGTTCTAGGGCGGGATATTACCGAGGAAGAATGGAAGCACGTATGGGGCGATATCACTAGACACAATAAATCTGTGGCCTTGAGGGAAGCTCATTACAAGACGCTGCTAGATTGGTATCTTTACCCTACTAAACTTCGACGGATCTTCCCTGACACCTCCGATCTTTGCTGGCGGGGATGTCTACAGGGGGACTTTCGCCACATCTGGTGGGATTGCCCGGGCATTCGCCCTTTCTGGGAAGAAATCCTCTCACACCTCAAAGATATGCTGGGTTACCCAATCCCGACCACCATCGAGGGGGCTTTATTGGGCATCAGGGACCCGGCGTTGGAACACCAAACGAAAACCGACAAGGCGATCATGTGGATATGTCTAGGGGCAGCGAAACTCACGATAGCAGCTGCATGGAAAAAGAGGGACACACCGGCAACATCGATGTGGCATGCCCGCTTGTGGAGAATCCTCTCTATGGAACGCCTTGCGGACATCTTTAGAGATGATTACACGGCTTTTGAACATAAATGGGGTCCACTAGTCACCTATTTATCCCGTGGTTTGCCCTCCGCAGTATGTCCGTCCTCTGTGAGGGCTATGCACCTCTTCCAGTTCTAACCTGTCCAGAGCTGGCTTGTAGTCGATGTAACCCCTGCCTCTTGATTGGATAGGGCCCCGCTTTTGTTACTCTGACCTATAAGCGGTGCCTCTACTTAACATTATTTCATTATGTACCATCACCACCACCAGAGACGGGGATGGGGGAGACGTTGGGGGGGGGAAGTTTTTGAGTTTGTGTTCCTGCCTGAGGACCTTCCTCAAGGCTTGTTGTTTCAAATCAGGCATCTTCTACCTTACCTGTGGGGGGTAGTATGGACTTGGGGATGTATGAAACTGAGCTCTAACTAGGTGAATGTTTTATGACCCCGGGCCCTACACGCCCTATTGTATTCATGCTGTCACTATGGATTATGATGCTCAATAAAAAGAATTTTGACCCAAAAAAATGTGTTATTATATAGTCAATAATGCACCTTTTTCAAATGGGGCTTGAGGGTGCTTAACATACAGAATGGGATGGGTAGTGGTGGGTAATAAGTAAGCTGGATAATGTGTAGGGTGATAGTAAATACACATCATGTGTTGCAGAAAGGACACATTTATTTTAATTTAGATTATGGTGCAAATTAATTAATGTATATATGTAAAAAAGATGTATGAAATTTCCCATGTAACATTGCAAATGAAGAGAGGTGGGAAGCACATTTTTTTTATCTCAAAGGAAACGGAATGCAACAGAGTGGAATGGCATGGTGAGCAAAAAAATTATGGATTTAGGCCCAGATCTATGTACTGGGGTGAATGTATGGCATTGTTCTGCATTCTGTCCATCAATTGTTCTTTTTGCATTTGTCACCCCGAGTGGGACGGGTATGCCCAGACGTGGGTCCCGTGCTCTCCATGCCACTGGAGTCAAGCTATCCTGGTTGATGAGGGGTGAAACCCCGAAACCGGTCTTAGGATGCTTGTTTCCAGTCCAGGGAGGACCTGGCCTGGCAGTTCGGGCTGGACTGTTCCCATTGGGCGCAGGGTCAAGACTGATTTGCATATGGCTGGGTTCAAACTGGAATGGCACGGTGAGCAAGAACACAATGGATTTAGGCCCAGATCTATGTACTGGGGTGAATGTATGACATTGTTCTGCATTCTGTCCATCAATTGTTCTTTTTGCAGAGTGTGTTTAATAGGCAAGCAGTTCCCCAAATGTGATAACGCGTGTGCTTGAGCTAAGAATGGATGCTATTCATTTTTAAAGCATAGCAAAAGTGTGCCCATGAATCTTGTTTTTTGGCATAGTAGTGCTGAAAATAAAACTTAGGTTGTGGGTGAGGCGCAGTCGCAAATATTGTTTAACCCCTTGACCGCGATCGGAATTCCGCTCGTATGCTGGACATTCCGATCGCGGGTGGGGTCGTGACGAGCTCAGCTCGTCATGCGCACAGCGCTACCGCCCAGCATGACGAGCTGAGCTCGTCATGAGCACGGAAAGGGTTAAAGCTGTCTAACTTAACAAATGAAAGGCAGAACTGTTTAAGGTGGAATAAAGGTAAATTTAAAGCTGAATGTAAATGTTGCCCTTTTTGTCGCTTTTTGGACAACCATTAGCTAAAATAAGTTAAGGGTAAACTTTTCTCATGTATCTTGCACATATCCTGTGTTTTTGCAGTCACAACTATTGTTTAAAGATGTCTAGCAAAAGAATTGAAAGGCAGCATTGTTCAGGGGGAATAAAACTAAGGTTGTGGTTGAGGTGCAGTCGCGAATATTGTTTAAAGCTGTCTAGCATAAGAAATGAAAGCAGCATTGTCCGAGGTGGAATAAAGGTAAATTTAAAGCTGAAAGTAAATGTTGCCCTCTTAGTCACCTTTTGGACACCCATAAGCTAAAATAACTGAAGGGTAAAATTTTCCAATGTACCTTGCACATATTCTGTGTTTTTGCAGTCACAGCTATTGTTTAAAGCTGTGTAACATAAGAATTGAAATGCAGCTTTGTTTGAGGTGGATTAAAGGTAAATAAACAAGCCCTCACATGCAATGTCCGTTTCGTTTGAGATAAGAAAATGTGCTTCCCATACTGTTTTCACTTGCAATGTTAAGGCGTGGGCTGGATTATTCTGTTTTTTACATGTCCACAATAACTAATTTTCACCACAATCATAAATTGTGATGCCCCTGGCACTAGAATGGGGTTCCCCAGCTTCAAAGGCCACAGCTCTGCACATAGCAAAACACAGAGCAATCTGGGTCTCATTATCTTCAGATCAGTGACCTTTAAAGCAGGGGAACCCATAAAAGCCCCAGCGTCACCACAACTGCTTGAAATTATTGTGAAAATTAATTAGCATGCTCATGTAAAAAAGATGAATGAAATTTAACCTTTAACTTTTCAAGTGAAGGGAGTGTTGGAAGCACATTTTCTTATCTCACAGGAAACAGAATGCGACAGAGTGTGTGTTTAACAGCCAAGCAGTTCCCGAATGTGATAACATGTGTGCTTCAGATTAGAATAAACAAACACTCATGTGCAAGGTCCCCTCGCAGTCACACATTAAACACATAAACTCAGGCATATCTATAAAAAAGCACAGTAAGGGTGTGGCCGAGATGCAATTGCAAACAGTGGTGAAAGCTAAATAAACTAGTGGACACAAACAACGGGAGGGTGGGAAGGAGCAGACGACAAAGCCAGCTGCAAAAGATGCACTCTGTAGAGTGTCTCAACAAAAAGAATAAAATAGCTCAGAAAAGTGTGAGCAGTGTAAGGATACAAGTAGTTGGGCCATGCTCTATGGGAGCGTCACATGCAAAAAGAGGGATGTGCTGTTCGCAGAGCTGACCAGCAGGAAGAAAACAATTGAGAGTGGCTTTGAAGCCAACAATGGTAAGTACCGGGTGGCCTCCAAGCTCACTAACAGTAAACAACATATCTAGAAGAGACAGCACACGCACAGTCTGTGGGAGACCTAATAAAGAGGTCTGACAAGGTAGAGAATGCCAGAATGGATGGCTTCACATAGCTGGAGTTGTACTCTGCTTGCTTGCTTGAAAGCATTCCGAGAGAGCAGACACTGGAAGAAGGGCACAGGTAAGAGGGAAGAAGCGAAGAAGGAGAAAGGGAGCTCTAATGTATATTGGTTACTCATATGCCACTGTGGTGCTTCTAAAAGTGCTGCAATTGAATAGAGGAGGGAGGAAGAGGTTATAGAGAAGAGAGCAATGTTCTGGCATGTTGTTTGCTTTTATAGTGCTATGACGCTATAGTGTTGCTTCAAAGTGCTACATGAGAAGCAGAATAGGAGGGGGAAGGTGAAGTGTAATCCTGCATCAGAAACAATATGTCTGTCTTTCCTCTCTCTCTCTTACCCCTTCGTCTCATTTTCCCTCCTCCCCTAGCCCTTTTACCATGTAGCACTTTGAAGCAGCCTTAGAGCAGCATTTGCATTATCCATAATGTCAGCACATTCTACTCTTCCCTGTGCTCCCTGTTCTCCCTCCTTCTTCTGTTCACCTGCAGCGCTTGAAAGTATACACACTATAAGACCACCCAAAAATTCAAAATGTTCCAATGTTGTTTTTGTCTTTCTCTCTTCCCTCTTTCCTTCACTTACCTCCAAATTCTTTTATAGCAGTGTTTTGAAGCAACTCTATGATCTAGCATGAGTGCTATAGGAACAACCAATATGCTGCAAGTGAATCCATTTTTCCTCTCCCTCCTTTCCTGCTTACTAAAAGGATCACCCTATAGGATACTATAGTGGCATGCTTCATCATCGACTCCTTACCCAGAGCACCTAGTGTGTCTGGTGTCATGTCCTTTAGGTTAGTCCTAGCATATGCATACCGATTACATACATTTTGTCCCATCCACACGACATAACGGTCTTACACAGGTGACCTTTCACCTAGTAGCTTACTTCTGTCTCTTCGACAAACAGGCTCTTGGTACCATATCTTAATTTCTGAACCTGACGTACATAAACATGTCCCCAGGCGCGGTAGATTTATTCTGTACAAGGGTCACCACTTTTTTCATCCATGGCCAACAGCCAGCAGTGCATGATCATATTTGTTTAGAAAAGGATTAGCAGGGGATTAGCAAATGTTTTCAAAACATATCGATTCAGGAAAAAACCCTGGAGTGACCACTTTAGTATAAAAGACCCTCAGTCCCCCTCAAAAGAGAGAGGAGAAAGGAGAATTCCTTCCGAGCTGGACCGAGACTCTGCAGGCTGATCCTTCGACAGGCAGAGATCTGACATCCCTTGTGGGGTGCCTTCCTCAATGCAGAGACTGGGTCCTTCATTCAGAACCATCAGGTGAGGGGTTAGCACTTCCCCGGGGAATTCTTGGCTCCATTAGGTTCCGTTAGGTTCCATTAGGACATATCTGAACACTTACACATACATGCTTCACCTACACCTCTAGGCTAGGCACAGTTAGGTTGGCTACGCATCGTAGGAGTACGCCACTGCTATTGTTTTATATAATATGCTTTTATTCATCTTATTAGCACTATGGTAGAAATGTATCTGCTATTTACGATATTGGTACTAGCGATCACATTTGTCTGCTCCTGTCTTTTGATTGTCGCAGCTAAAATGTTTCATATTATACTGATGCTTGACCAATAAATAATTACTGAAACCGTTCCAATCGTCATTCTATGTATTCTGAGGAAAGCAAGCACGAGTGACTGAGCGAAAGATACCGTATTGTTTCCACGATACCTGAGGAATCAGGGTTGTCATGTTCAGTGGTTGCCAGAAACTACATACACCACTGTAGAATACAGGGGGGTGGTAGTGGCACCGTAGAGCTAGCTGGTCTAACGGCTGACTCATCCTGTGGGGGTGTCCAGAGTCTGTCTGCACACCAAGCCCTCAGTAAGGTCATCCAAAACATGCAGGTCCTGGGGGGTCCTAGGAACTACACGACATGGCGCCGCCAACGTTGGTTTGGTTCTTATATTAACAGTAAAATCTGAGTAGTTCAGTCGTGCTTTCTCAGACAGCGCTACTCACATTTTTCAGCGACGTCTGAAGTGGGAAGGTTAATCCGCCTTAGCTGAGCTGTGTATTGGCTGAAGGTTTTAAACAAGCTTGTAAGGACTATCGTGCTAAAACCCTAACTCTTAAACTACTTACCTTCTTCTCCCTTAAAAATGACTGAAATCGCAAATGGCGGTGGAAACGAGGAAGGAGCTGAATTTGCTAACGCTCTTAACATTTCAGAAAACTGCAGACAGGCAGCAACTCTGAAATTGTTAGAACATGGACTTCCTGGAACAGGTGGCCATGTTACCTTCGTGATTGTGGCACACGAGGTGTTCGGATCAGAGGTATTCTATTCCTGGGTAAAATTCCCACCTGTAGATCCACAGACACTATTATTACACGAATACATTGAAGTGGATCCACCGGAAGAATACATCTCATACGAGGACATAGAAGTCCTGTTAACGAACCAGCAACATAAAAACTGGTTTAAAGGCGCCCTAAAACACACAACTTCAGTCGGAAGACTAGGTACGCTCAGCATAGGAGGAGCGACATGGACGGTCTTAGCGGCTTACACTCCACATCCTGAGATAGACACACTCCCAGTAGGGGAAGTGCGTACACTATACAAAGAAATAGTCAGGCTATACAGACATATTGTCCAGTTCGTCATGCGAACACTCACATTACAACCTGCGAGAGCTGCTCCACCTGGATTAGTCCAGACCCAGCCCACACCAATAATTAGTCCACAAACACTAAAAGCAATAATGGGTGCATTCCCATCAAGAAGGGATCAAGTACCATTCTGGATTGCTCAAAATTAGCACAGTTGTAAGCAGTATTTCCCCGTACACAGAATACACGGTACCCCAACCATATCAGTTATTCCTGATGTACTGAAACAAATACAGAATGAGTACGGGCAGGACCTGCCCTGGACTTGGGGATGAAACTGATGGGTAATTGACCACGTCTTGGCAATTATGCTGAGCAACATTAAGGGGGAAGCAGCAGTGGTGGCTATACGCCAACGCCTAAGGGAAACATCTCCTGCAAATCAGGAGCGTGCATTACCAAAAATTATTGAAGACACCTATGCTTCACTAGGCAGAGATAGTTTTGGGAGCCAAACTCGGGAAACCACTAGTGGTGAGTAGTTCTGAAAAAGAGAACTCAAAGCAAGCACCCACTTCTTCTAAAAAGAAATGGGATAATAGTCAACCTAAAAATAATAATAACAGAAACACTTCACGATCAAGGGGTGGGTCTCCCCAACGGGAGTCCTCTGAAAAGAGGTACAACCTTAGGAATCATGATAACATTAGGAAACCTGACAGGTATCAGGATACTGATGCAAGTTCCTTTCGTTCCTTTCAGGGTTCATCAAACAGCTTGGAGAGGCAAGGACGGTCAGAACAAAGACTTGAAGATCAACCAAAGGGAAAAAGGGAGACACATCGCACTTCAGATTTCATTACCAAACAGGAAGAGCAACCTAAAGCAAAGACTCAATTAAAATAAAAGAAAGTAGCTGGCTTAAAAATTAGGGGGCAGATTTACGAGTTCTGGTTCATCACTGCAAATCAGCAGGGATGCGCCAGAACAGATGCGACACGCAACTCCCTCCCTGCGCCACCACAAATGCGTCGCATTTACAATGCGGCGCACCGTGGTGCAAGGATAGGGCGATGCGTGCCGCATCCTGTGGCGTAAGGGCGGCGCATTGCTGGAGTCGTGTCGCAAGCGCGACGCGGCTCCAGCAATGCTCAGGGGCACCCTATGCCTAACATGCTGCGTTACTCCTTACGCCTGCTTCAAGCAGGCGCAGGGTATTGACGCAGCATGGATGTAAAAGTGACTCAGTGAAATCTTGTACATTTCACTGCGTCACTTTTACGAGGCGTTCCTGCGACGGAACATCCACCCTGCGCCGGTGTCAGGGGACACGGTAACGCCGGTATCGGCGCTCGCACAGGCACGTAGGAAAGCCCGGGGGAAGACTACAATTCCCGGCAGCCTCGGCGGACGTCTGACGTCAGACGGACCGCCCCACGTGACGACGGAACACCCGGGATAAGGCGAGGCAGCTGCAGAAGACGCTGCCGATTATTCCTGGAAGTCCGGTTCGGACGCTGGCCATATTCTGCAGTTAATGGTCGGGTAAGGGTGACAGCGGCACCGCTTGTCTCTTAATAATTTGGCTTTGTTGTCAAGGCAACCTGTGCTTGTTCTGGGCACGGCTAGTTTCGGAGCACATAACTTTCTTTCCCTACGTTGGTGAGCTCTCGTTCTTGGATCCTTATCCTCAGAACTCTTGCGAGGAAAACTATAGTGCCTGGCATTGTGTGTTTTGTTCTTCGACTTAAAGTTGATACTTTCCTTGTCGTGGAGGGAGAGTCTCATTGTGTCTTCCCTGTTGGAGAGCCTGGTCAGAGGGTTCATGCAGGGCAGAATCAATGAGCTTTCCTAGTGCTGGCTAAGAGAGTGACTTTCAACTCTCGATGAATTCCTTTTTGTTAATCCCGGAAGTCTTCCTGGATTTTGCCCTATGATATACGTTCTTCACAGTCCTCTGTTTTGCTTATAGTACTTTTGAATGTGCTTACCTAACATTTGTCTCGTACGTTACTCATCGCTTGTGATTCTATTGCTTTTGCCTACAGGGGTGGTCCTAGGCAGGTGTTCCTTCTGGGCTGGAAGCCCTCCTCCCATTATATCAGGGTAGGTGTTACATGTAGAATTAGAAAGTACATGTTCCATTATAGATAGGTTAAACAGGAATACAGGATTGTTAGACTTACATACCTTTTGTTGTATTTTCCAGCATATGGTGGGAAGAATTGCGATTACATGCTCAGCACCCTGTTAGCCGGCAAACTTTTCTTTTCCTTACAGGTTAGTGGAAGTATGGGTACATCTAATCATAAAGGGAACAGGGAGGTGTTGGAAAGGCTTAGGTGGTAATTTGTTCTTTTGTATCCACAGGTCTCCCTCCCCGCTGTCCCCATCCTTCCCTTCCCCCGCTTGACCATCCTTTAGTCTGTGTGTTTTCATATCCAGACTTGGGACTGTCGAGAGGTGGACCCCATAGAGCATCGGTTCGATCCTGAGGATCCTGAGGATACGTTCAGGCCTGGGACAGCCGGAACGCCCACTAGAAACCTAACGCAGGTTTCATGTGGCTCAGGGCTTTTCAACGTGACGCATCTACCTAGATGCGTCACGTTGTAAATAAGGCGCTACGTGGCGCATGGTTTGCGCCGCCGCTGCGTCACAGAAGTGACGCAACGGCGGCGTAAATGTGGCGCATGGGGCTTGTAAATCTGCCCCTTGAAATGTTAGTAATAATCAAAAGAGGGAGAGAGAGGTATCTAGTGGACCTAGCCTCCTGTACGTTATGAATTAATCAGAGAAAGTCCACTGGAAAGAAAAGGTCGTTCCAGATATTCCTTAAGGGAAAAGACTTATTTTCTTAAAATAACCCTCACTCACCAAAAGGCCCCTTGGTGGCATGCTTCATCATCGGGTTCTTCCCGCCCCGCTGTGGGACGGGGCATGCTGCGACCGACGGAGACGTGGGAGCACTGTTGGGTGGCGAGGACTATAGTTAAACTAAGATAGGAGTGAAGAGGGTCAGTGATTAGTCGCCGCTAGAGAAATATACTTTATTGGGTCTAGTGGCTGATATGGCTAAAAAGGGGATAATGGGTATTGTATAAAACGTTTTAGAAATCATTGTTCAGGCACTGAGTAATTACACCAACCAGTTCTTAGGAGTGATTAGTAGGGATCAACTCTATTTGGTCCTGACGAAGAAGCCGTAGGGGCAGGCTTTGAAACATGAAGACCGGGAGCCTACACATACATCACATTGTGTATCTCCCCTCATCCCCTTTTTAGCCATATCAGCCACTGGACCCAATAAAGTATATTTCTCTAGCGGCGAGATATTTTTAACATTTCTTTTCACTAATCACTGACTCTCTTCACTCCTATATTAGTTTAACTATAGTCCTCGCCACCTAACAGTGCTCCCACGTCTCCGTCGGTCGCAGCACGCCCCGTCCCGCAGCGGGGCAGGATGAACCCGATGATGAAGCATGCCACCAAGGGGCCTTTTGGTGGGTGAGGGTTATTTTAAGAAAATAAGGGGCATATTAGCAAGACCGGCGATAAAATTATCGCCGTTTTGTGGCAGGAAACTGCTGCTAAAACGGCGATAATGGGCTTGCTAATATGCGTTATAGAATTCAATAGAAGCCCAGGTTAGATGTGCAGGACATCTAACCTGGGCTTCTGTTGGAATTTCCATAACGCATATTAGCAAGCCCATTATCGCTCGCTTTAGCGGCAGTTTCCTGCCGCTAAAGCGGCGATAATTTTATCGCCGGTTTTGCTAATATGCCCCTAAGTCTTTTCCCTTAAGGAATATCTGGAACGACCTTTTCTTTCCAGTGGACTTAAAAATAAGAAATTAGAAATGCCCAGGTTACTGAGGACTGAGCTTCTGAATGGGGAATGGGTTCTGACGATGCTAGACAGCATGGCAGAAGTAACAATAGCTCGCCAGAACCTGAAGGAATTTCTGGTGACAGAGTATTGAATTAATACATCACGGTGGAAACACCAGATACACGAGTGAGTGTCCTACATCGTCTACACGAAATTGATCTCCAAATAGAGGGGGACATCTCAAGAAAAATTAAAGGTCTCTTTTGGGAAAACTTGACATTTGGATATGACATTCTGTTAGCAGAAAAAGATTGGCCACTTGAGTTTATAATGGATTTCCCAAAAGGTGAAAGCGTAATTTTGCCTGCTTTTTCCGACCACGTTCCAGTTTCCTTAAAACACTCATATGCGCGGGAGTGGGCGCAAGCGCTAGCTCCGGCATTATACTGCAACCATGTAGGGTGGGACGTGGAGTCGAAACACCATGAAATCCCATTAAAAACTACTCCAACTCCAGAGAGACAATACCCTATTAAAAATGAGGCAAAGAAACAGGTCAAAGAAATCTTAGACCAACTTGAATACCAAGGTGTGATTGAAAATTGTACCTCCTCAATGAACAACCCTTTGTTTCCCGTAATGAAACCTGACAACACATATCGTTTGGTTTTAGATTATAGACATTTGAACACATGCACAAAAACATTTGCAGTTCAGAACGCACACAGCGCCGCATTGATGAATAACATCGTGCGGAAGAAATACAAAACAACATTAGATATCTCAAATGGATTCTTCTGCTAAAATATAGCTCCTGAAAGCCGATATTTGACTGGATTTTCCGCTCTTGTTACTCAGCATCAGTTTTATCGACTGCCCCAAGACTATAAGAACAGCCCCGGGTTATTCTCGGCTACAGTGTCAGAGCTATTACAAACTTATGATGAAGCGGCAGTGTCCTATGTAGACGATATTTATCTGAAGGGCGATGAATTACCTGATCACTTGTGCAGGGTGAACAACATAATTGTTGGTTTTGCCAATTTGGGCTACAAATTTAACTTAAAAAAATCAGAAATTGCCCATCTCAGCGTCCTATTTTTGGGATATGAGCTGTCAAGTGAAGGCAAAAGCCTTGCCGCAAACTTTTTAGAAAAGTGCACGCTAATACAGCCTCCAAAAACTCTGAAAGGTTTCCAATACATTTTAGGATTTTTAAATTTCGGCAGAACATTCATTCCAGACTACGCAGAAAGAGTCAAACCTTTCTATGACTTAATCAGACCAGATTTCACGGCAAACAAGTGTACTCAAAAACATACAGACACTCTACGCTCAGTTCAGGCTGACTTGATAGCTTCAAAACATTTGCAGACACGAGTAAACGTCCGCAACCTGGTAATATGGGTCGTCCCCCGGTTATCAGGGTACACCTATATCACGTTTAATGAAGGTGAGACAGTTCCTATCGCATACAAATCTCATCTGTACACAAATGCTGAAAATCGATTTGCAGCAACAGAAAAAATTCTGACAGTAGTACAGACTGCTGCAGTGAGAGAAAGAGCAGTAGCACAGGGGAAACACATCATTGTTGTAACTCCAATACCGACTTTAGAAGCGGTAACTAAAGCCAGCATTCCAAATGCAAAAGCACTGCAACCACGATGGATACAGTGGGCTAATTCCCTCGCTGCAACAGATGTAGAGTATAGATATGATCCAAGACTTAGAACACAAGCATTCCTGCAGTACAAACAAGAATACCCTCTGCCGAATGAAATCTTGCCTCTAGATCAGTATGAATACATCATTTATACTGACGGTTCTGCGCAACCTGCCATAGGAAGTAAACAGCAGTACAGCGCTGCATGTGCTATAGTGAAAGGTCGGGTGCGGGATGGTAAGTTCCACCCCAGCAATATGACTACGCAATCTCTAGGAGATTGTACCGCGCAGCTGGCAGAACTAAAAGCCCTGATACTAGCACTACACTATACAGATCGGGGAATTCCCCACACTGATTGTGTGCGATTCGTTTTACTGTTTGCAATCTTACAATGAATATCTTCAATACTAGGGCCAGAATGGATTTAGAGACGTCAAGGGTGGCACGATAAAACACAGATTGTTATGGGAACAAGTGTCAAAGCTGAAAGCGGGCCTGTCACGGGCTCAAGTTATTCACACCTTGAGTCATCAGCGTGTTGGCATACATGTTGAAGGGAATTCAGTGGCTGATGAAGCCGCCAAGGTGACAGTGCGAACTGCTGCATAGCCCCAATCACTCATTCACACACGAGGATAGACTGAGATAGAATAGTAGCTATCAATGCCTCAAAGAACGGCTCACCCGCCCTGCCAAAAGGCTTTCCACTCAAGTACTCCTACAAGTTAGATGCGCATAACACACCGTATGCTCAAATTCCAGGAGTGGGGATAGTGTAATACCAAACAAAGACCACAGATTAGGTTTAATACTAGCTGCACATGAGGGCCTGGGCTCAGCAAACGCAGGGGTCACTGCAACAATTTCATTATTGAAGCAGCGTTACTGGTGGTCGGGGCTGACAAAACAAACAAAGGACTATGTCCTTACGTGCGATATTTGCCAGCAAATGAAGGGATCCACCATTCACAAGCCACCACAAACACCATTACTCATTTCAGACAGACCTCTCGCATGTGTCTATTTGGACCACTGCGGCCCCTTAAATTCTGACGGGGCTTACACGTACATCTTGGTGCCAGTGGATTCATGCTCTAGATTCCTATGGCTTTGGCCCCAGCGCTCAGCTGACGCTCAAACTGTTATAAAGGATTTGCGAGTCTTCATCGGGACATACACAATTGGCATGTTACATTTCGACCGTGGTCCTGCGTTTAGCTCTAGGGCTTACAAGGAAGCCATGGAAGGTATGGGCGTGGCCTTGCGATACTCCTCCCCCTACCATCCCGAGAGAAATTTGGTGGTGGAGAGGAAAAACCAGGACCTAAAGCAATCCTTAACAGCAAGAGTATTAGGCGCGGGCGGTACATGGGTCAATCACCTATATGGGGTCCAGAGGGCACTTAACAACATGCCAAGAAAACACTTAGGAGGCTGTACCCCTTATGAAATCCTGTTTGCGACAAGAATGTGGGTACCTGATCTCGATTGTGCCAGCACAGTGGTGGATGCAAAACCATTTGAACTGGATGACCGTTTGGCTGTTTTAGAGGAACTCAATGAATTCCGAGCGTTACAAAGCAACGTGCAAGACAAACGCACCGCCACTGGGGAAGTGAAACCAGTTCCGGCAAGACCTACCTGGGTCCCGAAGATTCAATCAATCAATCATATCATTTGTAAAGCGCGCTACTCACCCGTGAGGGTCTCAAGGTGCTGGGGTGGGGAATGCTGCTACTGCTTGAAAAGCCAGGTCTTGAGGAGTTTTCTGAAGGTCAGCAGGTCTTGGGTCTGCCGTAGGTGGATGGGGAGGGTGTTCTAGGTCTTGGCGGCGAGGTGGGAGAACGATCTGCCACCGGAGGTCGCTCTTCGGAAGCGGGGGACAGTGGCGAGGGCGAGGTCGGCGGAGCGGAGCTGGCGGGTGGGGGTGTAGAAGCTGAGTCGTCTGTTGAGGTACGTTGGTCCGGTGTTGTGGAGTGCCTTGTGTGCATGGGTGAGGAGTTTGAAGGTTATCCTCTTGTTGACCGGGAGCCAGTGCAGGTCTCTGAGGTGGGGTGTGATGTGGCTGCGGCGAGGGATGTCGAGGATCAGGCGTGCAGAGGTGTTCTGGATGCGTTGGAGCCATCTCAGGAGTTTGGCCGAGGCTCCTGCGTAGAGGGCGTTTCCGTAGTCCAACCTGCTGCTGACGAGGGCCTGGGTGACCGTTCTTCTCGTTTCAGTGGGGATCCACTTGTAGATCCTGCGGAGCATGCGGAGGGTGTTGAAGCAGGCGGAGGAGACGGCGTTGACCTGTTTAGTCATGGAGAGGGTGGAGTCGAGGATGACCCCTAGGTTGCGTGCGTGGTCGGTGGGTGTTGGGGCAGTTCCCAGTGCGGTCGGCCACCAGGAGTCATCCCAGGCCGAAGGGGTGGATCCGAGGATGAGGACCTCCGTCTTGTCCGAGTTCAGCTTCAGTCGGCTGTTCCTCATCCATTTAGCGACGGCCTTCATTCCTTCGTGAAGGTTGTTTTTGGCAGTGTGGGGGTCCTTGGTGAGGGAGAGGATCAGCTGGGTGTCATCGGCGTAGGAGATGATGTTGAGGTCGTGCCGACGGGCGACGTGGGCGAGCGGTGCCATGTAGATGTTAAACAGAGTTGGGCTGAGGGAAGAGCCCTGGGGTACGCCGCAGATGATCTCGGTGGCTTCGGAGCAGAAGTGGGAAAGGCGGACGCTCTGTGTTCTGCCGGAGAGGAAGGAGGTGGTCCAGTCCAGGGCCTTCTCTTGGATCCCGGTGTTGTGGAGGCGTGTTCGTAGTGTGTGGTGGCAGACCGTGTCGAAGGCGGCTGACAGGTCCAGGAAGATGAGGGCCGCCGTTTCTCCGTTGTCCAGCAGGGACTTGATGTCATCGGTGGCGGCGATGAGGGCAGTCTCGGTGCTGTGGTTGCTGCGGAACCCGGACTGGGAAGGGTCCAGGATGTTGTTCTCCTCGAGGTAGCGGGTCAGTTGTTTGTTGACGGTCTTCTCGATGACCTTTGCCGGGAACGGGAGCAGGGAGATGGGCCGGAAGTTCTTGAGGTCCTTGGGGTCCGCCTTGGGTTTCTTGAGTAAGGCGTTGATCTCGGCGTGCTTCCAGCTCTCCGGGAAGGTTGCTGTCTCGAAGGAGGTGTTGATGACTTTCCGGAGATGGGGTGCGATGGCTGTGCTGGCTTTGTTGAAGATGTGGTGTGGGCATGGGTCTGACGGAGATCCGGAGTGGATGGTGTTCATGATCTTGATGGTGTCGTCGTCGTTGATGTTGGTCCAGGAGAGCAGGCGGTTGGTGCGGATGGTGGTCGTGGGGGCGGAGGTCTCAGTGGTTGTCGGGGCGGTCGTGGCGTTGAAGCTGTCGTGGATGTCTGCGATCTTGCGGTGGAAGAAGGTGGCCAGCGAGTCGCACAGGTCTTGCGAGGGTGGGATGTCGTTGGTGTTGGAGCTGGGGTTGGAGAGTTCCTTCACGATGTTGAAGAGCTCTTTGCTGTTTTGCGCGTTGTTGTCTAGGCGGTCTTTGAAGGAGGCCCTTTTGGCGGATCTGATGAGGTGATGGTGTCTGCGGGTGGCGTTCTTGTGGGGTGCGTGGCTGTCCGGTGTTCGTTCACGGAGCCAGATCTTCTCCAGCTTTCGGCAGGTTTGCTTGGAGGCCCGGAGGTCTTCAGTGAACCAGCTGGCTTTCTTGTTGGTGTGACTGTTGGAGGGTTTCTTGATCGGGGCGAGGGTGTTGGCGCAGTCGTTGATCCACTGTCTGAGGTTGCGGGCGGCGGGGTCGGTGGGGTCGGCGGGTGGGCTCTGGGCGAGGGTGGTGGTTAGCTGGTCTTCGGTGACTTTGCTCCAGCAGCGGCGGGGCATCTGTTGGGTGCGGTGGTGCGTGGTGGGTTTCTTGAAGGTGAAGTGGATGCAGCGATGGTCGGTCCAGTGGAGTTCGGTGGTGTGGTTGAAGGAGATGTGGGGGCTTGCGGAAAAGATGGAGTCAAGCGTGTGACCGGCGGAGTGGGTGGGTGTTGTGACGAGTTGTCTGAGTCCGAGGTTGGCTAGGTTGTCGATCAGGGTGGTGGAGTTGGTGTCGTTGTTGTTCTCGAGGTGGAAGTTCAGGTCCCCGAGGAGGATGTAGTCCGTGGAGGCGAGGGCGTGTGTGCTGACGAAGTCGGCGATGGAGTCGCTGAACTGTGGTCGGGGTCCGGGGGTCTGTAGACGAGGGTTCCTCTGAGGGTGGTGTTGGGATCGGTGTGGATCTGGAAGTGCAGGTGTTCGGCGGTGCTGAGGGTGTCGTCGGTGTTGGTCGAGACTCTGAGAGTGTTCCTGTGGACGATGGCGATTCCTCCTCCTGCTCCGTTGGTGCGGTCCCTGCGGGTGATCTTGTAGCCTTCCGGGACGGCTATGGCTATTTCGGGTGCCGAGGCGGGGTTCAGCCAGGTCTCCGTCAGGAAGGCGATGTCTGGGGAGGTTGAGTCGAGTAGGTCCCAGAGTTCAACGGCGTGTTTGCGGGTGGAGCGGGTGTTGAGAAGGATGCATCTGAGGTGGTTGGGTTCTTTCCTGGTCGGCGGCATGGTGGGGCGGATGCTTGTGAAGCTGCAGTTCCGGCAGGTGAAAGCTCCGTGGGTGCGCTTCGGGGCGGCCAGGAAGCAGGTGTGTGATCGTCCGGTGTTGAGTGCATGGAGGGATCTGGCATCGTAGCGGTGTCAGGCGTCGTGGCGTTCGCGGGGTCCTGGCGCTGGGCGCGGTCCAGGCGCGGCCTTCGGCACGCCAGCGGCATGCCCGCTGCGCGCATCCGCTGCGCGGTCGCTGCGCAGCCTCCATATGAGGGGATGTGGGAGGGAGGAGCAGCTGGGAGGCGGGAGCGGGGCGGCGAATGGGATTGCAGGGGGGCGGGGCCGCAGGGACGCAGCGGCGGGAAAAATGGGCGGGGGCCGCGGGAGAACTGGGCACGGGAAGGAAAAACAAGTTTAGGCAAGAAAACAAGTACACGCACAGAGGAATTAAAACAAGTCTGGGCAAGAAAGCAAGTTAGGCACAGGGGGATACAAACAAGTCTGGGCAAGAAAGCAAGTTAGGCACAGGGGGATAAAAACAAGTCTGGGCAAGAAAGAAAGTTAGGCACAGGGGGAAAAAACAAGTCTGGGCAAGAAAGCAAGTTAGGCACAGGGGGATACAAACGAGTCTGGGCAAGAAAGCAAGTTAGGCACAGGGGAAAAAAACAAGTCTGGGCAAGAAAGCAAGTTAGGCACAGGGGAAAAGTACAGGATTAGGCAAAAACAATGCAGGCAGAGCCGTGCAGCAGCGTGGGGAGCGACCTGCCTGCGAGCAGGGTCAGATTGGGACCTAGTAAGGGAAAAGATCGTGGACAGAAGAGAGTTTTGGCCATCTTACAGAACAGCTGTACCTGTCCTGGCGGTTGTGGGAACAAGAACAGTACTACTTCCGCCTCTTGCCGGCAAAAAAGAAAAAGATTTGTCTCCATTGAGCTGATCAAACCGCATCATGTGGCCGATTCTCAACAGTAGGCCACGTGGGATCCTGAGTAGCCGCAGACCTCCTCTTGCTACTATACAGGAAGTTCAGATGGAAAGACTAATAATAACCTTTCAAGATTCACCTACACAATGTGAAGGAGTAACGAATAATGGAGTACAAATCACACCAGTTAATATTGATAAACATCAAGAAGAAACAACAATGCAAATTGCAATTCGGCCCAACTATGATATCTACATTAATGTGCCCTCAAACGACACATCTGCCAGTTCTACAAAACCTGCAGATCTACCAAAGATAGATCGAACTGCATCTGGCTACTTCATCAATTTACATGATTTCTCTTCAGATCCAAGTGAACCTGATCAAACGCCACCCACTTCAAAGAAAGAAACAGTTCGCCAATTCTATCTTTTGCTCCAAAAAGACTTTCTTAGTGCCACCTTGGTTGCATATTTGGTTCGCAATAGGGGTAGTATACCTGTTAATTTGGATTGGCACAGTGACTGTCTTTTTTCTGCTTCTGAACGGACATTATCTACCAGAATGCTCTGCAGTGCAATCCGTGAACTTGGTCCTGAAACCACATACGTCATCACATCGTGAACAAAGAGACTTGTCCATGGTGAACATTACTGCAATTCCAATTTCGTATGGTATAGTTTGGGATAAAGTTTCTTATGATGTATATGGCCCCACTGAACATTTGAAAATTCCATATCTGTTTAAAATTTCTTTAAATGATTTCATTACCCCAAGTACACTATCTGATGATTGGGACATTGAGACTGTAAATACTATGCTTACAGATTTAGAACAATCTGCTGCATTTTCTTACAGAGAATTGTATGAGGATACAACTGACTACGATACCATGTTTTGTTACCAGCATTATGGTCATCATTTTTGCATAGCGCAAGTGTACCAAGCACTGCTAATGTGTACCATCAATGGGAACATTGCCCAACACCACCAAAAGGTAGTTCTGCCACATTCACACAGAAGTTCGCATACTTTTCAGGGTTCAACACATCAGACTCAGAGTCATTTTACTACAAACTTGCACAAACTAATGCAACAGCAAAGAAAATTATGCTAACAAACACAAAGCTGATATATTCAGCACCTTTCATCTCCCAACTGTCTATACAGGGTTTCGGTTACTGGAGAGACACCATAGACACAAAATCCATCTGGGGGACAAGAGATTGGCAGGTTCAGGGAACAGATGCTTTATTTAGAGCTTGCCTCATACCATTACAAATGATTTTCCTGAACAGAACAGTGCATCAGACTACCTGTTATGGGTTTGCAAAAATCAAAGACCTGAAAACACCGAGCATCCCTTCACCCACACATATTAGGGTATTTCCAATAACACACTAACAAGTGAAGGGACACATGGTACAAGTACGTACAATTTATCATCTTCCGATTGGAAGGGTTGGTTGGTTTGGCCAGTAGACACGAATAGGTGTCACTCAAGATTCAGGGGTACAACCGAAGGGTTTAGTATCCATAGGCCTGACCCACGCTATGTACACATAGATGACCCAAGGGTAGTAACTTCCTATAGTGTCGGGAAGTTGTGTCTAAATTGGCTAAAGAACTTGACACTATCACAGGTGAAACAACACTTGTCGCTTTTGTCAGACAACATGGATCTTAGGGATTTCTTGTTAGATCCCAAGAAACCACGTAGGAAACGCTTCTTATACACCATCTATAATGAGGTTTGGAAAGTCTCCCAACAGGAAGCTGCAGAGAGACTACATGAGATAGATAGAATTAACCTAGAAAAGGCTTTAGCTGTGGTAGACAATGGCATGACCACACTCTTGTCTCGTATTTATTCATTGGGCAAAATTGTGTCCTCAGCTATCGATATAATGGAACAAGATTTGTCTATTCTACAACATGGGCAAACTCAGCTACGCGCTATTATTCTTCTAAGCTGGACGCTTCAGTCATTGCGTTCTGGTCACGTTCCATGGCGACACATTAAAGACACAAATCTGTTTTCGGCTTACAATCTGACCAACAGACAATTGACCATGGCACGCAGCGATGCGAAGTACACCATGCTGCTCATTGAAAGACTAGAGAAGTTACCTTTTACTGTAGCAAAATCACCGTCTACGGAATGGTCAATCCATGGCTATATCACACTGCCAATCACGACATTCCAATTCCAGTACTGCCTAAAATATTACCCAGTAGGCAGGTATGAAGCGTTGGGAAAAGGGTACATACAAGAAACCTGGGAGTTACCGTGCACATATAGGTGCAGGAATAGAGACAAGAAAGAATTTCTGAGTGGTTCGAACTGCGAAAAGGCCTTAAGTGGGTCAAGAAATATCGCTGCACGGCGCATGTAATGCGTCAATAGCAAACTTGTCCTGCTACTTGAAGGGTTCTCCAGCTGCCACAATTCATCCGGTTTTCGAGTTACTTTCAAATGGGAGTTGCTTGATGCTGAATGACCAAGGCTGCTGTGGTATGACACCCGGCATTGCTTATCTAAAGTGACCCTCAACTCCAGGGTTATTTGTTGTAAGCAAGTATTGTTTCCCCCAGCTCGCACAGTTAGGGAGGCACCACTGTGGCCTTCACTGAATGTATCCAACATAGGGTTTGAATCTCTGAGCAGACTGAAAGTCATGCTGTTTTAGCATAATGTGGCCTTAACTTCAGCCCGAGAGACTTTTGATCTCCAAGTGGCAAGGTCTTCGGCAGAGATACAGGCGTTGGTCCGTACAAACTTCCCTCTCCATTTCTGGGAAATGGTCCATCGTATCTTTAACATGTCTGATACGAGTGGTATCGTACAATTATTTAAGAGCATTGGATCAGGTCTGTTAACCACCTTTCAAACCATTTTCAGAGTGATTCCATCATTTATACACTCCGTACTTGGAAGCGTTTTTGGAGGTCTTCCTTTGGTCCTGCTTTCAGTAGCAGGCATCCTTTTTACTTCGCAATGGATGTCAGCATCACTTAAGACATGGAGAGAGCACAGCTGGAGCGACGTTGTCATGAGCGACTGGTGTTCTTAATGGGATTACCTCGGCTTCAAGAGCTGAGTGAGCATTTGTTTCTGTCTTTTAGACCGGCCTGGCTTGACTGCATCCTACCAGTATTCCGCTGCCTCTTTTGCAGATTCGGATGCGTGTTGGACCTCTGTCTGACACTTCCATCGGTTGCGCCGCCGGACATAGACATGCTCCTGGCGCCTTTGCGGGCTCATGTGCACAGTCGTCCACAGCGTATTCCCATGTTGATGATGGCGTCCTCCACGGGACGCTTCAGCTCCTGTTGGATCGGAGAACGGCTCTGCAACGGATGTGCAAACATCAGTCTCAGGCACGCAGACTGATGTCTTCTTCCCCGACGACTGCCATGGGAAGCAACGATGATGACCACCTCTGCTCACTTGATATCATACTGGAGGTAGTAGAAGGACTGCCTCCTGCGGATGCCATGTACAGTGTTGTTGAGTGTTCAGCGCAGGATTCTTAAACAATCTGGCCTTTGCTGTGCTGGGAACCGTTTGGGCAATTTTTTACGTACAAACTTTGTTTAGACTTTACGTACAGACTTTGTTTATTCTTCTCCGCTCTATCTGAACATAATGGCTTTCGAGGTGCTCAGAAAAACAATGACATTATATTCAAAATATAAAGGACCTTTTATGATCGCTTTTTAGGGAAGAATACCTATTTATATAGACCTTGCTTTTATGGACACTTTCAAAGACTTTTTTAAGTACTTTTTAGTATGCCTTTTAAATGTAAAGGATTTTTTATGCCTTTTTTAGCATTTACTATCATGACCTAGCTGACCTTGTTGACCTTTTGATGAGGAGTGGGTGTCATGTCCTTTAGGTTAGTCCCAGCATATACATACCGATTACATACATTTTGTCCCATCCACACGACATAACGGTCTTACACAGGTGACCTTTTACCTAGTAGCTTACTTCTGTCTCTTCGACAAACAGGCTCTTGGTACCATATCTTAATCCCTGAACCTGACGTACATAAACATGTCCCCAGGCGCGGTAGATTTATTCTGTACAAGGGTCACCACTTTTTTCATCCATGGCCAACAGCCAGCAGTGCATGATCATATTTTTTTAGAAAAGGATTAGCAGGGGATTAGCGAATGTTTTCAAAACATATTGATGTGGGAAAAATCCTGGAGTGACCACTTTAGAATAAAAGGCCCTCACTCCCCCTCAGAATAGAGAGGAGAAAGGAGAATTCCTTCCGAGCTGGACCGAGACTCTGCAGGCTGATCCTTCGACAGGCAGAGATCTGACATCCCTTGTGGGGTGCCATCCTCGATGCAGAGACTGGGTCCTTCATTCAGAACCATCAGGTGAAGGGTTAGCACTTCCCCGGGGAATTCTTGGCTCCATTAGGTTCCGTTAGGTTCCATTAGGACATATCCGAACACTTACACATACATGCTTCACCTATACCTCTAGGCTAGGCACGGTTAGGTAGGCTACGCATCGTAGGACTACGCCACTGCTATTGTTTTATATAATATGCTTTTATTTATCTTATTAGCACTATGGTAGAAATGTATCTCCTATTTACGATATTGGTACTAGCTATCACATTTGTCTGCTCCTGTCTTTTGATTGCCGCAGCTAACATGTTTCATACTAGACTGACGCTTGACCAATAAATAATTATTGAAACTGTTCCAATCGTCATTCTATGTATTCTGAGAAAAGCAAGCACGAGTGACTGAGCGAAAGATACCGTATTGTTTCCACGATACCTGAGGAATCAGGGTTGTCATGTTCAGTGGTTGCCAGAAACCACATACACCACTGTAGAATACAGGGGGGTGGTAGTGGCACCTAGAGCTAGCTGGTCTAATGGCTGACTCATCCTGTGGGGGTGTCCAGAGTCTGTCTGCACACCAAGCCCTCAGTTTAGGTCATCCAAAGCACGCTGGTCCTGGGGGGTCCTAGGAACTACACGAGATGCACAGCTACAAAAGATGCACTCTGTAGAGTGTCTCAACAAAAAGAAAAAAATAGCTCAGAAAAGTGTGAGCAGTGTAAGGATACAAGTAGTTGGGCCATGCTCCATGGGAGCGTCAGATGCAAAAGAGGGAAGTGCTGTTCGCAGAGCTGACCAGCAGGAAGAAAACAATTGAGAGTGGCTTTGAAGCCAACAATGGTAAGTACCGGGTGGCCTCCAAGCTCACTAGCAGTAAACAACATATCTAGAAGAGACAGCACATGCACAGTCTGTGGGAGACCTAATAAAGAGGTCTGACAAGGTAGAGAATGCCACAATGGATGGCTTCACATAGCTGGAGTTGTAGTCTGCTTGCTTGCTTGAAAGCATTCCAAGAGAGCAGGCACTGGAAGAAGGGCACAGGTAAGAGTGAAGAAGCAAAGAAGGAGAAAGGGAGCTCTAATGTATTTTGGTTACTCATATGCCACTGTGGTGCTGCTGAAAGTGCTGCAATTGAATAGAGGAGGGAGGAAGAGGTTATAGAGAAAAGAGCAATGTTCTGGGATGTTGTTTGCTTTTATAGCGCTATGACGCTATAGTGTTGCTTCAAAGTGCTACATGAGAAGCAGAATAGGAGGGGGAAGGCGAAGTGTAATCCTGCATCAGAAACAATATAAGTCTGTCTTTCCTCTCTCTCTCTTACCCCTTCGTCTCATTTTCCATCTTCCCCTATTCCTTTTACCATGTAGCACTTTGAAGCAGCTTTAGAGCAGCATTTGCATTATCCATAATGCCAGGACATTCTACTCTTCCCTGTGCTCCCTGTTCTCCCTCCCTCTTCTGTTCACCTGCAGCGCTTGAAAGTATACACACTATAAGACCATCCAAAAATTCAAAATGTTCCAGTGTTGTTTTTGTCTTTCTCTCTTCCCTCTTTCCTTCACTTACCACCAAATTCTTTTATAGCAGTGTTTTGAAGCAACTCTATGATCTAGCATGAGTGCTACAGGAACAACCAATATGCTACAAGTGAATCCATTTTTCCTCTCCCTCCTTTCCTGCTTACTAAAAGGATCACCCTAAAGGATACCAGTGGCATGCTTCATCATCGAGTCCTCACCTAGACCACCTAGTGTGCCTGTGTGAGCTCAACCTCCCGAGGGAGGGAGCATTTCTAAGGGGAATTTCCAGTGAGATTTGTTTAGGAAGTTTAAAATTACCTCTAGTCCCCAATTTTATAAAATGTATGGACACTTGTGTAAGGTAAAAAAGGAGGGATGTCAAATGGGGATAAATTACGGGTCCCCTACATCACTTGCACAAATGGTCTACATGTTTCAGCCACTTAAGCACAGATCAGTCTGGTGGCTTTCCTCAGGACCTCAGAACAGATCCCTGTGAATTCTCTAAGTGTAGGGACACTATCACACAGCTTATGTCTTATGCCTACACAGTTTGTGATGTAGGGATTATGTTATGGTGTAGATGGTAAAAACGACATTCATTGATGCATTTCACAAATTTACATACCCCTTGGGTTTAATTTGCCCAATATCTGTAAATCCAAAAGAAGCCGATCACAACAACATGAAGGAAAGGTTAATGGTTATTGTCTCTAAATACATTGATCTAGAAACCAGGTGCATCTCACCACTTGTGAGCACTGCAGACACTACAAGACGTTGTGGTGTGGGTCACATTGTGGCAGAGAAATGGCTTCTCATGCATGATAATCAAATGTCACGGTTTGAGCCATCAGGGTTATGCTAATTAGTATCTTGTACGTGAACAGTGTGAATATCACGCACATGCAAATACAATAACATTAGTTCAGAAGTGTGAAAGAAGTACCTCAAAGGGGGGCTCTTAATGGCCCCACAGGGTGTATTGGAGGGGGGCAGACTCTGTAGTCACACATCGCAGAGAAAGTGTAAGCAAAAAGTATGGTGAGGAACTTTCAAAACTTAAGAGTCCTCCCCCCGTGGGTGCCGGTGCTTACTTCATCAAGGGTTCTACCATTTGGTGGTATCTAACAGAACCTCTATGCCAGAATCTCTTCAGTATCCTGTGTCTGGTTCATCTCGGCCATCCTCCAGCAGCCACCTGTCCATCCCAGAATCTCTTCAGTATCCTGTGTCTGGTTCATCTCGGCCGTCCTCTAGCAGCCACCTGTCCATGCCAGAATCCCTTCAGTATCCTGTGTCTGATTCATCTCAGCCATCCTCCAGCAGCCACCTGTCCATGCCAGAATCTCTTCAGTATCATGTGTCTGGTTCATCTCGGCCATCCTCCAGCAGCCACCTGTCCATGCCAGAATCTCTTCAGTATCCTGTGACTCATTCATCTCAGCCGTCCTCCAGCAGCCACCTGTCCATGCCAGAATCTCATCAGTATTATGTGTCTGGTTCATCTCACTGGACATCCAGCACCCACCTGTCTATGTCAGAATCTCATCAGTATCCTGTGTCTGATTCATTTTAGCCATCCTCCAGCAGCCATCTGTCCACACCAGAATCTCATCAGTATCCTGTGCCTGGTTCATCTCACCCTATGTCCAAAAGCCACCCGTCCATTCCAGAATCTCAACAGTATCCTATGTCTGGTTCATTTTGCCCATCTACCAGCACTCACCTGCCCATGCCAGAATCTCTTCAGTATCCTGTGTCTGGTTCATCTTAGCCATCCTCCAGCAGCCACCTGTCCATGCCAGAATCTCATCAGTATCCTGTGCCTGGTTCATCTCACCCGATGTCCAAAAGCCACCCGTCCATGACAGAATCTCTCAAGTATCCTGTGTCTGATTCATCTCAACCATTGTCCAGCAGCCACCAGGGCCGGACTGAGAACCCAGCAGCCCTGGCAATTTCGTCGGACCAGCCCCCTGGGGGTGTGCAAGTGTGAAGCACTGCTGCTTTTGTTACTGGGGGGTCAATATAAAACCAGCCACCACTGAATTAAAACCGGCCCCCATCCTTCCAGTCTCCCGGAGAAATGCCCGATGCCTGTTACAGCCAGTCCAGCCCTGGCAGCCACCCATCCATGCCAGAATCTCTTCAGTATCCTATTTCTGGTTCATCTAGCCCGACGTCCAGCAGCCATCCATCCATGCCAGAATCTCTTCAGTATTTTGTGTCTGGTTCATCTCGCTCGACGTCCAGCAGCCACCCGTCCATGCCAGAATCTCTTCAGTATCCTGTGTTTGGTTCATCTCGCCCCATCGCCCTGACTCTACCTTCAGTCTTCCCAGATGTCCTCGTTCATTCGCACTGACAAAATCCCTCCTTTTGGGAGAGGTAAGGTTAGATAGAGGCTGTTACTTCTCATTCTTGGCCCCTCCCTCTGGAATGCACTCCTCTTGAATCTGTGCAAAACATTCCTCTTTTTAGGTCGAGCCTGGGTAGCACATGCGCTGCTCTACGAGGCATGCTGTATTGGAGTATGGACTTGAAGCCCAACCCACTCTCCGCCCTTATTTGTCATTGGCTTGTGTCATTGTCCTTCGTAAATGTTAGCTTCTGATTCGTTAATAGGCTTGTTAGTCCCTCAGTACTTCCTTGTCTTCATTTCTAACCCCCCATGAGGACTGGCCCTTTTACTTGGGTTGTTACACGGTACGTCCTAATTAGTCTGTAAACACTATTTTCTTTAAAGAGTTTCTCCTACTGCAGGCACGACATGCTTTCCTGCAACATTCAGTGCCCCATGTGCGCTTTCACTTTCCAAGCAGCCCGGGACAATGGCGGCTGCTTCTTTGAAATGCAAGAGGTCTCGCATTTACAAGAGTTTGAGCTATTGGCATTGTAAATGACAATGCTTTTATTTATGTGTTAATTATCAAAACAGATAAATAAAAGGCATTGTCATTTACAATGCAAATAGCTTAATCTCTCGCAAATGCGAGACCTATTGCATTGCAATGCTTGTTCATATTTAAGTACCTGGTCTAAGTTTTGGACTAATGCTGCCCCATTTGCTTATAAATTTCCCTTACTAGCACCAAGATACCTGATGGGTAAAGGAGCATGTCCGAGTATTAAAATTTGGAGGTTCCCCTAGAGACAGATAGTTATGGGAGTTTTGGAGACAAGCAGTCCTGTTTATACTCTAATCTGAAGTGGGGAAAAGTTTAAAAAGTATTGTTTTGGAAAATGAAAGCGATGACATACAGTTCTAGTACGCTTATAAAGTATGGTAAGGCAGCACCAATGGTGGTGCCAAATTACTACAAATGGCACGAAAAAATTGCCTTTTTTCAGTGTATGCATAGTTCTCCAGCAGGAAAAATGCTGTTTTGCCTTGAGAGCTAAAAATCAATGCACATTTCTGTTGTCAGCTATGGTGTGAGAAATGCTATGAGGGGTATTGATGGACTAATTCTCTTAACCTTAAGATTGGGGCGAGGGAGACAAGTGGAGAGTTAATGTTATGGTACCTTGGGTATTATGAATGGACCATCCTTCAGCATTCAGATTACCTGTTGAAAGGAGCCTCCAAACACACACTGAACCACCAGGAGGACTGGTGACTGTGGACTGCAGCAGCATACCAGAATGTAATCTGATGTTTATGACAATTAAAGTGTTTTTTAAAGTAAATGGTGACTTGGAAAACCAAGGAGGATGCTGAGAAATGCTGTAAAACCTGCAAAGAGGAAGCGAAGAATCCCTGCCAATAAGTTGAAACTACTGAAAAGTTGAGCAAATTGTTGCAAGTTGATTACAATGAGCTGTAGATTGACTGGTGCAAATGATAAAACATATTTTGATCTGATAACAACTGCACGAAACAAGAGGTGTAATATCGATATTAAAAGTAAGCCTGGGCGGAGTTCGCGTAGCAGCTCTACACGGAACTCCGCGAAGCGGTAAAAAAGCTCTGCCGTGCTACGCGGAGTTCCGCGAGCTGGCGGAGTTGCTTGTTCCGCCCGTTTGCGTGACGTTTCTGCCGTACGGCAACGCGGATTGAGTGTTCGGGGGGAAATATCGCACGAACTGCACCACGCGGTTGCACATAGGTGCAGCCATCTTGTTTTCTTCTCTCTGTTATGGTGCTGGGGCCTACTTCAATCGTGCCTTAATCTTTTCAATCCTTCTTTCTCAAAACTTTTTTTCTGATCTTTTTTATTTATTATCTTTCCCTGTGTCTTCTTAAGTGTATATTTTGTGTTGTTTTCTACTTTTTGTGTGTTTTTTAGTGCATTTTCTACTGTTTTTCTATATTACTTGCTTTCTCATTTTTTTTACTTCCTTTCTTCTTCTCCTCCCTTAATTTTTTACTTTCTACATTTTCTTTTCCACCCCCACACCCCCAGCATCATGGTAGAGAGTGCGACCCGGGCAAAGAGGAGCCGCCATCCTTGTGGAAGGCGGCGCCCGGAAGGGGTGCAGCCCCGGGTCTTGTTTTCGGAGGTGGAGGTGGCAGCACTTGTTTTTTTTGTGCAGCGCCACCTCCCCTCCACCCTGGCAGCAGGAGGCAGGCCTGGGTCCCGGTTTGGGCTCCGGGAGCTTCAGCAGCGGTGGGCGAGGGTGCGTCGGGCAGTGTATCGCTGCTCTGGGGTCCGGCGCACCCATAACCAACTGACTCACCGGTGGTCCGATATCCTGGACCGAGAGCATGACCTGCTGGATCTGCTAGGTGTTAAGGTGGAGGCGCTTGGTGAGTAGGTGAGTAGCTAATTACAATTATTATTGTGTGTTCTATGTTATTGCGAATATTATTTTTTTCCCAAATAGCAAGAATGCTGCTGCTCACATGCAGGTAAGTTACGTTTAAAAATCTTATATTATGTGATTGTTATTCTAGACAGGTGCTTGGCGCTACCTAATCATACTTGTTTGCAACTTTGCACTCGCTTGGGCTGATTATGTAAGAGAACTTAAGTTAGGTAATGCAGACTAGAGAGACTCCTGTCCTTTGTCCTGTCACTAAGATAGTGGTAGTTAGTTAGTTACATAGTATTAGTTAGAAATTTAGCGGCCCACGTCCTCTCACTTCAGTCCTTGACTCCTTAGTAGAATCTTTTTTGTAGTTCGTATAGTGAGTGAATAGCAACCAACCAATTTGGTGTATGCAATATGCATGCGTCCATCTATGCATTTAGTGTTACAAACCTTACACAATCGAACGCTGACACCTCTCCAGACCAGCTGAGAGGACGAGAGATGAACTGGGGAAAATGTGCCACCGTCTATCGGGCGCTGCAGGCGGGGTGGCCGGTGGGAAAACACAGCTGTAATCCTGATGCGTGAGAAGGAAACTACATTTCCCAGAAGCCTATGCAGCGCGTCACACGTGCACAGGAAATGACATACTTCTGTGACCCAGAAGGCTATGAAAGCTCGCAAACACGGAGGAAACGCCACAGATTATCCTGTTCGTTTGAAACTCCGAGGACGAAGGAGTTTAGTGTTCTTGAGTATCCGGTGCGGTAAGGGTGTCTCTGACACTGCCTTCTAAGTTCCTGTTTTGTTTGGCCATTGATGGGGCAAGCCGTATAGTGTATTATTACATGCAGTTGTGATAAACGTTTATCCAAGGGCTGGAACCTCAAATCAAGGCTGGTGTATTTTAAAGGATTAGTATTCCCAGGATTCATATCTGTTAAAGACTCGTTAAGACTCTCTATATACCAGGTGGTATAGTATCTGCTTTCAAAGGCTATACTAATTACGTTTCTATTTAGCCAAACACATCTTATCAAATAGATTGAGTGTTTTGTTACCTTTTATTCCACTTGGAATGGTACCCAAAGTGATCCACCATATGCCATATGGATGTGTTAAATGTTGTGTGTTTTTTGTTCGTGTTCTAACAGGGGGTCAGTGAGAGGTTGAAGCTAAGCCTTGTCCTTCCTCCCTTGTGATGTTAGACATTACACAAACATTGGTGGGTACTATTCAAATTGATAGCGTACGCCTTTATTAATTATATATATCTATATAGACGTGGTATAATCATATTGTTTCTGTTCGCAGCACCTGTTAAATGGGATCTGGGTCTATACAAATACAATTCTATAGAAGACGCTCTAGCCATTGGGGAGTTCTCGATGAATTCAAATCGTCCTTCTTAAGGCTACTGCAGGATCTTGTTATTTTTCTTTACAGGTATAAAGGGATAGAGAAACCTTATAAGTATAGGCTATAAATGTTTGGTCTGTTTCTTAACTCAGTTTCTAAACAAGTCTTTTGTTTCACAGGTCTCCCTCCCCGCTGTTCCCTTCCTTTCCTTCCCCCCGATTGACCACCTTAAACTTCCGTGCTATAATGGCAAGTCGGAATTAAGGGTGTCAATAGGTGGACCCATTTGAGCAACGAAACGATCCTGAGAGGCCGCTGAGGTACACGTGACAGAATAATCTGCCTAAAAAATAATATACCTCTCCCGGTCGGTTCATTGTGACTATGGCCACCCTAGAAGAAGTGTTAGCCACTTTAGTCCTATTACAGCAGGATATCACGGCCTCTAGGGCTGAGACAGCGGCCTTACGAGATACGGTAGACAGACTTCAGAGAAATCCTTTTGATGTCCAGACTGGACGTAACGTAGGAGGGGGCTCATGGCAGTTTGGGAGTCCCTCTTTCCACCCTCCACTTACTGTGGAGGTACCCACATCCATACCCTTAGCTGCTCCTGAACGTTTCCAAGGAGACGCCTCCAAAGTACAGGTTTTTATGACCCAAATCATGTTACATTTTTATTGTAGACCCAAGGCTTTCCCCACTAATCAGGCTAGGGTAGCCTTTATGATTTCTTATCTGACCGGGGACGCAGCTCAGTGGGCAGTACCTTTGGTACATCGAGATGACCCCTTGTTATATGACTGGGACGAGTTCAGGAAAGAATTCGAAACCGTGTTCGACCGTAGAGCAGCGTCTTTCTCAGCTGATAGAGAACTGCTGGAATTAAAACAAGGCAACAAGGACCTTGTAGTGTACATTAATACTTTCCAAAGTTTAGTGGCAGAAACACAGTGGCCGGAATAAAAAAGGGCCGCCTTATTTTACCAAGGTCTAAAAGATGAGATGAAGGATGTATTAGCACAGATCGATCCTCAGCCTTCTGTCTGCACTGACCTTATCAATCTCGTACTATGGTTGGACTACCGTATGGGAGAACGCAGAGGGGATAGGAAGAGGGTTGAGCGACCACCTAATCGGTTCGACAAGAATAGATCCGTAGAGGGGTCATCCGGGTCCCCCTCTGAACCTATGGAAATAGGTGCGGTGCGTGCACCGCTAACTCAAGCAGAGAGGGAGATGAGGAGAAAAAACGGCCTCTGTATGTATTGTGGAAAAAAAGGCCATTTTGTTAAAGAGTGTTTGATTAAACCACGAATCAATACAGGGGTCAAGAAACAGCAAGTGGCTATCACTGAGACAACACAGGAAAACTAACACACTCAAGGATATCGGATGGGAGATCTTTGGGTGGTGTGAATATCCCTTCCATTAAACAAAAAGCAGGTCTTTCCTCGGATCATTTCTTTATACCCGTCCGCTTAAAAACTGAGAAAGGTTGGCAGAGAGTAGACGCTATGATAGATTCCGGAGCCACAGGGCTTTTTATGGACAGCCTTGTAGCTAAGAGGCTGTGTCTTAGTTTGACTGCAAAAGAAAATCCAGAAGAAGTACTAACAGTTGACGGAACAGAATTGAGTACAGGCCCTATAAAATTCCACACAGATAGTTTAGAAATGAGTTGTGGGGAAGGGCATACCGAACGCTTGAGGTTTAACATCATTCAGGCTCCACAATATGGTGTCATTCTGGGCCTTCCTTGGTTGGTAATGCATAATCCCACTGTTAATTGGGAAGACAAAACGGTGGCCTTTATTGGTTCATGGTGTAAGGAATATTGCTATTCCAACATGTTGACTCCAGTAGAAAGTCTAGTTACAATACATAGCATTGCCACAGCTGCTGAAACGGACATCGCCCTGCCCTCATGTTACACAGACTACCAGGATGTGTTCTGTGAGAAACAAGCAGAACACACTACCCCCACATAGGCACTATGACTGCCAGATTGACCTAATACCAGGAGCAGTAATACCCTGTGGGAGACTATATGCTTTAACTGAACCGGAAAATACTCATCTAAGGGAATATATCGATAAATATCTTGAGAACGGGTTCATACGCCCCTCCAAGTCACCTGCAGCCTCTCCTCTTTTCTTTATACTGAAAGCAAATGGTGAGAAAAGAGCATGCATTGACTTTAGAGCCCTCAACAATGTTACAATAAAAAACAGATATCCCTTACCCCTGATACCAGTTCTACTTGAACAAGTTAAAACCGCTACCATCTACACAAGATTAGATTTAAAAGGGGCATATCACTTGGTACGCGTAAGGGAGGGCGATGTGTGTAAAACCGCCTTCCGTACTAGGTACGGGTTGTACAAATATACAGTGATGCCCTTCGGCCTTTGCAATGTTGTATACTTCATAGGGTGTCCATAAACGGGCTTTCTAGAATCATGACCATATATAGGCACAATCCAACCTGCCCTTATATAGGCATAAAATCCCAGACCTTATTTAGGCATAAACCATGCATACCAAATACAGGCATGGCTTCCGACATCCGTCCACCCTAGCGTCTCAACGAGTCCATGAAAAAACTGACCCTCAGGCTGCGGGAGTTTCCCTTGCCCAGGACTATTGATTTCTTCAAGGACTCATACATTATGCATGAACCTCTATTCCTTAAGGGATTCATTCATGACGTCTTTCGCTACCCAACTCACGTCAATGCTAACATTTTCAGGTATAAATATACCTTCCCAAACCCCTGTAAATCAGAGGAGACCTCGACTTCAGAGGAGCCCGATTCCCGGCCAGACGCACTGAGAAGACACTGTCATTCCTGCACGCAGAGAGTCCAGCTTCCAGTGATCTAACTTCCCTTGCGGGGTGTTGGAGTTCGAGTCCGGAAAGAGATTCCTACCTCTCTCATTCTTCAGGTATGGAGCAGACTAGAACCTAGAGGGACTCTTGGCATACTAGACTCTAGGCGTAACTTACTCTTAGTATACTCTAGTCAGGAATACAGCCCTACTTCTACTTCTCCCTACACCTAGGAAAGGTTAGGCACACTGGGTAGAACTAGGCTAAGAAACGCATCGTATGAGTACTCGCATTTTTAGGCTGTGTCATTTTATGTAAATGCATATATGCTGAAAAGATAATGCTAACGCAGTATTATTTATTTTTACTGCTCACCTTGTACATCATCTATCTCGCATACTGTCTTGTGATCGTAACAGCACATCTAACTTACAACAGAAACAAGACTGTTCAATAAACCTTTTATTGAAACGCCCGTCTGTTATTTCTGTGTAACTTTGAGACGTAACTGAATCCTGCACAACTGAGCTGAGTGAAATAGTTATCTATTGTTTCTACGACTCTGGGACACATCCTGATTCTGTAAGGGAAACACAGTGGTCATGTTTTGCGGCTGCCAGAAACTAATCCCTTCTTGTCGTCAAGAAGTTTCTAGTGGCCTCTGAGCTAGCTGGCACAAGTAATTAAGTTTAATATACTCGATAGGGACATACCGACTTTAGTCCTATGTCAAACCTATAGGATATATTATTCCAATGCGCAGAGCCTATAAGGGAAATAGGAGCTACACTACAGCAATGCCCCCGCAGCATTTCAATATTTCGTGAACGAGGTGCTGCGGAAGTTTTTGGACAGGTTTGTGGTGGCATACATTGATGATATATTAATTTACTCTTCCACCGTTGAAGACCACTATAAACATGTTTGCAAGGTGTTCCAGGCACTTCGGATGAATGGTCTATGCTGTAAACTCAGTAAGTGTGAGTTTCACATGTGTAAGGTAGAATTCCTAAGAGTCATGTTATCACCCACAGGACAGGAAATGTCAGAGCGTAAAATCCTGGCCGTTAAAGAGTGGCCTAGACCTACCAATGTCAGAGACATACAATGCTTCCTGGGATTCGCGAACTTTTATCGCAGATTTATAGCCACTTTTCTAACACAGTGGCCCCTATTACCAAACTGCTAAGAAAGAACGTATCCTTTCTATGGACAAAGAAAGCCGAAACTTCGTTTCAGAGACTGAAACAAGCCTTTGTTACTGCTCCCATTTTGGCTCATCCTGACCCAGAAAGCCCCTACGTAGTGGAAGCTGACACATCTGATGTAGCCATCGGAGCCATCCTCTCCCAAAGGCACAAGACCACTGGCCAATTACACCCTGTGGCCTACATGTCACGTAAACTAAACGACGCAGAGACAAGATACACCATAGCTGAAAAAGAGCTATTAGCAATAAAAGATGCCTTCAGTGATTGGAGACATCTCTTGATGGGAGCTAAACATGTGGTGACTGTATATACCGATCACCGTAACCTGCAATTTATGCGTTCTACTAGAATGCTATCACCCACACAACTAAGGTGGATGCTCTTCTTTTCTGAATTTCATTTCATCGTTACTTATAGGCCAGGAGCGGAAAACAAAAAAGCAGATGCTCTTTCCAGACAAGAAATGGTCCAAGAAAGTAGGATTGAAAAACATCATTCTATTTTGAATCCACAACAAGTAGTAGGGTTACTCCAAACAGATTCTTTTCTGCAAAAAGTAGCACTGGGTGTGCAAAACCGCTATTGGAAGGAATGGCTAAAAAAACATACCCAATGGACTCTGATCAAAGGACTTCCTATGAAAGGCAAACAATTGTTAGTGCCGAACACGGCCTTGCGCAAAGAGGTGTTTCAGTGGTGCCACAATGCTCATAGTGCAGGACACAATGGTATCGAAAAAACTCTCAACAGAATATCTCGACAATTCTGGTGGCCTTCTGTTGGAAAAGATATAAAAGTCATGATACACAGGTGCGAGACGTGTACAAGCCAAGGTAGACGATGGAAAACCCCAAGGACTGCTACAACCACTTCCAACTCCTATGGTCCCCTGGGAGACGATTTCCTTAGACTTTATAGTTGGATTGCCAAAAGACAATGGTTGTACCGCCATTTTAGTAGTGGTGGACAGTCTCACCAAGATGGGCCATTTCATTGCATGTGCACGGGAACCCACCTCCGGACAACTGGCCAAGATGCTTATGCAACATGTGATCCGGTTACATGGTCTTCCGACTAATATTGTTTCAGACAGGGGCCCACAGTTCACAGCTCGGTTTTGGAAGGCCTGGTGTGCTGCTTTACATATGAAGTCCTCTAAGTCAACCAGCTTCCACCCTCAATCAGACGGACAGACCGAAAGACTCAATCAGACCCTGAAAAAATATTTAAGGTGCTACGTCGAAGAGAATTCTGATGCGTGGGTGGAGTTGTTGTGCCTCGCAGAGGTAGCCTATAATAGTGCAAAACATCAGTCTACCAAAATAGCTCCTTTCTACAGTAGTTATGGATTTCATCCTCGGTTCATACCTTTAATCCATCCGGTGATTAACCAAAAGGTGCCTGAAGTATAAACCAGAATAACCCACATACAGCAAACCCTGAAACATACCTACTGTAACCTGAAAAATGCCAAAATGCATTATAAAGCAAGGGCTGACAAACATCGTAAACCAAATCCTATATACCAGGTGGGTGATGTGGTATGGTTGTCTACCAGAAACATTCGTTTTCGCAGATACAGAATCTTCAACCCGAAGTTTATCGGTCCTTATAGAATCAAGAAAATCATTTCTCCAGTTGCGGTGCTTATAGCACTTCCAAGGTCCATGAAAATACACCCTGTTTTCCATGTATCACTTCTAAAACCCTCTTATACGCCAGTCAAAAAACGGCCTTCTCCTATATGGGTGAACAATGAGCCTGAGTATGAAGTGCATAAAATACTGGATTCCAAGATGAGAGGCTCGCGACTGTGGTACCTGGTATCCTGGAAAGGATATGGCGTGGAAGAGAATTTGTGGGAACCTGCTGCAGAGATGCATGCTCCAAAGTGCATCAAGTCTTTTTACGCTAAATATCCAAACAAACCTGGTTTGTGTCAGCGTTCTTCAGAAGAGGGATGTTCTGTTACAAACCTTACGCAATCGAACGCTGACACCTCTCCAGACCAGCTGAGAGGACGAGAGATGAACTGGGGAAAATGCGCCACCGTCTATCGGGCGCTGCAGGCGGGGTGCCGGTGGGAAAACACGGCTGTAATCCTGATGCGTGAGAAGGAAACTACATTTCCCAGAAGCCTATGCAGCGCGTCGCTCATGCACAGGAAATGACGTACTTCCGTGACCCAGAAGGCTATGAAAGCTTGCAAACACGGAGGAAACGCCGCAGATTATCCTGTTTGTTTGAAACTCCGAGGACGAAGGAGTTTAGCGTTCTTGAGTATCCGGTGCGGTCATGGTGTCTCTGACACCGCCTTCTAAGTTCCTGTTTTGTTTGGCCATTGATGGGGCAAGCCGTATAGTGTATTATTACATGCAGTTGTGATACACGTTTATCCAATGGCTGGAACCTCAAATCAAGGCTTGTGTATTTTAAAGGATTAGTATTCCCAGGATTCATATCTGTTAAAGACTCGTTAAGACTCCGTATATACCAGGTGGTATAGTACCTGCTTTCAAAGGCTATACTAATTACGTTTCTATTTAGCCAAACACATCTTATCAAATAGATTGAGTGTTTTGTTACCTTTTATTGCACTTGGAATGTTGCCCAGAGTGATCCACCATATGCCATATGGATGTGTTAAATGTGGTGTGTTTTTTGTTCGTGTTCTAACAGGGGGTCAGTGAGAGGTTGAAGCTAAGCCTTGTCCTTCCTCCCTTGTGATGTTAGACATTACACAAACATTGGTGGGTACTCAAATTAATAGCGTATGCCTTTATTAATTATATATATCTATATAGACGTGGTATAATCATATTGTTTCTGTTCGCAGCACCTGTTGAATGGGATCTGGGTCTATACAAATACAATTCTATAGAAGACGCTTTAGCCATTGGGGAGTTCTCGATGAATTCAAATCGCCCTTCTTAAGGCTACTGCAGGATCTTGTTATTTTTCTTTACAGGTATAAAGGGATAGAGAAACCTTATGAGTATAGGCTATAAATGTTTGGTCTGTTTCTTAACTCAGTTTCTAAACAAGTCTTTCGTTTCGCAGGTCTCCCTCCCCGCTGTTCCCTTCCTTTCCTTCCCCCGATTGACCACCTTAAACTTCCGTGCTATAATGGCAAGTCGGAATTAAGGGTGTCAATAGGTGGACCCATTTGAGCAACGAACCGATCCTGAGAGGCCGCCGAGGTACACGTGACATTTAGACTAAATGCTGACTTAGTGAATTGGCCCGTCAAAGGGGTGTTGAGATGATTGCGAATGAGATCGGAACTTAGAAGCAAATATCATTTTTAGCAATACATTCCGAAGTCTTTGGACTAGGCGGGCTAGGTAGGTTTAGGATTCAGGAATAGGAATGGAACTGTGGAATAATAAAGATAAGACCGTCCGTGACCGTGATACTAGTCTACTACTACTACTAGTCGATCTGATTTAGGGAAGGTCAATGTTATTGCAATTGCCGTTTCCTGTCAAAACATTTTTGGGGAGCGATTATCTAATATTTATTTAACACCAATCATTTTTGTCTCTTTAATTATGTCTTACATGATCATCAGCATCCAGGGGCAAGAACACAAGGTCTTCCGAGGCGGGTGCGGGAGTCCTCCTGTTGTTAATATTAATATATATTTCCCTAACTTTTACTGCTCCTTATTTTGAACTATATTATTTCTGTTTCCTAATTTTATTTTTCCCAAATCCTCTTTGAGCTATCTGTTTTTAAATTCTAGTTATTTCGATTATTACCTACTTACTTAGTTATTTATATTTCTAGTGTCTGTTTTTTCTTCCCTCAAACTGCCTCTGACTCTGTATTAGTCTGTCTGTAGCTTGCTTTCTTCTGGTTTTTCAGTCAGCTTTCCCTCTCCCCTTATATATTTTGTGGACTGCCTAGTGGTGGTGCTGTAAGACTCTGAGAACCCTTTGGTCCTTACTACTACTAGTATCTGCTGTGCAGATTGTATGCCCAAGTAAGGTATTCTACACATGTTTGTTGAGATGAGAAGGCTTTCTTTTATTTTCTCATGCTCAATCAGTAAATGATGGTCATGTTGGACACCCCAAAGTTGTGTCTTCTTCTCGTCTAGGCCTAGTATTATTATTAGCAGCAGTTGTTGATGAAATGATTACCGTGCATCATGGCCGGGAGGAAGTATGAGGAGGAGGACAGCACCATTACATTTTCCAACCAAGAAGACCTTATGTCCGATTGTCCACCCAGTGGGCCATTCTTTTTCTTTTCAAAAACTCAGATTCACCAATAGCTCTAGCCACTGAGTCTAGTCCTCTGGGTTGTCCTCTTCTTGAGGGGCTTTTCAAAAATTGCCACCAACAAAATGCCCAACCGGATATTTTATTATTTTTGATAGGACATACTGTCTACTCTAGTCTGTGTACCCGAATTGTAGTGATGTGTGTGGTGTATTTTCAATCTTGCTAGTGAAAATAAATAAATAGGGGGAGGCGCATATGGCATCTAAAAATGTGCAATGTTTTTTCTAGGCGTACCGACCACCAGTGCCCTGGCCAGTGGGGAAGGCAACGCCAGCCGGGAGGGAGCAGATGCAGCAGATAAAAGGGGTGAGCCAGCAGCATTGGCGGGCGGTGGTAAGTCATATTCCTTGCTTATTGACAATCACATTTACACTCGCTGCAAGGGTGTACACTGTACACTATACTGTTGAGACTAAGTTGTGAACAGTTAAAGAAGACACCCTTTACTTAGCATTAGCATTAGCGGGAGTTGAGTAACTAATGGCCTCTTTTCAACTCAGCAGAGAAAGTTTTATGAAGAAGACTAAGAGTCAGGCCTTGATGAGTTGATGGAAAAAGGAAAGCATGGTGGAAGGAGGAAGGATGGGTGACATGTAATATATGACTGGCAGAGAAGGATGCGTTGGTGAAGGGGGCCCGGGAGGCATAGAGGTGGCTGACAGGATACATGGGTGGTTGAAGAATGGGTGAAAGGTGAAAGAAAGGATGCCTGCCTGGGTGGGTGGGTGAAACTGTATGGGTGAAAGGAATCCTCTAGGTGGTTTGATGGGTCAAACTCCAAGGCAAGCAAGGATGCATGGGTGGTTAAATGACAAATGTATGTTGGTGAATGTTGAGAATAATAGCCATGTTTGGATGAATGGATGCCTGGATGGTATTCAATCATAGGTGAAGACTGGATGAAGAGAATGTTAAAGAAAATTAAACCGTGCCAGAGTAGCAAAGCCAAGGGTGAAGAATAAAAATAATGCTAGAAGAACAATGCAATGATAAATGGAAAAATCCCTGGGAAAGAATAAACAAGGAATGGTTTTTTTTCCAAGGTTTTTTATTCAAAAGTTTGAGGTTGTATTTCAGACTACTCCCTTGACTCACAGTAGTTTGCCAGCACAATATATATATTATATATGTATGTACCCACCCATCATCAATCGCCTCCCTCTGACTCAGAGGCCCACCCCCTCCCTACCCATGTCATTTCGACAGTGTCAGCCATTGGTTGGCCTATCGGCTGCATTACAAAAGTAGTACCTCAGGGCACGTGACGTCGTGCTGTATATCATCATTTATATTAGTAATTAACCATATCATCTGCCTTGTTGTGGTAGTCAGGGTGAAAGCGAAATTGAACATTTGCCATTGATTTAACAGAGTATGGCCATAATAATAGGAAAAGAGATAATTGTGTAGTACAGCTGCCCCACCTGCAGACAGTAGTAAAGTAATGCGAGTCTGCAACATGAGTATGTCTGTCTAGGGTGCAAGCTGAGCTGGAATGCCTACAAGATTAATTTAGCTAAACAAGAGAGAGAAGAAGAATACTTGTCTACTCCATAGTGCCTAATGCCTGAAACTCTAACACATCCAAATCTTAGGGGCAGAGGAATTGAGGATACCACAAATAATATGTACTGCTAGTGCTACTGTGCCACTATTTCATTTGATTTGATTTATGCATTTATAAAGCGCACAAATGCCTGGGGGCGTCTAGGTGCTGACGTCAGGTGGACCGGAAAAGGTTGCCGATGTGGTTGTACAGAAAATATTAGTTGGTAAAGAGCCGAGTTTTAACGCCTTCCTGAAGGATATCAGCATAGGGCTGTTCTTTACAGCGATCGGGAGGAGGTTCCATGTCTTGACTGTCCCTAACAGAAAGCTTCTTCCGCCCCAGCATGCTTTCTTGAACCTAGGTGGTTGCAGGAGTTTACTATGTGCCAATCTTAAACTTCTCAATGACACATACCAATTCAGATGAGTCTTCAAAAATTGAGGCCCGGCACCGTGTAGTGCTTTGAAGGCTAGGCATTGGGATTTAAACTTAATCCTCTTGTCCACTGGGAGCCAATGAAGGGCTCCTAGGCGGTGGGAGACAGGCTGGAACCTAGGGATATCCAATAATAGTCTGGCTGCCGCGTTTTGAAGATGCTGCAACTTTGCAGATGCTGTGATTGGATCCCCATGTACAGGGCATTACCATAGTCCAACCTGGACAAGGCTAATGCTGTAACCAGTGTTTTTAGGGAGTCTGGCGGGATGAAAGGGCGAACTTTCCTGATCATTTTTAGAATGAACCAAATGGATGAGGTGAGGGTATTGATCTGATTTCCGAATGTCAGCTTATCTTAAAAAATGAACCCTAAGTTTTTGACCTTATGCACTGGAGCTGGGAAGTCACCCAGACTGGAGGGCCACCATCTAGGTGACCAGAAGGATGTATCGGAGCCCAGCAGCAAGATCTCCGTCTTTCCGCAGTTCAATTTTAGGCAGTTAGACCACATCCATAGGTTTACCTGTGTCAAGCAGCTGTTAAAGTAATCGGCTGTCTCATCAATGTTACTTGAGACTGACACCACTAACTGGGTGTCGTCAGCGTATGAGACTACTGAGAAGCCAAGCTGTCTGATGATTGTGGCCAGTGGGGTCACATATATATTGAAAAGCGTGGGGTTGATCAGAGCTGTCTAAGTTCCATGCCCCACCCGGAATCTGTATTGTGAGGGATCTATGAGGTCCCTGGAAGAGATGATTGTAGTGAGCTGTGCATTTAGTATTTTCTCCAGCGCCTTAGCTGGAATGGTAGTCTGGAGATGGGTCGATAGCTGCTCGGATCCACAGGATCGAGGTTCGGTTTTTTTAAAAGTGGAAGAATTGATGCTATTTTCCAAGCATCTGGGAAAGTGCCCGCCTGAATTACCTCATTGAATACTACACCTAATTGTTCACTAAAAATTTCGGGGATCAGGTGCAATACTTTCGGAGGACAGGGGTCTGCCGGGGCCCCAGATTTAGATGTTTTAACCACCTGGATGATCTGTTCTAATGTAGGGGGGGAAGGAGGGAAGCAGATTGGAAGGAGTGGGATGTGTGACTGCTGTAGTGTTCTCAGGAATGAAATCAACGCAGTCCCTAAAGGATTTGTACGCAGTCTCTACTTTATCTCTGAACGACTGTGCCAGTATGTTGCAGAATTCATCACTGCTTTCCATCCTGGGAGGTTCTGGTAGTTTAGCTAATCTTTTAACCATTGAAAAGAGCTCCTTGCTAGAGTTTCTTGCCTGTAGGAGTTTTGAAAAAAAGTATTTTCTTTTTTCTTCCAGTATCAGTTTCTTATAGCCTGCCAGTGCTCGTGCATATTTTGTTTTTTCTATGGGGTTGTAGTTTGCTCTCCATAATCTTTCAACCCTTCTACAGATTTGTTTTTGTGCACTAAGTTTGTCAGAAAACCCTGGTTCTGATGGATTTTTCTGCCTGGAGAGGAAGGACTTCATTGGAGCTAACGGATCAACTGCGGTTTTAATCCAAGTGGGAAACCTGTGGGCAGCAGTGTTAGCGTCGGTGGTGAGGTCTTTCTTTGTGTGGAATAGGGACGACTGTGGAGTGAGGGGTTGATATTTCCCCACTCCCGACCTTTGACTGAGACCAGCGGGTTATGAGGTCTCGGGATGTGCTGATCCGTACTCAATGTAAACATTATAGCTTTGTGGTCTGACCATGGCACGGGTAACACTTCGGAGACCTTAATGGATGGATTTGACGTGAAAATACCATCTAGGTTGTGTCCTGCAACATGGGTATTGTGTTCGACGATCTGTGTCAGGGAAAAACTAGCCATGGTATCGACTAGTAAGGCTGTGTCATAGTCCTCCTGTTTTTCTAAGTGATAGTTGAAGTCTCCTAATATTGTGAAATCAGATACAGCTATGCTGGATTCTAAAAAAGGGCTAATAGCGTTCACAAAGGTGGTTCTTGCCCTCGGAGGCCTATATAAAAGAAGGCCCTTAAGTGTATAATTTTTACTTAACATGATCTGAAAGGATAGTGTTTCACAGTCTGGGGAACTTCCAGCTGTGGATCCTGAGACTTGCAGATTGTCTCTAAATATAATTGCTAGTCCCCCCCCTCTTTTATTTGCTCTGTCAGCTCGAACAATAGAATACCCTGATGGAATTGCTAAGGCAAGGTCCCGGTCTGAGGATTCATCCGCCCATGTTTCTGTAACAAATGCAAAGTCGAGTTTATATAAGCCCACCATTTCTGCAAATTCTATGTTGTGTTTTGGTACTGACCGTGCGTTAATCAGCATACCCTGGAATACCTTTGTGGTTCCTTGTTGTGATTGTTTGTGCTGGGGGACAGCAACCTTGACTTTAGTGAAACTCAGGTGCAGTCTGCACTGGTGGCACTATAGTTTTATGTGTATAATTCTATGTGTTACTGTTTTGCTAAGATTATTGGTAACAGTTGTCTTTTTTCTTTCTTGATATAGCTACAACTTCCCAACCCAACAGGCAGGAGATAGCTGCCAAGACCTGGCAACGGAGGCTGGAGGCGATCAGGGATTAATATCAGCTGCTGCTGGCTCTGGCAAAGGAGGAGGAGGAGGAGGAGGCAGCTGCTGGAGCCTCCACTGCCCTGGGCCCCAGCCAGGCCCCCTCCAGTGCCTCCGGTGGTACGGCGCCGTGGTCCGGGAGCCGCCCGCCACAAGTCAACCACTGCTGATCCCCCCTGTTCATGTAAAACCTTTCAGCGCTGCATGCTCCTCCGGGTGGCGGACCTAGAGGCCAGGATGGAGGAGCGTTTCACCCGGCTTGAGAGAAAGATCCGGCTCCTAGCCCGCCGCTAGATGATAGACCTCTCTTGCCCCCTTTTTAATCTTTTTTTTGGTGGGTGGGACCTGTTGGGGAGAGGGTGGGAATGTGGGAGTTGGGGAAAACTTGGGTGTTCTTTTTTTAAGGACATTTGAATTTTTATGGACAATTGGACTTTTTAATGGACATTGGTTGAGGTTAGGGAGAGGAGTGGGTGAGGTGTTGTGGGTTCTTCTTTCATTCTTGTTTATTTGTTAGGGGAATACACTTATGGTTTTACATATGATGTAAATCTTTTTTGGAGCGGTTACTCTTTTACTTCACACTGTTTCCTTTGCTGCAGGGCCTCAGCCATTTTTTGAAATCTGTCGATAGTGTAACACACCAACAGATAGATGGGGTACCCTCACTTGTACTACTACTGTCTGTATTACCTCCTAGTCTATGTAGTCTGCAACTAACCCCTATGGACTCTGAAGGGGTGTGGGTGTACGAATTAATTTCCATAGTATATAGATTATTGCATGTTGAATTAATCTCCCATACTTCTTCTCTCTTACCTGTGATTAGGTGAAGCGATGGCTGCACGCTGATGGTTTCCCAAGGTGCCATGGTGGTGGTAGTAGTAGACAGTAGAGCATGCTAGCGGACTAGTCGAATACTAGAAGCACCAGATTCTGCAGCGAGGTTCCACTCCCTTCTAGCCGAACTCAAACTGTAGGATGAGGAATATTCATTGCAGGGAACTAAATAATTAAATTTACAAACGGAGTTAATGTTGTTTGATATGTAAGCTTTGCAAAAATAATGAGACAGTCACCTGAGGGAGACTAGATAGACTGAGTAGAGTACGACCAGCAGTACACAAGAAGAAGACTGCCAAATGAGAAAACATGATAAGCAATGCTAAAGTAAAATACAAAATAATCAAAATGGTGGGCTAGTACAAGTTACAAACTGAAGTCGACTTGAGCTATGAATTGGAGTGGACAAGCGTAAACTTTATTGCTGGAAGGATGATGATGCTGGCAATTATGATAGATTATGTTTCTCTGAAAAAAAATTGAATATCGAATACTGTCTGTACATGGGTGGGCAATCTAATCTATATATTGCCAGTGTGGGCTATAGTAATACTTAGAGCAGAACTTAAGATCCTCGTCCTGCCTGCCCTTGAGTTGGTGTTGCTTTCACCACATCCGCCCCACCAAGTGTGTGATCAATTAATGGTGTAAATTTAATTTAGTCACACCAATAAATCACAGAGCTTGGGGGAAGAGGGTTAGGGGATCGATGAATGGATAGGAAGGGGGATTTGAGGGAAAGGTTTGACAAAGACAAACACTACTACACAAGGACAACACATTCATCTTGGCAGCCGACCATCACAAATCTGTTATGGGAGGAAAAGGAAATGCATGCATGATGATGAGTACTACAATAGTACATGTAAATTAATTTTCCGTCTGGCCCCAGACAGACCCAAGTTACATTATGTGCTTGTAGCGGGCTTTGAAAGATAGCAAATAAAATAAAAATATCTATAGGAGTCAAGTAAACAAACATAAACAACACACACAGTTGTAATGATTGAAAACAAAAAATTATACTGAATTGCCAGATTGGGAGTTGCATCTCTGCACTGCATTCCTCTTGGACTGAACGTTAATCTTGGGTGTCTGGCGGATGCGGTTCGGTAAGGTAAGTGTGAGTAGTTTTTCCAGTATTGCGCAGGGTAAGGGCCTATAGATGGAAATAAAAAATTATATTGATGAATCAAGGGGGAAAGTTATACTGCATAAAGGAGTGCAATAGAAGACTTTGTTTCAGAGGCAGCATGGTTAATTGTCTGTTTCCGGCAGTTATCTCCTACAACAGGCCCCCACCCAACTTCCACTTAGCTTCGAATTTGATCCAGACATCACTGAGCACAGATGCACACAGCAACATAGCATTTTCCCAATTAATTAAAAAATCAATGCACCGCTATCAGTCAGTCACACCACACTCACCACCACCACCACCACTACACAGACATGTGTAGGTCTGGTGTTGCTGTTTACCTTTAGGCCACTTCAAAGTCATCACCATCCAAATCGGTTGGTTTCAGTGAATTAGAAAACTTCCATCTTCTTCTGGGGGCAGTTCTTGAAGTAGTCACGCTCACGCCCTCGCCCTATGTCATTCCATCATCTCTGATCCTCCTGACTCTGACTCCGACTCAGAGTATGGTGTCTAACTCCGTACCAACAGTGTCCCGAGTGAGTCCCGACTCAATGCAATGGATCGGCCTGTAGTAGTACAATTTTGTTATTGAACAGCAAGAAGGGAAAGATTGGCTTGATGGAGTCACTTTTTGTGTGTAGAGTAGACTAGAGTACACTAGATTTGTGTTTGCAAGCTTTGCTTTAACTAAGTGACTGGTAAGGTGCCAGGTCTGTGTCTTTGAGGAGTATAAGTAAGCATAAAACAATTTTAAAAAAAGCAGTGTGGACAGTGTGGAGGGGACCCGGTGAAGGAATCTCGCTATCCGATCTTTCAAAGGGGAAGATAAAAAAATAACCTTCAGGGGAAAATTATTGATCAGCCATCGGTAGGCCACCACAACATTGTGAATCTCAATCAGCATCATCACTAAAACATTAAGCGTAACAAACAATCACCCAGTCTCACACTTCCTGAATCATCTCTTCTTCTTCTCAAGTCTCAACTCAAGTTAACAGACACATGATTGATGATGATGACATATCATCATTCACAAGTTGACATCACAACAAACAACAATCACTCAGCATGCAATGCATGCCATCATTTACCGGTTCTTCCGGTGTGCTCACCGTGATCGATTGGTGGCACATTGCAGAATGCAGATCATCTATTGTTTCGCCATAAATCGAATAATTAATAATCTCACATGTGGGGCAGTCCCTCTAGGCTAGCAGGAAAGGATAGATAGATAGTTAGGGCCCAGGGTTGGAGGCAGAGGCAGGCACACATTTGTTTGTCCATCGAATGTCTGGCTTGAGCGAAATGGCTATATGGCAGTCAGGACTTCTTCACTGCACACAGTTGCAACTCCAATCCGGCAAAAATGTGTCTAAGAGTAATACGGTGGGGATGGATTGGTCAACCAGACACACACAAATAATAAATTAAATAATGTTCCCTAACTATATCTTTTTTTTGGACGCCAAAGAAAGAAAGAAAGTAACTAGAAACTAAAGCCTAGTTGTCAGGGAAGTAGAGCTCTTCCTCAAACTCTGGTCATTGCCCAGAAGTAGGTCACCTAACACACTACTTCCATGACCTGAGTCGCCGTCATCATCTTCCTGCTGTGGTACTTCAGGTATGGTGTAATCTGGTGGTATTAAAGTGCTGATTCATTTTGATCATGGTTAACCTCTCCACGTTTTGGGGTGAGAGACTGGTCCTTTTCACTGTCAGAACAGCACCAGCAGCACTGAAAACACGCTCAGCAGAGACACTTGCTATGGGGCAAGCCAGATAGTTTATCGCCAGCCTGCTGAGCACTGGCCATTGGCGCCTTTTTCCATACCAATAAAGCAATGGGTTTTTATCAAAGTAGACCCCTGTTGGGTCATCCAGATAGGCCTGGACCATCCGCTCAATGGTCATGAGTGCTCTGCTTCGCTCAGCCTCTTTTTCCTTTGCCTCAGCACTGGACTTAAGCCCTGCCAGTAGAAACCAATTCCTTTGTCGATTTTGGGGTTGATGCTCCTGTTCTTGTTGTTGTTGATGTTGTTCTTGCTGTTGTTGGTGTTTTGGCTGCTGTGAGCCAACCGCACTGCCCTCAGGCTCTGAAGTTAAACTTGAAGGCTGTCCTGCAGTACTTGTTGTGCCCTGGAGGAGCGGGCCTCTAATTCCCAGCCGTTCTTTTTTTAGCTGACTAGCTTGCACAGCTATTCAAGTTATGTATTTGGCAACATACCCATCTGAAAAAGGAATGAAAGTGTCCAGTAATGGTTTGTATTGTGGATCAAGAATTGTGGCACAAATGTAATGGTTGAATGACACAATGCCTCTTTGCACCCTTGTATTTTCAGATAAGCGAAGGATTAAGCTCTCCACCAACTCATATGCTTCTTTTTTTTCCTCCACACCTGCGTACATTGCAGACACCTCCTTTAGCTGTTCCTGTAGCATGTGCAACAATGGGATAGCTTGGCCCATGGTACAGTCCTCCTTGCTGACTTCGCATATGAAGACCTCGAATGGAAGCAGCATCTCTGTCAAGCATTTAACTAGGCCCCATTGGTCCATCTCTATGATCATGCCTTTCACAGTTGCATCCCCTCTTTGCATGACATATTCATTGATTGGTCTGTACTGCTCAAACAGGCGTTCAAGCATGTAATAAGTTGAGTTCCAACGTGTTGGCACCTCCTGGATGAGTGCTTTAAATGGCATTCTATTATCACGTAGAATGATCCTCAGCTGCTTCCGGGCTTTAAAAGAATGGCTGAAATGTGTGCAGATTATTCTGCAGGAGGTCAGTGAGTTGCTGACTCTGTCTTCTTTTTTCAGAAAGTCTTGAACAATTATGTTAATGCAGTGCACCAAACACAGGACCCTGAAGTAGCCACCATCGGCCATGGCCTTAACTATATTACTGCCATTGACTGTGGCAACAAAACCAATGTTAAGCCCTCTTGGTCGCAGCCATTCAAAGACCTTAGTGTTAAAGTCTTCCAAAATGTTTGCTGCAGTATGGGATTTCTCCATGGCTAACATGGCTACTGTAGCATGCTTCTGAGCACCATTAAAAATGTCAACAGTGTCAACACCTGCAGATATCTTTTCTCTAACCCCCACAAAAGAGATCCGGTGTGCAGTGATGCACATGTAATCAGTGGCTTGGCAACTGGTCCACATGTCTGTCGTCAGGTGGATAGTGTGAACAGCACTCTGCTGCAAAGCTTGTCCAAGCAATTCCAGAATGTTGTGATGTAGTGCTGGAACAGCAACTCTGGCAAATAGGACTGGCTGGGAACCTTCCATTTTGGGCAGATGGTTGCCACAAATTCAAGAAAACCCACCCCTTCCACAAAAGAAAAAGGGAGGAGGCCCAGCGCTAACATTTTAGCCAGCTTCGCATTGTGCAAACATGGCATTGGGTGGTTGAGTTCGTACTGCCCCTACGGCCTAAACATGCTGAGAATGGTAGCCTGGATTTTTTTCTTTTCTTGTGCCACTGATGCAGGTGACTTCTTGAGACCAGAAATTGTTAGGCCCAATGCACGTTTTTTCGTTGCGGTACTCTCTTCCCTTGGACCCTTTGGTGACTCGATCTGACTCTTGTGCCATTGCGATGTTGCTGATGATGATGTGGGCGGTACCACTGCACTGCTGGGGACAGGGCTGCTTTGTGTTCCGGAGAAAATGTCTCCCTCTTTTTCACCTTCCACCGTGATCGGATCTTCAGCCCCTCAACCAACAACACTTGCAGTTTTTTGGCCCGCTAAGGTGCGCCTCCCACTGGATCAGGTGGTGTTTTCTCAGATGGGTTGTTTGGCCTCCGCTACCATAGTTTGTACCAAGCTTACCCCGAGTAACAACTACTCCACAAATGGAGCATATAGCAGTGTTCACCTCCTTCTGGCTACCCGAAAAGAAGTCCCAAACCGTGGAGGTCAACATTCTGACGCTGCTGGTGCCACTTGCAAAGTTGGATAAACTGGTAGGTGGGTGTGTTGACTCTCTGCAGTACCTACTTCTACTGAGGTGGTTGTGGTGGATGTAGGTCGCTGCCACAATATGGCAGCTGAAGGTGGTGTTGGTGGTATCTGTGTTGGTGGTATCCGTGCCACATCCCTCACAGCAATTTGGGATGGGGTAATGTCGGTCTCCACTGGGGCGGGGCTAACATCCATGATGACTGGCTCGTCATCATCCTCCTCTTCTACATCCACCTCTATAACTCTAAGGCTTTCCGGGACCTTCCTTTTCCCTAGCCCTGGCTCATGTGCGTGGCATGTCTCACTCTCAGACTGAGGCGGGATCCAAGTGGTGTCTGGGTCATCAGAAGGGGGGGTTGGAGAAGAAGTTGATGGACAACCTTCCTTTTCCTTGCTGGGGATCTGGAAGACAATGGATATTCTGAAAGAGTGGCTTGCTCTTTTTCCTCAGCACGAAGCTCGATCTCCTGAACTGCCCCTACTTCGGGAGGTACTACTACTATTGGTGGTGGTTGCGGCTGTTGTTTCCCACTTATCTGAGTTTCCTGCATTGATTAGGTACTACTTTGCGATAACAATAAGTCAATTTCAACGTCACTGCTCGTCAGCGTTGTCATGATTAGACTGGCTGCCTCTGCAACAGACATGGGCTTGTGCCTAGGTTGGTGGGGTGGGTCCGCTGATGTGGGGGTGCTGCTTCCACCTTGGTCCCCGGACACCGCTGCTGCAGGCGCAATTTTTGGTTTCCCAAATAAGGTACTGGGCGACATACCGGTGGTGGTAAGTGGCAGTGCCTTCTTCTCACTGGCAACTTTGACTTTCTTGGTACTGGTACCTTTCTTTGGGGCCATCTTCAAGCTGTCAGTTAGCACGCAGCGGCACTTGTTTTAGATTCACAAGTTGAAGAGATGTCTGTGGCCGCACGTCATATGACGTTGTGCGCAGGGCGCAGGCCTTCTGTCTGGCAGTACAATGGGTGATGTTGTCTCCTCCTCTTGTGCACCTAAAAGCAAAGAAGCAAGAAGAACATCAGTGAAATGTGGCATTGTTGTACTTCAATAATTACCAGTACAAACAAATATTATAATATATAAATTAATGTGTGGTCACAGATGTTAGTGTTACCTCAGTTATTAAAAAAATTAACAATACAGTGTAACCATTTGTGAGACTTTGACAACAACAAGGGCTTTCATTGTGTACTGTACAGTACAGTACACTCAGGAAGGATAGGAAAGAAGAAGAAGAACAACAAAAATACAAATGTAACGGTTTGGCATTGTGCATCACATCGCGGGGATGCAGCACTCAGGGAGCTGCAGCTGACAAATGACAATTTAATGGAACAATCCCTAGACAATGAATACTGTTGTGCAAGTCACATAGCAGACATGGGGTTAATGTTAATGGTTCATTGATACCAAGTCATGTTTCTTCGAAACTGAAAAAAAAATTTTTAAAGAAAAATGAATTTTTTTTACAAATGTTTTGGAGAAAATTGGGGAAAAAAATGAAAATATAAAAAAACAAAAAACAAAACAAATTGGAAAAATGTAAACATGAAAATGAAAAAAAGAAATGAAAATAAAAAAACAATTATAAATAAGTAAAAAATAAAAATTACCCTCAAGTGTCTAATTATTAATTTATTAAGCTGCTTAGCTCATTGATCAACCATCCATGCAAGCATATGGAAAAGGGGCACACTGGCTGAACACACAAAATGGCTGCCAGCCACATGGCCAGGACACAACAAGAAGCAATAAGCCAAGGGGAAAAAAGGAAAGACATGCAAGCCTATGGCAAAAACACACTGACTGCCTTCACAAAATGGCCACCATCCACATGGTCACATCACAACAACAACAAGCAGGAGGACTGGAAAGCAATGAACACAAGCAGGCCTAAGGAGGACACAGACTTTACAAAATGGCCCCCACCACATGGCCCTGGGGAACCAAGGCAAATGCATTGCTGACCTACTTGCAAATACACTCACACACTGGCCAGACAAAGGAGGCATGCTTGCTAAACAACACATCTTTAATGCAACAATGCCAAAAACGAAACTCCACAGGGCTAAAAAGGTTTGCAAGTTACAACCACACACATCCAACAAAGGCATTTAATGAATTTAACACACATGAAAAAAAGTGAAATACCACCAAAAAAAACATATTTTGTATTTTAATCCAAAGCCATCCATGGCCAAAATGATGTTTAAATTTAACAGACACCACAGAAACAGTTGTTTCATGCACCCATGAGTAGTTCTGTGTCTATTGGCTGGGAAACCCATTGGCAGACTAGACCACATAGTGAATCAATTCAAATCAATATTATAAATTTATTAAAAGCATGGAGAAAATGTAGTAAACTGTGCTACATTTTTGCTGGATAAAAGAAGAAAAAATTGCATGCAAAACAACAACCAGCAAGAAGACATAGCCACCACAAAGAAGGCATGCAGGCCTAAGGCAGAAGCACAATGGCTGCCCTCACAAAATGGCCGCCAGCCACATGGCCAGACCACAACAAGAAGCAATAATAAGCTCACAAAGAGAAGACAAATCAGGCCTATGGCAAAAACACACTGTCTGCCTTCACAAAATGGCCACCAGCCACATGGCCAGGCCACCACTACAGGAAAGCAATAAGCCAAGAGGAACAAAGGGAAGACATGCAGGCCTATGGCAAAAAAAGCACACTGACTGCCTCCACAAAATGGCCAGCAGCCACATGGTCACAACAACAAGCAGGAGGCCTGGAAAACAATGAACACAAGCAGGCCTATGGCACAGACTTTACAAAATGGCCCCTGGCCACATGGGGAGCCAAGGCAAATGCTGGTACAAATCTCATGAAAAAAAAGTGAAATACCACAAAAAAAACATATTTTGTATTTCAATCCAATGCCATCCATGCCCTAAATGATGTTTTAATTCAACAGAAACCACAGAAACAGTTGTTGTTTCATGCACCCATGAGTAGCTCTGGGCCTACTGGCTGAGAAAGACCTATTGGCAGACTACTGGGCTACATAGTGAATTAAATAAATATAGCAAATTTATTTCAAAACATGGAGAAAATGTAGTAAACTGTGCTACATTTTTGCTGGATAAAAGAAGAAAAAATTGCATGCAAAACAACAACCAGCAAGAAGACATAGCCACCACAAAGAAGGCATGCAGGCCTAAGGCAGAAGCACAATGGCTGCCCTCACAAAATGGCCGCCAGCCACATGGCCAGACCACAACAAGAAGCAATAATAAGCTCACAAAGAGAAGACAAATCAGGCCTATGGCAAAAGCACACTGTCTGCCTTCACAAAATGGCCACCAGCCACATGGCCAGGCCACCACTACAGGAAAGCAATAAGCCAAGAGGAACAAAGGGAAGACATGCAGGCCTATGGCAAAAAAAGCACACTGACTGCCTCCACAAAATGGCCAGCAGCCACATGGTCACAACAACAAGCAGGAGGCCTGGAAAACAATGAACACAAGCAGGCCTATGGACACAGACTTTACAAAATGGCCCCTGGCCACATGGGGAGCCAAGGCAAATGCTGGTACAAATCTCATGAAAAAAAGTGAAATACCACAAAAAAAACATATTTTGTATTTCAATCCAATGCCATCCATGCCCTAAATGATGTTTTAATTCAACAGAAACCACAGAAACAGTTGTTGTTTCATGCACCCATGAGTAGCTCTGGGCCTACTGGCTGAGAAAGACCTATTGGCAGACTACTGGGCTACATAGTGAATTAAATAAATATAGCAAATTTATTTCAAAACATGGAGAAAATGTAGTGAACTGTGCAACATGTTTCCTTTATAAAAGAAGAAAAATTACTTACAAAGAAACAACTAGGCCCCTACTGAAACTACAGGCGGTCAGGAAAAACAAGACACCGAAAGTCCCAGATCACGCCTGGGAGAATATAAAGAATATTAGGAAGCGGTATAAAAAGCAAATCTGGAAGGACCAGAAAGCACAACAGGAGATATTCTGGACAAAGTTACTTTAATGTGCTAAACAAACAAACAACAGGCTCTTCTGGGAACTAGTAAATGGTACAACAAGACCAAAAGAAGTAATAAATAATGCCTCCATAACAGAGACTGGATGGGCAGTACATTTATGTAAGATATTTGAAGACCTCACACCATTCCCTAAAAGCGAAACGGACAACATCAATAAATCTCTGGAGCCTAAACTCTCAAGGAAGATTTCAACCGGACCACAAGACCTCAGTACCATCCTAGCTCTACCATTAGCCCCGGCCAGTCAACACTACACAGTAGAAGACATATCCAGAATAATAAAACTGGGACGCAAGGATGGGGCTCCTGGCCCAAATGGCATCACGCAGGCCATCTTTAGGAGTGATCCCGATTATTGGGCAACACCGTTGGCGGGCCTTTATAATGAGATCGGTATAACAAATACCCTTCCCCCGAGCTGGAAAGGGTCAATCATCAACCCGATCTTCAAGGGAGGTGACAGGTCGGACCCGGCAAACTACAGGCTAATTGCACTAATTGATGTCGAAGCCAAATACTATGCATCATTAATCCTGGAGGACTTGGTAGAATGGTCCAACACAAATGGGCTGATTCCATTCAACCAAACAGGATTTCGCAAAGGATGTGGCACAACAACAAATATCTTAGCCCTTGCCACAATAGCGGATAAGTGCAATTGTCTGCAAAGAAAACTACAACTATGTTTCATAGACTTTAAAGCTGCGTTCGACCGTGTGAATCGTGGTCTGTTATGGAGTATATTACAGAAATTGGGTCTCCCGGAAACAATACTACGACCCATAATACAATTGTACACATGCACGTGGGTCCGTGTGAAAATAGCAAATGGCACAAATTTGACCAGGAAGATACAAACAGAGATCGGATTAAAACAAGGCTGTGTATTTGCCCCCCATTTATTCAATCTATTTATGGCAGATCTCTCACCACGATTGGACCAGGCAAATACACATCCTCCGCGCCTGGCTTCACTGCCCATAACGCATCTTTCGTATGCAGACGACATAGTCCTGCTTAGTCTAACCAGAATAGGCCTACAGAGAGCACTTAATGAGCTACTAATGTTTGCCAAGACTAACGCCCTGGAAATTAACATCACAAAAACAAAAACTATGTCAATCACGAACTGCCCGCGACATCAATATCAATTCAAGCTGGGAGAAACGAGCCTTGGAATAGTTAGTACATATAAATATCTGGGGGTATATATAGACCATCGATTAAATTTCCAATTTCAGAAACAATATCTGGAAAAAAAAGGAAATGGCCTTATTTATGCATTCTGTGTCCTTGCAAAAAAATTACAGGGTCCTTCCTTTAAGCCGCTAACAGCGGTGATGGCTGCGAAACTACTACCTACAGTAACTTATGCAAGCATAGCATTAAATGGCAAGGACGCGAAACTCATAGACTCGCTGCAAACAAAAACGTATAAAAAAGTCTTTAGTCTACCTCAGAACGCATCCCCGGCTCAGGTCCGACTGGAATTCGGCCTTATCCAACAGGAGATAGGGAGAAAATATGCCGCTATTAAAACCTGGTACAAACTTTGGCAGAACCGATCCAATATTTTAAATGATGCCCTGTGGCGTGCCCAGGAAGACGATCCAAGCTCAAGTTACGGCAAATTCCTGAAAACTGCACTGAAGGAAACCAACACAACTGAACTTTGGGTTCAGAACCCCTCCTTCCAAGTCTTCTGCAGAATGACAAACAAAGCGGCTAAGCTACAATCATCATTAGAAGACAAACGCACTTTAGCCAAAAGATCCCATGCTTGGATGGTTCTCCAATCCTATACATCACTACGACCGGCGGAATACCTCAGTACAACATATTCGCCTCACTTGAAATGAAAGTTAATGGCGATTAGATTTGGGGTATTACCAAGTTTGGCCGATCAACCTGCATGGAAGTATAAAGGCGTCAAAACATGTAGCTTATGTGGTGCAGCATGGCAAGATTTCATTCATCTCATCTGTGTCTGCCCCATCTTAAAATCGAACCTAGTATTGCTTCTAAAAAAGCTTTTAATGATAGGGGCATTCGAACTTGCAGATCGGCCATCATCAAAGGACTTGGTACAACAGACCCTCAGTTGACCTGTAAGATGATGACATTTTTATTACTTTATGAAAAAACCAAATGGCCGAAGGAATCAGACACTTCCAATCCAGTAATGTCTAGCAACTCCTATCATGACATTGTTATGGTTTTTACTAACTTAAACAATAAAGTGTTGATTGATCGATACAGGCCACCCACCACAATAATTTTTAAAAAATTGATGAAAAGTACAAATAAATCTAGGTGCATGGCCCCAATCATACAAACAACACCAGTTTTCCAACTTTCTTGTGAAATCTCAAATTCAAAGCCCTCAAGTCCAATGAAATAGTATGCAGCAGACACAAAGAGTGATCCTTTCAGCTCCAAATCCAAATGAAAAGTGACCAGGAGATGGACAAAGCACTGGATGGAGCCTGCTGGACAGGAACAGGAAGTTGGAGGCTCTGGGGCACTTCCTTCCTCTTGAAAAAAAAGTTAAAAAAGAAAAAGGACTCCTTGCACAAAAAAGTATAGCGAAATGTCAATTTGAGGAGTTTTTTTACTCCAAATCATCATTTTGAGAAGGATTTGATGCTGCTTGGGGAGAGAACCTTTCCCAGACTGCAGTCGCGGTAAATCCTGCGCGTTCGGAATCGCGTTCTTCACAAAACCCCCGCCGGAAGTCCGCTGGCGCGCTCAAATGACGTGTTTGCAACCGCAAACTCTTGCGGGACCATGCAGCTGCCTAGCAAATCTCATGGCGCTCGCGAACGGCTCGGAAAATCTCGTCGGCGATCGCAGCTACCCGGTAAGTCACTCCCGCGTGCACAAAAACGCATTTTGGGCGTGCCAACACAAAAAAACTCGGCTCTGTTGCGGAGTGTGGAGTTACGCTCAGGGTTAATTAAAAGGAGCCAATTCATAAAAAATAGGAATATCACGAAGTTGAAGGCCAACACCTAGTCATTGTTACTATTTTGTGGGATTCACTGACAACTAAACTCAAACTTAGTTTCAAGGCACATAAACCCTTGTCAGTGCATTCTCCAAACGGCATAAAATCCACAGATTCCCTAGTCATCTTGGGCATGCCCTGGAGTCTTCCCTTGAATGAGCAAGCATCCCCTTCCATCCCCCCGATCAAAGGACAATCCCAGGGACTCCTTTGCCAGTCCCCGCGACATGCATAGTGCTGGCACGGGATGCCCTGGGATCTGGGACAGCGGTATCTCCAGGGAAGGTAATTTTGTGAATAGGAGCCTGCTCTGCAGACAGAATATTTCAGAAGTTCAGAACAGCGGTCACCAATACATGTTTCTGAACCCCAGAGTGACAGAATTAGTGCGTGGGCTGGAGAGACAGGCACATGCTTCCTACGGGCTTGTGCGCAAGTGTGGATCAGGTACAGGCTGAGCTGGCCTTGCTGGTAGTCAACAGGGCCCACAAGGTTGAAAGTTTCCCAGGTCAGGTGCATGGAGTCCTGATTTTATAATAGAATAAACAGAACTATAAGAGTGTCAAGAAAAATCTGGCCTGGCTGAGCTCACGCATGGACCTGGGACACCTAAGAGATCTGAGTCAAACCTGTGACCTGCAGCACCTACCACAGACCAGCAGCACTCGCTGTACCCCCTAAGCTACAAAGGTAGGCTTAGGACTGTTAAAGACACATCTCCATGGTGCTACATGTAACAGAAGCAATGTACTGAGACCGGTCTGCAAGGGTGAGGTAGCTGCATACGTGCAATGCATGGAAGGTAATTAAGGGCCAGATGTATGACCATTCTATTTTGCAAGTTGCAAATTGCGATGTTTTGCGACTCGCAATTTGTGACTCGCAAAATGGAATGTACAACAGTGTCTCAAACACTGCTTGAGATTTCTAATGGAGTTGCTAAAGACCTACCTCATTAATAATAATGAGGTAGGTCGCAAAATTGTGACCCCTTAGGAATCTCCCATATCACAGGCATGGTGGCCTGCTGGGGAAAGCTGTGTCTGTGACTGTGTCTGTGTTTGCTTTTTAAATAAAGAAAAATGGGATGCGTTTAAAAGAAAAAAATGAAATGGTTTCTTTTCATTTTTTAAGGGCAGGCAGTGGTCCGTGCTGTTAAAAAATATTTTCACATACATTTACAAAGGGGAATGGGTCCCTAGGGGACGTCTTCCAGTTTGCAAATGGCTTACTACCAACTTAAAGTTGGTGGTAACTGCGAATGTTTTGCGACTGCATTTGCGGTTGGAATGCAATCATACATCCCCCTACGACCCGCTATTAGGAAGGGAGGCCCTTGGCACGGCCCTTACTAATAGCGACTCACAAACCCTATTTTGCAAGTTAGTAATAGGTAATCGACTCACAAAATACGTTTTTTAGCGGTCGCAAATGGCCCAATTTCCCATTTGCGACTGATAAAAACGATCTTACAACTGACCCTAAATGTCTATGTCTTGAAGTAAGGCTTTAGATGACATCTGAGAGAATTCCTCGATCATTGAACACAAACGTCCAATGATTGATGCTGCTGTTGGCTGCACTGGACTCAGAAATGTGTTGCAGATGCCTGGGTCACTGAGTTGGTCTGAAACTGAAATATGTTGCATCACTATTCGATCCAAGGTCAGGAGAGGTCGTTGGCTTTATTCATGAAATGCAGCTCTTAATAGGCACCCCATGGGTCTGCCTAAATTCTCCAGTGCTTGGGAGTCTAAGACAAAACAAATGGCACTGAGCAAAGGGACTGAATGTTCCATAACCTGTGCATTTATTTTATGTACCTATTTATAGTGCAGCTTCCAAGCACTGTCAAAGAACGATGAGATCAGAGGAAGAGCCGCTGGCCACAACTTACCAAAATATCAAAAACCACACAAAGGGGATCAGGCCTGCCACATAAATTGCATTTTATATTCACATAAGAAGGGGATTGGTTCTAAATCATTCACAGATTTGGCAGGAAACGTTTGGGTTTATAAACTTGTTTTTCACAATAAACCCAGACTGTGGTAGTACTCAGGCAAAGCAACACTTAAGTTTTCACAGGTGTTTGACTGCAGGAAGACCACCTTGAGTCAGACCCCAAATCATTATGGTAGATGAAGTCCTTGCATCTTTCATGTTTTATTCCAATCAATACCACACAAAAGAAGTCCACTGGTTGCGCCGCGTCTCACTTTTTTATATTTATTTGTTCATATGTCTAATAACGACCTATATGATAAAGGTTGCTTTATCTCAAAAATGGAATTGTATGTGATAATTTAGCGACAAAATGCTTTGTCTGTCGAAATTAGAATTTCTAAATAAAGTCTTTAAGCACAGGCGGTCAATATACACACATACATACATATATATTCACAAAAAAGTAAATGAATAGTTAGCTGAAAATGTCACATACCATTTTAAATTAACAAAAACTCTGATATTCACTAGTTATAGTTATCTCAATTAACTACATCTCATTTCCAGTAACTATAACTTGCACCACTACCTTGCACATTGTTGTCATCAATGATATAATTTCAGATGTTGTAACCTTATCAGTGATGTCACAGAACATGTCATGAGTGAGGTCAGATGCAAAAGAAACAGTTGATGGACGGAATGCTGGACAATGCAAACATTCACCCCCAGTCACAAGGATCTGGGTTTAATCCATCATTCTTTTGCTCACCACACCACCCCAGTTTGGACCCAGCCATATGCAAATCAGTCTTGACCCTGTTCCTTGTGGGAACAGTCCAGCCCGAACTGCCAAGCCAGGTCCTCCCTGGACCGGTAACAAGCATCCTGGGACCGGTTTCAGGGCATCACCCTTCTTCAGCAAGGCTAGCTTGAATCCAGTGGTGTAGTGAGCACGGGACCCACGTCTGGGCATACCCTTCCCACTTAGGGCGACATATGCAAAAGAAACAGTTGATGGACGGAATGCTGGACAATGCACACATTCACCCCCAGTCACAAGGATCTGGGTTTAATCCATCATTCTTTTGCTCACCACACCACCCCAGTTTGGACACAGCCATATGCAAATCAGTGTTGACCCTGTTCCTTGTGGGAACAGTCCAGCCCGAACTGCCAAGCCAGGTCCTCCCTGGACCGGAAACAAGCATTCTGGGACCGGTTTCAGGGCATCACCCTTCTTCAGCCAGGCTAGCTTGAATCCAGTGGTGTAGTGAGCACGGGACCCACGTCTGGGCATACCCTTCCTACTTAGGGCGACATATGCAAAAGAAACAGTTGATGGACGGAATGCTGGACAATGCAAACATTCACCCCCAGTCACAAGGATCTGGGTTTAATCCATCATTCTTTTGCTCACCACACCACCCCAGTTTGGACCAAGCCATATGCAAATCAGTCTTGACCCTGTTCCTTGTGGGAACAGTCCAGCCCGAACTGCCAAGCCAGGTCCTCCCTGGACCGGAAACAAGCATCCTGGGACCGATTTCAGGGCATCACCCTTCTTCACCCAGGCTAGCTTGAATCCAGTGGTGTAGTGAGCACGGGACCCACGTCTGGGCATACCCTTCCCACTTAGGGCGACATATGCAAAAGAAACAGTTGATGGATGGAATGCTGGACAATGCAAACATTCACCCCCAGTCACAAGGATCTGGGTTTAATCCATCATTCTTTTGCTCACCACACCACCCCAGTTTGGACCCAGCCATATGCAAATCAGTCTTGACCCTGTTCCTTGTGGGAACAGTCCAGCCCGAACTGCCAAGCCAGGTCCTCCCTGGACCGGAAACAAGCATCCTGGGACCGGTTTCAGGGCATCACCCTTCTTCAGCCAGGCTAGCTTGAATCCAGTGGTGTAGTGAGCACGGGACCCACGTCTGGGCATACCCTTCCCACTTAGGGCGACATATGCAAAAGAAACAGTTGATGGACGGAATGCTGGACAATGCAAACATTCACCCCCAGTCACAAGGATCTGGGTTTAATCCATCATTCTTTCGCTCACCACACCACCCCAGTTTGGACCCAGCCATATGCAAATCAGTCTTGACCCTGTTCCTTGTGGGAACAGTCCAGCCCGAACTGCCAAGCCAGGTCCACCCTGGACCGGAAACAAGCATCCTGGGACCGGTTTCAGGGCATCACCCTTCTTCAGCCAGGCTAGCTTGAATCCAGTGGTGTAGTGAGTACGGGACCCACGTATGGGCATACCCTTCCCACTTAGGGCGACATATGCAAAAGAAACAGTTGATGGACGGAATGCTGGACAATGCAAACATTCACCCCCAGTCACAAGGATCTGGGTTTAATCCATCATTCTTTTGCTCACCACACCACCCCAGTTTGGACCCAGCCATATGCAAATCAGTCTTGACCCTGTTCCTTGTGGGAACAGTCCAGCCCAAACTGCCAAGCCAGGTCCTCCCTGGACCGGAAACAAGCATCCTGGGACCGGTTTCAGGGCATCACCCTTCTTCAGCCAGGCTAGCTTGAATCCAGTGGTGTAGTGAGCACGGGACCCACATCTGGGCATACCCTTCCCACTTAGGGCGACATATGCAAAAGAAACAGTTGATGGACGGAATGCTGGACAATGCAAACATTCACCCCCTGTCACAAGGATCTGGATTTAATCCATCATTCTTTTGCTCACAACACCACCCCAGTTTGGACTCAGCCATATGCAAATCAGTCTTGACCCTGTTCCTTGTGGGAACAGTGCAGCACGAACTGCCCAGCCAGGTCCTCCCTGGACCGGAAACAAGCATCCTGGGACCGGTTTCAGGGCATCACCCTTCTTCAGCCAGGCTAGCTTGAATCCAGTGGTGTAGTGAGCACGGGACCCACGTCTGGGCATACCCTTCCTACTTAGGGCGACATATGCAAAAGAAATAGTTGATGGACAGAATGCTAGACAATGCAAACATTAACCCCTAGTCACAAGGATCTGGGTTTAATCCATCATTCTTTTGCTCACCACACCACCCCAGTTTGGACCCAGCCATATGCAAATCAGTCTTGACCCTGTTCATTGTGGGAACAGTTCAGCCCGAACTGCCAAGCCAGGTCCTCCCTGGACCGGAAACAAGCATCCTGGGACCGGTTTCAGGGCATCACCCTTCTTCAGCCAGGCTAGCTTGAATCCAGTGATGTAGTGAGCACGGGACCCACGTCTGGGCATACCCTTCCCACTTAGGGCAACATATGCAAAAGAAACAGTTGATGGACGGAATGCTGGACAATGCAAACATTCACCCCCAGTCACAAGGATCTGGGTGTAATCCATCATTCTTTTGCTCACCACACCACCCCAGTTTGGACCCAGCCATATGCAAATCAGTCTTGACCCTGTTCCTTGTGGGAACAGTCCAGCCCGGACTGCCAAGCCAGGTCCTCCCTGGACCGGAAACAAGCATCCTGGGACCGGTTTCAGGGCATCACCCTTCTTCAGCCAGGCTAGCTTGAATCCAGTGGTGTAGTGAGCACGGGACCCACGACTGGGCATACCCTTCCCACTTAGGGCGACATATGCAAAAGAAACAGTTGATGGACAGAATGCTGGACAATGCAAACATTCACCCCCCGTCACAAGGATCTGGGTTTAATCCATCATTCTTTTGCTCACCACACCACCCAAGTTTGGACCCAGCCATATGCAAATCAGTCTTGACCCTGTTCCTTGTGGGAACAGTCCAGCCCGAACTGCCAAGCCAGGTCCTCCCTGGACCGGAAACAAGCATCCTGGGACCGGTTTCAGGGCATCACCCTTCTTCAGCCAGGCTAGCTTGAATCCAGTGGTGTAGTGAGCACGGGACCCACGTCTGGGCATACCCTTCCCACTTAGGGCGACATATGCAAAAGAAACAGTTGATGGACGGAATGCTGGACAATGCAAACATTCACCCCCAGTCACAAGGATCTGGGTTTAATCCATCATTCTTTTGCTCACCACACCACCCCAGTTTGGACCCAGCCATATGCAAATCAGTCTTGACCCTGTTCCTTGTGGGAACAGTCCAGCCCGAACTGCCAAGCCAAGTCCTCCCATATGGCGGTCCAAACTGGAATGGCATGGTGAGCAAAAAAACGATGGATTTAGGCCCAGATCTCTGTACTGGGGTGAATGTATGACATTGTTCTGCATTCTGTCCATCAATTGTTGTTTTTGCATTTGTTACCCGAGTGGGACGGGTATGCCCAGACGTGGGTCCCGTGCTCTCCATGCCACTGGAATCAAGCTATCCTGGCTGATGAGGGCTGAAAGCCCGAAACCGGTCCTAGGATGCTTGTTTCCAGTCCAGGGAGGACCTGGCCTGGCAGTTCGGGCTGGACTGTTCCCATTGGGCGCAGGGTCAAGACTGATTTGCATATGGCTGGGTCCAAACTGGAATGGCATGGTGAGCAAAAAAACGATGGATTTAGGCCCAGATCTCTGTACTGGGGTGAATGTATGACATTGTTCTGCATTCTGTCCATCAATTGTTGTTTTTGCATTTGTCACCCCGAGTGGGACGGGTATGCCCAACGTGGGTCCCGTGCTCTCCATGCCACTGGAATCAAGCTATCCTGGCTGATGAGGGCTGAAAGCCCGAAACCGGTCCTAGGATGCTTGTTTCCAGTCCAGGGAGGACCTGGCCTGGCAGTTCGGGCTGGACTGTTCCCATTGGGCGCAGGGTCAAGACTGATTTGCATATGGCTGGGTCCAAACTGGAATGGCATGGTGAGCAAAAACGATGGATTTAGGCCCAGATCTCTGTACTGGGGTGAATGTATGACATTGTTCTGCATTCTGTCCATCAATTGCTGTTTTTGCATTTGTCACCCCGAGTGGGACGGGTATGCCCAGACGTGGGTCCCGTGCTCTCCATGCCACTGGAATCAAGCTATCCTGGCTGATGAGGGCTGAAAGCCCGAAACCGGTCCTAGGATGCTTGTTTCCAGTCCAGGGAGGACCTGGCCTAGCAGTTCGGGCTGGACTGTTCCCATTGGGCGCAGGGTCAAGACTGATTTGCATATGGCTGGGTCCAAACTGGAATAGCATGGTGAGCAAAAAAACGATGGATTTAGGCCCAGATCTCTGTACTGGGGTGAATGTATGACATTGTTCTGCATTCTGTCCATCAATTGTTGTTTTTGCATTTGTCACCCCGAGTGGGATGGGTATGCCCAGACGTGGGTCCCGTGCTCTCCATGCCACTGGAATCAAGCTATCCTGGCTGATGAGGGCTGAAAGCCCGAAACCGGTCCTAGGATGCTTGTTTCCAGTCCAGGGAGGACCTGGCCTGGCAGTTCGGGCTGGATTGTTCTCATTGGGCGCAGGGTCAAGACTGATTTGCATATGGCTGGGTCCAAACTGGAATGGCATGGTGAGCAAAAAAACGATGGATTTAGGCCCAGATCTCTGTCCTGGGGTGAATGTATGACATTGTTCTGCATTCTGTCCATCAATTGTTGTTTTTGCATTTGTCACCCCGAGAGGGACGGGTATGCCCAGACGTGGGTCCCGTGCTCTCCATGCCACTGGAATCAAGCTATCCTGGCTGATGATGGCTGAAAGCCCAAAATCGGTCCTAGGATGCTTGTTTCCAGTCCAGGGAGGACCTGGCCTGGCAGTTCGGGCTGGACTGTTCCCATTGGGCGCAGGGTCAAGACTGATTTGCATATGGCTGGGTCCAAACTGGAATGGCATGGTGAGCAAAAGAACGATGGATTTAGGCCCAGATCTCTGTGTTGGGGTGAATGTATGACATTGTTCTGCATTCTGTCCATCAATTGTTGTTTTTGCATTTGTCACCCGAGTGGGACGGGTATGCCCAGACGTGGGTCCCGTGCTCTCCATGCCACTGGAATCAAGCTATCCTGGCTGATGAGGGCTGAAAGCCCGAAACCGGTCCTAGGATGCTTGTTTCCAGTCCAGGGAGGACCTGGCCTGGCAGTTCGGGCTGGACTGTTCCCATTGGGCGCAGGGTCAAGACTGATTTGCATATGGCTGGGTCCAAACTGGAATGGCATGGTGAGCAAAAAACGATGGATTTAGGCCCAGATCTCTGTACTGGGGTGAATGTATGACATTGTTCTGCATTCTGTCCATCAATTGTTGTTTTTGCATTTGTCACCCCGAGTGGGACGTTTATGCCCAGACGTGGGTCCCGTGCTCTCCATGCCACTGGAATCAAGCTATCCTGGCTGATGAGGGCTGATTGCGCGAAACCGGTCCTAGGATGCTTGTTTCCAGTCCAGGGAGGACCTGGCCTGGCAGTTCGGGCTGGACTGTTCCCATTGGGCGCAGGGTCAAGACTGATTTGCATATGGCTGGGTCCAAACTGGAATGGCATGGTGAGCAAAAAACGATGGATTTAGGCCCAGATCTCTGTACTGGGGTGAATGTATGACATTGTTCTGCATTCTGTCCATCAATTGTTGTTTTTGCATTTGTCACCCCGAGTGGGACGGGTATGCCCAGACGTGGGTCCCGTGCTCTCCATGCCACTGGAATCAAGCTATCCTGGCTGATGAGGGCTGGAAGCCCGAAACCGGTCCTAGGATGCTTGTTTCCAGTCCAGGGAGGACCTGGCATGGCAGTTCGGGCTGGACTGTTCCCATTGGGCGCAGGGTCAAGACTGATTTGCATATGGCTGGGTCCAAACTGGAATGGCATGGTGAGCAAAAAACGATGGATTTAGGCCCAGATCTCTGTACTGGGGTGAATGTATGACATTGTTCTGCATTCTGTCCATCAATTGTTGTTTTTGCACTTGTCACCCCGAGTGGGACGGGTATGCCCAGACGTGGGTCCCGTGCTCTCCATGCCACTGGAATCAAGCTATCCTGGCTGATGAGGGCTGAAAGCCCGAAACCGGTCCTAGGATGCTTGTTTCCAGTCCAGGGAGGACCTGGCCTGGCAGTTCGGGCTGGACTGTTCCCATTGGGCGCAGGGTCAAGACTGATTTGCATATGGCTGGGTCCAAACTGGAATGGCATGGTGAGCAAAAAAACGATGGATTTAGGCCCAGATCTCTGTACTGGGGTGAATGTATGACATTGTTCTGCATTCTCTCCATCAATTGTTGTTTTTGCATTCGTCACCCCGAGTGGGACGGGTATGCCCAGACGTGGGTCCCGTGCTCTCCATGCCACTGGAATCAAGCTATCCTGGCTGATGAGGGCTGAAAGCCCGAAACCGGTCCTAGGATGCTTGTTTCCAGTCCAGGGAGGACCTGGCCTGGCAGTTCGGGCTGGACTGTTCCCATTGGGCGCAGGGTCAAGACTGATTTGCATATGGCTGGGTCCAAACTGGAATGGCATGGTGAGCAAAAACGATGGATTTAGGCCCAGATCTCTGTACTGGGGTGAATGTATGACATTGTTCTGCATTCTGTCCATCAATTGTTGTTTTTGCATTTGTCACCCCGAGTGGGATGGGTATGCCCAGACGTGGGTCCCGTGCTCTCCATGCCACTGGAATCAAGCTATCCTGGCTGATGAGGGCTGAAAGCCCGAAACCGGTCCTAGGATGCTTGTTTCCAGTCCAGGGAGGACCTGGCCTGGCAGTTCGGGCTGGACTGTTCCCATTGGGCGCAGGGTCAAGACTGATTTGCATATGGCTGGGTCCAAACTGGAATGGCATGGTGAGCAAAAAATCGATGGATTTAGGCCCAGATCTCTGTCCTGGGGTGAATGTATGACATTGTTCTGCATTCTGTCCATCAATTGTTGTTTTTGCATTTGTCACCCCGAGTGGGACGGGTATGCCCAGACGTGGGTCCCGTGCTCTCCATGCCACTGGAATCAAGCTATCCTGGCTGATGAGGGCTGAAAGCCCGAAATCGGTCTTAGGATGCTTGTTTCCAGTCCAGGGAGGACCTGGCCTGGCAGTTCGGGCTGGACTGTTCCCATTGGGCGCAGGGTCAAGACTGATTTGCATATGGCTGGGTCCAAACTGGAATGGCATGGTGAGCAAAAGAACGATGGATTTAGGCCCTGATCTCTGTACTGGGGTGAATGTATGACATTGTTCTGCATTCTGTCCATCAATTGTTGTTTTTGCATTTGTCACCCCGAGTGGGACGGGTATGCCCAGACGTGGGTCCCGTGCTCTCCATGCCACTGGAATCAAGCTATCCTGGCTGATGAGGGCTGAAAGCCCGAAACCGGTCCTAGGATGCTTGTTTCCAATCCAGGGAGGACCTGGCCTGGCAGTTCGGGCTGGACTGTTCCCATTGGGCGCAGGGTCAAGACTGATTTGCATATGGCTGGGTCCAAACTGGAATGGCATGGTGAGCAAAAAAACGATGGATTTAGGCCCAGATCTCTGTACTGGGGTGAATGTATGACATTGTTCTGCATTCTGTCCATCAATTGTTGTTTTTGCATGAGTGAGGTCAGAGGCAAGTACAGCAAGAGCACAAGTTATAGGTACTTTAGGGCATGTGTTATAGGTATTTGAGATAACTATAATTGGTGAATTTCAGTGGTTGTGTTAGTTTAAAATGGTATGTTTTATCTGACATTTCCCTCTAACTATAACTACCTTTTAATCGTGTTTTTTTTTTTTTAAAGGAAAGTGAGATATTATTACCATACCTAACTTTAATGTCGCTTGAACCCTTTGTTTTTTTTTAGTGAATTTCTAAGATTTTTTTAATGTAAAGAAATATTTTATTAACATGCATAATGCCAACCTCACACTGCGCATGCATGGAGTTGGTCATAAGGCCTAGCTTGCGGCCAGGCCCTGCGTCTAACCCACTGGTGCCTGGCTCCAAAACCCCAGCAGTCACGCACGGCTGACTATGTCATGTAAGCAAGGTAGACCTACTGACTATGTCAAAGGGTCAGAACTAGGGGTGGGCAGAACTGACGAAGTTTGACTTTGTGAAATTCAGCAGAGTAACATAAAAACTCAGCGAGATTCCGCGAGCAGGCCAAATTGGCACGATTGATGATTGTCAGTGCCGGGAGCTTGTTTCACACTGCAAAATCAGAGTGAACAGCACAAGGCGGCACACCAGAGGGCGCTGTTTCTTTACTGCCATTCGAGTAGATTTTCTACTGAAGCAGCCGCTTTCTCACCCTGAGCAGCAGCTTTCTCACCGCGAACGGTGGCGACGGCCAGCGACCACCCGTGTTGAGAAAATATTACCAGGTGCCACCCTAGTCCCCAAAAATCATGGTAGGGGACACCGATTCTCTCTCGCCAATTTAATGTTGGTGAGCCGTGCGTGAGAAAAAACTCTACCATGCAGGAGTTGGCGGAGTTTTGCCAGAACTGTGCGTTACAAGTGTACAAACTCTGCAAACTCCACCGTCAGAGCAGAATTTATCGCCCACCCCCTTGTCAGAACACCAAAATATAAAAAAGCGGGCCTAATAGTTTTTTGAAAGGGTCAGCATATTAACATATATAAAGCAGACCTATTATCAATGTCAAAAAGTAACCAATAATGATAATCAAATGTACATTATATAAATTCACACATTGCAATGTTTAATTAAAGTGATTGCGAGTATTTTTTTCAATAAAACCTTATCAAAAAAATCAACCTCTTTGAGTCTTTCTTTTAACTTTATCAGGCCATATTGTGCAGCCATAAAACCCAACACAAGGGGACTCTGTACTCCAGCTGAAGAGCATACTGCTCCAGCTCAGAATGCTTTGAAAGAATATGGAAGCTCTCCTGGGTCATGGATTTAATGACACAGGAAACTTAATGTTTTTTTTAAAATCTTGCTGGGGTCCACCTAGAGTCCACCTGGGGCACAGACTTCATTGGTGGTTGTGGGGGGAGCCACAGGGCCCCTCTGGCCCCTGCCAGCTTGCAGGAGCCGGCCACTTTCTTTATTGGTGGGAACTCATACAGGGCACTCTCACCTAATGCTTCGTTGGGGGCAACAGGGGGACCGAATACCCCTACGGCCCCTGCCAGCTCTCCAACCAGCAACATTATGGGTGCTGGTGGGAGCCAGCTCTATTACTTTGCTTCCACCCGGGCGGAAGCAGCTCATTTCACTTTGGTAGAACAAAAGTAGGGGTTTCCAGCTTTGTAGATGTTTACCGGTTGAAGGATACCAGGGTTCGCAAACGGCTAATGGAGAGAAAGTGAAACTTGTAACCACTATCATTTTTTACACACATATGTTTTAGTAGAGATACTTTTAGGTGGAGCTGTTTTAGTATTCATTCTTTCTTTTAATTTATAGTTTTTTTTTACTCATCTTATATTGAAATTCACCAGAGTTTTAGGTGATGAGAACTAGGTAGCTTTGCAGCTACATTTTCATTACTGCAGTAATATGTATTTAAGTAAATCATAGAGCCCTTCGTTGACTATAGAGAGGAAGAACGCTATCTTACATGTATCAGCCTCCATTTCGTAAGTGCTGACGTATTTAAAGCAGGCAGTTTGGTTGGACACTGATGCACTTTTTCAGAACAGCACTTCACCAGTTACTTTGTTGCACACATACGCGCATATAGGGGCATATTATCAAGGCGTCGCTATGAAATTATCGCCGCTTTTGCGTCCGTTTTCGGGCGAAAAGCGGCGATAATTTCATCGCCTTATCAGCAAAGACACGCTATCGCGTGTTTTGCTGACTTAGCGCCCGTTTCCAGCACGCCTAACTTTGCATCGCTAATGAGATGCAAAGTAGGCGTGGCTGTGAAACCAACCAGGGAAAATATCGCGAAGGCAGCTTCGCGATATTAACAAGGAAGGGTAGCGATTTTTTAAATCGCGTTAAGTATGCCTTAACGCAGGAATTTAACGTCTGTTAAATTCCTGACTAAAGCATACTTAACATGGGGAGTGGATTCTGTGGCTAAGACCACAGGCCTATCATCTAGGATATCGCCGTTTTCCACCATGGAAAACAGCGATATCCACACTATCTCTGGAATTTTTATCGCCTCGGCGATGCGCGTTGTTGATAACGCGCTAACCGGGCAATAAATTACAGAGATAGCCAGCGATAAATATGCAAGCGCTAAGCGCGCTTTGCGATATTTATCGCCGGCCCTTGTTAATATGCCCCGTAAGGAGTTAAGTTCAGGGGGATGGGAGAGGAAACTAGTGGGTAACTGTAGCGCATGATAACTGATAGATGCTATCTCTCTGTTCCCTTAGGACACTTTGTATTTGTTTATTGCTTTGACTTGTTGAATTTACTTTACAGTAATCTTAGAAGACATGAATACAAGGCAGAATCAAACGGGTAAATATATTTTATAATATGGATTGGATTGTAGTGTAGTTAATATAAAACTATATAGGATATGCGCGTTTAGGCAACATACACTGCGGGATTGGTGTCCAGACGGATTCCAGACACCCCCACCAGGTATGTTCGCCTGCATACCAGCTAGCTCACAGTGTCACTAAAACCCCTCTTACCAAGGAGAGAATAGTTCTTTTTTTTTATTTTTTATTTTTTTTATTAAAGTTTTCATTAAAACAACAATGATCTGCATGTACAATTTTACATTCTGAATGTTATTTCTTTACAGTCACCCTACAAATGATTCCACAGTGGCTCACAAATGATTCCAACAATATTACACATCCCCATCTGAGTCGCTATTTTCTTCTGGCGGCCTACAAATGTTTCCCCTATATACATTCCACTTTCCCCACACCCTCCCCCATTTTTTGGGGCATTTCCTATTGATAAATGTGGCCTTCTCCGCCACCATGGCCATATCCATATCGTTGCACCAGGTCGCTAACGTCGGTACATTCCCCACTCCCCACTTTTGTGCTATGTTTCTTTTAACTATTATCATACCTGTCGTCGCCCATTGGCGCTCGGCGTGGTTAAGGTTTGTTGGACCCCAGACGTTGAGAAGGCAACACTTGGGCTCAAGCGGGACCTGTTTCCCGGTGACTTCTGTGATGGTTCTTACCACTGCCTCCCAGTATGGTGTAAGTTTGTTGCAGTCCCATAAATTGTGATGAAAGGTACCCGTGTCCCCGCAAAGGCATAAGCAACAAGGGTCAGGAGCCCTCCCCATCTTGTGCAGTACTGTCCGTGTGTAATAGGTCCTATGCAGGATTTTAAATTGCACCAATCGCAGCCTAGAGGAGATTGCCACCTCTTTCGGTGACGCCAATGCCTCTCGCCAGTCAGAGTCATCCATGTCCCCCACCACTGACTGCCACAGCTCCCTGAGCCTGACAAGTGGATCTGCCCTGTTGTTGATGATTTTTTATATGTTAATGATGTCGCTCGTTTGTGCAGGTAGTCGGTAAGCAGTCGGTCCTCTAAAGGGGAGGATTCCGGGAGCGTCTCAGCTGTAGGAAGGGCTGCTTCTATCGCATGTTTGATTTGCATATATCTGAACTGTTCGCTCATAGCCATTGTGTAATGCTCTTGTAAATAGGCAAAACTGACGACTTCCCCTTTCTGCCAGAGATCCCCTAGCTTTGAGATCCCAATCATATCCCATTTTTGAAATCCTTTGCTGTTACCCAGCGTTCCCAATTTACGTGTGTCCCATAAGGGTGTGTGCTGTGTAAGTCTACCTGACCAGCCCAAATGTCTGTTGACCGTGTGCCATATGCGGATAGTGTGCGTCGCTGGACCTACGAGGTCTCGGACTCTCTGATTATTGTACAGCGCTCTATTAACACCGCCTTTCCCCAGAGCCATTCTGTCAAGATGATAGGCCGGGTCTATGTCTGGCACGTGGAGCCATTGATTAATGACTGTGAGTTGTGAAGCCCAATAGTACGCCTTGATATCAGGCAGGGCAATCCCGCCGTCATACCAGCTCCGCACCAGTTTATTCGCCGCCACTCTTGCCGGTTTGCTATCCCATAGGAGAGCCGCTACCTCGGAATTTACTGCTCTAAAGTATGATTCGGGGACTGGATACGGCGTGTTGTGTAGAGCATAGAGAAATCTGGGCAGGGCCATCATTTTAAAGAGGGCTGCTCTACCTAGTAGGGTAAGTGGTAGTGCTTTCCAATGCTTGATATCACGCTTTAGTTTTTGTAGAGGCGCTTGCAGGTTGAGTGCTAAGAAAGTGTCGCGATAGGATGTTACATGTATGCCAAGGTACTTGAAACTGTCCGTGACCATTTGAACCTGGCATCCTCTTGGGAGACGTGGGGGCGGACCATGTAATATGTACAGCAAAGACTTATCCCAGTTAATAGCATAGCCGGTGACTGACCCAAACACCGCGCAAATATTGAGTAACGCATGGAGGGATCGTGTGGGTGAAGCGATATATAATAGTACATCGTCCGCATAAAGGGAGATACGGTCTTCCCAGCCCTCCCTCCATCTCAGGCCCCGAACCATGGGAGTCCATCTTATCCACGCCGCAAGTGGTTCTAGGACTAGTGCGAACAATAAGGGTGACAGCGGGCAGCCCTGTCTCGTCCCTCTACCCAGGGTAAATTCCCGCGATATGTGGCCATTAGCGACCACCTGTGCTACGGGGTCGGCGTATAGTAACTGTATCCAAGAGCAGAACTTCGGTCCGAACCCTAAGTGTTGAAGGACCTCAAATAAGAAGGCCCACTCCACCGAGTCAAAGGCCATCTTCGCATCCAAGGAGAAGACCGCGGCGTCTTCCAGTATAATGTGTTTTCGGCCCAATACACCATGGAGGCGCCTAAGATTCAGGGCTGTGTTTCTGCCGGGCATAAAGCCCGATTGATCCGGATGAACCAGTGTGGTGAGATGGGGGGTGAGTCTGAGCCCCAGCGTTTTGGCTAAGATTTTCCCTTCCACATTAATTAAGGAGATCGGACGATATGATGTGCATTCCTCTACTGGTTTGCCGGGCTTGTGGATGGCAACGATAGTTGCCAGCAGTTGATCTCTAGGGAGTATTCCTATGTCACGACTCATTTCAAACATTTTTAGCAGGTATGGGGCTATCTTGTCCGCCGTGTGTTTATATAGTTCTATCGGGATGCCATTCGGACCAGTGGCCTTGCCGGATTGTATTTTGGAGATGGCTATCCGGAGTTCATCTATCGTAATATCTGCTTCTAGACTCTCGGTGTCCTGCGGCGTGAGCCGTGGCATACGGATGTCTTTAAGGAATGCGAGCGCTTCCTGTACAGTGGTAGTATTCGTGGACGTATATACTCGCTCGTAGTGGTTTGCTAGTGTGTTCACTATACGTTGTGGGTCGGACGTGATGTCATCATCATCGGTCCTTATCTGTGCTATCCACCTATGCACTCGTTCCTTCTTGTCTAACCAGGCGAGAAGTTTGCCCGCTTTGTCTCCGGACTCATAGATCCGGTATTGGATGGTTTGCAAGCGGGACTTGGCGTCAGCCCAAAGGTATTCCTTGTATTCCTGTCTCTTCATGCGCAGTGTATGTGATGTCTCATCAGTGGGTTTTTCGGCATGTTGGGATTCTAGGTGTTGTACTTCCTGCTCTAAGGTCTCATATGCACGTCTTTTCTCCTTTTTATGTCCCTCGATTAAGGAGATAGCCTGTCCTCTGATCACTGGTTTATATGCTTCCCATAGTGTCAATGGGGAGGAGACTGACGCTTCGTTTTCTTGGAAATATTGCGTGGTGGCAGTGGCCAAATTTTTTCTAATCTTAGAATTCAAGAGGAATCCTGGATAAATGGGATATGTACGACTTTGAGTTCTACAGTGCGCCCGGATTTCTGCCCGCATCGGGGAGTGATCAGAGATTCCCCTGGGTAAATGTGTGGCTGCCCCTACCTTCCCGACATTGTCCACTGCCGTGAGTATGTAATCTATGCGGGAGAGGCTATTGTGCGCTCCAGAGTGGAAAGTGTATTGTCTCTCAAGTGGGTTTTGAAACCTCCAAATGTCTAGCAGACCATGAGCATCTAGAAAGTCGGCCAAGTGTGAACTATTGCGATGTTGTGGGCGGGGAGGTGTACGGTCCAATGCGTCGTTTACGGTCATATTGAAGTCACCCCCTATTATTAAATCTCCGTCTGGTAGTGTTAGGAGCAACTTGCCCAGATCTTGAAAGGCGGGGGAGTGCAGAGCAGGGGGTACATAAACAGATACGAAGTTGAACATTCGACCCTCCCATTGAAGCGATATCGCCGCAAAGCGTCCTTGGTCATCCTTAAAAGTGCTGTGGATAATGAGGGGGAACCGTTTTTTCACCAAAATCCCCACTCCCCGGGATCCTTTGGTGAATTCTGAATGTACCACCAATTGAAACCCCCACCGGTCTAGGGCCCTGCATACAGAGCCCATCAGGTGTGTCTCCTGAAGCAATATAACTGCCGGGGATATGCGTTTCAGATATTGTAGCACCAGTCCCCGTTTTATCTTGTCACGCAGCCCATTAACATTCCAAGAGAGGAATGATAGCGTTGGGAGCGTGGTGCGAGGTGTCAGTGGGTCAGACGAAGATGTAGGTGACATGAGTCGTCTGGACATGTTGAATAGTGAAAGCCACCGTAAACCCATTGCCATAGTGACTGTATGCCGCCATTTGCAGATCGAAAACTCTTGAAACATAAAACGATTAAAACCTTCCCATATTGCACACAAACATTACTCCCAACTGGGATTGGCGTTCCGCTGCCCCTGCTCAATCCTAATAATATCATGTACATAATATCGCATATCTCATTCTTATAAAAGGTATGTGCAGAGGCTATCATCATGACAATAGTCAACATCAATGATAACAATACCCTCCCTTCCCTACCCCTGTAAAACTTAACCCCCCTCCCTGCATCCCTGCCTAGTAGGTTCAGAACTACCCACCACCCCAATAGCAGAGTGCCTAAGACCCCCAAATTAAGAAACATTGAACGTAGGGTCGTGTGGCGTTAGCGCCTAATAGTCTCTTCCTCCCGGGCCCGCAGCAGCACCCCGGCTGCCTCAGAGGGTCAATACTAGTCCTTAAAGTTCTAATGTTCGTTAACATGAAGCCGATGCAACTTTAAGTTGGCGGATAGGGATCTGTCAAGGATCCATGATATGGAATCCCCCACCCCCGCTACAGAAAGGCAATAAGAGAAATAGCTACAGACCAGTGCAGTTCATACGGTCCTTCATATTCCAGCACGCGCTACATCGCTGCCAGGGCTTCCAGAGCGGGAACTTCTGGATCTTGATGGTGAGCGCAATCTGCCTCCTCGCCGGAGTGTGGAGTTTTTGGGACGGCGGTCTGTGTTTCCACGATTTGTTTCTTCCCTACGGTGTTGGGACTTAGATGGACCTTCCTCGAGCCAGCGTTGTGCTTCCTCTGGCGTCATAAAGAACCAGGATTTATCCCCGTCAATTACTTTCAACTTAGCTGGGAAGAACATCATATACTTAAGGCCTTTGTCTCGAAGAGCCCGTTTAATGCCTTCAAAGGATCGTCTTTCTCGCTGTACCTTCAAAGTGAAGTCCGGGAAGAACCAGATCGTTGCATTGTCGTAAGGGAGGTCTCCATTAACTCTTGCTGCTTGAAGGATTGCATCCCGATCGCGGAAGTTCAAGATGCGTGCTATAATGGTGCGAGGAGGCACGCCAGGCTTTGGCTTCGGGATCGGAGCTCTGTGTGCCCTTTCGATAGAGAACAACGGGGAGAGTCTCTTGGGTTTGAGGTGATTCAGGATAAGTTCTTCGAGGAAGAGGTCCATGCTGGGCCCCTCCGTCCCCTCAGGCACCCCCACCACCCGTATGTTGTTGCGACGGGCACGTCCTTCTTGATCATCCAGGTGTAGTGCCATTTCTTTATGTTGGTGGAGCAATCGTTGGACCTTTTCTTCCAATTTACGTGTTGCAATTTGGAGTTCTCCTACATTTTCTTCCGTTGCCGTGACCCTTTCAGACGTTTTCCGCATATCCGCCCGCATGAGGTTCATTTCAATCGTGACCTTATCAATTTTCGTTTCCAAGTTAGTTCCGACTGCTTGTATCGCTGCCATTATTGAACCGAGGGATGGTTCCTCTGCAGGTAGGGTGTCCGCATTCGCTCCTTCTTCGGCCGCTAGTTGGCGCGGAACTGCATATTTATCCATTTTGTTGAGTTGGACGGACGTTGTAGTTCCCTTCGGTTTCGTCATATTGCTGTGTAGGATCTAGGCCCAGCGGCGCTGTATTAGCAGGTTTATTCGTTCAGCGGGTTCCGATTTAACGTTGGTCTGGCAATGTATTCGGCCACTTACGAGATAGTACGGGGGTCCCCTCCCAGGCCTGCCCGTAGCTATGCCCGTGTCCGGCTGGCTCTCGCTCGCCTCAATTCCCCCCCCTCCTCAACAGCTTCTTTTTTCCGTGACCCGTGCGGGCACCTCACCCTCTGTTTATGCTGCCAGAGTCCGTGTTCTGAAGCTTTCAGGCCCAGGCGTTGGAGGCTGCACGTGTACTTCTGACGTCTCCTAATTCAGGCCCACACATGTACATTCTCACGGCGCCAGGTCAGCCTGTGGGAGCGGGTGTATGCAGCGCCAGAGGGGGGTTGGGGAATATATCGCTTTCCGAGGATCTCCTTAAATCGTGTCTCTTCCGGCGCAATGTCCAAACTGCGGCCCTCACCTTTCCCTCTCCACCACTGGTCGCGCGCTGGGGGTTTATGTCCGTCGCTAGGGGACGATCTGCTGTCCTCAGCTCACGGATTCAGGGGTACTCCCCTCAGGCAGGCTCCGCTGTTGCACGTCGATATGCAGGACACAGACGCTCGCGCCTATCCCATCGAACTCACGGGAGAGAGGGGGCCCCCAGCGGACCACCCCAGGCCTCACCTCGCAAGCAGCCTTGGTCGTTGTGCACGCCCAGCGTTTCCAGGGGGCAGTATGGCATATCAGTGCGGCGGGCCAGAAGCCGTGGCCCTTGCGCACCCCGGAGCCCCAGCCGTCGGGCCGCACCTCAGCTCAGTGGGTCACGCGACTCCGCCTACCCCCGGCAAGGCCGATGTGTCGCTGTCGAGTTCAGCGCCGATCCGGAATAGCGGCTGTAGTGCGTAGCGGGGGCTGGAATGACTAGCCCCCTGCCTTCATTAGCCGTGTCCGTATATTTCCTGCCCTCTACGTTCCGGATTATTGACGGATTTCTTGGGTTATGCCGCAGGCCCTGACGGAGCCTAAGAGCTAAGCCGCCATCGCTGTCGGCGCCAAGCCACGCCCCCGAGAGAATAGTTCTTGGCAACTATCGAACATGACAACCCTGTCCCATCAGGGATCGTGGAAACAGTACAGTACTTTTCGCTAAGTCACTCGTGCTCACTTCGTCTCAGAGAAAGACACAGAATAAATGGTGGGGACGTTTTTCAATAAGCATTTATTGAACCAGCGTCATTCTAATGTAAAATAGGTGTGCTGAAACAACCATGAGACAGAAACAAATATAAATGATTGTAAGCACCAATAGAGTAAAAGGATGGAAGAACCCTATCATAGTGCTAAAACAATGAATAAAGGCAAGTATAAAAATACATGACAGTAATAATGCGTACTCCTACGATGCAACCCTAACTAGATGTACCTAAGTGTACCTAGCATGTATGTATGTGTAGAGCCAGGAATCCCCCTAGGATAAAGCCAACCCCATTACCTGAATTGAGAGACTGTGGGACCCCGTCTTGGTCTCGAGATGGACACCCCACGAGGGATGTCAGACCACTGCGTGCTGGAGTGTCTGCGTGCAGGAACCTCAGCGTCTCGTGTCGGTGTGTCAGCATCGAAGTCCTTTTTCTCCTCTCCCTGTCTCAGCAGAGATATGGTGTTTATATACCCAAAGCGGTACCCTCAGGGGATATACCTTGCTGTGTCATGTTGGACTAGGAAGACGGAAGGAATGACCCTTATACATAGTTATTATGCAGGAGATGGTAGTCCTGCTGAGATTTTAAGAATCCTCATGCATAATGAATGAGGCTAGTTTTCGGAGAAAACCCCATGTCATCTAGGCATTACCGTAACTAGATAAAAGGTCAGTACTAAGAACAGTGATGCAGTGTAATGGCAGGGGAAATGTAGGTGAAAGGTGCACTCACTACCTGAGCCTATATTGGGGTACCTGTATGAAACATAACACCCACTCCTCATCCGACTGGACGACATACTAAAAGTAAGGTCTATAAATGTATTTCTAAAAAACCTACGCAGATAACTAACAAGTTCATCAAAAGGAAAAAAAAAATGTATAAAAACTGCTAAAATTCTAGCACAAGCCTTAAGAGTCTATTAAAATATGTTCGTATATATGGTCCGAACAACTATGAGTTCTTGAAAGCCATGCTATTCAGCAGGGAAAGATGAAAAGTGTTTTAAATTTCCAAGTTTTGGTTGTTTAGAAAAAGGCTAAATGTTTCCCAGCACACGATGAGCCTAATTGTTTATGTGTTCTGTGTGGGAGATGCAATATCACTGCTGCTTGCCAACGCAGACGACGATCCCTGCAACACCTCACAGATCAGGTCAATTGAGCACAAATGATATTCTGCAGTGCCCACAGCCGATGCTGGAGAAGCCTGTATTGTATCCGTGACTTGAGTGCCTGTAGAAGAGCCGATCTCCGTTCCAACAGGAGTTGAAGCATCCCATGGTGGCTCTAAGAATGCCAACATCAACATTGGAATACGCTGAGGACACAGCAGTACATGGGCCTTTAACGGGTACAGTAAAGCATCCACGTCCGGTGGCGCAACCGATGGAAGTGTTAGACAGAGATCCAACACGCATTCTTGTCTGCAAAATAGGCATCGGAGGACAGGCAGAACACAGTCAATCCAGACTGGTCGAAATGATAGGAACCTAAACTCGCTCAGTTCCCGAAGGTGAGGTGTGCCCAAATGGAGTACCATGCGATCACAGTATTTGCGTTCCAGGAGTGTTTTTTCCATCTCCTAGGTAACTGGGATGTCCATTGTGTAGCAGAAAGTTACAATATGGATTCCTGCTATTAGAAACAGGATCAGCGGAAGTCCTCCAAAAATGCTTCCGAATACGGATTGTATGAAGGCTGGAATCACTCCGAAGACTATCTGAAAAGTGCTTAACAGTCCAGAACCTATGGTCTTAAATAGGTGTACTATCCCCTTTGTATCAGACATGTTAAAGATATGTTGTACCATTTCTGTGAAATGGAAAGGGCAGTTTGTTCGTATCAGTGCCTGTATCTTAGGTGAGGACCTTGCGACCAGGAGATCAAAAGTCTCTCGAGCGGAGGTTAAGGGCACAGTTTTCTGTAGAAGCATGGCTTTCATTCGGCTCAGAGTATCAAACCGTATAAAGGAAACATTCAACGAAGGCCAAAACGGCGCCTCCCTGACTGTGTGGGTCGGTGGAAACAATACTTGCATACAGCAAGTAACCCTGGATCCTACAGTGACAAGATATGCGATGCCGGGAAGCATGCCACAACAACCTTGATCATTCAGCATCAAGTAACTCCCATTCGAGAGTAGCTTGAACACCGGATTAATCACGGCAGCTGGGGAACCTTTCAAATGACAGGATAAGTTTGCAACTGAACCGTTGCAGGCCCCGTGAAGCATGATATCCTGGCAGATGAGCGATCCACTCAAGGAGTTTTCGCAGTCTGTACCGCTTAGAAACACTTCCATATCCCCACTCCTGCATCGAAATCTACAAGGTAAATCCCAGGATTCCTTGATGAATTCCCTACCCATTTCTTCATATCTGCCAGCCTTATGTTGTTCTAGGCAATACTGAAACTGGAAAGTTGTGACGGGTAATGTTATATGGCCATGAATTAACCATTCTGTGGATGGTGACTCTGCCACTGTGAAAAGTAATTTGTCTAGTTTTTCAATACGCAGCATTGTATATTTTGCTCCTCTTTGTGCCATTGTTATCTGCTTGTTAGTCATATTATATGCAGAGAACAGGGTCGTACTGTTGATAAATCGCCAAGGCACATAACCTGAAAGTAATGATTGAAGTGTCCAGCTCAACAACATATTAGAACGTAGCTGAGACTGTCCGTGGTGTAATATGGACAAATCCTAGTATATCTATAGCAGAAGATACAATGTTGCCTAGTGAAGAAATCCTGGATGTCAATGTGGTCATACCATTATCAACAACCACTAAGGCCTTTTCTAGGTTAATTCTGTCAATTCCACGAAGTCTCTCTGCAGCTTCTTGTTGAGAGATTTTCCAAATTTCATTATAAACAGCGCATAAGAAACGTTTCTGACGTGGCTTTCTGGGACCAAGTAAAAAATCCCTTAGATCCATGTCTTCTGACAGTAAGGATAAGTGCTGTTTCACCTGAGACAGTGTCGAGATTTTTAGCCAATCGAGACATAACTTCCCAACACTGTATGAAGTCACTACCCCCGGATGTTCTCTTTGTACATAGCGTTGGTCTGGCCTATGGATACTAAACCCTTCGGTGGTACCTCTGAATCTTGACTGACATCTATTTGTGTCTGTAGGCCAAACTAACCATCCCTTCCAATCGGGATCTGATGAATTGTATGTTACTCTTTGTGGATGATGTCATCAACAGTATCCCCACCCTGTGTTGTATAATTTTGCCACCCCTCAAAGTTTGTAGGTGAGGGAATCCGAGGTGTGTTCAAGTCTTTGTTCTTGGCTAGTCCAAGACAAGAAGTCTGTTGCACAGTGGCATTCAGAAAGCTGATTTGCTGCCGATTGAGGCATGCTCTAAATAGTGCTTCTGTTCCCTCAACTTGCCACTCCTTTGAACCGCAGACTGATTTTATGTCTATAGTCTCCTTCCATAAGTCGAAACCCTGTTCAAACAGTTGGGTAAAAAGGATGCAGAGTAAATCTGTTTAGTGTTTGTTAGCATATTTTTCTGTGCAGTTGTAGGTGCAACCTTATAGTAATATGAGGTCGGGTCTGAAGTGTTAAACCCTGAAAAATAGGAAAACTTCTGTGCAAATGTTCGTGAACTATCTTTTGGTGGTGTTGGGCAATGTTCCCATTGGTGGTATGTAAAAACATTACTTGGCATACTGGATTTATGTAAATAGTGATGACCATAATGTTAGTAACAGTACATACTGTCAAAATCAGTTGTGTCCTCCAACATTTCAACGCTTGAAAATGCAGTGGATTGTTCTAAATCTGACAACATGTTATTTTCAGTTTCAAAATCCCAATCATCAGAAAATGTACTGGAGGTAATGATATCATTTAAAGAAATTTTAAATACATGAGGTATTTTCAAACGTTCAGTAGGAACAAATACATCATAATCAACCCTGTCCTACACTACACCATCATTGGTACATTGGAACATTGTACATTGGAATAGCTGTAATGCTCACGAAGGACAGGTCTCTTTGTTCACGATGAGATGATGTATGAGTTTTCAGGACCAAGTTCACACTTGAAACTGCAGAGCGTTATGGGAGATAGTTTCCATTCATGAGCAAGCAAAAGACAGTCACTAGGCCAATCCAGAATAGAAAAAACAGTATTCCAGTTATTATCCAGAGTTGTAGCCATGGTGATACTAGGTAGGTCTTCTTCAGAAAAATGTAGAACACATGAAGTTGTTTTTTACGGGAAACTGGAGCTGGCGTTGATTCAGGCTCACTGGGATCAAGAGAGAAGGTATCAAAATTGATGAAGTAGCCAGATGCAGTTCGATCTATCTTTGGTAGCTCAGCAGGTTGTGTTGAACCAGCAGACGTCTCTTTTAGAGGCATATTGATGTAGATATCAGTGTTCGGTCGAATTGATATTTGTGTTTCATTTGTGTTTTGATGTTCAATTTGAACAGAGACGAGTTCCATTTAATTGTTGGAAAGTCCATTACTTTGTATGGGTGACTCTTCAAATGTTATGAGTCTTTCTGTCTGAACTTCCTGTATGGTAGCGAGAGGAGAGCGGCGGCTACCCAGTAGCCCACGAGGCCTACTATTCAGTATCGGCCACATAGTGTGGTTTGATCAGATCAATGGAGACGAATCTCTTTTCTTTTTTGCCGAGAAGAGGCAGAAGAAGTACTGTTCTTGTTCCTTCGACAGCCAGGACAAGTACGGGTTTTCTGTATGATAGCCCAAATTCTTTTTTGTCCACAATTTTTTCTCTGACCAGATCCCCAACTTTTGGGATCCAGGCAGGTCTTGCCGTGACTGATTTGACTTCCCCAGTGGTGGTGTGTTTTACTTGCACGTTGCTTTGTAGTGCCCGGAATTCATTGAGATCCTGTAAAACAGCCAAACGTTTATTGATGTCAAATGGTTTTTCATCCGCCACTGTGCTTTCATAATCGAGATCAGGTACCCACATTCTCATCTCAAAGAGGACTTCGTAAGGAGTGACACCTCCTAGGGAATTTCTTGGCATATTGTTAAGAGCCCTCTGGACCCCATATAAGTGATTGACCCAACTACCACCCGAACCTAATACTCTTGCTGTTAAAGATTGCTCTCCACGACCGAATTTCCCTCAGGATGGTACGGAGAGGAGTACCGCAGTGCTACACCCAAACTTCCCATGGTTTCCTTGTAAGCCCTAGAGCTAAACGCGGGGCCGCTGTCAGAATGTAATGTGCCAACTGCGTATGTCCCTATAAAGACTCACAAATCTTTTATAAAAGTTTGAGCGTCAGCCGAGCGCTGGGGCCAAACCCACAGGAATCTAGAGCATGAATCCACTGCCACCAAGACATACTTGTAAGCCCCAACAGACTGTAAGGGGCCGCAGTGGTCCAAATAGACACAAGCGAGTGGTCTGTCTGATATCAGTAATGGTGTTTGTGGTGAACGTGCTACAGTGGAACCCTTCATCTGTTGACAGATGTCGCACTTGAGTACAAATACTTTCGTTTGTTTTGTTAAACCTGGCCACCAATAGCGTTGTTTCAGTAAAGAAACTGTTGCGGAAACTCCTACGTGTGCAGAACCCAGACCCTCGTGTGCAGCTAATATTAAGCACAATCTGCGATCCATGTTTGATATAACTCTATCCCCCACTCCTGGAATCTGAGCATATGGAATGCTATTTGCATCGAACTTGTAGGAGTACTTAAGTGGAAATTTCTTCGGTACTGCTGAATTGTTGCGTGTAGGAATGACTGGTACCATTATGCCTCCGTCTATTCTCGTTTTAGATCGAGTTTTTGCAGCTACGGCAGCAGTTCGTACTGCCCCTTTTGCGGCTTCATCAGCCAATGAATTCCCTTCAACGTGAACGCCATCACGTTGATGACTTGGCGTGTGTATCACGTGAGCTCTTGGCAGATCATTTTTCAACTCAGCTACCTGTTCCCATAGCATTTTATGCTTGATTGTGCAACCTTTTGAGTCTTTAAACCCATTCTGACCCCAGTAGTGAAGATATTCATTGTATGACTGAACACAGCAAAATGAATCGCGCACGATCAGTGTGGGGAATGCTCGATCCGTATTTATTAGTGCCAGTAATAGTGCTTTTAATTCTGCCAGCTGTGCTGTGCAGTCTCCTAGAGACTGTGTCTTCGTACTGCTAGGATGGAACTTGCCTTCCTGCATACGACCCTTCACAATCGCACATGCAGCGCTGTATTGTTGTTTACTTCCTATGGCCGGCTGAGCAGATCCGTCAGTGTAAATAATATATTCATACTGGCATTATTTCATTTGGGAGAGTATATTCTTGTTCGTATTGCAGGAATGCTTGCGTTTTAAGTGTAGAGTCAAATTTGTAATCTACATCTGTTGCAGTGAGAGAATAAGCCCATTGTATCCATCTTGGATGTAAAGCTTTAGCTTTTGGAACGCTCGCCTTTGTCACAGCCTCTAAGGCCAGTACTGGAGTTACGACAATTATTTCTTTACCCTGAGCCAGTGCTCTTTCTCTCACTACAGCAATCTGAACTGCTGTCAGAATTGTTTCTGTTGAAGCAAAACGCATTTCTGCGTTTGTGTACAAGTGTGATTTATATGCTATTGGTACAGTTTCGCCTTCATTGAAGGGCAGGTTAGTGTACCCATATTGACCCGCTATAACACGGATCACCAAATTTGTGGTGTTTACACATGTGTGTAGGTGTTTGGAAGCTATCATGTCAGCTTGTAGGGAACGAAGGATATCTGTGTGTTCCTGCGTCCAATGACGATCTGAAAAATCAGGTTTTATTAGGTCCTACAAAAGTTTTACTCTTTCAGCGTAATCCAAAATGTATGTTCTGCCAAAATTTAGGAATCCCAATATGGATTGTAAATTTTTCAAAGATTTAGGAGGTTGGAGCAGCACACACTTTTTAAAAAAGTTAGCTGCCAGGCTTTTCCCTTCACTTGAAAGCTCATATCCCAAAAACAGGACATTGAGGTGGGCTATTTTGATTTTTTAAAGTTGAATTTGTAGCCCTCAGGGGCGAACCCCAAAATTATGTCGCTCACCCTGGTTAAATGATCCATTAAATCATCATCCATCAGATAAATGTCATCTACATAGGACAATGCCTCTTCTTCCAAATTCTGAAGTAATTCTGTTACCCTAGCTGAGAACAACCCAGGACTATTCTTATACCCTTGGGGGAGTCTCAAAAATTGTCGCTGAGAGCCTAACGCTGAGAATGCTGTCAAATATCTGCTTTCAGGCGCTATATTTCTGGCAGAAAAATCCATTTGAGATATCTAGTGTTGTTTTGTATTTTTTCCGCACAATGTTAATCATTAATGCGGCACTGTGTGCATTCTGTACTGCAAGTGTTTTAGTGCATGTGTTCAGATGTCTCTAATCTAAAACTAGACGGTATGAATTATCTGGTTTCATTACAGGAAACAAAGGATTATTCATTGAAGAGGTGCAAGTTTCTATTACACCCTGATATTCAAGTTGATCTAAGATCTCCCTGACCTGTTTTTTTGCTTATTGTTTTATTGGGTACTGTCTCTGTGGAGTCGGAGTAGTTTTTACTGGGATTACATGGTGAGGTGACTCAACATCCCACCCAACATGGTTGCGATATAATGCTGGAGTGAGTGCTACTGCCCACTCCTGCGCGTATGAATGTTTTAAGTATACTGGAACGGGGTCAGAAAAAGCCGGTAAAATTACAGGGGCATATTAGCAAGACCCACGTTAAAATTATCGCCGTTTTAGCGGCAGGAAACTGCCGCTAAAGCGGCGATAATAAACTTGCTAATATGCGTTATGGAATTCCAATAGAAGCCCAGGTTAGATGTCCTGCACATCTAACATGGGCTTCTATTGGAATTCTATAACGCATATTAGCAAGCCTATTATCGCCGTTTTAGCGGCAGTTTCCTGCCGCTAAAACGGTGATAATTTTAACATGGGTCTTGCTAATATGCCCCACAGTTTCTCTCTTTGGGCACTCCATAACGATTTCAGGCGGCCAATCTTTTTCAGATAAAAGTATGTCATATCCATAAGTCTGGTTCTCCCAAAAGAGACCTTTAATTTTTCTGGGTTTGTCCCCCTCCATTTGGAGTGTTATCTCATGTAACCTATGTGGGACACTTACCCTCGTATCAGGTATCTCCACCGTGATATGTTCATTCAACTCCGCTGTCACCAGAAATTCCATCAGGTTCTGGCGAGCTATTGTTACTTCTGCTGCACTGTCTAGCATCGTCAGAGCCCATTCCCAGTTCAGAAGTTGAGTCCTCAGAATTCTGGGTATGTCTAACTTTAAGACCTGCTACTTTCTTCTTTTTAAATTGTTGTTTTGATTTTGGTTTCTCTTCTTTTTTGAAAGTACAGTCTGAAGCACGTTGCGTGTTTCTGGACTTTGTACGCTCTTCTTGTCTGTGTTCTGACCATTTTTCCCTCTCGGAGTTTCATGGTGAACCCTGAAAGGAATGAGAAGAACGTGTATCAGTATCCTGATACATGTCAGGTTGTTTAATATTATCTCTATTCCTAAGGTTGTATATACTTTCGGAGGGCTCCTGTTGAGGAGACCCACTCCTTGGTTGAGACCTATTTTGTCTATTTTTTTTGTTTTTTATTATTATTATCCCATTTCTTCTTAGAAGGATCAGGTGCTTGCTTGGTGTTGTCTTTTTCAGGACCACCCATGAGTTGAGGTTTTGTTGCTCTAGCTCCCAAACTATCTCTACCTAATTCAGCATAGGTGTCTTTGATTATTTTAGGTAATTCACGTTCCTGTTGTAAAGGAGTGAAATCCCTCAGGCATTGGCGTATTGCCACTGCTGCTGCCTCCCCTTTTATGTTTGCTAATATAATAGTTGATACCTGGGCAAAATTTCCTAACACTTTCATCCCTAAGTTCAGAGCAGGTTCTGCTCCATACTCATTCTGTATTTGTCTTAATACATCTGGTATTACTGCTATTGAAGAGATACCATGAGTTCTGGTATATATGGCAGCGAAAACTGTACCCCAAGAGGTACAATCCTCTATCTGGGGAGCTATCCCGAGGCCATTACTTTTATTTGCCGGCAGGCGGAGCAACGTGCGCTTGATATGATGAATTCCTCTTCTCGTTGGCAGAACTACAAGCACCTGACTGAAGTCATGCACGTGCTACGCTCAGAGATGAGCGCATACAGTAAGATGCCGCACTAGCTGTGGCCCAGGGTGAGGCAAGTTGGCTTCATGGATATCTTGCAAGTGCTTAGAATCAGGCATTGACTTTATCAAAGCGGTGGGCAGAACTCCGTGTAATCTCGCTGAGTTTTTCTGTAGCTCCGCGGAATTCAGTGGAGTAAAACTCCGCGAGTACCGCCCACCTCTAACTGTAATACCAAAAAAGGATGCTCACAGCCCACCCTACATATTCTGGGAGGTCCAGAAGAGTCATCTCTGCCCACCTTTTTCACACCTATTGAAATGCTAATTATGGGCTGGCAGAAGTGGGAGAGCAAATGCAAATTTAGCCTAAGGAACTTTAGGCATTAAAAAAGATAGCTTTCTGATTTAGGGAACAACTTGATCTTCCACCAGGAGTATCTTGAGGACCCTGAGCAATATGATGATGGTTTCAATTGTTATGATTTTTAGGGCAACCAGCCACAGGCCATGTCATAAATATGTCAAAAAGCTCAGGGGTGAATGGAGTTCTTCTTGGACTCAGTAAGATGTCATATAGAATCTCTCAAAGTGAAAGAAGAGGTCAATAAACTTGTTTAAGTGACAAAGTGCCCGTCCATCACTAGGTCATGAGCCCATCAATATGTACCAGCAGGGCGAATATCAAGACGAGAGTTTGAGCGGGCAATAAAGTGCACCAGCAAATTGAGTTGTTCATTGTTGTTGGCATCTCCATGACCCCCTTGTGATGTGACTGCAGCTCTTCCTCCATAAATTCGATCTAGGACAGCTGGGCCGAAGATCCACGTTCCTCCTTCTCAGTATGTATCCTAGAATTGTCCTCCACTCTTGTCTTATTCAACAGGGCCTTGGTCTGATCCTGAAGCTAAGAAGATGGTGCATGCCCTCTGCTTCCTCACCTGCACCATCAATAGAGGCAGCCACCTAGTCTTAAGGGAAACAGAAGCTCCCACTCAGGCTCCCAGTTCATCTTCCTTTTCTCAGCTGGTGCTTCAGGTCCAAGGTCAGGCGAATACAAGGTACTGGTTGAAAGCAATGATTAAAGTAGAACTTGTGAAATAAACTGAGTTCTGCCGCTCGCCTAACCTGCAGCATACGCTGTACTAAAGCAAACACTGTACTAAAGCAAACACTGACTGTTTTTAAGGAATGTATTACAGAGTGTAGGTCTTCACTCTGTAGCTATAGTTAGGATCTATTTACCATAGGATATGGATTTTTGGTTTGCAAATAACTTTGGCGCTGTTTGAATCTTCACCGAACTTTCCAAAAAAAGCTCATCCACCTCAGCTTCTTCCTGAGAAGTTTTGTGGTGATCTATCAAGCGGGAGCTGAGAAAAATGGGGAAGGCCCAAAATTTTAAATTCCCTTTTATTTTTCCATACGAAAATTGGACAGCGATACCGTGAAAACAGCTAAACAGAACTACATCAAATTTGGCAGAAAGCTATATCTTGGTTCAGAAAGCATGCGTTTTAGATTTGGTGTAAGTCAGTTCAGTAGTTTTTGAGAAATTAAGGTTCACAAATGTAGTATATCTGGACCGTTCAGCTGAGGGATCTTTTTCAGAGCAAGCACTCTAATTGGCTGACTGCAACACGAAAAGAAATGTTGCGGCAGTCATTTCTGGACCAGGGGACTTAGTCCCTATCCTGAAAAAGTTTGTTTTAAAATGAATACAAGGGGCAGGGTAGGGCTACCATGCCCCCTTAGCCCTTGCGGGGGGAGGGATGTCCCAGAGGGACCCCTCAGGGGCTAACATTTTTTTTAATGTTTTATTTTGCTATGTTTCTCCTGTAGGATCGCTGGAAAAAAATGGTGGGCATTTTTTTTAATCAATAACTCCCAGGGTGGGCCAGGGCATGGGGGTCAAACCACACTCATTTTTTATCTTCTGGAGAGGGGCAAGGGACATGTCAGAGCTGATTTTGGCACATACTTTTGAAAGAGAAGGGGGTGTGGGACTCCCCTCCTCATGCCTCTTTGAGGCCCCATGGACCCCATCCTCAGGTAGCATGGTTAAAGGGCACTTGGCTGGTTACACGTTAACACATGGGCACACGTGTGTGGACATGTGTGAGGGCTGCGTGTGTGCGACTCCTGTCATTTCAGCCCTGTAACTGCGCATTCTGAGAGTTCCAAGACTGCCTCAGAGTGCAGTTTCCCTTCCCTTTGGCCTACAGAGCGTATCAAAATGGGGTGCAACCTGTATGCCAAACTCAAATCTGAGAGTTCCAAGAAGATATCTGTACGAGTTATGGGTCATCCAGAATTGTCATATTTCTCTGGCTCAGCTCTAGATTCAGAGCCCAGGCCATTTCTCACCCTGCTGTGCCAAGTTAATTACATTTCCCTCCAGCAGCAGGAGCAAAGCCCACTCCCCACAAAGGGATAAAATAACGATGCTTCACTCAGCTGCTGAGGAGAAAGGGCGTGGGGATGAAGGATCTGCATCATTCAATTAGCTGTCTCATTGTACCAGGGAAGGGCCAGCCCAAGCCCACTGAACAAAGGAAGGAGTCCAGACCTCTGGAACCAATACAGAAGGGGGCTACCCTTTGAAGATTTGGTGGAAAAAGCCAGTCAGTGAGGGGTGGAGCTGAGGCCCCCAGAGGAGATGTGACCAGTGACTCCTAGGTGACGCCATTTTGAATTGTCCCTGTATGCTGTGCAGGAGGGTTTGGGATAGAGATGCCTAGCTTCCAGAACTGTCCGCCCCCACGTAAAAGGTCTTGCACAAGGAGGAGAACTCTCTTGGTTGAGTTTTTCCACTGGACATTAGGATGGGAAGTGGCCGCCATGGACCAGTGGGGACATCCATCTGAACTAAGGTCTCTGACTACAGTTGCCCCCAGGACCAGTGGGACTCACCCCAGGACCAAGGAAGCTGGTTCCCTTGTACCCCTAAGCACTAGTTGGGGGAAGACCTGAATGTCTGCGCCAAGGAAGTGCGGAGCCCCAGAGGAGAAAAAGGAGAAAGGCTGGACCAGGGAGCCAGTGGATCCAGCTCCCTGAAAAGTTGCCACCTTAGAGGCCAGGTGGCTAGGGCTCATTACCAGGAGCAAAATTTGCCAAAGATGGAGCAAAACAGTCCAACGGGGCCTGAGATACTGCAGGACAAATAATTTGACCTCCCCCCCAGCGAGGCCCGATGCGCATGGGGCTCTGCCGAAGGAGTACTTTGATCCCCCGAGGTGGGGTCACCGCAAGGAGGATGGCCAGTATTTAATCCTGTGAGGGGGCATGCATGGGGCCTCCTCCCCAGAGGTGAGAGGACCGGGGATCCCAACCCCTGGGACTGATTTCACCTATGGGGGCCTGGGACCCCAACTCTGGGCCTTCCACCACCAAGAAGAAGGTGAGACTGTTGTCACGCTCCCGTGAAGTAATGGAAGGGGTCCAGAATCCCAACTCCGGGCCCTGACAACCTCAAGTAGATGGGGAGCTCTGTCACGCGCCCCTGAGAAGAAGACCAGGAGGAGGTCCCTGCTTGCGGCAGTGGGCAAGGAAGGAAAGAGCTGCCGGCTCCCGCGGAAGAGAGGCTGCTGCGTGGGAGCCGGTGAGGCAGCCAGGGGGTGAGTTCCCTGGGCTACCCCAATCCTGGAGACATGCAGGGGTGCCTGAGTGGGTCCAGACACCCCCAAGATAAAAAAAGAAAAGCAAGCTGTGCGGTGCAAGCCTGCGCTTTACTTCAAAAATTGGGGGCCGGAGCCGCCAATCAAGTATTTACGCTGCAGAGGGAGCACCCCATAATGCCCCGCAGGGCTAAAATCAGCAAGGCATTTTTACCGCTTGTGGTGGCCCTAGGACAGAGGGGCCACCACCAAAGAGCAAATGAGCATGTGGGGGCGCTGCAGGAGCTCAGGGACAAATACATAAAAGCACTGACCCGAAGTCTGATGGGTCAAAGAAAATGTGAACAACCTGGGATTTTCTTCTCTTATCAAGCACTCCCCAAGCTGGAGCATGCGCTCTACAGCTGGGACTGCAGCACCTTCTAGGGGCTGAGTTTATGGCTGCAGGTTCTGCGGCCTAAAAATAGTTAAAGACTCGGAGCCATGGTGTACTGAAAATGCTTTATTTAAAGATGGTTGTCATAAGGATTTGACCAATGATTTATTGAAAAGTGATCTTCATAACAGTTTGTCAATGCCTTCTTATGTATTATGCACCTGGGGCCGTATTATACATGTGGCGCATTTTCCTGAATTGCGCTGGGTGCACCTTTCAGAAGGTGCCACAAAGTTGGAGGGGTATAAGATCCTATCTATTAGCACATCCTACTTTATTGAGGATATATCTGTGATCGCTTTGTCTTGAAGAATGGAAAACCCCTCACCCGTTCATGTCATATGATTTCGTACTTTCCCTTATTCATTTACTATTTCTACTTTATTTATAATAATGGTTGCTATGTCATGATTACCAAATGGAATTGAATTTATTTTGATTGCTCTGGTTTCTCCTTTTTTATCTTTATTCTTCTACAAATATTCTTTGGTCTATTTTCATTTTTTCTGTTTAATATATATTTATGTCCTACCCATGTTTCTATTGGTACATCAGCTTAAAAAAGACCCCGCCTTGCACGCCAGAATGGGGTGAAGCACGTGTTGGCTGGTTCGAACTAGTATAAGTGATTCTGACTTCTAAGAATCGCTTTTTGAACATGGTATTTGGAACCAATAAATGGATTACCAAACATCACTAAATGGAATCCAGGAAAATGCGCCATGTTATGGTGAATGTGCTGCCCCCAGGGCAGCCGCAAACTTGCTCTGCCCCCAGAGCAGCGCATTCATGTGAAAAATGGAGCGGCTGCTTTAAAGTCGCTCTGTATTTTCACAGTACAGGTGGCAACCCGCCTGCACTTTTAAAGGGAAATATAGATCCCCTTGCAGGCGGTAGTAGTCAGTGACTGCACCCGCCTGCAAGGGGATGTCTGGGAGGTCCATGGGGCCCCCCATTTCCCCCACCAGAGGGCTGCAATCAGGGGGCGAACTGACAGTGCGCCACCTTTTAGTTGGCGCACTGTCAGTGCACCTCCTGAGAGCTTCTTTGCCTCTGCACCCATGTCTGTAATACGGCGCGGGTGCAGAGTCACAGGGATTCCCTCATTTGCATGGGGCTCGCCCCCATTCAAATGAGGGAACGCCCTCTAAAGATAGAGCTGGTGCTTTATGCGCGCCAGCGCTATCTGTATTACAGGAGGGTCCGCACAAGCATCTGCCGCCCCTTCTGTAATACAACGCCCATTGCGCCCCCGGGCCACCTTGTGTAATACAGCCCCAGGAGTCTAAGAAATTATTTATTCAAAGATATCAACAATACTTTACTTAAAGGGTTTGTTAATGCTGACAGTAATTCATATTCCTAAGAGGTTGCAATGTTTATTAATGATGATGTGAACACCTTATTGCAATGCCTGATTACTCATAAGTGCAGAAGAGGATGTCATGCTCACTACAGGTAATGCAGGGATGTCATTCATTATTACTTATGAAGTAGGCACATGATTTGAATGCTTGAAAAATTGATAATAAGCGCAGAGGCATTATGGTTACTGAAGTCAGTGATGGAATAAAGTATTACCATAACATGTAATTGCAATCTTGAAATGGGACAACGTTGACCTAATGTAAACTACCTCCCCCATATATGGTTATGTGCTGTATTGTATATGAAGGGGGTGTACTGTGAATTTTGGTATCATGACCCTTTAGGGGTCACATGTAACATTGCCAAAGGTATTTGCATCAGCCTAATGTATGTTTGTAAACTACTGGGAAGCAGCACTAAATCTAGCTGCCTCTGACTGCTGTCTCGCAGCATGGTTTAGCATTGTCTTCTCAAGTCAAGCCATAAGAAAGCTGTTTATGCCCAAACATAGGGCGTTCAGGTATCTAGGTTTGATCCTACTGCAGCTGCTACAAGTACTCATCCTTAGACCACAATGTCATGATCTTACGTAACCGTTTAGGTTGAAACACCTTAGAATGGCATAGTTGCAATACTTGTTTTTGCAGCTCGAGGGAATATAGTTTTCAATACCAACATTTTAGCTTCTAACAGAAAAGGTATGTTGGTAGGGGGCGTTCCCCCGCCGTTACTGAGTGACCAGATGGAGTTGTCAGCCTAAGTATATATTTACTATTCCTAATGCCATATCTACTTACCTTGAGACGTAATGGTTAGTTTGATAGAGTGGTTACAATATTTTTGTTATGCGATATATTGCTCACGATATAGTGAAAGAGTACCCAAAACACCAACTCAGGGGACTGAGAGGTGAGGATGATAATTCACCAATACATAACAGGTGTTTTGCCTAATATCGTCTAAAGAAAATTAAAAGATGTCTCGCCACTGCACCAGCAGAGGAAGCGTGTAACACAGGAGAGGGTCAGTTGCTTTCACCTCACCATCCCAATGTATAAGAAAGTGTAAAAATATAAAGTAGAGATTGTGGCTCATGATGAAGACAGAATTCCTGCTATTTGCCAAGAACAACAAGAAACAAGCAGTACAAACCTCACTCAATAATATTAACCTAAACGGCTTTGAATCGCAACTTTCACCGAATGCCAAGTTACTTGGATTCACCCTGGACACCAGCTTTACCCTCAAAGAATACTCCACCAAAAATGCAACAATGGCATGGCACAAGAAAATGAAACCGTTTCTTCCAGTAGGTGACTTCACAACTGCTGTTCAAGCCCTCGTACTCTTGCATCTGGATGATGAAAATGGCCTCCCAGACTCCACATTGTTCCACCCCCCCTTCAAAGGCATTCATACACACTGCAGTACGTCTCGCCCAGGGCCTGAAGAAATAGATCACATCACCCCCATCCTGATGGTACTCCAGTGGCTCCCCTTGCTGACATGAATCATCTTCAAAACCTTCTGCATAATTTTCAGGGAAGCTGCATAATCTTGTGGTTTGCTTGGGTTTGACACTGTACAGTGCTCCTCTGCCTTTTGACTCCTTTTGCACTACCAAAATATCATATACATATAGACAAATACCAAATACATTTAGACATGGGTACCGCTAAGCAACAGAGCAGAAAACCCTACCAGTAGCCAATGCTGAGAAGCGTTAAAGTAATGACACATGAATTGCCCTAGAATCTGAGAATTAGCCATTTGACAGCAATGGATTGAGCAAAATGTAGTGCCATGATTTTCAGGACACCGGGTGTTGACTAATGAGTGCCTTGGAGGAAAACCCATGTTGGCAGCTAGCCAGAAGGTACAGTTATTATGTGTCACATATGTCTGTGTGTTTAACTTAGAATGTGTCTAAGTTATAGTGTTTGGCATGTTGTGTGTGTTTAAATCGAACGCTGGTTGTGGTAGGACAGGCAGTTGAGCATGCTCACCCTGCAGTAACCTGCCTCCCTGTATGTTCCTGTATGCTCCCGTGAACTGATATCATCTGGGTCTTCACTGTTTCTCCTTCATGTTGCTACCAGGTTGCACCAGATATCAATCCTGTTTTACAGAGAGAAAAACATACATCTCATATATTGATTTTTGTGGTGCCTCCAAGTATCAGTCCTGGAGTTTATAGAGGCTTAACAAGATAGGGAATGGACTTTTTTCCAGGCTCTATCACAATGCAAGTGGACGAGTATTTTTGATAAAGTCTTTCTGGCCTGTAAAGGTTTGGTCATTTTGTGCTGGTGACATCAAGGGATATTGGGTATGGAGTTAAGACGTTGGAGTAAAATACTGTCTTTATCTGATTTTTGTTAAGATGGGTAAGTGACTCCCAGTCACTAACATGAGCTAATGTCTGTGCTACATTGAGATCACCCAATAAGGATGGAACCATCAGAATATTGGCGATGACCTCATAGTTGAATGCTTCTTCGTTAGGTTTGGACATGTTTTTGAGGAGGAGCTAAGTCCAACGATGTAAGGTCGAAAATATTGGTTTGTCAACATCATCACAGCACCCTCTGGATGAGCCTTAAGGGACTACGTTTCCAGGTATTCCTTGTACTATGTGGCAGGCACGCTCTCATACGCACAGCGCCACCATACATAAACCCAAGCTGCAGCCTAGTGCTGTAATGTCAGGAGAAGATAGGAGATCCTAAATAGGTGTGCCAAAGGGGGGAGACCTTTGATGAAGTAAGTTATGACACTGGAACAAGCCTATTTGTTGGTAGATATTGGGAGATGTGTGGCGCAGCGGCCAGAGCGGCTGATTCCGGAGTGCGGGGGTCACAGTTCGATCATCGGCAGCAGCTCAGCTCAGCATCATGTGACTCTCGGCAATAGCTCACTTAATCTCCCCGACCGCCCCCAGCGCCTTGAAACCCTTAAGGGGGTGATATGTCCGCTCTTTACAAATAGGAATTATTTATTATTATTATATACTTGGTGGGTTTTTCCCCCTTCACACTGTTTGACTACAAGGCTCCCTTGCCTCTGCTCCTGCATGGGATTTTGGTGTCCCGAGGTTAGAATGAGAGCTAATGCTAGTAAGCTTGCGTGTGTGCATTTTCCACCATGGCACTTCACGTTCGTTCAACGCTTGTTTTGGAGCTGGCATATGCCGGCTTACCATGAATACCAGCAGTTTATCCCAGTCATTATATACAATGTTTGTCTCCTTAATCTTTATATCTGCCTTTTTTTATTATTTTTAGTAATGTCAAAGTTTATGTATATGTATGTTTTTCTTCTCTTTTTAAGACTTCCCCCCAAAAATCAGAAAAAATGCAAATTTTGCAGTAACCAGAAAATAGTTTCTGGTACTGTATGTATGCATGTGCAAGGAGAGAGTGTGTATTAACATATCACTAGGGATCTAAATAGGAACAATAGGGTTCAGGTCCTGAGGAAAGCCCCGGACCACGCAGGGGGCCTTTTCAGGGCAGAAGCATGTCGACCATTGTGGGTATGAGCTGTCTAACATAGCCTCATATGTCCTACCATTTCTTTTTAACCCTCCCTTCACCAACATTATAATAAAAAGTTAGTTTTTCTGGCTAGGCAGGTGATTGGGACTTTTAACTGGAACCCTTACTCATTTTGAGTTTTCCCTAGATAGTCCCACAGTCTTATGACGGAGGCCGTTCGTCATTAGAGGATTCTTTTGGCGAACGTGGGATGGCCGATGATGAAGTATGCATGACACCCAGGGGTGTGTGAGGCCACCCCGTTCCTTTCAGGCAAATGCCCTTGTAGTCCTAATCTCAGTGACTGTGAAAGATCGGTCACCTGGAATTGAGGAATCACTCTGAACTATGTGTGATTGGTTCCCTAGGTCGTGAGCATTCCATTACGGCATATTTGTTTTTTCGGTGGATCGGTATTGATTGGGAGAGCACAAACGTGCACGCTTATCCAAATAACTCTCTCTTTCCCCCAGCCCTCCAGAAATTGAGGGCTCTTGTGTTATATATTCTCGATTGTAGACACTTGCAAGAAAACACTTGTGCATCAATTTGCATCTCCAACCAGGTAATCAGGGTTAACTGCAACCCTTTGCCCAAGAATGATACTACAATTGCTGCTCTAGGCTGGGTTTAATGGGTTTCAAAGCTGGATCCGGGAGCGAAGTCTAATCTGGCGTTCCTGGAAGATGACTGTCACCCCTTCTTGACAGCTTTAGTGACATCTCATGGCCCATGTTTGTTCAAGTGAATTCCATTTGGCTTGACATCAGTTGAGGCCGTCTTTCAGAGTTTGTATATATGTATATATATACAGTCACGGATACATTTTCACAGCGGCAGTAGGAACCCTCGAATAATTATCAGGGGGTGGAGGTACAAATGCCCTCACAGTTACCAGCGCTAGCCCATTCTTTCTGCTCAGAAAGACGGAACTGTAGTGGTGCAGCTATCATACATGACCCATGGAAGAAGAAACCGAGAGAAGGGCAGCGGGGTAGAGCCTTTTTGCATGAGCCCCAAATAAAGGCCAACCGATGAGAGCGACGAGTGTTAAAGACACGAATTTACATGACAAACTGAAGAAATTGGAAAAACTGAAAAAATCTGAAATCTCCAAATGGTGGGAGGCGATATCCCTCCAAGCCTATATCGACAAGGACATGGTACCACATGGCCTAAGAATCTATACAACACCCTCTTATGAATCACCCAATCCAAAAATGTTGGAGGAGTGGGCCGAGAATTCAGCAAGAAGCTCAAAGAACATGCTTACGATTCTGGTAAAATATGCGTGGGAGAATCGGGACAAGGACCCGCGGTGGACCGGGGAGCAGTGCGGTGTGAAAAGCAGGTGATAGATCTCGCAGTGTGAAGGGATATCAGCGGTGATTTAAAAAAGGCTTTGTAGTTTTAAAAATATGGGCACACAAATACAGCAATGCAGCTCAGCACTCGGCTGACAAAAGCAACCAGCGCGCGTCCGCTGCGCGTAGGGAATGGCATCAACATTAAATAGGAGCTAAGGCTCCGCCCCCTCCGGTCTCCAGCCCGGAAGAGGAAAACCCTGCAGGTACGTTGCCGGTACTCCCTCCACTCAATCGGGACAAGGACCCGTGGTGGACCGGGGAGCAGTGCGGTGTGAAAAGCAGGTGATAGATCTCGCAGTGTGAAGGGATATCAGCGGTGATTTAAAAAAGGCTTTGTAGTTTTAAAAATATGGGCACACAAATACAGCAATGCAGCTCAGCACTCGGCTGACAAAAGCAACCAGCGCGCGTCCGCTGCGCGTAGGGAATGGCATCAACATTAAATAGGAGCTAAGGCTCCGCCCCCTCCGGTCTCCAGCCCGGAAGAGGAAAACCCTGCAGGTACGTTGCCGGTACTCCCTCCACTCAAACGGGACAAGGACCCGCGGTGGACCGGGGAGCAGTGCGGTGTGAAAAGCAGGTGATAGATCTCGCAGTGTGAAGGGATATCAGCGGTGATTTAAAAAAGGCTTTGTAGTTTTAAAAATATGGGCACACAAATACAGCAATGCAGCTCAGCACTCGGCTGACAAAAGCAACCAGCTTGATGGGGGAACCAATTGGAGAAGCTACAAATCTTACCAGTGAAACAGAATCAATTACAAGCAGTGACACAGAAGGAGACCTATCCAGCTCACTGTCAAGTCCTCAAATAAGTAGCAATGTCGGCACAAGACCTCCAATGACTTTTTTAGACGAGTATCGCCTCCTGAGAACGCGGCAACAAACACCAAGAACAGCTCCTCCACCCAAACCACGAGGAAGAGGAAGAGGACGGGGACAAAGAGGAAGAGGACGAGGAAGAGGGGAAGAAGCCAGCGGAGAAGAAAGCGACGGAAACAGAGAGAACAGAAAGGGAAGAGGCAGAGGAAAAGGGCCAATGGGAAACAAATCAACTGGCTCCCGGAAACAAACATAATGGATGACACCATGATTAATAGAACCATTGTCAATTTATCAAATCGTCCACTGACAATGATGGAGAAGTGAACACTGTGTCTAGGCCTCTCTTTCTGTCGCTCGGATCATTTCAACTATCCTGAAATCAGACTACAGGATGTGGGAGCACACCGCTGACCTCTCAGGCAAGGTTCGCCCCTGGCATTCTACTGATGACGGTTAATAAACCAGAAACACGTGTCTAGAGATCAGCACTATCTGCGCCAACCTTGGCGAAACACTGGAAAATATCGGAGCGAGCTACAAGAGACTGCATTTACCAGAATGCCAGGGGCGAACCTTGCCTGAGAGGTCAGCGGTGTGCTCCCACATCCTGTTGTCTATTTAAAGTACTCCCGTGAGTCATTGAGCTGACGAGCTCGTGGATGAAGCACCTGCACGCCAGTGAGAGGTACTGGACCTGATATAATGTTTGGCAGCCTACTCAGCAAACCCCAAAATACAAGACTGTATTCTCTACTGATGACGGTTAATAAACCAGAAACACGTGTCTAGAGATCAGCACTATCTGCGCCAACCTTGGCGAAACACTCGAAAATATCGGAGCGAGCTACAAGAGACTGCATTTACCAGAATGCCAGGGGCGAACCTTGCCTGAGAGGTCAGCGGTGTGCTCCCACATCCTGTTGTCTATTTAAAGTACTCCCGTGAGTCATTGAGCTGACGAGCTCGTGGATGAAGCACCTGCGCGCCAGTGAGAGGTACTGGACCTGATATAATGTTTGGCAGCCTACTCAGCAAACCCCAAAATACAAGACTGTATTCTCTACTGATGACGGTTAATAAACCAGAAACACGTGTCTAGAGATCAGCACTATCTGCGCCAACCTTGGCGAAACACTCGAAAATATCGGAGCGAGCTACAAGAGACTGCATTTACCAGAATGCCAGGGGCGAACCTTGCCTGAGAGGTCAGCGGTGTGCTCCCACATCCTGTTGTCTATTTAAAGTACTCCCGTGAGTCATTGAGCTGACGAGCTCGTGGATGAAGCACCTGCGCGCCAGTGAGAGGTACTGGACCTGATATAATGTTTGGCAGCCTACTCAGCAAACCCCAAAATACAAGACTGTATTCTCTACTGATGACGGTTAATAAACCAGAAACACATGTCTAGAGATCAGCACTATCTGCGCCAACCTTGGCGAAACACTCGAAAATATCGGAGCGAGCTACAAGAGACTGCATTTACCAGAATGCCAGGGGCGAACCTTGCCTGAGAGGTCAGCGGTGTGCTCCCACATCCTGTTGTCTATTTAAAGTACTCCCGTGAGTCATTGAGCTGACGAGCTCGTGGATGAAGCACCTGCGCGCCAGTGAGAGGTACTGGACCTGATATAATGTTTGGCAGCCTACTCAGCAAACCCCAAAATACAAGACTGTATTCTCTACTGATGACGGTTAATAAACCAGAAACACATGTCTAGAGATCAGCACTATCTGCGCCAACCTTGGCAAAACACTCGAAAATATCGGAGCGAGCTACAAGAGACTGCATTTACCAGAATGCCAGGGGCGAACCTTGCCTGAGAGGTCAGCGGTGTGCTCCCACATCCTGTTGTCTATTTAAAGTACTCCCGTGAGTCATTGAGCTGACGAGCTCGTGGATGAAGCACCTGCGCGCCAGTGAGAGGTACTGGACCTGATATAATGTTTGGCAGCCTACTCAGCAAACCCGAAAATACAAGACTGTATTCTCTACTGATGACGGTTAATAAACCAGAAACACGTGTCTAGAGATCAGCACTATCTGCGCCAACCTTGGCGAAACACTCGAAAATATCGGAGCGAGCTACAAGAGACTGCATTTACCAGAATGCCAGGGGCAAACCTTGCCTGAGAGGTCAGCGGTGTGCTCCCACATCCTGTTGTCTATTTAAAGTACTCCTGTGAGTCATTGAGCTGACGAGCTCGTGGATGAAGCACCTGCGCGCCAGTGAGAGGTACTGGACCTGATATAATGTTTGGCAGCCTACTCAGCAAACCCCAAAATACAAGACTGTATTCTCTACTGATGACGGTTAATAAACCAGAAACACGTGTCTAGAGATCAGCACTATCTGCGCCAACCTTGGCGAAACACTCGAAAATATCGGAGCGAACTACAAGAGACTGCATTTACCAGAATGCCAGGGGCGAACCTTGCCTGAGAGGTCAGCGGTGTGCTCCCACATCCTGTTGTCTATCCTGAAATCAGGATAGAGGTATACAAATTTATAAGGAAACTTAAACTAAAAAAATGGCACTATCTGACGAACTCAAGGACTACAAACCCTTCAGAGCTAGAAGGGGAGGATATGGGAGGAACTGACACTGACACGACCGCCAACACCCATCTGAACATAGGAGACTTAGAGGCGCTCCTGGCATTACAAGAACTCCTCACTGAGAACTGTCCAGAACAGGACTCTATCCTCAGTTCCCTGGACATAACCATCGATAGGCCCGCCATCACAGATTTCAAACCCACATCCACATTCTATCCAAACTTGTCTCATGACAATATAGATAGGTTTCACGACATGGTAATGAACAATTTGGTCAAAATCAGAAAACAGAAAAAAAATCAGGACACAAACAACAAAATCTTACCATAATGCAGAGAAACGTGATCACATCACTAGCTGAAGATAACAACATCGTGAACCGACCGGCTGATAAAGGCGGAAATATTGTATTATGGGACAAGAAACATTATATTAAAGAAGCAATGTGACAACTGGAAGACTCTAGGGGGCATATTAGCAAGGGCGGTATCGCCGCTTTAGCGGCACTTTTTGCCGCTAAAGCAGCGATATTTCTATCGCCCTATTCGCAAGCTGTCGCTAACAGCTGTTAGCGACAGCTTTATGGCGAAAGCGACCGTTTTGGTGCCGCTTTGCATGTCAGCGATATATATCGCAAATGACATGCAAAGTAGGCGTTCCTGACTAACACGTCATGGAAACACTAGCAGACACAACTTCGCACTATTATCAACGCGGCCCCAGAACCGCGAAGCGATAAAAAAAGTCGCGCTAACCGCGATTAGCGCTGGAATTTAACAACTGCTAAAAACTTGACAACCATTCTTGTCAATGGGAGGTGGATTGTAAGGTTAAGTCCTCACCTGTCTATTAGCAAGCTTTTCATTAGCGCAGTGAATTTATCGCTGGATTTCTCGCGCTATTGCTGGGTTTCGCCGCTATCGCTGGATTTTTTATCGCCTTGGAGATAAGCGTTGATAATAACGCGTTATCTCCGCAATGAAATCCAGCGCTAGCCGGCGATAAAAAAAACAGCGCTAAGCGCGCTTTGCGATAATTATCGCAAATCCTTGGTAATATGCCCCCAGATTCTATGCCCCAGTACAAATACAACTATACAATGACAGCATCATATGTATATGGGAAATGTTAAATGCATGGAAAGATATGGGCATCTTGCAATGGGAGGATTATCTGAAGCTGCCCATATTTTATCTCCTCCCGAAGATACACAAAAACTCCACAGAACCACCAGGCAGACCTATAGTCTCATCAATAAGTAGTGTATCGGAGAACATATCCAAATACGTCGATCACTTTTTACGACAGTATGTTACAACTCTTCCATCCTATGTGAAAGATACGAAGGCATTCTTGGGTAAACTCCAAGGAATCAAATTGGAAGAAGATTTCCTTCTCATCTCCATGGACGTTAACTCACTGTATACCATTATCGATCATGAACTGGGGATCAGGGCCTGCCTTCACTATCTCCAACAAAGACAGATTGATTTTCTGGAACATACTAATATGCTTTTGGAGATGATTAAATTCTGCCTCCGGAACAATATTTTTATGTTCAATGGAAAAATCTACAAACAAATCCTGGGGTCAGCAATGGGGACTTGTTTTGCCCTTAGCTTTGCTAATCTCTTTCTAGGGGCATGGGAGGAGGAGATACTTAACAACCCCACCATGCTCCTGGAAAATGGTGAAGTTATCACATGGCTGCGATATATAGACGACGTGTTCGTCATATGGAGGGGCAGCGAAACCAGTGCCACTAGTTTCATCAACAAACTGAACGAGAATGAGTACAATGTGCAACTGACATACACTATGAGCAAGACGTCTATAGAATTCCTAGATGTTGTAGTGGAAGCTACAGAAGACACACTCCAGACCAAACTCCATCGGAAGACCACAGATGGCAACAGCCTTCTCCATGCTCTCAGCAGTCACCCCGAAACCCTCAATGGAGCATTCCGTATGGCGAACTGCTGAGGGCAAGGAGAAACTGCAGCACGGATGAGGCCTACCATACTGAGTGTGAAAATATGATCAGCAGATTCAGAGAAAGGGGTTACCCCATGTGGGTTCTTAAAAGGGCAATCAATAAGGACAACCTTAGCACTAGAGCACAGACACTTAAGGATAAACAAGAAACAACAGAGATGCAACTAGGAGAAGACACCACAAGAGTGAACTGAGAGAATACAACATGTATATGATGATGCTGCAGGTAGAATGATTTGAATATTTGAATGATCTGTTTACTTTACAGGAGGAAAGGAAGGGACCAACTCTTGGTTGGAGATATCGACGGAGGTCCCTACCCTTTTCTTCAAGATCACGTCATCGAGATAGAGAACCCAACACAGATAAGACTGTCTACTTTTCTTTTTCATTCAATTGCAATATTTTATGTTTCACTGTTTACATAGAGGTATAGAGATGGGGTAAGGTCACTAGATGTATAAACACACGAGGGTGAGTGCTAGCGGATGGTATCTGGAACCCACTTATACGGAGTAAGGTTCTTGTAGAACCGAAGCTAGGACATCTGTCCAAAATACAGCGTTTTGCATAATTTCAATAATCATGAAGAGAGTTAATCTTTCGTGTGAGGGAAGTAGAATGTGGACACTACTGTGGGGACTTCACCGTTCTTACCTAATGACCCTTAGGTGGACACTAGGTCGCGAATATTCCTACTAGATAGAATCGTAGAATCACATGATGATTTCACCACCGGTGAAGTTCCACAACCACTTGGTGTTTATACATAATTTCTTGATAATTATCTTCCGACACTGTGTCACTATATACATCATATACAAACCTCTGTTTTTCCAAATAGTAATGGTATTTGGACTGGGGACTTTAGTTGATTGTGTCCGCATTGTAGGAAGTGCCTCAATGGGCATGCTATGAGATACGAGCATTCCAATATGGCAGCGGTTTCGGTGACACTGGTTGTCAACACATGATAAACAACTGATTTCCTGTTTAAAACCACTAGGGGTAGTATTGTTTTCTATGTCTATTATGACAATACCCTCCTCACGCAATACAGACTCTCATTTTGTGATTTCACATACAGTTGGTACAAACATATTACAGTATACATGATTGAAATGTACATTCTAAGATGGACGCCACTAGTACTTGGACTCTACTACGATTTGTGCCCGTCCGTGAATAAATCTTGGGCTGTGGACTACCATCATCTGAGTGCACGTTTACTTTGCTGTAAAAAGGTAATATATATATATATATATATATATATATATATATATATATATATATATATATTATCTACTGGCGGTCGCCAGTAGATAGTTATAGTTAGGACCTATTTTCCATAGGAAATCCGCGACATTCTATTTGAAATAACTCTTGCTTCGGTTGACGAATCTTCGCGAAATTTTCAAACTTTATGGCCCGCTCCGGTCCGCTCCTACCCTGAAAGTCTCAGGGTGATTCGTCAAGCGGGGGCCGAGAAAAAAGGGGGTCCCAAAACGTGTTTTCCCCATTCATTTTCCCATAGGAAACTTTAGACACGGCTACAGCCCGAACTGCTGAACGGAATTACACCAAATTTGGCAAAGAAGTAGTTCTTGGTTCAGAAAGAACCCTTTTGTTAAATGGTGTAAATCCGTTCAGTAGTTCCTGTGAAAATCAAAATGAAAATCACATATATATCTATGGCCGCGTCGGATTCGCGCACCCTGAGCGCACCCTGCGCGCACCGTCCCGATCACGAGCTGCATGTTAATTGGCTTTCAAGTGGCTGTCAACACTCCAAATCAGGAAGTGTTGGCAGCCATTTTATCATTCGGTAGAACCGAGGGACAGAAACAAGTGCGCAAAGCGCAAAAAGGGGGCAGGGTAGAAACACCCTGACCCCCTAGGTCTGCTCAGGGGGTCCCACAAGGACCCCCTGGGCAGAAAAAAGCATTTATTTATTTTTAAAAATCGGCAGGATGCGCTTAGGGTGCGCGGATCCTGCCGATTAGAAAAAAAACCCAGAAGAAACAAGTGCGCCAAACTCACAAAGGGGGCAGGGTAGAAACACCCTGACCCCCTAGGTCTGCTCTGGGGGTCCCACAAGGACCCCCTGGGCAGAAAAAGCATTTTTTTTAAAAAAAAAATCGGCGGGATGCGCTCAGGGTGCGCGGATCCCGCCGAGAAAAAAGAAAAACGAAGCGCGGTCTCCCGCGCTTCGTTGTTAATTGGCCCCCGGGTGGGCCAAGTCCCGGGGGCATGCAGGGGTTTCTTTTTAATAGGTGGGGGGCCTCTAAGGCCCCCAAAGCCCCGGGGACCGTCACCCCCGGGGCTTAAAAAAATGATGCGGGAGGGCTCTTTGCCCTCCCGCTGCCCCGAGGACCGCCACCTCCCCGGGGCTTCTTTTTAAAATGTTTTAACCTGTGTGGGGGGCTCCAGCCCCCCACACGCCCGAGGACCGCCACCTCCCGGGGCACTAAGAAATTTAAAATGGGGGTCCGTTTTGGACCCCCGGGGACCACCACCTCCCCGGGGCTTTCTAGATGTGGGGAGGGGGCCGCGCGGCCCCCTCTTGGAGCCTGTGGTGGCCCTGGGGACCGCCACCCCCAGGGCCAGCTCCTGCAGTGTCCCGGGGTGCCTACCCCCGGGACACTGCTGTTTGCAATGACAGGACGGGAGCCTCGCGGGTCCTGTCCTGTCATTGCAAACTTGCTTTGGATATTGGAAGCGAGAGCAGGAAACCTGCTCTCGCTTCCAATATCCAAAGCAAACTGCTTTCCACATGGGGAGCAGCATCTTAGCTGCTCCCCATGTGGAAAAGCAATGCCGGCTCCCGTAGGACACGGGGAGCCGGCGGGACTGTGGGGGTTTGGGGACCCCCACAGTCCCCAACGGGAGGCCAGGCCCCGGGGGATGGGGTCCCCGGGGCCATAAGTGGCCAGGGAGGGGGCCACGCAGCCCCCCTCCCTAAAAAAAATTTAAAAAAAATATTTAAAGGCCGGCCCCGGGGTTGGGGTCCCCGGGGCCTTAAATGGCCTGAGGAGGGGGCCACGCAGCCCCCCTCCAAATTTTTAATAAAAAAAGAGGGCTTGCCCCGGGGGATGGGGTCTCCGGGGCCAATACAGGCCCAGGGAATGGGGGCCACGCGGCCCCCTTCCCGTTTTTTAAATTTTATTTAAAAAAAAAAACTCCTCAGGCCCCGGGGGATGGGGTCCCCGGGGCAAAAGTGGCTGAGGGAAGTGGGCCACGCAGCCCCCTCCCAATCAAAAAAAAAAAAGACCGGCATCGTGCCGGAGGCCCGCCCCTCCCTGCAGCAGTCTGCAAACGCGCCCCCTGGCGCGTTTTGAGAAGGGAAGTAATTCCCCTTGAATACTGGGGGTCCCTGGGGCAAACTAGCCCACCAGGAACCTCCAGTATGCGCCAGGGGGCTGCGTTGCAGAGAGGTGTACAGAGGCCACGCCCCTTTTTACACCTCTCTGCAACGCAGCTCTGTGGCGCTTTTGGAAGTACATGGTGGGCTAGTTGGACGCCAGGGACCCTCAGGATTCAAGGGGACTTAATCCCCCAACTTAAAACGCGCCACGGGGCGCGTTTGCACAGTGGTGAAGGGAGGGGGCGGGGCTTCAGGTGACATGTGTGCAAACAGGCCCCGTGGCGTGTTTTAAGATGGGGAATTAAATCCCCTTCAATCCTGAGGGTCCCTGGGGGCCAACTAGCCCAACAGGTACATCCAGAAAGCGCCACAGAGCTGTGTTGCAGAGAGGTGTAAAAAGGGGTGTGGCCTCTGTACACGTCTCTGCAACACAGCCCCCTGGCGCATACTGGAGGTTCCTGGTGGGCTAGTTGGCCCCCAGGGACCCTCATTATTCAAGGGGACTTAATCCCCCAACTTAAAACGCGCCACGGGGCGCGTTTGCACAGATGTCACCTCAGGCCCCGCCCCCTCCCTTCACCATTGTGCAAATATTCCTCTAAAATCAGCCGAAATACGAATTCCGATTTACTCACCTGTTATCAGGAGAGACCTCAGTGCTGCATCTTTCAGCCCAGTACTGGTCCTGAAAAGTAATTCTAACCGTACTTACCAGTAACTTGAATTTCCTTCCATAGGCTAACATTGACTGGTTTCACTTGGAAATTCTTCGAAGTGTGCAGATTTGGAACTTTATAATATTCCTCTAAAATCAGCCGAAATACGGATTCCGATTTACTCACCTGTTATCAGGAGAGACCTCAGTGCTGCATCTTTCAGCCCAGTACTGATCCTGAAAAGTAATTTTAACCGTACTTACCAGCAACTTGAATTTCCTTCCATAGGCTAACATTGACTGGTTTCACTTGGAAATTCTTCTAAGTGTGGAGTTTTGGAACTTTATAATATTCCTCTAAAATCAACCGAACTACGAATTCCGATTTACTCACCTGTTATCAGGAGAGAACCCAGTGCTGCATCTTTTAGCCCAGCACTGACCCTGAAAAGTAATTCTAACCGTACTTACCAGTAACTTATATTTCCTTCCATAGGAATCCATTGTCTGGTTTTCAGCAGAAAAGTTTCAAGTGTCGATTTTCACAAATTACAAATATTCCTTAAAAATCGCCTGTATGACTTAAACGCATTCTTTCAACTGTTTACAGGAGATGCACCAGTGCTGGATCCAGGATCCAACACTGAGTAAGAAAAAGTAACGATAACACTACTTACCTGCTTAGTGAATTTCCTTCCATAGGATAACATTGGTGATTCTATGTGAAAAAGTTTCTAAGTGTCAACTTTTAAAATACAATAATATTCCTTAAAAATCACTACTGTAACCAAAACGCTTTTACTCAACTGTTTACAGGAGATGTCCCAGGACTGAATCTAGGATCCAGTCCTGTGGTTAGAAAAGTAATCCATAAAGTAACTAATTGCATTTAACTAGAAATTCACATTGAGGTCAATGTTGCATTGTGTTTGAAATTGTGTTGCCCATTGCAACAACTGTAACTACTGTACTTAAAACTCTATTGCCTATTTGCAAACTATTTAAACTAAAGTAATTCATTCTGAGAAAGTATATTTTGTAATGTAATGTATAATGTAATTACAATGTAATTTAATAAATAAAATATCTAAAAATAAATAGTTTTAAAAAATGTAGTAAATCAGTATCAAAAAATAAATATAACAATTAATACATTTAAAAATTGTCATTTACAAAACCTTTGAAATTCACTGAAAAAACCATAGGTTTTAGGGCGTTATAGTTAGAAATTAGCATTTAAAAAACCTTTGAAATTCACTGAAAAAACCATAGGTTTCAGGCACGTTATAGTTAGAAATTAGCACTTAAAAAACCTTTGAAATTCACTGAAAAAACCATAGGTTTTAGGGACAGTTATAGTTAGTTGGACATTTCACTCGTACAAAACCCGTGAAATTCCCCCGTTATAGTTAGTTCAGCTAACTATAACTCGCGCCCGCTAATGCACTGCTGATGACGTCACATATTACATCACTCATGACATGGTCAGTGACATCACTGATGACATCACTGATGACATCTCAAATGACATCACTGATGACATCACTGATGACATCATCCACATGATAATCTGATGCACCTCCTCACACCCTAATATAACCTTTGATACACCCACTCTAAATTACAGACTGCCATTCGCAAAACCATAGACACTCCAACACCAATAACTACATACCCACTCACTGATTCTTAGGTCTACACACACACATCCACTCACTCACACGTACAGTCACTCATACTTATGGTCACTCAGTACAGGACTATCATATGCACTCTTACTCCTATATAGACACTCAAACACCGCCACTCATCCATAGAGGAACTCACACACCTAGTCAGTCATGCAAATAATTAAACACACTGCCATTTACTCACCTATACAGTTATACACACACCAGCTCACTTAATCAAACAAATACTAGCACATTGTTACGCTCTTATACAATCACTGATACAAGCACACACTCATCCATACAGCCACTATCACAATCACTCACTCTCGCTTATAGCTATTTATATACTCCAACACACATATATACTGCCTTTCACATATGTAGTTACTCACACATGTAACACTGGGACATACATTCACTCACTAACACACTCTTACACACACTTACCCACCCATACAGTCTATCACAGATGCACTCTTGAAACCATCCACCCAGTGAATCACCCACTCACACATCTATACACAGAGTCGCACACACCCCTCCCACACAAACACTCAGGCACCCATACAGATACTCAGACAACCATTCAATAACTCATATACAAACTCATGTAGCTATTCACAAACACATGCAGTCACTTACACAGCAACAGACAGACGGATGCAGACATTCACCCAGTTTAGTCACTAACCCATGCATTCAGTAAGATACGTTAAATCACTCACTTATAGAGTCAGTCACGCACCTACTAAATCATCCATACAGACACTTATACACCCACTCATTCTTCAATACGTCTTTTCCGATATATATTAAAAATATTTAAACTTTAGAGAAACACACAGTCACTGCATGATGTCATCAGTGATGTCATTTGAGATGTCATCAGTGTTGTCATCAGTGATGTCACTGACCATGTCATGAGTGATGTAATATGTGACGTCATCAGCAGTGCATTGCGGGGCGCGAGTTATAGTTAGCTGAACTAACTATAACGGGGAATTTCACGGGTTTTGTACGAGTGAAATGTCCAACTAACTATAACTGTCCCTAAAACCTATGGTTTTTCAGTGAATTTCAAGGTTTTTTAAATGCTAATTTCTAACTATAACGTCTCTGAAACCTATGGTTTTTCTGTGAATATATATATATGTATATATATATATATATATATCTCTCTCTAGAGAGAGAGAGAGAGAGAGAGAGATAGATAGTTATATATAGATATATATATATATATATATTCACTGAAAAAACCATAGGTTTCAGACACGTTATAGTTAGAAATTAGCATTTAAAAACCTTTGAAATTCACTGAAAAACCATAGGTTTTAGGGACAGTTATAGTTAGTTGGACATTTCACTCGTACAAAACCATAGAAATTCCCCGTTATAGTTAGTTCAGCTAACTATAACTCGCGCCCCGCAATGCACTGCTGATGACGTCACATATTACATCACTCATGACATGGTCAGTGACATTACTGATGACATCACTGATGACATCTCAAATGACATCACTGATGACATCATCCAGTGACTGTGTTTCTGTAAAGTTTAAATATTTTTAATATATAGGGAAAGGTGTATTGAAGATTGAGTGGGTGTATAAGTGTGTGGATGAAGGATTTAGTAGGTGCGTGACTGACTCTATAAGTGAGTGATTAAACGTATCTTACTGAATGCAAGGGTTAGTGACTAAACTGGGTGAATGTCTGTAACTGTCTGTCTGTTGCTGTGTAAGTGGCTGCATGGGTTTGTGAATAGCTACATGAGTGTCTATATGAGTTATTGATTGGTTGTCTGAGTATCTGTATGGGTGCCTGAGTGTTTGTGTGGGTGGGGTGTGTGCGACTCTGTGCATAGATGTGTGAGTGGGTCATTCACTGGGTGGATGGTTTCAAGAGTGCATCTGTGATAGGCTGTATGGGTGGGTAAGTGTGTGTAAGAGTGTGTTAGTGAGTGAATGTATGTCCCAGTGGTACATGTGTGAGTAACTACATATGTGAAAGGCAGTATATATGTGTGTTGGAGTATATAAATAGCTATAAGCGAGAGTGTGTGATTGTGAGAGTGACTGTATGGATGAGTGTGTGCTTGTATCAGTGATTGTATAAGAGCGTAAGAATGTGCTAGTATTTGTATGAGTAAGTGAGCTGGTGTGTGTATAACTGTATAGGTGAGTAAATGGCAGTGTGTTTAATTATTTGCATGACTGACTAGGTGTGTGAGTACCTCTATGGATGAGTGGCGGTGTTTGAGTGTCTATATAGGAGTATGAGTGCATATGATAGTCCTGTACTGAGTGACCGTAAGTATGAGTGACTGTATGGGTGAGTGAGTGGATGTGTGTGTAGACCTAAGAATCAGTGAGTGGGTATGTAGTTATTGGTGTTGGAGTGTCTATGGTTTTGCGAATGGCAGTCTGTAATTTAGAGTGGGTGTATCAAAGGTTATATTAGGGTGTGAGGAGGTGCATCAGATTATCACGTGGATGATGTCATCAGTGATGTCATCAGTGATGTCATTTGAGATGTCATCAGTGATGTCATCAGTGATGTCACTGACCATGTCATGAGTGATGTAATATGTGACGTCATCAGCAGTGCATTGTGGAGGCGCGAGTTATAGTTAGCTGAACTAACTATAACGGGGAATTTCTATGGTTTTGTACGAGTGAAATGTCCAACTAACTATAACTGTCCCTAAAACCTATGGTTTTTTCAGTGAATTTCAAAGGTTTTTAAATGCTAATTTCTAACTATAACGTGTCTGAAACCTATGGTTTTTCAGTGAATTTCAAAGGTTTTTTAAATGCTAATTTCTAACTATAACGTGCCTGAAACCTATGGTTTTTTAAGTGAATTTCAAAGGTTTTTTAAATGCTAATTTCTAACTATAACGCCCCTAAAACCTATGGTTTTTTCAGTGAATTTCAAAGGTTTTGTAAATGACAATTTTTAAATGTATTAATTGTTATATTTATTTTTTGATACTGATTTACTACATTTTTTTAAACTATTTATTTTTACATATTTTATTTTTTAAATTACATTGTAATTACATTATACATTACATTACAAAATATACTTTCTCAGAATGAATTACTTTAGTTTAAATTCTTTGCAAATAGGCAATAGACTTTTAAGTACAGTAGTTACAGTTGTTGCAATGGGCAACACAATTTCAAACACAATGCAACATTGACCTCAATGTGAATTTCTAGTTAAATGCAATTAGTTACTTTATGGATTACTTTTCTAACCACAGGACTGGATCCTAGATTCAGTCCTGGGACATCTCCTGTAAACAGTTGAGTAAAAGCGTTTTGGTTACAGTAGTGATTTTTAAGGAATATTATTGTATTTTAAAAGTTGACACTTAGAAACTTTTTCACATAGAATCACCAATGTTATCCTATGGGAGGAAATTCACTTAGCAGGTAAGTAGTGTTATCGTTACTTTTTCTTACTCAGTGGTGGATCCTGTATCCAGCACTGGTGCATCTCCTGTAAACAGTTGAAAGAATGCGTTTAAGTCATACAGGCGATTTTAAGGAATATTTGTAGTTTGTGAAAATCGACACTTTGAAACTTTTCTGCTGAAAACCAGACAATGGATTCCAATGGAAGGAAATACAAGTCACAGGTGAGTAAATCGGAATTCGTAGTTCAGCTGATTTTAGAGGAATATTATAAAGTTCCAAAACTCCACACTTAGAAGAATTTCCAAGTGAAACCAGTCAATGTTAGCCTATGGAAGGAAATTCAAGTTACTGGTAAGTACGGTTAAAATTACTTTTCAGGATCAGTACTGGGCTGAAAGATGCAGCACTGAGGTCTCTCCTGATAACAGGTGAGTAAATCGGAATTCGTATTTTGGCTGATTTTAGAGGAATATTATAAAGTTCCAAAACTCCACACTTAGAAGAATTTCCAAGTGAAACCAGTCAATGTTAGCCTATGGAAGGAAATTCAAGTTACTGGTAAGTACGGTTAAAATTACTTTTCAGGATCAGTACTGGGCTCAAAGATGCAGCACTGAGGTCTCTCCTGATAACAGGTGAGTAAATCGGAATTCGTAGTTCGGCTGATTTTAGAGGAATATTTGGACAATGGTGAAGGGAGGGGGCGGGGCCTGAGGTGACATCTGTGCAAACGCGCCCCATGGCGCGTTTTAAGTTGGGGGATTAAGTCTACTTGAATCATGAGGGTTCCTGGGGTCCAACTAGCCCACCCTGTACCTCCAGTATGCGCCAGGGAGCTGCGTTGCAGAGAGGTGTTCAGAGGCCACGCCCCTTTTTGCACCTCTCTGCAACGCAGCTCTGTGGCGCTTTCTGGATGTACCTGGTGGGCTAGTTGGCCCCCAGGGACCCTCAGGATTGTAGGGGATTTCATTCCCCATCTTAAAATGCGCCACGGGGCCTGTTTGCACACATGTCACCTGAAGCCCCGCCCCCTCCCTTCACCACTGTGCAAACGCGCCCCGTTTTAAGTTGGGGAATGAAATCCCCTTCAATCCTGAGGGTCCCTGGAGTCCAACTAGCCCACCATGTACCTCCAAAAAGCCACAGAGCTGCGTTGCAGAGAGGTGTAAAAAGGGGTGTGGCCTCTGTACACCTCTCTGCAACGCAGCTCCCTGGCGCATACTGGAGGTTCCTGGTGGGCTAGTTGGCCTCAGGGACCCCCAGTATTCAAGGGAATTCGTTCCCCATCTGCAAACGCGCCAGGGGCGCGTTTGCAGAGTGGTGAAAGAAGGGGCGTGGCCTCCGTCGCGATGCCGGTGTTTTTTTAAAGAAGGGGGTTGTGTGGCCCCCTTCCTTTTCTAATTTATTGGTCCTGGGGACCCCATCCCCCAGGGCCTGCCCCCTATTTATTTAAGAAAAAAAACAATTTGGAAGGGGGCCGCGTGGCCCCCCTCCCGAGGCCTTAATCGGCCCCGGGGACCCCATCCCCCGGGGCATGGCCTTTATTTTTATTTTTATTGTTTTGGAGTGGGGCTGCGTTGCCCCCATCCTCAGGCCACTTATGGCCCCGGGGACCCCATCCCCGGGTCCAGCCTTTGGTTTTTTTAATTTATTTTTTTATTTTGGGGAAGGGGGCCGCGTGGCCCCCTCCCGAGCCACTACTTGCCCCGGGGACCCCATCCCCGGGGCTGGCCCTCTCCGTTGGGGACTGTGGGGGTCCCCAATCCCCCACAGTCCCGCCGGCTCCCCGCGTCCCTTGGGAGCCGGCATTGCTTTCCACATGGGGAGCTGCTAAGATGCAGCTCCCCATGTGGAAAGCTATTTGCTTTGGATATTGGAAGCGATAGCAGGTTTCCCTGCTCTCGCTCCAATATCCAAGCAGTTTGCTATGACAGGACGGGAGCCGCGAGGCTCCGTCCTGTCATAGCAAACTACAGTGTCCCGGGGTTAGGCACCCCGGGACACTGCAGGAGCCGGCCCTGGGGGTGGCGGTCCCCAGGGCCATCAAGGGCTCCAGGAGGGGGCCGCGCGGCCCCCTTCCCTTGAATTGCACAGCCCCGGGGAGGTGGTGGTCCCCGGGGCTCTGGGGGTCCGTAACGGACCCCCACATTTATTTTCTATGTGCCCCGGGGAGGTGGTGGTCCCCGGGGCATGTGGGGGGGCTGGAGCCCCCCACACATTATTTAAAATTTTAAAAAGAAGCCCCGGGGGGTGGCGGTCCCCGGGGCTGCGGGAGGGCAGGAGAGCCCTCCCGCACCATTTTTTTTTATTAAGCCCCGGGGGTGGCGGTCCCCGGGGCTTGGGGGGCCTTAGAGGCCCCCCATATAAACAATAAACCCACCCCCCGCATGCCCCCGGGACTTGGGCCACCCGGGGGCAAATTTGCATTTTTTTTTACGGCAGGATCCGCGCACCCTGAGCGCATCCTGCCGATTAAAAAAAAAAAAAATGCTTTTTTCTGCCCAGGGGGTCATTGTGGGACCCCCTGAGCAGGCCTAGGGGGTCAGGGTGTTTCTACCCTGCCCCCTTTGTGCGTTTTGCGCACTTGTTTCTGTCCCTCGGTTCTACCGAGGGACAAAATGGCTGCCAACACTTCCTGATTTGGAGTGTTGACAGCCAATTAGCATGCAGCTCGTGATCGGGAGGGTGCGCGAATCCGACGCGGCCATAGATATATATGTGATTTCAATTTTGATTTTCACAGGAACTACTGAACGGATTTACACCATTTAACAAAAGGGTTCTTTCTGAACCAAGAACTACCTCTTTGCCAAATTTGGTGTAATTCCGTTCAGCAGTTCGAGCTGTAGCCGTGGCTAAAGTTTCCTATGGGAAAATGAATGGGGAAAACATGTTTTGGGACCCCCTTTTTCTCGGCCCCCTCTTGACGAATCACCCCGAAACTTTCAGGGTAGGAGCGGACCGGAGCGGGCCATAAAGTTTGAAAAATTCGCGAAGATTCGTCAACCGACGCAAGAGTTATTTCAAATAGAATGTCGCGGATTTCCTATGGAAAATAGGTCCTAACTATAACTATCTACTGGCGACCGCCAGTAGATAATATATAGATATACATATATAGATATATATACATATATGGTTTTAAGGACTTAGGTGGAGTACAGTACTACTAGTCCAAGATGATATCCTAGAATTTGGGGAGAGTCTGTCAGACTAGGCTCAGGGCCTCACTCATGAAAAAGAAGGACATCTGTACCTTCAGAAGTGCGCCTACATACAGGCGCAGGTTTTCTACTTTTTGCTATTCACCAACATTCCCAGTAGTATGTCTGGGAAGCTGTGTAGGCTTCGAGATGTACTACTGGGGATATCATGTGAAATCTCTCACAGGGTCCTATTCCCTCTGTGTTTAACACAGAGGGGCTTATTTACAAGCCCCTTGTACATCACTTTTTCCCATATTAAAAGGGATGTAATGGCGGCGCAAGGGGCTTGTAAATAAGCCCCAGAATCTCTCACAAGCAGAATGGAGTCTCCTGTGCACCTGGCTATTTTTATGGCCAAAAGTACCTTTGTGGATGGAGTCCTGAGAGTTTGAATAGAGAGCGACGAGTATTGTCCACGAATGTGGAGAGATTGCTGAAGACGGTGCACGTTTGGAATGAAGAGGATGACTATCTTGGACATACCGTAAGTGTGGAAGGATTGATACCCATAGCAGAATTGTGAAAGCAATGGTGGAGGCACCAGACCCAAAGGAGAGGGAGCAAGTGTTAGCATTGTTGGGACCTTTTGAATTGTTTGCGATGTTTGTTTCAGGTTTTGTCAGCCTCACAGAACCCTTGAACAGGCATTTTGTGAGAATAAACATGCGCTTGTACATGCAGTCGTGTTACACACTTTTATCCAGGGGAGACCTGTGTATCTCTGCACTGATGCAAGAGAGTGTGGGTTGGAGGTAGTCCTGTCTCAGAAGGAGGATCTTGAGGAGGCAGCTGTGATTTGTGCCACATGGCTTGAGGCACAAGAGAAGCACTACTCTGTAATTGAATCAGAAATCCCTGTGTGCACGTGGGTAATCGTGCACTTGTGCAAGCACTCGTGTTGCACACTTTTATCCAGGGGAGACCTGTGTATCTCTGCGCTGATGCGAGAGTGTGGGTTGGAGGTTGCCCTGTCTCAGAAGGAGTTTCTGGGTGAGGCAGCTGTGGATTTGTGTCACATGGTTTGAGACCACAAGAGAGACGCTACTCTGTAATTGAATCAGAAATCCCTGTGTGCACGTGGGTAATCGAGCCATTGAAATTTAACAGTTTTGGAACAAAGTGTACTGTGAGAACGGATAATAAGCAATTGATCTATATCTCTGGGGCTCACGCGGTAACAACAGCAGATCCCTGCGTGGATGGAAGCTGAAGACCAGATACATGTTCTAACCATGTAGTGAAAAAAAACAAGTTTAACGGTCCATTCTATTTTAATATATTGTAAAGAAAATAAAACAGCTACAAAAATCCACAAATTTGCTTTGACTAGCAAGAATGAGCATGGGGGACTGCTTGGACCCTGCCTGTGCTTGCACCCAACGGGAAACAGCGTTTACAACGCTGTTGTTACAACGCAGTGCTTTTACAACGCGGTCATTACAACGACCGCGTTGTTAGTACGCAATACCTTTACATCGCAAGTCATTAGAACGAATTGGTGTAGGGGGCGCTAAGGTATTGGATATGAAATCCAACACCTTCCCTGCTGTTGCGCAAACTGGAGTAGGAATAGTAAATAATACTATTCCTAAGTCCAGCGCGCCCCCCACAGCAAGTCGTTGTAATGACTTGCGATGTAAAGTTATTGCGTACTAACAGCGCGGTCGTTGTAACGACTGCGTTGTAATAGTACGAGATGTAATAGCATGCGTTGTAACATGCTATATTCGCACCTGACTTGCCTCACTGACTTGAATGATAAAATACAGCAATAATCAGGGTTCAGTGGGCTGCTCAGTCATCTGGGTCCTGGTGCCACTGCACCTGCTGCACCAGTGGAAGCCACGACCCGGCCAATAGCAGCATTACAAAGAAATCCAACAGCATTATTGATAGCGATGCTGGTGTTTTTAGTCACTTCACTTAATCTGCCGTACATTCCTGAAGTTCTTATTTTTTTCTGCCCTGGATATTTCTGCCAAGGGTAGCCTATGAAATTGTTCTGGCTCCCCATTCACAAAATTCTCTTTTCTGGGTACTACTGCAGCACTTGTGCCAGGAATACTTCTCTCGGTACTTTGGCCCGGGTTACAGGATATAAGAAACATTTGTTGAAGATGGCAGAACATTTTTTGCTGTGTTTTCTCTCAAACAGCCAGTAGTTTTTGTCAGCCGTGTGCTTTTCTGCCTTGCTGAAGAATGCAGTAATTCCCAGCACTGATCTCCAGTCGATGACTGATAAAGCTCCAGGCCGAGCAGTGAATGCAACACCACACCTCCTTGGGGAGAGAACCGACCTTCATAGTTCAGGCTTTCCAAATCTGTGCGAGGCGCGGCCAAACTCACATAACGTGACCTCCCCAGAAAGCAAGCCATGAAGTAAAAGTCGGCCCATCAGCTCCAGGAAGTGTGTTGCCCCAGTCACTTGTCTTTCATGTGGCGCCAGATCTGGTAACCTATCCAAAATGGCTACCGCCCGCCGCCTGCCTGGGACACCGCTGGCTAGATGGGCCTAGTGTTGGAAGGAGGCTTATCTCTCGTAAGCTGTCAAGCAGAATCACAAAAAGTTGACAACGATCTACATTGGGAAAAAATAGAGTGGAAAGCAGAAGCGGGCGAAGAAAGTAAGTTCTGCGGCTTGTGTTAGTGATTAGCAAAATAGACGAAATTCAGGAGGCAATTTTTGATCTGAACCCTGCCCCACCAAACACATACACATGTTTTGTTATTGCACCGCTCAGCCACTGCCTGGTTTTTTCTGTACAATAGTTGTTCACACTTGTGGGCACTCTTTCTCTCCTTTGCAAACTCATCTAGTGCCAAGACGCCTTTTTGGTATTCGAGCGCTTTATAAAAATAATAATAACTTATTGTTATTGTGGCCTAACGGCTAGGGCGGTCGACCTCGAATCTGGGGAGCCGGGTTCGAATCTCCCCAACGACGCTCAACATCCTGTGATTCTGGGCAAATCACTTAATCTCCCCGTTGCTAACAAAAATGAATGTGTCCTTGTGTAACGTAACTGGTGCTCATGTAAAGTGCTCTGATACCTTAGGGTCAAGTTCGCGCTATATAAAACTCCGGAAAAACCAAAACAAAAAAAAGACATAATAACATAACTGCCACATATCAGAAATAGCATAGTGTCTGGAAGGTTACCTGCCCTGTGCCCTGCACGATAAGGGCGCACGCACAAATGCAAAGCATAGATGCTGGAGGATTGTGAGACTGTCTGTGCAGCATAACTAAAGCAAAGCCCATGCAGTTTCTCTGCAATGAGGCACTTGGTGAATGGGAGCATCTTCCACACCAGGCCTCAGGTGGTTCTACCTGCCTGAAAAGCTATCTTTGCAGGCGACAGGGTACCTACCATTCACTGTGGATGACAACCAGAGCTACTACAGACTGTCCTCTGCGGTGAACTAGCCAAACCTCTTGCCTCCTCCTAGCTCTTGACTATGCCAGAGAGGACACATTGCCCATTCGGTTACCAACCACAGATGCGCCTGATAGGAACAATCAGGAAAGTGAGTGTTGCATTGTCAGGGCTCATGTGGGAATCATGATATACCTCTGCGGTCATTTGTAGGCGCATACATACCTACATTTTGGAAGAGCAAAGTGGGAAATTTAAAAAAACAGAATTGGGATAATCTATTTCCCCTACTGACTTCTATTGAGTCAGAGGCAATTTCAGGTGGGACACAGCCAAAATAGAGCCATTTTTGGCTTCAAAGATTGGGAGTCTCCTGCCTGAAAAATATTGCTGACAGCCATACAGGACTCGGGGATCTAGTCCACTGTCCTGCAATTATTTTCGAAAAAAAAACATAAGGGAGTATTGTAAGGATACCCTGCCCCTAGCCCTTGTGAGGGGGTCCGAATAAGACTCCCTGGCCCAAAAATTGAAAAAAATGTGTCAGTTTTTGTTGCAATCTCATGGGAGTCCTGAGGAATAACGGCAATAAAAAAAAAAAGAAAGGGCTGCCTGGCATTTCTTTTAATTATTTGGGCAAGGGGGCATGAGGTGGGTCCCCCTTCCTCAGCCAAATTTGGGCCCCAGGGATCCCAGACAACTTTTGTAAAAAAAAAAAGGGGAGCAAGCCTCTTAAGACCCAGGGGACCCCTTCCCCGAGGCCAGGTACTTTAATAAAGGGGAGGGGGCGCCCTCCACGAGCTGATTGCAGCCCAAGGGACCCAATCTCCCGGGGCCAAATAGTAACGAATGGGAGGGGGCCAAGAGGCCCCCCTCCCTGTGCCAATCATGGCCCTGGGGATCCCTCAAGGGCCCTTGTCATGGACATCTAATTACCCCACTTATTATATAACTCATGACATGTTCTATAACATAATTGATAACATGACTGCAACATCTGAAATTACTTTGTTGATGAGAAGGCTGTGTAAGGTGGCGGCGGAGTTATAGTTACCTTAGGGCACGAACTATAATTACTAGAGATAACTATAACTGGCAAATTTCAGTGCTTTTTTTTGTTTAAAATGTTACGTTGTTACTGAAATTTTCACCTTACTGACTGTAACGTCACTTTAATCTTTGTTTTCCTGAAAAAGGCTAAGACAGCCGAAACGCGTCTGCCGCTTTCAGTGTGAATCCGCTATGTAAATAAACTTCGATTGAAGACTACGAGGAGTGCCGTTCCGTATATAATATCCACGACGGAAGACTTGTGTAGTTAAATGCGAGTACCCCCGGCGATTTGGTCGCACGAAGACTGAAATTATACCAAATTTGGCAGGAAGCTAGATCTTGGTCCGCAGATTGTGCTTTTTGGTGTAAATCTGTTCAGTAGTTTTTGAGAAAATATGGTTTAAAAATAATTTTATACCTGCACGGTTGGTTCCACGAGAGGCTTAACAGACTCTTGTGGGAGCGACAATTAAAAAATGGAGCGTTCTGATTGGCACAGGGAGCTTTATTTCCCTTGGGCCATCTCGCCTCTGCAGAAGTCAGACTTCCACAGGAGCAAGTGCTCTGACTGGCTGCCAGCAACATGAGAAAAATGTTGCTGGCAGGTGTTACAGGACTCAGAGACTTAGCTCCCTAACATAACATGTATTTGTAAAGCACACGTACACCTAAGGGTAGCTTGGTGCTGAATAACAGATGTTCAGTGTTAACCAACTTAATGGTATCATTTTATCAACCTCAGAAGGTTGAAAGGCTGAGTGGGCCTGCAGGAATTTGAACGTGTGACCATGAGGTCGAACACAGGCCCCTACAGTGGATGCATTAGTCCCCTAAATCACCAGCTCTCCTGTCCTGAACATGTTTTAAAAAAATATAATGGGGCAGGGTTGGGATACGCTGATCCCCCAGGTCCGATGGCGCCAAAAACAAAAACAAACAAAAAATTCAGCAAAAAATGCTGTGATAGTAAAAAAAGAAATGAACAAAATGCCAGCCAGGGACGCTTTATGGTATTAATGGGAAGGGGGAACACTTGGCCCCCCTCCACAAGCTATGATAGCCGGGGTTCACTGATAGAATATCGACCCCAAAAATATCCCCATACACAAATATCGAGTTATAAATATCGATGTCAAAAATATCGACATCCTATATTTATAATGGTAAGTACAAAAATAGCGGGTAAAAAAATATTGATGTAAAAAATATAGTTGTACAAAATATCGATTTAAATATATGTATAAAACATAATATTAAATATATTAAATAATAAAATTAACTTAAAAAAATAAATTAGATTTAATATACATTTTAACAAATATAACAAATAAATGTAATTAAAAAATTTAAACATACGTATATAAAATGTAATATATCTATATATATATATATCTATATCTATATATATATATATATATATATATATATATATATATATATATATATATATATATATATATATTGCACCGAAATCCCCCACACTCACACTCCGGCGGGGAAAGACGAGCCACTCCGATTTGCTCAGGTAAATTGGTTTATTCTTCAGATGGCAACAAAAGACGCGTTTCGGCCGTCAAGCGGCCTTGGTCACATGACCTATTACTGAATCCAGGAAGTGATATGCATTTCTGATTTTGCACGTCACAGCGTGCTTGGTGAAAAGTGAAAACAGACTGTGTGTTACAACATTACATGCATGTCAAATATACACAATTATATAAGAAAATGATTACATTCAACTAAACATTGTATACAATTCAATCATTGTATTAACACGGTGATACATACGAAAACACTACATTTCAGTTAATCATTTTTTGTGTGCATCAATGTTGTTATGAAGTGAACCTGTATTGGATTGAGTAAAGGTAAGGGGTCTCCATTTATGAGGAAGCTGATGGGGTAGTGGAGAGACTAATAGTAGATTGGTTCCTGCTTGCAATCCATCAATTGTGTCTTAATACAGTAAAGGTGTAGTACCTGTGCGTTACGTGTATTTCCCCAGTGTACATTGGTCCTTGCTACTGTCATACTGCTACCAGTATGTTGTGTAATATGTTCTTATTATAACAAAGTGATAAGGTTAGGATGTGAGGAATAATAGTAATAGTAACGTGAAGATGTTCGAAGGAACAGGGTATAGTATCCGTTGTCCATGTGCTCAAATATAATGGTTTAGTGCCGCGTACTCAAGAAGTAAGGACTCTACTAAGTCAACGGATTGCGTTGCTTGTGCTCTTAACTATACTCGTGGCTATTCTTCACTTTAGTAGTGTCCTCGAAGTTCAGTCAAGCTGCCTGGAAACATGAACACAAAAAACAACATTAGCGTTCGTATAGGGTATAATTAACACATATTCTAATAATCACAAAATGCAAGATTCGTGGTTGTTGCCCCTGCATCTTTGACACCCTACCCCATCTCCGTTAGATAGTAGGACATATTGACTAATCATTTTCATCCACAGTAATGTCTTATTGTAATTGTTGCACACAACATATCTAAATTGTGATGTGTAGAAAAAGGTTGTGAAATATAAATCAATTAACACAGTCTATAATAGGGAAGAGTGGGGGGGTTAGTTAAAACAGTCTATCAACAGATATAACTGGATTCATGTTCTACCGGGCCCGGTTAAATACGGCAAACAATCATTTATAAACGTGAGTGCATTTCCTCATCATTATTCACCCCTATTGGGAACATACTGCCTGCTTGTAGGATGAAGCGAGAATCTAGTCTCCTCTCCTCAGAGTTTGTACCCAATTTCCACCCCTTGGATGTTTGGAAACTGAGTCTAATGCAAAGAATTTTCAGAGTGTCCAATCACTGTTATGGGCTTCCCGGAAATGTCGAGCTGTACTGTAGCTTAAGTCTATATATATATATATATATATATATAAACTCCAACTCCAGTTTCCAAATCAGAAACGGACACCGACACTTGGGCAAGATTAATAATCCGTTCCTTGTTTATTAATTACGCTGTTACGCGTTTCGACATTTCCTGCCTTGTTCACACAACAAACGTCAATAACAGTCATCCATTAAAATTGCAGAGCTGCCGGTCACATGTTGCTCTCTTCACATAGGCATAGAAAACAGACTCAACGTTTCAATCCCCTTATAGGCGGCTTAGAATTTCATAATTCCTCGCAATTGCGACAAATATTAAACCATAATTTAAAACCATCAGGGGCTTGTTTTTCATTCCTGGCAAACATGATTATAATTCTAATTCATTATCAATCACTTGCTTCCATTGTAGTTTTTGGGAATCACAGTAACATACAATGCTTCTTTCACTGCCTCCCTCGGCACAGAAAAGTGCAAGTGCTTAAACAATCCTCATTACAACATCTGAAGGACTCTACAATATTCAGGTTGCAAAATTATATATATATATATATATATATATATATATATATATATATATGTATATATATATATATACACTTTAAAACAATTAATAAACTATTAATTTTAATGTATTTTATAATTGTATATATGAAAATTTACAAATAAATATATATGTATACATACACCAATAACATAAAATCTAATAAAAAACATTATATTATAAATTAAAACATTAATTTATTTAAAAGTCTTTAAACTTAAATTTTCTACTTCAGTGAGTACAACAGTAGGTAAAGTGTTGGATAGCGGAGGGGTAACAATTACTATTCCCACTCCAGTGAGTGCAACAGTAGGGAAAGTGTTGGATAGCGGAGGGGTAAAAATGACTATTCCCTCTCCAGTGAGTGCAACAGTAGGGAAACTGCTGGATAGCGGAGGGGTAAAAATTACTATTCCCACTCCAGTTAGTACAACAGTAGGGAAAGTGTAGGATAGCGGAGGAATAAAAATGAATATTCCCACTCCAGTGAGTGCAACAGTAGGGAAAGTGTTGGATAGCCGAGGGGTAAAAAATACTATTCCAACACCAGTTAGTGCAACAATAGGGGAAGTGTTGGATAGCAGAGGGTACAAATTAATATTCCCACTCCAGTCAGTTCAAAATTAAAAACAAACATATCACCAACACAAAATATTTTTAAAAAAAATATATATATATATATATAAAATATCTAAAAAATAGAAACATATTATAATGTTAAATAAATATGACAAATACCTAGAAATATTATATTAAATACATTTAAAAATAATTTACAAACAAATAACTATTTTTAATTAGAAATTATTTATAAACAAAAACATTAATTATTACATAATTTAAAAAAAATGTACCTCCATAATTAACTATCAATTAAAGAAATATTGTTAATGAAAAAACAAATTAAAACAGATAAAAATTAATTTACTCCCCAAACATTACCCCTATAAAACCAAAACTCACACAAAAAAATAAACAATTACCCTAATTAATTATCAATTGATAAATTATCTCTCCCTGAAGACGTGTCAGGTCCCTGACAGGTGGAAGAGAGCTAAAATTCTCCCCCTATTAAAAAAATCAACTCTGGACCCTGAGTTAGCCTCTAACTACAGGCCTATATCTCTGCTCCCATATTTTTCTAAGGCCTTGGAAAAAGTGGTGAACCTGGCCACCACCACATTTGTTGAAACTCACTCCCTTCTCCATCAGAGTCAGTCTGGTTTCAGGGCTAATTTTAGCACGGAGACGGCACTCCTGGAAATATCTGAAGCAATAAAGGAGGTAGTGGATAGAGGGGGCAAAGCCGTACTGATATTACTGGATTTATCGACGGCTTTTGATACCGTCCCACACGACCGCCTCCTGCTGAGACTTTGGGAGTGTGGGTTTGGTGGTACGGTATTCAATTGGTTTACCTCCTTTTTAAAGGACCGCCAGCAAACAGTGTGGGCCCCACCTTTTGCTGCCCCAATCCCCCCTCTTGAGGTGGGTGTGCCCCAGGGCTCTATTTTGAGCCCCATACTTTTTAATTTGTTTATGACTCCTCTTGCTACTCTGGCTGAGAACCATGGAGCAAAAATAATTTCGTATGCAGACGATACGCAGCTGCTCTTCACCTGTAACAAAGACGCGGACTTTAGGGGTGACATGATTAATAGCTGTCTTACTGAAGTATTCTCCTGGCTCCAGTGCAACCAGCTTAAATGTAATCGTGGTAAATCGGAGATTATCTTCTTTGGCCACCGCCCCAGCGACCTTTGGCACAGTTGGTGGCCTGCCGACATGTCCCCCCCCCACGTCCCCCGTACAGATAGTGAAGAATTTGGGGGTGAAGCTGGATGAGAACATCTCCATGCAGGCACAGATCCAATCAGTGACCGGTTCCTGCTTTGGCCTGCTCAAAATGCTGAAACAGTTCCTGCCCCTCCTGTCTATCACCCACAGAAAAACGGTGGTCCAGGCATTAATTCTCTCCAGGCTGGACTACGTGAATGTACTTTACCTGGGGCTGCCTGAGTATCTACTGGCAAGACTGCAGGTGACTCAGAACGCCGCAGCAAGAGCGATACTCATGCTTGGCCCCAGAGCTCGTATGTCCACACAGTTGAAATCTTTACACTGGCTCCCTGTCCGAAAAAGGATCCATTTCAAGGCCATGGTTTTGGCTTTTAAGGCTCTACATGGCATAGGTGCTGGGTACATTATGAAGAGAGTTCAATTTTACCACCCTCCCCGTGCACTTAGGTCTGCAGCGCTTCAGCTAGCACTGACCCCCAGATACCTACGGACACGTATCGGGGGCCGCTCCTTCCAGGTGCAAGCAGCAAAACTGTGGAACAATTTACCGGTGGATTTAAGGTTGACTCAGGATCTCCTTGCATTTCGGAAATCATTAAAAACTTGGCTCTTTCAGCTTTAACATCTAATGCGGGGATCTCACTCCTTAGCTAGGCCTCATCCTGCTTCAGCGCCGGGACACTCAATTGAGTAGCTGCGCGCTCTATAAATAGTCATTTAACATAACATAACATAACAATGATCGACTAATTATTAATTAATTAAACATAAATTACTTTCCACCCTCTACCCCTATAAACCCGACAACCCACACCTAAAAATCATTACACAATTTCCATAATTAATTTTATAATAATAAATTAATATCAATTAACAACTACTTAATAATTAATTGAAAATAAATTACTTCCCACCCTTTGCCACTATAAACCCCACAACTAACATCTAAAATTAATTACACAATTGCCATTTTAAATTTCAATTAATTACTTAGCATTAATTAACAAATTATTAATAATTAATTAAAAATAAACTACTTCCCACCCTTTACCTCTATAAACCCCACAACCCGCTTCTAAAAAAATGACACAATTAACATAATTAATTACCAATTAATTAATTAAGAATAATTACCAACCAATTAATAATTACTTAATAATAAATTACTTACTACAATTAGCACTATAAAATCTAAATTAACTAAATATTAATACATTTTAAAAAACCCCATTAATTTATGATAATTAAATTACTTCCCACCCTTTACCCCTATAAACCCCACAACCAGCTCCTCAAAATGTAATACAATCACCATAATTTATTACCAATTAATTAGTTAATATTAATTAACAACCAATTAATAATTAATTAATAATAAATTACTTCCCACAATTAACACTATAAAATCTAAATGAAATAAATATTACTAAATAAAAAATAATCATTAATTTATTATAATTAAATTACTTCCCAACCTATTCCCCTATAAACCCACAACCCGCTACGGAACTAAAAACGCAAAATGTAATTCAAATAAAATTGATAACTACTAAAAATGTAACACATATATTAAAAAACAAAAACAATACTTAAACAAAAAAATAGATCACATACATTTAAAATACATAACACTAAATAAAAAATCGATATTTTAAACAACTATATTTTTGCAAACGATATTAATGACTTTGATGTTTTTAAAAACGATATTTCTTAGCTTAAAGTCGATATTCTTGACCACGATATTCTTGCTGTCGATATTTCTGTATCACGATATTTCCAACTCGTTATTTGTGTAAGTCGACATTTCCACCTCGATATTCTGTCTGCATACCGACAGCCAGCTCACTAGCTATGTCCCGGGGAGCCCACCCCAGGGAATGGCGGTTTCCCTGCCCACACTGGCATGGGCACGGAAACCTGTGTTTACTCCCGCTTGGCGGGAGCATTTTTGACTCTCCCGCCAAGCGGGGGAAAACACAAAAAGGAAACTATTTGTAATTTATTGTACTAACAATAAAATCAATCCGCTAGATGCTTCTACTCAAAACATAATTTGCTATCTGTTACACTTACAACGTGCCATCTTAGCATATGAATCTATACGGTTACATCTTGCCGCAATAGCGGCTTACCTACAAAACAGACAACACTTGTCCTAGACTTCCACCTTCTCCCGTGTGGAATCTTAATATAGTCCTTACAAAACTCATGGGCCCGCCATTTGAACCTTTGCCCAAATGTGAACTACAGTTTCTAACTTGGAAGGTAGCCTTCCTTATAGCCATCACATCTGCTCCTACCCGCATGAGCTTTGAAAATGCTCCCGTCGGTTGGGAGACAACTTTTGAACTGTTTTGCTGACCGCACTGATGTGGGAAGGGAGGGGACATTAGTAGCTGCTCCCTGCAGGCGGGAGCAATGCCAGCTCCCGCTGCATGTGGGGAGCCGGCTGGGGCTTGGGCCCTTAATGAATGTATAATGGGTGCCTTGGGTGGGCTCCAGTGAATATATATACATTTATAAAGTTATTTGACTGGCGGTTTCGTTGACTGGCTCCCAAACAGAGACAGTTATGAAATTGCCAAAAATGTCTTGCCTCTGGATAAGTGTTATCTCTGTTTCTAATTGGATTTATGTGTTGGAGAATTCTCTTGTGTATAGCTAGCTTCGTACTCCCTATGCACCTATTTGAACATGGTTAAGTCAACAAGTAAACTGCGAATTCCATTTTACAATTATACACCCTCCTTAGTAGTTTACTCTGATTTGTGATGGGATTCATTATTGGTTGACTATTCTCCCCGTTCTTACAGGCTTTGCATGTCTTACATCTATAAAATCCAGGTTTCAGTGGAAACCATTGTGATTTCACATCCCTCATTTCACTTTTTACTAGGTGAGCCCTAATAGTTTTGGCTCTTCTAAATGTGATCATTGGCCTTTTATTATCGGATCTTTTGTAAGTAGATGCCAATACCCCTGCATGATGTTCCGTACTACGGTATGTTCTATGTTGTAAGTGATTATTAGTCTATTTCTTTCTTCACTTTGTTTCAGCAGTTCTTTCCGCTCAAATAGAATATCCCCCCTACTTTTCTGTTTGATTCTGTTAACTGTCCTGTTAATCGTATTCTCCTTATATTCCAAGGTCTTAAATCTGTATTTCATTTCTATACTAACTGTCTCAAAAGCACTTCCAGTACTACAATCTCTTCTTGCTTGTATTAATTCATCATAAGGAATACTTTCTTTTATTGGGGCGGGGTGAAAACTACTGGCATGTATTAAGTAAGCTATTTCCTGAGGTGGGCTTCCTGAATAGTATGGTATTAATCTTACCCTCCTCTATCCTTACTTTGACATCTAGAACCTCTGCTTCTGCAACTCATGACTGCCATAAATCTAAAATTAGAAGTATTATGATTAATGGTCTCTACAAACTGTTTAGCTTCCATTTCCGTATCTTGCCAAATTACAAATGCAGAATGACAAATGAATGTCAATGCAGCTGAGAAAATGTATATGCAAGTCTTTATGGGGGATCTTCACAAAGGTAAACTTACACCTGAGTAAATATATACGTGTAAGTTTACTTTTACACTTTGGGGCCGATTCCGATGTCGCAAAAAAGGCCGTCCCAATGCCATCTGTAGGCTCACCTCACGACCGACTCGTATCCTGATCCAGAAAATACAAACGACGAAGTACGATGCGAATAAGTGTCCGATTTCCGACCGCCACGTCCGCTCGTAATCCAGCAACATTTCACAAACGATCAGGCTCGGTCAGCGCGTAAATCGAGTCTTCCGGAGGCTCGTCATAAGCTGTTTCCTGATACGCAAGTATGATGCGTAATCCATACCCAACTTCCAGGGCGCAGCGTCCAGCACGTCAGAGCATTCGTACAAGATGTAATCAAGCTCTGACTCGCGCCAAAACATGATCAACAGGGACGAGACGGAGCTGCCATGTATCCAATCGCGCATGTGATCCCAATACTGTACATCTACGGTCGACTCTACCTTAATCGACGCGGTCGTCAGAGACGATAAGTCAGACACCTACCACACACCAAAACGTCATGAGCACGAGAAAGGCATCCACCCCCATCTGGTGCTGTTGCCTATCACCCCCAGCATCCTCCACCCCATATGGGGGTGGAAGCCTATCACTCCCAGCATATTCCAACCATAGGGGGGTGGATGCCTATCACTCCCAGCATCATCCACCCCATAGGGGGGTGGATGCCTATCACTCCCAGCATTATCCACCCCATAGGGGGGCGGATGCCTATCACTCCCAGCATTCCCCACCCCATAGGGGGGTGGATGCCTATCACTCCCAGCAGATCCCAACCATAGGGGGGTGGATGCACATCACTCCCAGCACATCCTAACCATAGGGGGGTGGATGCCTATCACTCCCAGCATATCCCAACCATAGGGGGGTGGATGCCTATCACTCCCAGCATCATCCACCCCATAGGGGGGTGGATGCCTATCACTCCCAGCTTATTCCAACCATAGGGGGGTAGATGCCTATCACCCCCATGCAATCTCCACCCCACAAGAGGTGGAGGGAGAACACTCCCCCACTGCAGAACTGCCAAAATAGTGTTGATGTGTGTGAACTGACACTACAATGTAGACATGAAGATCTATATTTGACAAACACCCATCACTGTAGTGACAAAGAGGTGAGTGTGGGGTTCAATCCCCCAGCATCATCAAGCACGTAGGTGGAAAGGGGTATAACCACCCCTCACTGTAGTCACAAAGAGGTGAGTGTGGGGTTCAATCCCCCAGCATCATCAAGCACGTAGGTGGAATGGTGTATAACCCCCCTCACTGTAGTCACAAAGAGGTGAGTGTGGGGTTCAATCCCCCAGCATCATCAAGCACATTGGTGGTATGGGGTCTAACACCACCATCACTGTCATACTCAGCACACAGCAAGATTCTCAAACATGAACATCTGCAGGGACTACAGTCTTGGTATGAAATGGCACTTGAACACAGGGACAAATGCTAACATGACACACACCATGGGCCCAGGATATGTCACAGAGAAAACACAGTGCCATGAGCTGATCTCCCAACTGTGGAAGCCCAGCTGTGTCCTGTTTGGCCATGGCAGGGGTCCACCATGTCTGAATTACACACGGTCATGGATCCAAATATTACAACACACCAAACACTTTGTTTGCATCACCCTCTGTACATGTGTGCCTCCAGAGTCATCTGCATGTAGTCAAACTCCATGTTAACCAAGTTGTACTGATGCGACAGATGACTTGTCAATCAGCAAAGCGCTATCCTGCATGTCAATCGTAGACGGTTGTACATCAAAAAATGGTACAATGTGTACAAATCCCAGCACGGCCTATGTGCAAAAGTGTAAGTCAAAGATGTGAGGGTCTTAAAAGCATGTCACATTCCATGCACAAAACATTGTGGTTCTTGACAACCGTAATAGCAGTCAATGCTGACTCTGATACATACGTTAATATGACACATATACCATCGACCACATGCGGTCCATCACATTGCCCAATCAGTATTGTCACAAACAAAGATTTCAACACCAATTTTATCAGACAAGTTCACAGACTGAGGAACACGAAATGCAAAGCTCCCCCAAAAAAAATTGCTTTATTCAGCCTTTGTAGCAACTTTAGGACTGCAATAACAAGAAGGCCAATGGCCAGTCCATTCCAAAAAGTCCTTCAGGGGGGATATAATGAACTCTTTCTCCCTCACCTGCCTGCACTGCTACAAGTAGGGGACATATCCCCTCGGAGGCGCATCTGTAAGGGCATGCCAGGCACCGCAGGGACATGACTAGGGGTGACCTTTCAGGGTTTAGGGAGGGATGGGAACTGGGGTGGAGTCGTTCGACACTGCAGTGGCCTGTTCCGGTTGAGGGGTGGGGGCTCCACTGAAGTGGCCTGTTCGGGCTGAGGGGGTGAGGGCTACACTGAAGTGGCCTGTTCGGGCTGAGGGGTGAGGGCTCCACTGAAGTGGCCTGTTCCGGTTGAGGGGTGGGTGCTCCATTGCAGTGTCAGGATCAGACTGGAGAGGGTGTGCATTTGGAGGGGAAGTGCTTGTGTGAGTGGGGGAAGGCCTGAGCTTCTTGGGGACTTTATAATGGGGTGTGTGGTAAACTGTGATGGGGTGTGAGGTCTGATCCGTGGTATGTTTGGCCTGGGACTGTGAGGAAGTGGATGGGGGGGTGAAGTGTGGGATGGTTGTGCTGGTACAGATTTTGGGGACCTGGTGATTTACGGGTGGGGGCCTTGGACTCAGGGGAGGGTGTGTGTTTAGGGGTGGGACTCTTCTCTGTGCCTGGATATTTCCTCCTCCCCTTGCTAGCTGTGACTGTTGTATCTTTGGGGACGAGGCCAAGGTCACAGAGGAAGAGCCGCTGGCTAGAGCGTGTGGCAGGAGAGTCATGGGTAGGGATCTTGGAGGGAGAGGTCGGTGAGGAATGATGAGTGGTTTTGGATGTGTGTGAGACTGTATTCTCCCTCTCCCCTGTGTGTGTGCTGCCAGTCCCCGGACTGTGCCTGCGTGCCTGTTTAGACTTTGTCTTGGATGTCTGTGTGCTGCTTGTGTCCGTTGGGGTGTGCGTATGTGCCTGTGTGTGTGTGCTTTGGACAGGCAGGGTAGTGGTGACTGTGGGTGGGGCAGGGGAGGTATGGGTGAGGGACTGCTGGAGGAGGGACACTGCTGCCGTCAGTGAGGAGGCAATGGGCTGATTTCCCCGCTGTAGGGCAGACAGGTTTGATGAGATGCCCTCCATGAACAACACCAATTGTGTCAACAGACCGGTGTGTGCATGGAGGACACACAGAATGGATGTCTGCCCCACATGGATCTGTTTGAGCAGGTCCACAGACTCCACACTCAGGGCAGCAGGGGGGACTGGTGCAGGGGCAGCGGTGCCTGGCACGAAGGAGACACAGGTGTGTCCACGGACCTTTGACCTGTGACCAGCTGGGAGGGTGGAGGTGGTGGAGGTGGTGGTGGTGGGGACAGACGCAGATGTAGTGGGACCTGACATGTCCTCATCCAACACCACAAGGGAGTCGTTGCCGGTGCTTGACAGGTCATCGGCAGATGTTGTTGTGTCCGACATGCTTTCGGCGTGGCTCCTCTCACCCTCCGTGCCACTGGGTCCCTCCTCCTCCTCCTCCTCCACAGTGGATCCAGTCTGGCTACCCGCTTCCTCAAGGTCTGTGGAATCGTCTCCTCCACTTGACATAGGTGATGCTGTGAACAAGGAAGATGAACAGATTCATATCAGTCAACTGCATAGACTTGACACATGAGTACAAGTACAACACATCACAGAGCAAAGCCTTGCATAATGTCATTGGCACCTTTCTCATTCCTTGCACATATGTGAACATGGCACATGTCATTCTGCCAGTAAACCTTTGTCCACAAACACATACTGGCAATGGAAACCTTTGTCTGATGTGTAACATGGACCACAAAATACATGACCAAAAACGCACTTCGCTGCCGGTCGTCTGATCTGTGATGCACATGATTGTAATGTGTCATTACACACATCACTCTTCTCATTTAGGGGAGACTGGAAGTGACACAGCAAATGGGATGGACTGATATCAAAATTGTCATGTCTAAAATACTGACATCACCAAACATCAAGGTGGGCACATGTCATGAACGTCAATGCAATAATGGTCTGAATGCAGGACAACAGACCAGTTCAAATAGTGCATCTTCACAATCTCTCAATGTGGCATACTGTGCCACTCGCATGTCTGCATAAACAGTCTGTACTGACAATTGTTAGATGGCCAGTGAATCACAAGGTTTAAGTCAGCACTGTGTCACAAACATGAAATCCCCTTCCATGCCACATCTGTAGTGCTCAAGTTCACATATCCCCTTTGTGCAACACCCAAGTCCAAGACTCTGACAAGGTCATGTTGGGCTACTTTGGCATTGGACTACATTAATGAACACATCTGTCCACAGGACCTATTTCATAGTAACGAGGAATGAAGTGATGCTGCATGAGCATAAATGTCAAAGCCAACATCATGCAGAGTCAAGGAATGAGACACACATGTTCCGTCCTGTGTATTTTAGCCAGATTACAAGATTTTGCTGTCTGTCCAGATTACATGTATCAACTACCTGTCTTCTTGTACAAAGTCCGGCATGTTCACACTGTCACAGACTCAGACACATGAGAATCGACTTTGCAATGTAGAAGGGGTTGCCTGACACAGAAAACACTGATGTGACAGTTTCTCATTTTGGTTCAGTTGGCATACTGGTCCTTGGGCCGTGTCCAATGTGGGATTACACGGAGCAACATGCAGGTGACTACACCCTTTTGGACAATTATCCATTGCAATTGTCTGAGGCTTCCACTTGGTCTCACCTGCTGCATGACACGTCAGACTAATACAGCACTCATGTTGGTAAACTCTATACACCTTTTGGAAATGGTGCTGATCACAATAACCTTGGAGTACTGCACATACACAGATCTTAAGTGACACATGTCACAGACATGGAGGGACACACCTGGCCGTCATATGATAATGGGGTCTACTCAGAAATTGCCCATGAAGTGTTGTCTAAGCAGACATACGACCCGTGAGAGGGTGAACAGGCTGAGGGAGGGAAAGAAGCATTACATACCTAGTACAAAGACATTGCATGTACTCACCCCCTTCTTGCTGCTGTCTGGCCTTCAACTGCCAATCAAGGTCAGGGAAGACCTCAGCATGTGGGGGGTCAGTGTCCGTCGTCCACCCCTCTGGCGAGGAGGTGACAGCTTCAGCTGTACCCTTCCGATCTTCCGGGTCCAGCCACTGAGGTCCTGCCACCTCTTCTGGCAGTGGCGGCGGCAGCGATGGTAGGCCCCCACCGATCTCACGGCATGGGTGATGGTCAGCCAAATCTCTGCCTTCTGATGGGCGTTGACCTGGAAGGATGACATGGTGATACACCATTACTCCATCTGGTACATCCTAAGCATCACACACATGGACATATGAGTCATGGTCAGACTGGCATTTCATGTCTAAACGGAAGACAAGTATCATCATGGGCAGTTGTCCTGTGTGAATACCTCCCTGCGAAACATGAGAACAGTGCAGGGAAGTCTGACCCACAACACACACTACTACCTCACTTTACCTTTCCTGTGCATATAGGTCTACACACTGTAAGACTTACTTCAAATATGTCTGCATGCATGCCCTTGGGATCACAGTGCTCGAGGAACAGTTATTTGACATTCAATTTTGTACATGCAGTGTAATCAACACTCACCTGCTCCCCTGGTTTGCCATATAGCTTGCTGTACTGTGGGAGGAGGCTGTCCAGCAGGGCCTGGTTCTCCTCTTCAGTAAATGCAGGGGCCCTCTCCACAGTACGTGCCATGGTGACTCCAATAGGATGCAGAGACAGCAGCAGAGAGATGCAGAAGTGCAGTCAAGTAGCATGTAGTGCAAGCAAGTGAATAATCTTGGGAACATACTGACTTATATCTGTGCAGCAGAGGCGGACTCTGTAGCATGCCCCCAAAGCGATAGGTCCGAGTTGTTCGCATTGTGTGAATTAGTCCAATCCTCACATTGCACGCATCGTACACGCCCACCGCGACGTTCAAAATCTGCTCATCATCACAACATAGACTTTGATACATTTGTGTCAAAATTCAACCGAATTTTTCCGCACGGGATTCGTACGCGATGCAAAATGCGCGTCTGTCGGCATGACGATCAACAGCCAATGAATGCGTCTGCCTCTGCCTGGCTGTGGCTCACGCGTCCATGCTATACTCACCCGCGCCCAACGCCATTGTATAGAACACCCACTCGATGCGTCCGCCTCGGCCTGGCTGTGGCTCACGCGTCCATGCTATACTCACCCGCATCCAACGCCATTGTATTAAATACCGACTCGATGCGTCCGCCTCGGCCTGGCTGTGGCTCACGCGTCCATGCTATACTCACCCGCGTCCAACGCCATTGCATTGAACACCCACTCGATGCGTCCGCCTTGGCCTGGCTGTGGCTCACGCGTCCATGCTATACTCACCTGCGTCCAGCGCCATTGTATAGAACACCCACTCGATGCGTCCGCCTCGGCCAGGCTGTGGCTCACGCATCCATGCTATACTCACCCGCGTCCAACGCCATTGTATAGAACACCCACTCGATGCGTCCGCCTCGGCTTGGCTGTGGCTCACGCGTCAATGCTATACTCACCCGCGTCCAACGCCATTGTATTGAACACCCACTCGATGCGTCCGCCTCGGCCTGGCTGTGGCTCACGCGTCCATGCTATACTCACCCGCGTCCAACGCCATTGTACTGAACACCCACTCGATGCGTCCGCCTCGGCCTGGATGTGGCTCTGGCGCACTACAATGTTCACTCATCATGTCGGACAGTAAGGCAAATGTTCATGTCATTCTGAAGGACCTTTCTGGATGGTATGAACCACATGTCAGAATGGACATGGAACCAGACTGCACACACTCCCATGATGGGCTAAGCTTATTGTGCACCAAATGCATTGTTTGTGTGGTATATTGCAACTGTGAGTGACCACTTCACAGATCACCCTCCTATGCTTGGACACAGTCCCAGGGGATCATTGTGTCAACCCAGGTCACTTCCACACATATTCACTGCATTTTCTGGATATGTGTGGAAAAGACCGTTGTGTGATTACATTTTGAGTGTATGCACAGTATCTGAGTCTTGTACTACACAGACACTGACTTGCTGATGTTTTCACAATATTCAGACAGAGTCATCATCTTGTCTCAGTCATGTGAGTTGGTGTTGTGTCTTTGGGGCACTGATTTACATGTAGGCATGGAGAAGATACATATGTGCTACCCTTCCTGTTAATGATGTGTATGTTATTGTACGTGTATGTCTGACATGTCAGCATGAGATTGTCCACTCCATGACAGTGCAGTGCATGGTGACAAGCTGTCTGTAACTTGAGTTCCCGCTCGGTTGCAAGACATGATCCATATCTGTCTACCTTCAAAACATGTGATGGGTGTTACATACATCTACATATTGAGGAGTTATGAGTTGTGTTTTGAGTATGTGACGTTTGATCAAATGGACAGTGACAGACGCCAGTGATCAGTCACAGTACACCACTGTTATTGTTGAGTATTACATGACAACATGGGATGTTTACCAGGGTTACGTCGCTGTCAATTGTGTATTAGCTCCATCTCACACATCTGAATTGATTGTGTGTTGCCCTGAAGATGTAGTTGAATTGTTGGATGTTACTAACGAGATTTAAAAGTGTGATATCAATATGTTGAAATCCTTCTACATATGTCCCACAGGAGTCCAGCTGTCCACAGACCCTTCCCCGACCTAGAGACCATGGTCGAACGGGACACCATCAGACGCTACAGATTCACAAGATGACTCATTGAGAATTTGGCAGAACAGTTGGCCCCCCATTTGCTACCTGGACGCACTTATCCCTTTGCCCTGACCCCCAAGGTTAAGGTGATGGCTGCTCTTCATTTTTTTGCCACAGGGACATTCCAACATACTGTGGCTTCTGCTGGTGGGATGTCACAGACTATGTTCAGTCGTGTGCTCCGTGATGTGTGTGAGGCCATGTTGCGATATCTCAACCTCTACATCCGGTTCCCAACACCACAGCAGTTTCCAGGGATTAAATCTGACTTTTATGCATTGGGACACATGCCAAATGTCATAGGCTCAATAGATGGGACACATGTGGCTTTGATAGCACCACAGGCCAATGAACAGACATACAGAAATCGGAAACACTATCATTCCATCAATGCCCTGGTGATATGTCTGCCCGACATGATCATATCACATGTCTGTGTGCGTTTCCCTGGATCAGCCCACGACGCACACATAATGAGGAATAGTCGGATCCCATAGATGATGTCGCAGCTGCAAAATGAGCGTGCATGGCTTGGTGAGTGATGTTGTCTGTTTCTGGTGTGTGTAACCTGTATGTCATGTTGTAACCTACTTTGCACCAACTGATTTGTCTCATGTGTTAAATGTAGGAGGCTCTGGATACCCCACCATGCCGTGGTTGCTGACACCACTGAGGAACCCTGTGACCCCTGCTGATGTACGGTACAATAAGGCACATGGGTTGACCAGGCGAGTGATAGAGCGGACATTTGGTTTGCTAAAGACAAGATTTCGCTGCCTGGACAGGACCAGAGGAGCTCTCCAATATGCACCACAAAAGGTGTGCAAAATCATCATAGTATGTTGCATGCTACACAACCGGGCAGTGAGGAAGGGGCTACCTCTCATCCAAGATGACGGGGACCAACTGCCTCCAGCAGGGGAGGATACAGGCCTGGGGCACGTTGCCAGTGAGGAGGAGGTGGAGGAGGAGGATGTTAGGAGACAGCTCATTAACAACTTTTTTACATGAGTGTAAGTATTCTGCGATTCTTTGATTATGCCTTTTTTAACATGATATGTGTATGTTGCAGGCTATGTTTAGATAAGTGTGAGTGCATGCAACTTGACATGATCATTGCTTTTGGACAGTGTATATTGAGTTAAGACGGTCACCAGTACAGTGTTGACATTACTCCTAGCTGTTGTAGAGATTTTACAATGAATAATAGCGTAACAATTTTTGAAGATGTCTTAAACTGGATGTTGTATTCAAGACTGTTCTATGTCTCTCCTTCACAGGCTCCTTTGGCTGTTGTGTGGATACGTGTGAGCTTGGAGACACACAATGCAGTTGCAATATTGTAAAATCATTTGGATCATGAATCAATGATACACACTCTGTTCTGTAATTTCCTTTCCCAGATTATTTTGGTTCAACGTGGTCATTGACACTGTCATCTGCTCTGGCTTGTGTTGAAGGAAACTGCTTGTGGCTGTATAATAAACCTGTGAGCCACATAGAGGTGTGCCTTGTCTGTTTCCACACATCCAACATGAATTTATAACCTGTATATATGCCTTGATGTTAATTCCATGAGACAATTATTAGTGTTTGTGCAGTTCAATGGTTCAATCTTACAACAGTGGAGGCAATGAATATATGTGGCAGGTACTAGGTGTGTTGTGTTTACCTTGTCGTGTTTATCCCTCATATGGGCCATGTTACATTTTTATTAGTAGACAGTAGCTAAACTTCTGCTGTCCATTTGTTGACAATGTCATGTGATACTGATCATCAGTCCGATTGACTGGACATTACAGAATTGACAAATGATTCACGTATTGTGTGAATATGAATTTATTTAAGTGCATGTGATGAATGTTACAATCAAGGGTAAGTACTGTACAAATTAGTAATCCAAAGTTCACATATGAGTTGGTATGTTGTGATAGATGAGAAGTCTTAGAGCAAAGTCCACAGTCATTTTAGAATATTGTCCAGATTGGACCCTCCAACCCATGTGGGGGAGTCCAGTGACTGTCAACAGAGTGTATGCTTTGCACACAGAGGAGGATATCGGTTGCATTTCTCTCCTTCCTGGGGGTATACATGGCCATCACTGTCTCTTGTCCCTCTTCCACGGACGGTCCCTCTTCTTTGGAGGAGGGGGACCCTCAGTTGCAGGCTGCTGCGTTGAAGGGGACTCATCGCCTGTGCCCTCAGCCCTCCCTGTGGCAGTTGCAGATGTTGAGGCAACAGATGTAGGGGGCACACAGGGAGGTGGGGTCATGTTGGTAGCTATCTGGCAGATGCTGGTGAGTATGTCCCTGTGCACCGCAGTAAGGTCATCTATTTTTGACCAGTTGGACTCCATACGTTCCATGTGTTGGTCCATCCGGTCAAAATGGCCAGCCTGCTGCTGTTTGATTTTCTTGAGGATCCCAACAACCTGGCCAAAGTCTCCTGTGCATTCTCGATACGCATGGAAAATGCGAGTCAGCTGTGGGTCCTCTCCATCATCAGCACCAGCTGGTGGTAATGTCCTCCCACCACGCACCCTCACACCACCCCTAACCCTACCGGCACGAACAGAACCTGGCGTGGCATGCACTGACAGGACAGGTCCTCCTTCATTGTTGTCAGGGGTGATGTTTCCTGCCAACTCCGGGGTGGCCTGTGTTGCTGTTCTTCCAGGGTTTGGTGGTCTGTGTGTGTCTGTGCGGGTCCTGGGCATCTGGATGTTCACAGATGTTGCATGAGTGGTCGCTGGGGCTGCTGTTGTTACTGGTGCTGGTGCTGCATGCTGACCCACACCGGAGATGCCAGGTTGTTCGTCATCGTCCGAGGAGGACGTCGAGACAGACCCACTGGAGGTCTCAATGTCATCCGTAGCCTGGGCCTCAGATTCTTGTTCAGTATCTGGACTCACATCAGGATCCCCTGTCTGAAGAAGAGAGACACATTGTTAGTATTGTATTTACACATGTCAACGTATCATACACAGAAATGAGAGATGTAGTACATTGAGTGGAATTTTCAAACAATTTACACTCATCAATTGTCACAGACACAGGACTATTTGTTCATGTTACATTGTGACTTAGTGAAGATGTGCTTTTCAGAGCATGTACAGCTCTGTGCATGTATGTGCATGTGTAGTTACCTTGACTGTACATAGACATTGACTGTCAAGTGACACCCGTGCATGTCACCGGTGTATTGTCATTTCATACATCTGTGTATTTACAATGACAAATGTACTATTCCAATTCAGATGTTTCCCGAGATTTGTGCATGCGTGCTTGCGTTTGTGCATGTTTACACCAGTCACATTGCTGTGGACACATACATACCCACTCTCCTGTATCTGTCAGCAATTACTATGTTTTTCTTTGGATGTGTTGATGTGAAACAGCAATTACATCACATGCGTCACAATGCATGCGTTAGCGTGGCGTTTGTTGCAACGAACACATTGTTACATGGCAGTACATCGCAACACAAGTCATTACATTGACCTGCAGTGGTTGACGCACAAACATGTTGAATGGTACTATTTGATACCTATAGTCATTCCCCACTGTTGCGCACACTGGAGTTGTAATGGTGAGTTGTATCAATACGTATTCCGGCCCTGACCCTGCTGCAAGTGGTTGTGATGTGTGGCGTTGTGTACGGCAATGTGACTACACTGTAGTTGTTTGGCCCGTGTTGTAATCGCATGCTTTTGAAACGTATGCTATGTGAAGAGACATATTTGTGTTGATATTTCTCATCACATTGCACACATGTGAATATCTTTCTGTGGTACTTTTTTGTTGCAGTTTAGCTTTGCGCATGATCACATCATGTACATACTACTTGTCCTACATGGACAGATGGCTTAACAAAGGGTGATGACTTCCTTTTTCATGGTCAGTGCTGTGAGGTACAGTGTGTTAGGTGCTTGAGTTATGCAGCGGTGACTTGTACCACTCTTCCAAAACAGACACGCTTACTCCTCATTGACAGGGGATCAATGACAGTGAGGGGTGTGTAGTGGCAAGGATGCTGACACAGCTGCATGATGTTGTTGTTGGATGTAAATTCACAACAATGCCTTGGGCACATGACAACATGCAACAGTGTGGGCCATCTTGCTGTGGACCTTACATTTACAGTCAGATGGACATTGCCCTTGATGTCTGTTTCATTGTGTGTGGTTAGTGTTATGTGCTCTGACTGATAGTTACACCATGTAATGTCCTCCGCGCACCTCCCCAGGTTTCACAATGGGCACACCTGTGACTGGGCTTTCCCTGTCTGTGTGTGGATATGTACTGTTAAGGTGGATGGGTGTGTGTATTTGTGTGAGGAGCCCAAGTACTGGCTGTGACTACTCACACTTTCATTAATGTAGCCCCTGTGTAGCCATCTTGCCTGTACTTTTCCTTTCCCTCTCAGGGACTGCCTAGTCAGAGGTGTGCAATTTGTTTGGTATTTGCAGTCACTGCAAACTATGATGCTCCAACATGGCACAACTGGACCCCCTGGGACTATGCGTTATATCCAGTGAAGGGGAAGGTACAGGCTCAGTTGTCTGACAGTGTTGCCTGAAGTGCGATTGGGCCCAAGTGCCTACAGGGCCTTGTGATCCCCACACCAGAGTCCAGTGTCAGCCATTTTGCCTGTGCATTGTCATTCACTGTCAGGGACAGCATAGTCACAGGTGTGATGGTTGTGGGAGGGGTGGGTGTGGTACAAGTTAGATATTACAGCTGCTTGGCATTTACTTTTCTTGGACAGACAGGCATGCCCATCACATGCAGGTTAATTAATGTTGTTCTGTCTTTGTTAAGTGATTTGTATGACTATGTCCTTGACAGTGATGTCTGTGACTGTGGATTTGCTGTCAATATTGGCTAGTTCAGTATGTACTCACCAGGCTCTGGTAGTCCTGATAATCCAGTTAGCCCCTCCACTGGTAGAATGTCCCGCACCTTCTCCTCCCAGGAAGTGAAATACACAGGTTTTGCAGGAGGGCCACCGCCGGTCCGCTGGCTCAGGAAATGTTCTTTGGCAAAGAGCTTCTTGACCCTCCTGCGTACATCATAGTAACGGGCCTGGATATCCGACTTTGTGCGCACGGCAGGTGCTTGAGCATTCACTCTGTTGACAATTCGGTCCCACATCTTGGTTCTCTGGGACTGGGTGGTCTGTTGGACCAAGCTGCCAAATAACTGGGGCTCCACCCTGAGGATTTCATCTATCATGACTTTCAACTCATCTGGTGTGAACTTTGGATTCTTCTTTGGTGGCATGGTGATGGGTGGTGGTGGTGGTGGTGGTGGTGTAGGTGGATGTGTGGGTGAAGGTGAAGGTGAGTGAGTGTGAGTGAGGGTGTGTTTGTGTGGTGCTAGTTGTGTGGAGTTTGTGTGGTGGATGAGTTGTGTGTGTATGTAGTAGGTAGATGAGTTGCCTGTGTAGGGTTGTGGTCTGATAGCATGTCTGTTGGAGTAGCAAATGGTGATAGGAAATGTTTGCTCCCTTTATATAGGTGGAGTAGTAGGTGTGTCTTATTATTTAAATTCCAATTTTTTTTTGAGATGTCATTGCTTTTTTTGGAAGTCTTTTGTCTGTTTCTATGATGGAGAATTTGAACTTTTCATTTCATGGCAGTTATTTGTGGCAACACCTGTTGCTTGTTCCTGTGTTCTTGGTGCTGTCCGAGTCTGTTTCATCCAAGCTGGGCTATGTGGCATGGTTCGTGTACGAGTCGCTCACGTCGTGTTAATGCGAGGCTATGTGGCATGGTTTGTGTACGAGTCGCGCACGTCGTGTTAATGCGAGGCTATGTGGCATGGTTTGTGTACGGGTCGCTCGCGTCGTGTTAATACGAGGCTATGTGGCATGGTTCGTGTACGAGTCGCTCGCGTCGTGTTAATGCGAGGCTATGTGGCATGGTTCGTGTATGAGTCGCGCGCGTCGTGTAAATACGAGGCTATGTGGCATGGTTCATGTGGGAGTAGCGCGCGTCGTGTAAATGCGAGGCTATGTGGCATGGTTTGTGTGCGAGTCGCTCGCGTCGTGTTAATGCGAGGCTATGTGGCATGGTGTGTGTATGAGTCGCGTGCGTCGTGTTAATGCGAGGCTATGTGGCATGGTTCGTGTACGAGTCGCGCGCGTCGTGTAAATGCGAGGCTATGTGGCATGGTTCATGTGGGAGTAGCGCGCGTCGTGTAAATGCGAGGCTATGTGGCATGGTTTGTGTGCGAGTCGCTCGCGTCGTGTTAATGCGAGGCTATGTGGCATGGTGTGTGTATGAGTCGCGTGCGTCGTGTTAATGCGAGGCTATGTGGCATGGTTCGTGTACGAGTCGCGCGCGTCGTGTTAATGCGAGGCTATGTGGCATGGTTTGTGTATGAGTCGCTCGCGTCGTGTTAATGCGAGGCTATGTGGCATGGTTTGTGTACGAGTAGCTCGCGTCGTGTTAATGCGAGGCTATGTGGCATGGTTCGTGTACGTATCGCGCGCGTCGTGTTAATGCAGGCCAATGTGGAATAATTTACGAGCGAGTCCTTCGCGTCCGGCTCTTTTCCTGTGGAATCGGCCGTAATTTAGATTCCGACCGAGTCGTTTGTAAAGGACAGGCATGGCATCGTACTCAGCCATTTGGAAGCAGTTTATACGTTTCGGTCGGAGTTAAATCCGGATCCGTGTTGGGCGGCACAATTTCCGACCCAGATCGGAATCGACCCCTTTGTAGTAAATTTACTACTTTTAGCTATTCACCATTTACAAGTGTAAATTCCCTACGAAGTGTAGACTTAGGAAGTTCAGCCGAATTTGCAAGTGTAAAATCACTACTTTTAACTTTTCAGAAGTAGACAGAGAATTTTACCACCAGGGTGGACATCTCTCTATGGTAAATAATAGGGTAAAGTGAAAAAAGTGTATAAAACTTTAAAAAAGAATAAACCAATTGATAGGTTATATATTACTGTTAATTAATTTAAATATTTATTTTAAATGTAGAAAGCTACAGCAATATAAATCTTAATTTTAAATTCAATATTTAACACATTTTAATATATTAATTTAAATAAAAAAGTTCCAAATATTTATTAAAAAAACACCTAAAGAAAAATGTTTATATTTATCTATGTTATATTAAAATTCATTACAAGTTAGGTAGAGAGTTAATTTACATCAATGTAATAATTTTTTTAAACAATAGTAACGTTTATTTTTTAAACTGAAACATTTTATTAAAATATTTTTAAATGAAAATATATTTTTCTTTAGATATAATTTTTAACATTGCTTTTAAATTATATAAATTTTTAAGAAGTCTAAATAAATTGATTTTTACATTATTTCCTACAGGGTGTTATTTTAAGCTGTTGCCTCTATTATTTTCTATCAGAGGTTAGTGCCAGAGATTGGAAATGAATGGCACTTGATTTATTGCAGGTCTGAGCTGGAGTACATTTACTACTGTTTTGGGTCATTTTGGCAGGAGTAATTTTAGAAGTGCAGTTTGTGAATAGCAGTGAGCTTACTCTTTTGTGGGTGGGTGCACATCCCTCCTAAACTCCTCCCTAGGCCTTACTCCTCCTAAAACCCCTCCCACTTAGTAATAAGTATTTTCCATTTTCCAGCCTCTTCCCCCGTCGCTCTCACATTAAGTACTAAAATGTAGGCTTATGTCTGGAGATCTGTATAGGCCGGGTAGGAGATGTCCGCTCATGAAAGATAGGAGAGGTAGAGACCTTCGTTAGTAGGTTTGTGAATAGCATTTTGTAATATGCAAGTAGTACAAATGCAGGACTACTAAATGCACTACAAAATGTAGTTTGTAAATAGACTCCTAAGTGTGCACGATCTTCTAAACAGACCAACAGCTCAGTGTTGCTTCTCTGTGGGTGAAATCGTATAGAGAGCTTAAGATGCCCCTACCAGGTCTGTATTATGAATGTGGCGCACTTTCCCTGTTTGCGCCATGGAGCATCTTTCAAAAGGTGTGCCGGGTGAAAACAGGGACAGTGTGCCGTATTAGAAAGAATGCCCTGGCTCCGGGCAAACCGTGAACTCGAGCTTCCCTCTAGGCAACGCATTCTAGTGAAATATGGAGCAGCTTTTTAAAAGCTGCTCCGTATGCCACAGTGCAGGCGCCAACCCGCCTGCACTTTCATGAGGGAGAAGAAATACCCTTAGAGGCGGGTGCAGTGAGTGACTCCACCCGCCTGCAGGGGGATGCCTGGGACGTCCATGGGAACCCGTTTCCCCCTCAAGATCAAGAGGGCTTCCAATAGGAGGCGCACTTTCAGTGTGCTTTCTGAAGGCATGTTTGCCTCTGCGCCCGTGTCCATAATATGGCACAGGCAAACTGATTCCCTCATTTGCATGTGGCCACGCTCCCATGCAAATGAGGAAAAGGCCTCTTATGATAGCGCTGGCGCTTCATCTGTGCCAGCGCTATCTGTGTTACAGAAAGGTACGCACAAACATCTGCAGCCAGCTCTGTAATACCATTGTGGCCCGAGGGCGCACAAAGCGGGTGCACGCGCCTGCTGTGCCCCTGGGGCACAATGTATAATATGGCCCCTGGTCAACAAACTCTGGGGCATATCAAACATTGCCCAGAATCAGCAAGAATTCCTGTCTAGCCACCCCCGCACCCTCAACCTTTGAGTTTGAGGAGCATTAGTTTCCCATGTGCAGTCCGACAGAGCTCGGTGGTGAAGTGCAAATGGAGAATGCTTATGTTTTCTTTGGAAAAATAACTTTTTAACAAAGGAATAATTAAACTCTGAAATCCAGAGCATTAGCTCTATTCATAAGTCCTTACCAGACCCCCTCTCCCTGTGGACTTGTCCAGGCAGTCTTGTAAAAACAGCCCACCTGACAATGACATGTTTCAGGCTCTGTCAGCCTTTGAGGCCACTGAAGTGAGGTCTGAAGGAACCCAGGGACCGCCTCTCTCCAGCTCAGCAGGTTCATGTTTGTGTAGCGCTTTCTAAAAATACAGCGCTTTCTAAAGCGGGAGGCACATTGTTCAGGGTTGTGGCCACTTACTTTGCCCCTCTCTTCGGGGACACAGGTCGAGTTCCCCAGCAAGTCCACTCTTAGGAATAACCAGGGCTTTAAGTGGGCCGGGTCTGTCCGGGTCTGAGCACCGGCAGTTTTTTTTTGGGGCCCTCGAAACGGGTCTCTATCGGGCTCTATTTTCGCGGCTGGCAAAGGTAGTCCTTTCTTTTTTTTCTGGACTGCAGTGAGAGCTCAGTTTCCTCACTGAGTAGTGGAGGTCACGGCATGACGTCCACGGCACGACGGCATGACGTCATGCCAGGTGAGCGTTGTTGGAGGAAGGGAAACCCTTTAAGAGAGCCATTTTCTCTCAGGATTTCCCTTCTCTTTTTTCAGTGCAGGAGCAACGTCGTGGTGGTGCCAGCGTGGGACCTTCGTCACCTTCTCTTTTTCCAGCGCAGGAGCAACGTCGTGGTGGTGCCAGCGTGGGACCTTCTCTTTTCCAGCGCAGGAGCAACGTCGTCGTGGTGCCAGCGTGGGATGATGAAAACCGAGACTTTTAGAAACAGGTATTACCTTCTCTTTCCTCCTTTCGTTTATTTGCTCCCCTGTGAAATGGATCCAAAAAAGAAAAACACTTATACTGGAAACGTCCTCTTTTTCTGACTTTTTCAATTTCTAAGTGCAGCCTCGGGGTGGAGAGAACTAAAACATTCAAAATATGAAAAGTAACTAGCTAAAGCAAGACAGAGTGGTTGCAAGGTGGCCAGATTGATTTATTCACACCTAAACACATTAGCGCCACTTTACAGTGTTTGCCAGTGAAGCGCTACTTTTGTTTTCTCGTCTCTCTTTGAACAACATTGTTTTCCCTTGGTGGGAAAGTGCACTATTCCTGGAGGTACTGAAATACCTACTTGATGGGTGAATTGGAAAACAAAATTTGTACAGCGGCTGTGTGTTCACAAATGTGGTCTTTTTAAACCATACTGCTTACGTTTTGTAAGGATATAAGCAATGGGCATTGAAACGGGTCCCTTCTGGGCCCTGTAGTCATGGCCTTAACTTTTCAGGCAAAAGCACTCACTAATTTCTGAATAATGAGTGTAAAAAGAAAAAGGTAACCATGATGTTCCTGCTTACATTTCATGTGCTTTACTTAATCTTGCATTCTCTATGAGTGTTTGCTTTTTCTAGGATGTTGTTAATTTTTTTTTAGGCAGCATATTGCTCTTGTCTAGTGCGTAATTTGAATTGAGTCACATCCAGGTGTTTATAGTGGGTCAGTGCAGTGCAAGTTTCTCTCAGTGGGGCAGTATGGTGTTCAATGGGCGAGAGGATGTGGCACTATGGTCAGAGCTGCTGAATTCGGAACTGGGGAACCAGGTTCAGCCTTCATGACCAGTCCACCAGACCACTCCCGCTGAGGGAGCACATTCCCATGCTAGACCTTAGAAGGCCCCGCAAGATCTTAAAAGCCCTGGTGTCTTAGCACCAGCAGGTGGACCCTAGCAGTGGCATGTGTGGGTTAACCTTGAAGGCCTGTCCGCCACAATTTATTCTGAAGTTCACCTCCAGTCTTGCAGGCAGGCCTATGAAGCAGCACACCATAGAGTGACAGTGACTCTGTCACTGAGGTCAAAGGACCCTTGAGCAGGGTGGCTCTAGGGCAGTGCGACCGCACCAGGCGCTGACCACCCGCGATCCGTGCAGCTAACAGCAGTGGGGCAGAGGGGCCGGGTAAGGGGGGATTTCAAGGGACGATGCCGAGGAAAAATCATATAATCAATTTTCCTTCAGCATCATCCTTCGAAACCCCCCCTTACCCGGCCCCACCGCTGTTACCTGCACGGACCGCGGGTGGCACTGACTTCAGGTGGGGGCGTCGTGTTTGCAAGTATAATATGGTTTTAAAAGCACTTGCTGTCTCCTTCCTGGCCTCCAACAATTTTCGGCAACAATAAAAATGTCATGATAACTCCAGGGATTAATGTTCTTAGTAGAGAGAGATGGTGTTTTTTCTAGTGGACGTTTTGACTCATGGAAAGGAAGCGACTTCATGATTTTCTTAAGCACACAATGCTAGTTATCTTGATTTAGACCACGCCCCTACTCGGATAGGCCACACCCCTTGAAGAGATTTGCCACGCCCCTTTTAGAGCACCCCCCGTTTTTTTTCCCCACTTAAAGCCCTGGGAATAACCTTCAGTGTGCCCTGGGAACGGGGTGGGCGTTATCGCTAGGTTGCTGGACCACTTGACAATTAACAACATTCAAGGAACACAAAGCAGAGGGTGGTGTTAATGTCCTCGATCGGAATACACTTTGAAGTGCTGCCAAAAACGTAACTAGTTTCAAAGTGCACCCACTTGGTAACACCTAAACAAATTTACAGCGTGCTGCACTTGGCGCAAACATAGCAGGGAACTTGCCTGGCGCGAGTCTCTGCACTAATATAATGTATACCTACAATGGGCACGAGCCACAGATCCTTTCACGTGTTTACGTCACACGTAAACTTGAACAATAACATGTAATGTGTGCGTGGCCAGCGTGTGTGTGATTCAAAAAAGAGAAGGGACTGATGCGAGAAAGGCTTGGCGTACGCAAGGCCAGTGCAACTGATGCGAATGCAAAGTCTCAGTTCGCACTGCACACGTGAATGTCAATTCACACACTCTAAACCCTTGCGAATCGCAAGAAAAGGAGTGGTGACAAAAGGGCTTCACCCATTTTTGATTTACAATAGGTTGCACAAATGCTTTGCAACCATTTGGAATGGCTGCATCGTCCGAGGGCTGGTGGTCTCCATTCACAAACCCTAACCTGTGCTTGTGCAGGCTGGGGGCATCTGGAGAGCAGGCAGGGGGCCCTTGACCCTCTGCATGCCCACCCTGAGGTCACCTTCCCCCGTGCCACTGTGTCATGGAAGCCCTTGCTCCTTGCAATGCGTAAGATTACACAGTCTGCTGCCCGGGCAGGCCTCCTGTCCAGCATGTGATGTGGTTCTCAGTGAGTCACAAGCTGATTCCCACCCCATTAATATTAATGTGCTTACTTAAAGAAGAGGGTGAGGCAAAGGCCTACCTGAGGGAGTGTAAGAGAGGAGTACCCAGACCCTGCCCTAGGAAATGTAAGAGAGGAGCCCCCAGGCCCTGACCTAGGGAGCGTAAGAGAGGAGCTCCCAGGCCCTGACCTAGGGAGTGTAAGAGAGGAGCTCCCAGACCCTGCCCTAGGAAATGTAAGAGGGGAGCGCCCAGGCCCTGACCTAGGAAATGTAAGAGAGGAGCGCCCAGGCCCTGACCTAGGGAATGTAAGAGAGGAGTACCCAGACCCTGCCCTAGGAAATGTAAGAGAGGAGTACCCAGACCCTGCCCTAGGAAATGTAAGAGAGGAGCGCCCAGGCCCTGACCTAGGAAATGTAAGAGAGGAGCGCCCAGGCCATGACCTAGGAAATGTAAGAGAGGAGCCCCCAGGCCCTGACCTAGGGAGCGTAAGAGAGGAGCTCCCAGGCCCTGACCTAGGGAGTGTAAGAGAGGAGCGCCCAGGCCCTGACCTAGGAAATGTAAGAGAGGAGCGCCCAGGCCCTGACCTAGGAAATGTAAGTGAGGAGTACCCAGGCCCTGACCTAGGGAGCGTAAGAGAGGAGTACCCAGGCCCTGACCTAGGAAGTGTAAGAGAGGAGCGCCCAGGCCCTGACCTAGGGAGCATAAGAGAGGAGTACCCAGGCCTTGTCCTAGGGAGCGTAAGAGAGGAGCACCCAGGCCATGACCTAGGGAGCATAAGAGAGGAGCGCCCAGGCCCTGACCTAGGAAGCGTAAGAGAGGAGTACCCAGGCCCTGACCTAGGGAGCGTAAGAGAGGAGTACCCAGACCCTGCCCTAGGAAATGTAAGAGAGGAGCGCCCAGGCCCTGACCTAGGGAGCGTAAGAGAGGAGTACCCAGGCCCTGAATTAGGGAGTGTGAGAGAGGAGCTCCCAGGCCCTAACCTAGGGAGTGTAAGAGAGGAGTACCCAAGCCCTCACCTAGGGAGTGTAAGAGAAGAGTACCCAGGCCCTGACCTTGGAGTGTAAGAGAGGAGCACCCAGGCCCTGACCTTGGGAGTGGAAGAGAGGAGTACCCAAGCCCTGACCTAGGGAGTGTAAAAGAAGAGCACCCAGGGCCTGACCTAGGGAGTGGAAGAGAGGAGCACCCAGGCCCTGACCTTGGGAGTGGAAGAGAGGAGCTCCCAGGCCCTGACCTTGGGAGTGGAAGAGAGGAGTACCCAGGCCCTGACCTTGGGAGTGGAAGAGAGGAGTACCCAGGCCCTGACCTAGGGAGTGGAAGAGAGGAGTACCCAGGCCCTGACCTAGGGAGTTTACGAGAGGAGTACCCAGGCCCTGACCTAGGGAGTGTAAGAGAGAAGCACCCGGGCCATGACTTAGGGAGCTTAAGAGAGGATTGCCCAGGCCCTGCCCTAGGGAGCTTAAGAGAGGAGTACCCAAGCCCTCACCTAGGGAGTGTATGAGAGGAGTACCCAGGCCCTGACCTAGGGAGTGTAAGAGAGGAGTACCCAGGCCCTGACGTAGGGAGTGTAAGAAAGGAGTAGCTAAGCCCTGACCTAGGGAGTGTAAGAGAGGAGTACCCAAGCCCTGACCTAGGGAGCTTAAGAGAGGAAGGCCCAGGCCCTGACCTAGGGAGTGTAAGAGAGGAGTACCCAAGCCCTGACCTAGGGAGCTTAAGAAGGAGTGCTCAGGCCCTGACCTAGGGAGTGTAAGAGAGGAGCACCCAGGCCCTGACCTTGGGAGTGTAAGAGAGGAGTACCCAAGCCCTGACCTAGGGAGTGTACAAGAGGAGTACCAAGGCCCTGACCTAGGAAGTGTAAGAGAGAAGCACCCGGGCCATGACTTAGGGAGCTTAAGAGAGGAGTGCCCAGTGTCTGTCCTAGGGAGCTTAAGAGAGGAGTACCCAAGCCCTCACCTAGGGAGTGTATGAGAGGAGTACCCAGGCCCTGACCTAGGGAGTGTAAGAGAGGAGTACCCAGGCCCTGACGTAGGGAGTGTAAGAAAGGAGTAGCTAAGCCCTGACCTAGGGAGTGTAAGAGAGGAGTACCCAAGCCCTGACCTAGGGAGCTTAAGAAAGGAAGGCCCAGGCCCTGACCTAGGTAGTGTAAGAGAGGAGTACCCAAGCCCTGACCTAGGGAGCTTAAGAAGGAGTGCTCAGGCCCTGATCTAGGGAGTGTAAGAGAGGAGCACCCAGGCCCTGACCTTGGGAGTGTAAGAGAGGAGTACCCAAGCCCTGACCTAGGGAGTGTACGAGAGGAGTACCAAGGCCCTGACCTAGGGAGTGTAAGAGAGAAGCACCCGGGCCATGACTTAGGGAGCTTAAGAGAGGATTGCTCAGGCCCTGCCCTAGGGAGCTTAAGAGAGGAGTACCCAAGCCCTGACCTAGGGAGTGTAAGAGAGGAGTACAAAAGCCCTGATCTAGGGAGTTTGCGAGAGGAGTACCCAGGCCCTGACCTAGGGAGTGTAAGAGAGGAGTAGCCAAGCCCTGACCTAGGGAGTGTAAGAGAGGAGTACCCACGCCGTGACCTAGGGAGCTTAAGATAGGAAGGCCCAGGCCCTGACCTAGGGAGTGTAAGAGAGGAGTACCCAAGCCCTGACCTAGGGAGCTCAAGAAGGAGTGCCCAGGCCCTGACCTAGGGAGTGTAAGAGAGGAGTACCCCAGCCCTGACCTAGGGAGCTTAAGAGAGGAGTGCCCAGACCCTGACCTAGGGAGTGTATGAGAGGAGCACCCAAGCCCTGACCTAGGGAGTGTATGAGAGGAGTACCCAGGCCCTGACCTAGGGAGTGTAAGAAAGGAGTACCCAAGCTCTGACCTAGGATGTGAGAGAGAGGAGCAACCAGGCCCTGACCTTGGGAGTGTTAGAGAGGAGCACCCAGGCCCGACCTAGGGAGCGTAAGAGAGGACTACCCAGGCCATGACCTAGGGAGAGTAAGGGAGGAGTGCCCCGGCCCTGACCAAGGGAGGGTAAGAGAAGAGCACCCAGGCCCTGACCTAGGGAGGGTAAGAGGGGAGTGCCCTGACCCAGGGAGGGTAAGAGAGGAGCGCCCAGGCCCTGACCTAGGGAGGGTACGAGAGGAGTACCCAGGCCCTGACCTAGGGAGTGTACGAGAGGAGTACCCAGGCCCTGACCTAGGGAGTGTAAGAGAGGAGTACCCAAGCCCTGACCTGGGGAGTGTAAGAGAGAAGCACCCGGGCCATGACTTAGGGAGCTTAGAGAGGATTGCCCAGGCCCTGCCCTAGGGAGCTTAAGAGAGAGTACCCAAGCCCTCACCTAGGGAGTGTATGAGAGGAGTACCCAGGCCCTGACCTAGGGAGTGTAAGAGAGGAGTACCCAGGCCCTGACCTAGGGAGTGTAAGAAAGGAGTAGCTAAGCCCTGACCTAGGGAGTGTAAGAGAGGAGTGCCCAAGCCCTGACCTAGGGAGCTTAAGAGAGGAAGGCCCAGGCCCTGACCTAGGGAGTGTAAGAGAGGAGTACCCAAGCCCTGACCTAGGGAGCTTAAGGAGTGCTCAGGCACTGACCTAGGGAGTGTAAGAGAGGAGCACCCAGGCCCTGACCATGGGAGTGTAAGAGAGGAGTACCCAAGCCCTGACCTAGGGAGTGTACGAGAGGAGTACCAAGGCCCTGACTTAGGCAGTGTAAGAGAGAAGCACCCGGGCCATGACTTAGGGTGCTTAAGAGAGGAGTGCCCAGGCCCTGCCCTAGGGAGCTTAAGAGAGGAGTACCCAAGCCCTCACCTAGGGAGTGTATGAGAGGAGTACCCAGGCCCTGACCTAGGGAGTGTAAGAGAGGAGTACCCAAGCCCTGACCTAGGGAGTGTAAGAGAGAGTGCTCAGGCCCTGATCTAGGGAGTGTACGAGAGGAGTACCCAGGCCCTGACCTAGGGAGTGTAAGAGAGGAGTAGCCAAGCCCTGACCTAGGGAGTGTAAGAGAGGAGCACCCAAGCCCTGACCTAGGGAGCTTAAGATAGGAAGGCCCAGGCCCTGACCTAGGGAGTGTAAGAGAGGATAACCCAGGCCCTGACCTAGGGAGCTTAAGAAGGAGTGCCCAGGCCGTGACCTAGGGAGTGTAAGAGAGGAGTACCCAAGCCCTGACCTAGGGAGTGTATGAGAGGAGTACCCAAGCCCTGACCTAGGGAGTGTAAGAGAGGAGTACCCCAGCCCTGACCTAGGGAGCTTAAGAGAGGAGTGCCCAGGCCCTGACCTAGGGAGTGTATGAGAGGAGCACCCAAGCCCTGACCTAGGGAGTGTACGAGAGGAGTACCCAGGCCCTGACCTAGGGAGTGTAAGAGAGGAGTACCCAAGCCCTGACCTAGGATGTGAGAGAGAGGAGCAACCAGGCCCTGACCTAGGGAGCGTAAGAGAGGAGCACCCAGGCCCGACCTAGGGAGCGTAAGAGAGGAGTACCCAGGCCATGACCTAGGGAGCGTAAGGGAGGAGCGCCCCGGCCCTGACCAAGGGAGGGTAAGAGAAGAGGGCCTAGGCCCTGACCTAGGGAGGGTAAGAGAGGAGTGCCCTGACCCAGGGAGGGTAAGAGAGGAGCGCCCAGGCCCTGACCTAGGGAGGGTAAGAGAGGAGCACCCAAGCCCTGACCTAGGGAGTGTACGAGAGGAGTACCCAGGCCCTGACCTAGGGAGTGTACGAGAGAAGTACCCAGGCCCTGACCTAGGGAGTGTACGAGAGGAGTACCCAAGCTCTGACCTAGGATGTGTGAGAGAGGAGCAACCAGGCCCTGACCTAGGGAGCGTAAGAGAAGAGCGCCCAGGCCCTGACCTAGGGAGCGTAAGGGAGGAGCGCCCCGGCCCTGACCAAGGGAGGGTTAGAGAAGAGCACCCAGGCCCTGACCTAGGGAGCATAAGAGAGGAACGCCCAGGCCCGACCTACAGAGCATAAGAGAGGAGCTCCCAGGCCCTGACCTAGGGAGCGTAAGGGAGGAGCGCCCCGGCCCTGACCAAGGGAGGGTTAGAGAAGAGCACCCAGGCCCTGACCTAGGGAGCATAAGAGAGGAACGCCCAGGCCCGACCTACAGAGCATAAGAGAGGAGCTCCCAGGCCCTGACCTAGGGAGCGTAAGGGAGGAGCGCCCCGGCCCTGACCAAGGGAGGGTAAGAGAAAAGCGATCAGGCCCTGACCTAGGGAGGGTAAGAGAGAAGTGCCCTGACCCAGGGAGGGTAAGAGAGGAGCGCCAAGGCCATGACCTAGGGAGTGTAAGGGAGGAGTGCCCTGGCCCTGACCAAGGGAGGGTAAGAGAAGAGCACCCAGGCCCTGACCTAGGGAGGGTAAGAGAGGAGTGCCCTGACCCCAGGAGGGTAAGAGAGGAGTGCCCCGGCCCTGACCTAGGGAGCGTAATAGAGGAGCGCCCAGGCCCTGACCAAGGGAGGAGGGTAAGAGAAGAGCGCCCAGGCCCCGACCTAGGGAGCGCAAGAGAGGAGCGCCCAGGCCCTGACCAAGGGAGGAGGGTAAGAGAAGAGCGCCCAGGCCCCGACCTAGGGAGCGCAAGAGAGGAGCGCCCAGGCCCTGACCAAGGGAGGAGGGTAAGAGAAGAGCGCCCAGGCCCCGACCTAGGGAGCGCAAGAGAGGAGCGCCCAGGCCCTGACCAAGGGAGGAGGGTAAGAGAAGAGCACCCAGGCCCTGACCTAGGGAGCGCAAGAGAGGAGCGCCCAGGCCCTGACCTAGGGAGCGCAAGAGAGGAGCGCCCAGGCCCTGACCTAGGAAGCATAAGAGAGGAGCGCCCAGACCCTGACTTAGGGAGCTTAAGAGAGGAGCGCCCAGGCCCTGACCTAGGGAGCGTAAGAGAGGATCACCCAGGCCCTATCCTAGGGACCGTAAGAGAGGAGCGCTCAGGCCCTGACCTAGGTGTTAAAGATTGCAGGAATCGCTGTTAGCATGAGCTGAAAGCCATTTTGTACTTGGCAGCCATTTTTAGTTAGCCATGTGCTCGCCATGTGCTTTCTCCCTCTTCCAGAGTCTTGCACATGCTCAGAAAGGCCTAGCTGGTAGAATGCACCTGCTCCTAGTATAGAACTGTCAGGCTATTCTTACTGATGTAAGCAGTTTAGTCTCCCCTCCCACTTTGTGGAGCAAGCAAATTTTGTATACCCATATTAGTCAATAAGCATGCTTATATGTGCTAGGACCTCCCCTTGATTTTATGCTGACTATGTAACAAATGCATATATAAGGACCCTGTTCTCTGCACTCATTAGAATGCCTCCTACAGTGGCCTGCGGGTACCGTAAGACGCAATCTCCCTCATCTGAGGTTATTAAAACATGTTTTTGATATTACAGCTTCCGTGCCAATCTTTTCTTTGTTGGTCTTAAGGACCAGATGTATCAGTGAACCCCTAAGAAGGTTTTTATTTCTACAAATGGCGCCCGAAAGTGGACCTCATCGGTGCAGCGGCTATCCAAGGGAGTGGTCTTGAAGGGAGACAGTAATCTACTGAGGAGTACAGGACAGGAATCTACTGAGGAGGTACCCTGCGCACGGAGATTGTTTGTCTTCCAGCCCGGTATATTTCTGGTCTTCCTGATCTAATCCTCCAAGTGTTTGCCGCTCCCGACTGAGAACTTCTTTGGCGTGAGTATTTTAAAACGACCGTTAGGTCACTCAGAACTTGGCAGTTGGAAGCTGGAGACTTTGGTTTGGTAAGGTTGCTGGAGCAACACTTTTGTTTGGAATGACTTGGCCAAGATTTTGGTTTGTTTGTTTGTTTTGCTGCAGCAAATGAAGGCAGGTAATGAGGAGATTTTTCTCTAACTTTGAAAACTTGAACGGCACACATTGTGTTAAGTGTCACTTGGAGTATAATATTATATATGCTATAATATTCTTGACATGCCTGCTTCTAGCACACTTCGTAGAAAGTGTTGCTGTCTTGGAGGTACCGATATGGATTTAGGAAGTACTCAGCTGACTCCCCTCAGAGGGGATACCTAAATAGGTTTAGGTATAGTAAAAGATATTTCTTCCTTGGTGACTAAGTACCCCATGGAACTAAATATGTACATAAAACGGATCCGGATCTGCGCACTTAGTAACATTCATAAGTGGTGATATGCAGAGCGCTTTTTGAGTGTTCTACCAGCCAAAACTGGCGAATTTGGTGTATTTTGGCTTTTTGACCATGGAACAGTTTTTTGGGCTACTTTTGAGAGTGAGAGCTCTTCTTGTAAATATGACTTACAATTAGTATTTACAAATAGTTTGGTCTTGCGTACAATTTGTAAGCTGTCTTAAAGTCCTAAGTGTTGATTTGTGGGTTAAATGTGTGTTTCAATGTCTATGTGGTTTGACATTGGTGATACTTGTGTGAGTAAATAGCGATTGCGCTCTTTGTGTAAGAATGGCTAGCTTTAAGCGTGCTGTGTTGTGTGTTCTGAGTGTATGACCCCCTTCTGTAAATGTCTGGAATGAGCTCAATGAGTTTGTTTATGTTTTTTTGCTGTCATCATTCTGTTATGCAAACTGTCATTTAGTTACTTACATATTAAATAAAAATCCAGAAATGAATTATATAACATATGCTAAATAGCTGCATGTTACTATTAAATTGACAGAGTAAGACACTATGGGGCCGATTCCGATCTCGGTCGGAGGCGCACCCAATACTATTCGGTCGGGAAAAAAGCCATGCGAAAGCCAGTTTCCCGACCGATCCGTACAGTACACCGAACGAGCAAGTACGATGCGCACAACAGCAAAAATCCCGGCCGAGCCGTACTCACCCAAACCAGGTCCTGTTCTCCGACCGAGGCGAATCCGGAAACGCCGAATCGAGTCGCACGGAAGGGAAAATGCAGCCCCGTCCGGCCGAACAAGTACGATGCGCTTTCCGTACGCGCCGAACCCGTCGCTACGCACGGCACGTCAAAGCATCCGGGAGAGGCGCACATAAGCTCCGAATCGCGCCACAACACGATCCACGGCTACGAGACGAACACAGCACCGACGAGGACGACGCGAAGCGACGAGGACGAAGCCAAGCGACGAGGACGACGCGAAGCAACGAGAAGGACGAACGACACGAACCAACCATGAATCCCTTCGTCCCGATCATACCAATATTCTACATCTACTACCGGAACAGGCACGGACGCGTACGGCGCAGAAGGTAAGTCAGACACCAACCACAAAACACATACAACACGTACACGACACATCACACACATACACTGGGAATCTGAATATACTTACACCAGCAACAGCAGCACCATAGGGGCGGGATGCCCATCACCAATGCCACATATGCACACAGGGGCCTGAATGCGCGCCACCACCCCAACCCAGGGGGGCTGGATGCCAACCACCACAACCACCCTCAACCAGGGGGCAGGATGCCTACCACTACTACCACCCTCAACCAGGGGGGCAGGATGCCTACCACTACTACCACCCTCAACCAGGGGGGCAGGATGCCTACCACTACTACCACCCTCACCCAGGGGGCAGGATGCCCACCACTACTACCACCCTTAGCCAGGGGGGCTGGATGCCTACCACCACCCTTAGCCAGGGGGGCTGGATGCCCACCACTACTACCACCCTTAGCCAGGGGGCAGGATGCCTACCACTACTACCACCCTCACCCAGGGGGGCAGGATGCCCACCACTACTACCACCCTTAGCCAGGGGGGCTGGATGCCTACCACCACCCTTAGCCAGGGGGCTGGATGCCTACCACTACTACCACCCCCACCCAGGGGGGCAGGATGCCTACCACTACTACCACCCTCACCCAGGGGGGCAGGATGCCCACCACTACTACCACCCTTAGCCAGGGGGCTGGATGCCTACCACTACTACCACCCTCAACCAGGGGGGCAGGATGCCCACCACTACTACCACCCTTAGCCACGGGGGCTGGATGCCTACCACTACTACCACCCTCAACCAGGGGGCAGGATGCCTACCACTACTACCACCCTTAGCCAGGGGGCAGGATGCCCACCACTACTACCACCCTTAGCCAGGGGGGCTGGATGCCTACCACCACCCTTAGCCAGGGGGGCTGGATGCCCACCACTACTACCACCCTTAGCCAGGGGGTGCCAGATGCCCACCACTACCACCCTTAGCCAGGGGGCAGGATGCCCACCACTACTACCACCCTTAGCCAGGGTGGGCTGGATGCCTACCACCACCCTTAGCCAGGGGGGCTGGATGCCTACCACCACCCTTAGCCAGGGGGCAGGATGCCCACCACTACTACCACCCTTAGCCAGGGGGGCTGGATGCCTACCACTACTACCACCCCCACTCATAGGATGGACAATGCATGACACAACAAGCACACCACAACCTAGGGAATGCAAGATTAAGACATCCCCCCACCACCATGACAAGCGTGTGAGCAGGCTGTGTCAAATGCCTACAACACCGAACATGACATTGAACATACAATGTGACCCCCTAGCACATGTGCCACACATATATGTGTGTGGCACCCACAATGCAAGCAGCCCATGACCATTGTGGCAATGGGGCCTAAACCCCCATCATCACAGTGACCAAAAGGCAAGTGTGGGGTCCATAGCTGAAGCACATTTTGACCATTGTGGCAATGGGGCCTAAACCCCCATCATCACAGTGACCAAAAGGTAAGTGTGGGGTCCATAGCTGAAGCACATTTTGACCATTGTGGCAATGGGGTCTAAACCCCCATCATCACAGTAACCAAAAGGCAAGTGTGGGGTCCATAGCTGAAGCACATTTTGACCATTGTGGCAATGGGGCCTAAACCCCCATCATCACAGTGACCAAAAGGTAAGTGTGGGGTCCATAGCTGAAGCACATTTTGACCATTGTGGCAATGGGGTCTAAACCCCCATCATCACAGTAACCAAAAGGCAAGTGTGGGGTCCATAGCTGAAGCACATTTTGACCATTGTGGCAATGGGGCCTAAACCCCCATCATCACAGTGACCAAAAGGTAAGTGTGGGGTCCATAGCTGAAGCACATTTTGACCATTGTGGCAATGGGGTCTAAACCCCCATCATCACAGTGACCAAAAGGTAAGTGTGGGGTCCATAGCTGAAGCACAGTTTGACCATTGTGGCAATGGGGTCTAAACCCCCATCATCACAGTGACCAAAAGGCAAGTGTGGGGTCCATAGCTGAAGCACATTTTGACCATTGTGGCAATGGGGTCTACACCCTCATCATCACAGTGACCAAAAGGTAATTGTTGACAAAGAAAGAGCTGCAACTGCCAAACTGCATGGATCATTCCTGGTCACAGAACCAAAAACTCATCTGTGGCAAAGTAGTGTATGTGTCCCATTGCAACATAAATTGGGGGAGCCAAATACTGCAGTGCAAATGAAACATTCCTTTGGCCATGTGCAGACAAACAACACCCATGGTGGCTGAGACCGTCAACAGTCATCAATGACACAATGACAGAAGTGACCATCAGAATGCAGAACCACATATTTGCACCAATGGGCACACAAATGCAGATACCCTGTGGAGACAGCAGATGTGAGGTGAACAGATACCATACCATGGCAGCAATGGGACACACAAACCATGATCACTGTGCTGACCGATGACCTAGGAGTCCCAGGGACAGCAGGGGAAACACACCAAACAACATACAGCCAATGGCACACCCAAGATATGCCAATGCAGTGGTGCAGATGCACAAACACTAACAGGCAGACCAACACTGTCATCATACACAGCAGGTGAGGGGTGGGGGTGCCAGTGTCCCCAGGCAACAACACAACACATGAGGAGAGCTGAATACCAATCATACAGATGTGCATACACTGCCACACTAAGGTAACTCATGGATCCAAATCCCCTATGTGGGCAAGCAGGCATTGACAGGTGAGAGGGAGCACAAAACACACATGTCACACAGGCACGTAGGAACAACAACTGACACAGCAAGTCACAGACACACCACAGCACCACCCCCAGGGCCCCCACAATGTGGTGACCCTGGGCTGAAGAAAAATACCACTGTGATGACAAAGCTAAATGTCGTTCACACTGTGAACCACAGTCAGGTGTCCTGAGCAACTAACTACCATCACACCTACACAAGCACAAATCAATCAGCATGGCCAGTAAGCCAAGGCCAACATGGAGGCAGGGGACTAGCCGGGCAACAACTCTCATCTGCACACACTCAAGACCACACCCCTCGACCTCCAACAATGTGCAGCAGTGAAGTACACATGCACTGGTGACATTGCACATGCACCCATTACTATTCCAGGGTGGTGGGTGGGAACCAAGGTGTAGAAACACATCACACATGGACACTCAACAAGACTCCTGAATGTCTGACACACTGCACACTACGCTGTACATGGACATGACGGCAATACCACACCGACCAATGGGATCCCAGCCACAGTCACACACCAATGAAGAAGCCAAGGTCACCCACAAAGAACACACATAGACAACAACCAACATTGCAGCCCGGACCCTAAGGAGTGCCAGCAGTCACACACACAACGTGTCACAATCACTGAAAGATAACACAAACTGGAAATCACATGACAGGGGCAAACAACAAGTGCCAAAGGGAAACCTGACTGTGACCCATCTGCGTCAGCACACAAACTCTGCCCTGACAGCAAACACACCTATGGGTGACACCCTGATGACCAGTAATGTGCCATGCACCCACATCACAGAGAACACAGGGAGAAGACTTTGGGGGAACATAGCTCAAGTCAGCAAGCATCACAAACAGGTACAACACTAGGGATCACAGCATGCGCAGATGAATGGAAGTGAACACACAGACATGCACATACAACACACACCTTGGGCGCAGGCAATGTCACACGTGTACACACTGCCATGAGGGGACTCCACTCCTGTGTGAGGAAAGCTGTGCCATATGTTGCCTCAGTAGGGCCCCATCATGTCAGCTGAGCACTTGGTCACACAATCAACAATTAGCACCAAATGAGGGCTCCCATCACATCAGCCTGGTCATGGATGTGCCAACGGAATCATCAGCACAGATCCAACACACTTGTATAGCAATGTTGCACTGACTACACGGATGAGTCCCTCCCCATTGATGCCCAAACCTGCATGTCCACTGGAGATGGCAACACGGTCAGGGAAGTAGACAAAAGCAACGATGGCAGGCACAACAGATGTGCAGGGGTGGAAGCCACAGATGTGAAATTGCCAATGTAAGTAGGAAACCCATTGCCAAATACTGAACACATGACACCCTCAGATGCTGCTATTGATGACATGGATACACCACATGATAGGACACATTCCCCCTGGACCACATGGGTTCCTGCACAGTAACACTTCATAATCATGAGACCAGATATCACCATCACTGCAGCAAGGGCATGGTTAGCTGCACCAACAACATGTACATCTGAAGCATGAGCACTAGAGAAAAGAAAGTTGCTTTATTCAGCATATGTGTTGAGGCCAAACGAAGTCCTGAAAAAGAGCAAAGGCCAATGGCCAGTCCATTGTCAAAGTTCAAACAGGGTGACACTGGCAGATGTCACCCTACGCATGCCTGCACAATACCAGGGACAATCCACTAGGAGGGGCAACCGGGGGGCAGGCCAGGCACCGCAGGGACAGGATCAGGGCTCACCAGGGGAGTCAGGGAAGGGGTGGTGGGTGCTGGAGAGCCACTGACAACTGCAGTGGAGGTGTCTGACATGGTGTGTGCCGGCACAACTGGGGGCATGACACAGATGTCGTGGGTGCCGGCACAACTGCAGTGGACCCTGCAGATGGGGTGGACAGGTCCGCCACTGCAGTGCCCAAGTCAGACAGGGCGGTAGTGGACTCCACTGCAGTGCCTACCTCCAGGGGAGGAGAATGGGGAACAGGCAAGGTGGGTTGGACAGAGGGGAGGACACCCTCACCACATCAGTGGCACAGACAAGCGCAGCGGGGGTGTGGTGCTGGGAGAGCAAGTGGCAGGGGGAGAAGGCCGGAGCATCTTGGGGATGGTATATCTGTGGGTGGGGGAACCTGGGGCAGGGTGTGGTGGGGGCACCTGTGCAGTGGGGGCCTGAGGGATGGAGGACGGAGACCTTGTGCCTGAGCTGCAGGGCGGTGGCGGGGTCTTGCTCTTAGCACTCCGGGGGACTTGCGGGTGGGGGCCTCAGTCCGTCTGCGCCTGGGGGAGGGTGTCCGGGGGCGAGGGGCACTCTGCTCCGTGTGGGTGGGCTTCCTCTTCCCCCGGGATGCTGGAGCAGCTTCATCGGTGGGGAAGAGGCCGAGGTCACAGAGGAAGAGCTGCTGTGACTTTGGGGTTGCAGGTGAGGCAAGGGAGGGTGCTTTGGAGGGAGAGGGAACTGAGGACTGCGCAGTGCATGTGGATGCGTGTGTGTGTTCCAGGGCCCCATCCCCTGTGAGTCTGGCTTCAGTCCCCTGAATGTGCTTGCGTGTGCGTTTTGTCATTGGCGTGTGTGTCAGTGTGCTGGATGTGTGTGTGCTGGTGTGTGCCAGTGTGTGTGTGCCTGGGATGGGTAAGGTGCTGGGGAGTGTGGATGGAGCAGAGGCAGGAGGGGTGAGGGACCGTTTGAGGAGGGACACTGCTGCCGTCAGGGAGGAGTCCATGGACCTATTGCCCCTCTGTAGGTCAGACATGCCCGATGAGATGCCCTCCATGAACGACACCAGCTGAGTCAACAGCGCGGTGTGCGCATGGAGGACACTCAGCATGGCTGTCTGCCCTACATGGAGCTGGCGAAGGAGGTACACAGACTCCTCACTCAGGGCAGCAGGGGACACAGGGGCAGGGGGTGCGGTGCCTGGCCCAAAGGAGACACGCTCCCGGACATGGGAGCCTCCACGGACCTGGGGAATGGGAGCCGATGGGAGGGCGGTGGTGGTGCTGGTGGTGGCGGGGACAGCAACACTAGCTGGGGTGTGGTGGCTGCTGACACCCGCCTCCACAAGGGAGTCATCCTCCGAGTTGCTCTGGTCCTCAGCTGAGGTGGATGCTGCTGAGGACTCCTCGGTGTGGCTCCCCTCGCCCTCCGTGCCACTGGGTCCCTCCGACCACTCCTCGGCTGCTGACCCAGTCTGGCTCTCCGGCTCCTCCTGGTCCGTGGAGCTGTCCCCTTCCGTGGCCGTGGATGTATCTGCAAACAATGGGGAAACAGACAGACATCAGTCACCTGCACATAACGCACACACCACTGTGAGCACAGCACATCCCAGAGCAAGCCCTGGCATCATTAGTTGTACATTGCTAAAAGTGCACTAATTGAACAGGAGAAGTCAATTGTCAGTCTGATGCCAAGCATGGCACTCACATCCCACATGGCCTTGCACCCATCTGTCTGGTGTCTGTTGGATTGCAACACCCCAGTGTTGACACATGCACCAAGTACACAGTAGTTGGACAGTGCAGAGGACACGGTGTGGACACATCACAGCTCTTGCCACTGAGTCAGTACAGGTTTACGGATGTAAGGGATGCCCAGAGTCAAATAGGAAATGCATGTGATGCATACCAGCGACAGACACCATGATGCACCCATGTCCTGATAGCCAGCGCCACTATGGTGTGCATGTAGCACATGTCACTCCCCTGCAGGATCACCAATCAGTAGACACATGCCATGGCGGAGGCATGACTGCAAAGTCATACATCACTGTCTCAGTGATGTATGACTTTGCAGCCAGACAACAACACTCTGCACTGTGTCACAATAGTAGGTCATGGGGAATGCAAGTCCTGGAGCTGCACAAGTGCACATGTACATCCCCCCACAACACATCCTCTTAACCCTCATCTGTCCAGGTCATACCTATTGGACATATGGGAGACCTGTGACACTACCCTACATGTCAGAATACAGGCATTGTGTAAGCAATGGACCCACCCATGATGCCCACCACAGAGTCAGGGAAACAGATGCTGTCTCCCACCTTGAGTCAAGCAAACTGCAAGGACACAGTCCTAAGTGACAGAATTCCCTGCATGTAAGGGCCACACCTGGGTATCAGATGAGGAGTGGGCAGTGCACAATAGAGGGACATGGCTCCTGGACAACATGACTGCTGTACTGTGGCAGTTCAACCTGGCCCGAGGAGGGCACATAACATGTTAGACAGAGTACACAGTGCAGTCTTTGACTCACCCCCTCCTTGCTGCTCTCTGGCCTTCAGCTGCCCATCCAGGTCTGGAAAGACCACCGCCAGGATCCTGAGCATGTGGGGGGTCAGGGTCCGTGTTCCGCCCCTCCTGCGAGGAGGCGACAGCTTCAGCTGGACCCGTGCAATCCTCCGGGTCCAGCCCCGAAGGTCCTGCCACCTCTTTTGGCAGTTGCGGATCCGGCGCTGGTAGACCCCCACGGACCGGACAGCCCGGACGATGTCCTTCCAGATCTCATGCTTCCGATGGGCAGAAGCCTGTCAGGATGACAAAGTGATAAGGACATTACTACACATGCAACATATCCGTGCATGACACAGTTGCATATACATGTCGCAATCACAGGGGCACATGGTGTACCCAGGCAGTGCACGGCTGCCCATGGACAGTTTTCCAGAAGTCACTACATGGTATCATAGCATGGGGAGTAAAACCCTGTTCAGAAGCACTGTCACTGCACCATACCTGTCCAGTGCAAGTCACTACACACTATGGGGGGTGACAACTACTCAGTGAGCCTGCTAGCCAGTGGTGTGCTGACTCTCAGCCTTGCTAGTCAGACAAAATGCACATTCAGAAAGGCAGTGCACAGAACACTCACCTGCTCCCCTGGTGTCCCATACAGCTTGCTGTACTGTGGAAGTAGGCTGTCCAGCAGGGCCTGGTTCTCTTCAAGGCTGAAGGCTGGGGCTCTCTCCACAGTACGTGCCATTGCAGGGTCCAGAGGGGCAGAGACAGCAGCAGTGCAGTGGCAGATGTCGTCCTGGAGCATGTAGTGCAGGCAAGTGGGCTCTCAGGGGAACATGCAGCAATATATATGTGCTGGAGAGGCAGATACTGTCCCTTGTGTCCAAAGTGATAGGTCCAAGTCGTTTGCATCTTCTGAATCTGGCCAATCCATGGAATAGCAGCACCAAAACACGCCCACAGCATCCTTCAAATCTTCAACTTCATGACATACATTATTTTGCAACATTGTTGTGGGTGACCAACTGAATTTCCAGCAACCGACTCGTTCGAATATTCAAAAACGCGTCCGTTGCCAGGCAAGCCCATTGTCAATGGGTGCGCACCGATCGGTCCATTGCTGTTCAACGCGCACAGGGGTACAACGCGTACCCGCACACATTGAATGCAATGGGCCGGCCGGAGGCACCGATCGGTCCATTGCTGTTCAACGCGCACAGGGGTACAACGCGTACCCGCACACATTGAATGCAATGGGCCGGCCGGAGGCACCGATCGGTCCATTGCTGTTCAACGCGCACAGGGGTACAACGCTGCACCCGACACATTGAATGCAATGGGCCGGCCGGAGGCACCGATCGGTCCATTGCTGTTCAACGCGCACAGGGGTACAACGCGTACCCGCACACATTGAATGCAATGGGCCGGCCGGAGGCACCGATCGGTCCATTGCTGTTCAACGCGCACAGGGGTACAACGCGTGCACTCGCACACATTGAATGCAATGGGCCGGCCGGAGGCACCGATCGGTCCATTGCTGTTCAACGCGCACAGGGGTACAACGCGTACCCGCACACATTGAATGCAATGGGCCGGCCGGAGGCACCGATCGGTCCATTGCTGTTCAACGCGCACAGGGGTACAACGCGTACCCGCACACATTGAATGCAATGGGCCGGCCGGAGGCACTGATCGGTCCATTGCTGTTCAACGCGCACAGGGGTACAACGCGTACCCGCACACATTGAATGCAATGGGCCGGCCGGAGGCACCGATCGGTCCATTGCTGTTCAACGCGCACAGGGGTACAACGCGTACCCGCACACATTGAATGCAATGGGCCGGCCGGAGGCACCGATCGGTCCATTGCTGTTCAACGCGCACAGGGGTACAACGCGTACCCGCACACATTGAATGCAATGGGCCGGCCGGAGGCACCGATCGGTCCATTGCTGTTCAACGCGCACAGGGGTACAACGCGTACCCGCACACATTGAATGCAATGGGCCGGCCGGAGGCACCGATCGGTCCATTGCAGTACAACGCGCACAGGGGTACAACGCGTACCCGCACACATTGAATGCAATGGGCCGGCCGGAGGCACCGATCGGTCCATTGCTGTTCAACGCGCACAGGGGTACAACGCGTACCCGCACACATTGAATGCAATGGGCCGGCCGGAGGCACCGATCGGTCCATTGCTGTTCAACGCGCACAGGGTACAACGCGTACCCGCACACATTGAATGCAATGGGCCGGCCGGAGGCACCGATCGGTCCATTGCAGTACAACGCGCACAGGGGTACAACGCGTACCCGCACACATTGAATGCAATGGGCCGGCCGGAGGCACCGATCGGTCCATTGCTGTTCAACGCGCACAGGGGTACAACGCGTACCCGCACACATTGAATGCAATGGGCCGGCCGGAGGCACCGATCGGTCCATTGCTGTTCAACGCGCACAGGGGTACAACGCGTACCCGCACACATTGAATGCAATGGGCCGGCCGGAGGCACCGATCGGTCCATTGCAGTACAACGCATCACTGTACATGTGACTGGCATATGTCAGCATGCCTGTCTCAGATGGACATATGCCAGCCACAGATAGCTCCCAGGGAGTGAGGGGCACACCTACATCACGACAGCCTGTCCAAACCTTATCATAAGGCATGTAAGGCTGCATTTCCTATTGTGTGTATGTTGGTGTACATGTTGTCCTGTGGGTGTCACCTGTGGGCAGCCACCCCCAGGCTGTGCACGTGTTAATGGGGACAGGATCCTGGGTGTTACGTGTACGTGACCACTGTGATGTGCAACTGTTCATATCTGTGCATGTGCCATGGTCACATTTCACAGTGGTGTTTGTGTATGTCATGTCACATACCCCGTGAGTCCCATGTGGGACGGTATGTTTGAGCCAGGGTGTCCCAGTGGCACAATAGTGATGGCCCTCCACAGTCTTTGTGCATGTAGTGTTTACAATGTCTCTGATTTCATGTGCACAATGGGAGACAGTCTCCACATCCACGTTGTGTGTGCATGGACTCTGATGTTGTGCGTGTGTGTCACAGACGTCCATGGCTCTCCTGCCATGGCAAGTGTGGCCACTACCTGTGGGGGTCATGTTTGTTTTGTTGTGGTGTACACATGATACTCCAGGTGATGCCAGTGTCCATGTGGCATTACAGGGTCCCTGGGAATGTGCCTGTCGTTGAGCTGTGGTGCCTGGGGCACATCTGTCCTCACATGTCACTGGGGGGTGACTGTGACACAGCATCATGATATCCAATGGGCCAACCTGGGACAAATTGATGCCACCTGTAGGACCGTGTTGACAGATGTTGGCCATGTATGTACCATAAATGTCGTTCCGGTACTGCACACTTCATGTAGTTGTGCCTCATGATGATGTATGTTGGGATCTTGAGTGTGTTCAATGCCGCATATGTGGGGTGACTGACGATCTTGCTTACTTCTCCTCTGCACTGCAGGGCTCCTGCTGTCCATCGGCCATTCCCAGACCTGGCAACGATGGTGGAACGGGACAGCATCCGACGGTACCGCTTCACCAGGCAGCTGATTGAGGATTTGGCAGTGCAGTTGTCCCCACATTTGCAGCCTGGCCGGCCGTATCCTACAGCGCTGACCCCCAAGGTGAAGGTGATGGCAGCCCTACACTTCTTTGCCACCGGTACCTTCCAACATACTGTGGCGTCTGCTGGTGGGATGTCACAGACCATGTTCAGCCGTGTGCTCCGCGATGTTTTGGCGGCAATGTTGCTCTTCCTGAACCGGTACATCTATTTCCCTAGACTGCGACGACTCACTGACGTGAAGAGTGACTTTTATGCCCTGGGGAGGATGCCGCATGTCATTGGCTCCATTGATGGGACACATGTGGCTTTGGTACCACCACAGGCCCAGGAGCAGGCCTACAGGAACCGCAAGCACTACCACTCGGTCAATGCACTGGTGGTGTGTCTTGCAGACATGACCATCACACACGTGTGTGCCCGTTTCCCTGGTTCAGCACACGATGCCTTTGTGATGAGGAGTAGTCGCATCCCCAGGTTGATGGCACAGATGCAGAACCAGCGTGCCTGGCTTGTCGGTGTGTACTGACTTTGTGCCATTGTGTGTGATCTGATCTGTAGTATTCCGCCCACTTTTCCAAGTCAGCTGATGTGCACTTGTCTGTCCGTAGGTGACTCGGGATACCCCAACATGCCGTGGTTGCTGACACCCCTCAGGAACCCTGTGACACCTGCCCAGATGCGCTACAATGAGGCACATGGTCGGACCAGGAGAGTGATTGAGCGGACCTTTGGTCTCCTGAAGAGCCGCTTCCGCTGCCTGGACAAGACCGGAGGGTCCCTCCCATATGCCCCTGCGAAAGTGTGCAAGATTATCATCGTCTGCTGCATGCTTCACAACCTGGCAGTGCGGAAGGAGTTGCCTCTCATCCAGGATGACGATGACCAACATCCGCCACCTGTGGAGGATCCTGGCCTGGACCACGATGCCAGTGACGATGATGATGATGATGGTGATGGTGATGTCCGCACACAGCTCATCACCAACTTCTTTAGCTGAATGTGAGTATCCTGAGGTGTCATGTGAATGATGTGAGTTGGCATGATGTGTGGGTGGTGCTCTGGTGCTGTTGGAGTGTGTCCATGGGCTACTTGACAGGATGTGTGTTGCGATGTGTGGTGACAGGTGGGCTGTACTCCCCAACAGTGTTGACATGCTAACTTGGTTCTGGGTGGGTATCTTGTAACATGTATTGTGCATGAGTTTTGCTGTTCTGTCCTGTACTGCATTGCTTTTGACTGTGTGTCATTTCTGTCCTTCACAGGGTACTTTCAGATTCGTTTGGTGAACTGTGTCCACCGACGACGTGATTGCACATCCAGGCTGGTAGCTGTTGTGTCCCTACAGGTGATGTGCGCCACACCCATGGACTTCCTTCTGTCTACAGTTGTTGACTGTGTGCCCGCTACCAGGTGGGGTTACCTTGCATCTGTAGTGGTTACGGCATGTTGCTACTGTGTAATAAACCTGTGCTTCACTTAGTGATGTGCGTTGTCTGTGGTCACACATTTGACTGCCATTTGCTTACTGCACCTGTGGGCTACTTGACTACAACTGGGAATGGGTGTGGTGTCTGTGCATTGCACCGTCTTCCCTGGCAACATCAGTGTAGGCAATGAGTCAGATGGCCTAGGTGTGTATGTGTTGTGTAGCCCTGGTGGTGTGTCTCCCTCATATGTGTCACGTTGCCTGTACTCACATGCCTGTGTTGTCCTTGCTGTTGCAGTTCGCATACACTGTGTAATTTTGCAGTTCATCATCCCCATAACAGCACCCACGTTGGAATCACGACAGAGGCAAGTATGGTGTATTAGTGTGTTTATTGTGATAATAGTGCATAGGATGGATTGTGCTGTACATGAATCTTGCAATCCCAAGTTCCTAGATGAATAGAAAGTCCAGGTAGACAGGATCCCCAGTATCGGGGCCACTGTTGTCTGACACATTGTTCCAACTTATACTCCCCATGCAATGTGTGGGAGTAGTGTTGCCATCAACAGGGTGAACAGTCTGTGCACAAAGGCGAAAATCCAGAACAGGTTCAGGCTTCCTGGGAGTTGCGCTTGGCCATCAGCCTCTCACTTTCCCCTCCTCGGACGACCCCTCTTCTTGGGGGGGCCCTCAAGTGCAGGCTGCTGCGGTGCAGGGGACTCTCCGCCAGAGTCCTCCTCCCTCCCTGTGGCAGTTGCAGTTTGTTCGGTACCAGATGTTGTTGGCACACAGGGAGGTGTGGACTGGTTGCTGTTCATCTGGCGGAGGCATTGTAAAATGTCCCTGTGCACCGCCGTCATCTCATGTAGTACATCCCACTTGGACTCCACGCGGGTCATGTGGGAGTCCACACGTGACATGTGGGAGTCCACACGTGACATGTGTGACTCCACTTGGGACATGTGGGAGTCCAAGCGGGCATGATGGGCAGCCTGCTGCTGTTTAATGTCTCTGAGGAGCCCCACTACCTGGCTGAGCTCTCCGGTGCTGGACTGGTACGCATCAGCTATGCGTACCAGTTGTGGGTCTTCATGCACACCAGCAACGTCTGCAAGCAGCGACCTCTGTCTCCCACCCCTCCCACCACCCCTGCTGACATGTGCAGTGTGTGCAGTTGCACGCACAGATAACCCTGGTCCACCTTGGGGGTTGGTGGTGGTGGTGGTGTCCATGGCCCCAGGTTGGTCCAGGGTCACTGCGCTGGTGTTGTTCCTTATTCTGTCCATGTCGGCAGGGATGGTATTCGTGGTGACAGTCGTTGGAGGGGTGGGTGCAGGGGGTGCAGCTGGTGGACCTGCTGGTGCTGCAGCTGGTGGTCCTGCTGGTGCAGCATGTTGACTTGCACCGGATGTGCCAGGTTGTTCTTCATCGTCCGAGGAGGACAGAGGCTGTACGACGCCAGTGAGCTCGGCATCCTCTTGAGCCTGGGACTGGGACTCCTCAGCGTCTGCTGCTGTGTCCCTATCATCACCTGTTTTTGGGAGACACAAACAATGTATGTCATGTTTCTGCAGGCATCAGTGGTTGACACACCTGACAGTTGTGACTGTGCCTCGGGGTGCGGGCCTGTACATTGTATTGTCCTAAGTCGTCACAGTCAGGGGTTGATATTGGTGTGGCACATTGTCCTGCATTATTTGGGCATTTCTATGTATTCTCTGGGGTGTGAACATGGTCTGCATTGATTGTGTTTGGTTGACAGCCAGACCTCCTTCCCACCCACCCACCCACCCAGTCAGTTATCCCACCATGGAACGTGCTTGCATTGCAGGGAGTGTAAGTTGTCTCTCAGGATGTCAGTCAGTGGTGTCCTGCTGTTTGTTGGTGCACAGTTGGCAGCAGGGCCTTGTGCTCCCCACAGCAGTAGCCAGTGTCAGCCATCTTGTGAGTCCTTCTCCACTCCCTGTGATGTGAGCATGGTTCAGGGTGGTGTTGATGGGACAGTTGTGGGGGTGAGCTATGTCTGTGACTACGTCTCCCATCATGCTATTGCCTCCACCCCCCTTCCCAGCATGCCCATGCTTCCTTCCTTTTGACTCTGCTTCCCTGTGGGGTGGGCTGGCTGTGCTGACAGGATGGCTGGGAGTGTTGTCCTGGCAGTTGTTTGGCTAAGAGTCCCAAGAGTGTCCCTGTGCTTCACACAACATAACCCAGGGTGGTGGTGCTTTGTGGGATCTTGTGTTAGGATGGAGGGCATTGCATTCTACCAGGTGGGTACTGTGGAGTTTGTGTTGGGGGGGTGTGAGGGGAGGTGCTGGTGACTATAGTCAGTGCTGCAAGTCCCCCTTCCCACCCAGCCAGCCAGATAGCCCACCATGGAACGTGCTTGCATTGCAGGGAGTGGAAGTTGTCTCTCAGGATGTCAGTCAGTGGTGTCCTGCTGTTTGTTGGTGCACAGTTGGCAGCAGGGCCTTGTGCTCCCCACAGCAGTAGCCAGTGTCAGCCATCTTGTGAGTCCTTCTCCACTCCCTGTGATGTGAGCATGGTTCAGGGTGGTGTTGATGGGACAGTTGTGGGGCGGGCAATATGTGTGACTGCGACTCCCATGATGCTATTGGCTACACTGACTTGGCCAGCATACACAGAATTCCTTCCTTTGAGTGGTCTTCACTGTGTGTTGGTGTTGTTGTGGTGGCTACATGTGTGGATGTGTGTGTTAGTTCTATTTGTGCCACTGCCTAGCTGTAGTTGTGGTTGTGTTTGTACATGTGTTGGCACAGTTGGATGTGACTTTTTTGATGGCATGTGTTGTGTTTATCTGACTGACATACACATTTTGGGATGATTCTGTTCTAGTTGCTGTGTAATTGCTATGTGTGCATGGTTTGACTCTCCCCTTGACAGTGATGTGTGTGTTTTGTGGCAGTTTATTGTGTACATTTGTTGTGTACTCACCAGGCTCTGGGATGTTCTCTAGTCCATATACGCTCACTGGCGGAAGGATGGCCCGCACCTTCTCCTCCCAGGGCCTGAGGTATATTGGCTTGGCAGGAGGGCCACTGCCGGTCTGTTGGCTGTTGCTGTAGTCTATCTTCAGCAGGTCCCGTACCCTCCTGCGCACGTCATACCACCTGTTCTGGATGTCCGTCTTTGTGCGCCGACATGATGATTGGGCGTTCACCCTGTTGATGATCCTCTCCCACATCTTGGTTTTCTGCGACATGGGGGTCTGTTGGACCAGAGTGCCAAACAGCTGTGGCTCCACCCTGAGGATCTCGTCTACCAGGACTTCCAATTCACAATCTAGGAACTTGTGATTCTTCTTGGGGGGCATGGTGATGGGTGGTGATGGTGAGTGATGTGTGTGTTGGTGTGCAGGTGAGGGTGTGTGAGTGTGTGTTTTGCTGGGTGTATGTGAGGTAGGTATTTGTTGGTGTGCTGATGGTGTGTGGCTTGTGTGAGGGATGAGCTGTGGGTGTGTGGTTGCTTTCTCTTGGGTGCTGGCAGTGAAATGGCATTTGCAAAGGCTCATGGTAGTGATTTGTGTCCTTTATATAGGTGGAGTTGTGGGTGTGTCTTTGTTCTCTGTCCCCACCCCCCCAGTATTTATTGGCTTGGTAATTGCTTGTTTGGCCTTTTTTGGTTGATTTTTCCTTTGTGCTGTTTGTGTATGTTGGAAACGTTCTTGTGACCGAGTCGGACCCTGCATTGGTCTCGTACGGTGTTTTCCGTTTCGTTCACGCTGTGTTTGTGCAGTTTTGTATGCTGCGTACGCGTCGGTCGCGGTGTATTGTGTTGCTTCGGCTCGGTTTTGTATGCGTGTCGGTCGTACGGCTTGTCCTCCGTCCGACTCGGTCGTGTTTTTCGCGCCTTGCATCGTACTTTGCGGGTTGGAGTTGGCGGGTACGATTCGGTCGGATTTGTTCCGGGTGCGTGTCGGTCGGTTGGATTCGCGTGTTTTTCCGGCCGGATTGCTATTTTCCGAGCGGCTCGGTCGGTCGGCTTGGTTTCCTGACGTGTCGGTCGGATTTATCGCGGCTTGCATCGTACTTGGCGTGTCGGGCGCCACTGGTACGTGTCGGTCGGTATTTTTTCCGGATCCGAGTCGGTCGGTGCTTTTTCCGGCCCGAATCGGAATCGACCCCACAGTGTTTTGGAAGGTATGGGCAGGGCACAAGTCCTACAAAAAGAAGTGGGGCGACTAACCTAATTAATCAGTATGCAAGTGGCATCACGGCGCGTGACATCACAGCGCGTGATATCACAGGAAGTGGCATCACAAGAAGTGACATCAGATCTTAAGCCCTCACATATATGTTTAGCAGGTCTATCATGAGTACATTTGAGCACATTTCGAGTATACTTGCAAACCCTCCTGATTTAGGCATAAACCAATGTTGCCTTTTGTCAGTGTAAAGCTTCCTCTACCCATAGTGCTTTAAAAGAAAAAATAGTGATATTTAAATTATTACAACGCCTCCTCAGGGGTAGTAAGCGCTATATAAATGCTATTTATTTTGTGCAAATACTGGGAAAGATCAACACATCTGACGTTCTTACACTGCATGCATATCTCATAAACAGAGCCTGAACAAAGTGAAAAGCTGCCTCTCAAGTATGTGTGAAGTGCTAACAAGGTGTGAGCCTTTGTTTCCCCTCTGCTGCATTTGCTTCTAGGTGTGAGGCTCCTGACTGCTGCCAGCCAGGAGACTCGAACAAAAGGAGGCCTGATGACCCCTCAAATTCGGCCTTTGTTATGGGCCCAGCAGGAGTCAGAAATAAGAGAGCCCCGTCCGGTCCCGCCTGCACGTTGTTGCGACCGAAAGCAGATAACAAGGTGTAGGCGCTGATGAAAGTGTCCCCGTGTTTGGAAATTACACCGGGACGAATTCAGCATCCTTTTCAGTGGGGCCCAACTTCTTGGCAGGGTGGACGGCGTCCACCCTGTGAAAAAAGTAGGTGGACGCCGTCCACCCGCATGTACCCTTGACTCGTGCCCTGGGGATTGGAGAGACTGTAGGCATTTGTGCTTGCTGCAAGCAATGTTTGTGGTAATGGGTAATCAACAGTGCAGACATTGGCAATACCAATAAGTCTGGCCATGGTTTTAAGTGGGCCAGGTCCTGCTGGTGCCAATAGGTAAAAAAATGCAGGTGCTGAGACGGGTCCCCATCGGGGTCCCCATTTTTACCCTCACCCTCAGGGTGAAAAAAAAAAATCTTCGCTCTGCAGCAGAACCACCCTTCACTGCCTTTGATGTAACTTAGTTGTTGCTTATTTATCGTATGCAACTAACAACCATTGACAAACCCAATAGTCCTGACTTCTTGTAGGTGTATTGTTCCTTGTTGTATTATATATCTGGATGCAATGAAAGAAGCAGCAAAATAACAGTCGGGCGGCACACTATGCTAAGCACAGATTTTTATCTCATGTTTTTTTTACATCGGCCATGCCTGTTTGAGAGACCCCCGAGTTTTTTCTTCCCACTTAAATCCCTGGGTCTGGCTTTAAAGGAAGGTTGTATTGTAATGTGAAGCAGTACACGTAAATAGCATATGTATTTGTGTGGAAGCAAAGAAGAGGAGGCTAATATTAGTGTAGGTCAAAAGGTCAGGTGAAAGTTGCACTCTCAAGCCAGACCTAAAAATCCATGTAGATTAATGACTGCTCTCCTCCCATCTGTACCCTGCCAGAGAAAGACAAACATCATAAATTATCTAGTTATCCAATAAACATTTACAACATTACAATGTCATGTGTGTGCCCTTGAAAGTTCTAGCTCAGCCAGCTGGATAAACAAAATGATCACAGCTGGTGGTGGGCAAGTACTTTTTAGGTCGAAGCCTACCAGACAGCACAGCTGTTTGGTTTGCTAAGACATCTTGAAGACATTGAGAAAACTAACTTAGGAATACATTCCACCTGTTGCTTACCATTGGCTTTGTGGTTTGTAACTCACATTTTCTGGCTTTCTATTTGCTGGCTCTATTTGCTTTAGGCTGTCCAGCTTGAGTTTATCCCGCCCATTGCCCAAACCTTGTTTACTGTATTCTTCCACAAACTTGCTTTCTATAAACAGGCCTTTAAATCTTGTTCTTATCTTGTCACATTTGCTGTGAATTCAAAGACAGAGGTCAAATATCAGGCTCTCTCTTCCAAGGGACCTTGGTCTTTCCTTTTCTTTCTCGGACTTCAAAGTGAGAGATTTTATGTGACAATCCTGCAGAGTATCCATGTAAAAGGATAGGGTGTAGGATGTTTTTTTTCTAGCACACACCCAAAAAAGTACGGGGCTGATGTTTCAGAATACATCAGAATTATTAAAAATGAAGCACTTATTTTTTTTGTAATTCTGGCGTGTGGTGGAAACAAATATTTGAATACGATCAAAATACATCAATACATTAGGTGATGACATTTGCACACATTGGGCCCGATTCACAAAGGTAAATTGAGACGAAAGTCTAACTTTACGACTTTCGGTATTCACAAAGGGCATTTACTACGCATAAATGCCCTTTGTGAATACCGAAAGTCGAACTTTTACAACTTTCAGTATTCACAAAGGGCATTTAAGAGTAGTAAATGCCCTTTGTGAATACCGAAAGTCGTAAAGTTAGACTTTTGTCTCACTTTACCTTTGTGAATCGGGCCAATTATCTTTTGTGTGCAGTAAAACCATATTTTGGTGCAATTGCAATGGTCATTTCAATTGAAAATGTGTTGTCTGTAATGGCAGTGCGCTATCACACAATGCATACTCCACACTGCACCACTTCACTCCTCTCTATGCTCTTCCACTCTATACCATGCCACTCCATTCTACCTTACTCCAATCTACCCCACTCCAATTTACCCTGCCCCAATCCAATTTATCCCAATCCACTCCAATGTTCCCCCATCTACCCCACCCCACTCCACTTCACTACAATCTACCCCAATCTACTCCACTGCAATCTACCCCACTCCACTCTGGCCAATCTACCCCACTCCACTCCAATCTAGCCCACTCCAATATACCCCACCACAATTTACCCACCCCACCACAATCTACCTCACCGAACTCCAATCTGCCCCACTTCAATCAACCCCATTTCAAGCTACCCCACTCTAACCCAGTCTACTCCACTCCACTCCAATATACCCCAATCCACTCCCATATGGTCCAATCCACACCACTGCATCCAATCTACCCCACTCTAATCTACCCCACTCCGCTCTACCACAATATACCCCGCTCCACTCCAATCTACCCTATCCCACTCCACTCCACACCACTCTAATCTACCCCACTCAACTCAATCTAACCCAATCAACCCCACCCCAATCCACAGCCTTCCACTCAAATCTACCACACTCAGCTCCAATTTACCCCAGTCTACCCTGCTCCACTCCATATTATTCTACCCTCTCCAACCTACCTCAATCAACACCACTCCAATGTACCCCAATCCAACCCACTCCAATCTACCTACTTCATTTCAATCTATCCCACTCCTCTCTACTCTACTCTATACCATTCCACTCCACTCCAATATACCCCGGTCCAATTTACCCCACTCCATTCCAGTCTACCTGACTCCACTCCAATCTCTACTGCAATCTATCCAACTCCTCTCCACTCAAATATGCTCCACTCAACTCTACCCCACCCTACCACAATCTACCCTGCTCTAATTTACTCCCCTCCACTCCAATCTACCACACTCCAATCTACACAATTTACCCCACTTCACTCTAATGTACCCCACTGCACTCTACTAAACTCCACTCTACCCAAATCTACCCCACTCCACTTCACTCCAATCTACCCCACTCCAATCTAACCCACTTTACCCCAACCCAACCCACCCCACTCCAATCTATCCAGGTTCACTCCAATCTACCCTACCATAATCCACCAAATCTATCCCACTCCAACCTACCCCACTCTACCCCCTCCACCCTAATCTACCCCACTCCACTCCAATATACTCCTCTCCATTCCTATCTACCCCACTCCAATCCAGTCTACCCCACTCCAATCTACCCCAATCCACTGCACTCTACTCTTCCCCAATATACCCCACCCCAATCTACCCACTCCAATCTACTTCACTCCAATCTACCCCACTCCACTCCAATCTACCCCATTTCACTCCAATCTACCCCACTAATCTACACTACTCCACCCCAAACTACTCCACTTCACCCCAATCTACCCCAATTCACTCTATCCCACTCCCCTACCCCAATCTACCATACCCCAATCTACTCCACTCCAGTCTATTCCACTCTGATCTGCCCCACTCTACCCCAATCTTTCCCACTCTACCCCAATCTACCCCACCCATCCCATCCCAATCCACCCCACACCACTCCAATCTACCCTAGTCTCCCAATGTACCCCACTCCGCTCTACCCCAATCTACCCCACTCTAAACTACCCCAATCTACCCCCACTCCATTCCACTCTACCTTACTATAATCCACCCATTCTACCCCACTCCAATCTACCACACTCCACTCCAATCTACCCAACCCAACCCAACTCCACTCTACCCCACTCCTCTCCACCCTTCCCCAATCTATCCCACTCCACTCCAATCTGCCCCAATATATCCCACTCCACTCTACCCCAATCTACCCCACTCCTATATACCCCCAATCCAATCTACCCCACTTTAATCTACCCCAATCTAGGCCACTCCAATATACCCCACTCCACCCCAATCTACCCCAAATAATCTACACCACTCCAATCTACCTCAGTAATTTACTCAACTCCCCCACTCCAATTTACCCCACTCCAATCTACCCCACACCAGCCCACTCCAATCTACTCCAATCTACCCTACTCCATTCTACCCCAGTCTACCCCCACTCCACTCGACACCAATCTACTTCACTTCAATCTACCCAATTCCACTCTACCCCAATCCACCCCACTCCAATCTACCCAACCCCACTCCACGCTACTAACTTTTAGCCATGCTGAACAGCAGCCACACTGGTGTACATAATTGTTAAAACACTGCCTAAGCCATTAGCTCTTCTATAGGCGAGATATATTGGCATTGCCAGTGCTTGTTTGCGGAAGCATACAACTTCTGCCCAATCAAAACTTGTACTCCTGGGTCCCTACATTTGAGCAGAGCCAAAACCTCTCTCTAGTGGTACTCACATAATTGTCTGGCGATAGCTGCGCTAACAAGCCAGGGCATAAAAAACAGTATCCAGACCATAAAACAAGCCCTCTAATAGCCATAATAATCAGCCCACACACTGACCTGTCTGACCAGCCCTTCTGGCACTGCCAGACTACCTTGTGGGCCAGTCCAACCCTGACCTCCTGAGAAGAGAAGAAAGCTGTTCTCAGTACACATCTCCTCAGAAAGTAAATGATAAAGTGTGTAAAGGCCCCAACAGAAGGGACCAATCTCAGATGCAGAAGTAAAGTACTTGGGGACACCCCAGAACGAAATAATTTTCCACAGATGCGTCCGAGGGTACACACGAACTCCACAAAAGAATACATCTGTCTTAGATGCAGTGGTGTGGTAAATGTGGGATTCTTCAACATACAGGAATCCCGTCATAGATCCACAGGGAGAGTAAATAATACGTCCCGAAAGGGAACATAGCTGACGTAGATCCGTGGATGGTGATCTGTAGGTGCTATACATTCAAATCACATCAGAAGGGGACCAGTATATATTCCTGGTTAAGGTACACATTAGCCTCCCATGAAGGATGGTATCCCTTCATAGATATATAGTGAGGGTGCATACGGGCTTCATACCCCTTCTAATTTACCCACAAACCTTTAGCCTGACAGTAACCAATTGATTTCTTTTCTGGAAGGCTTCTCAGAGCTTATATGCCACAAAATAAAATGAAAATAAATGCAAGCACCTTAATGTGGCTGCCATATGCTACAATGTTGCAGTGTCATTTGAACATTTTATTATAGCAACTTTAACAAGCAATGGCAAAGCCAATAAGTCTGCCTCTGGCCAGCTAGTGAGTTTGTAAATTTTTTAAAAAGAAAATTGTGCTGCTGCTTTAAAGTAGCAGTGATTTGCTTTCACTAAAAATTGCAAATTAAAAAAAGAAAATAACCACAGAAAATAATTGTGAAAATACAGATGCGTCCAAGGAGGCATTTGTACTTAGGACAAGTAGAGAAACCCTTTTTAGTTTGAATGTACATCATAGGAAAATATTATTATTATTTGTGCAAAAAAAAATGTTACTATTGACTTTGAATTACTGTACCAGGAAGACAAAATGTAAGCACACAAGGATGACTGAAACATTTCGAAAAAGGTCAACAATTAGAGAAAGAAAAACCATTGGCAAAGCATAATATTGGCCTAACAGTCCTGGCTCTAAAGTGCACTTTTTTATAGGCAGAGGCCCATACGCAAGCAGGCAAAATACCATCTCTCACAGCGCAAGAGAGACACTGGCGGATATTAGGCAGATTCATTAGCCCATGCTACTTTGGATCGCTTCTTTAGGGCCAAAAATGCATAGTCCTGCTCTGTTTCCAAAGGTGTCTCTCCTCCAGTAGATCTGATAATATCCTTCTGTGTTTTGGGAAAAGCACAGTGATGCTAACACTTGCACCTCAGAGGTCTATCAGGCATGGCAACCGTCCAGGTTTAGTTGTGTTGTGTTTTTAAGGCTTGCAGTTGGCTTTGCTTATATTTTATCTCAGTGTTTGTGAGAACCACACTGGCAGAAACATTATAATCAGGATACTAGAAGACAATCTTTATGGTATCTGTGGAGGATTAAGACAGTGAGAATGTATTATTAATTGAGTGTTACTTCTGGGTCCAGAACAGTGGAAGCATTCCCAAGATTCTATTATTGCTGTTGCTCATGGGTTGGGCCGTTGTTACGTTATTTAAGCCACACGGTTATAGAAACTCATCTTGAATGTCTCCGTAATGATGATGTGAGTACTGGAAGATTTTTAGTTATGCAACATTTCTTGAATTGCAGGTTAATAAAAAAGTATTGAGGAAAAAAAGCAATGCAGTGTGTATGCAGTGGAAAGTAACAGTTCTACTGGGGTCATGCAGATGTACCATATTACATGCTCACAAACGAGGAGCAGATATACAAATTTCTACCTACCAGCAATTCCCAAACCAGCCATTTGTTTGTACTCTGAAAACTGCTGCTTTTATTTTCATACATTAGTTTTCCAAATGACGCAAATGGTCCCAGCAACATTAAAATGGCAACTGTGGGAAAATGCCCCTTTTTGGGTGGCTTTAAGACCCTGCACACTGCTGTCCAGTGCCAGGTGAATGTACTCTGTCCTCCAAACATGTATACATTGGATAACCCCTCATTGTCCTCTTTAACTTTCCTATAAGGCCATAGCATATGGTGTAGAAAATACACCTATGGCATGGAAAGTTTAAATGTCGCCTATGGACTGTAGCACTTATTGCGCCATCCACTAGTGTGCTTTAGGCCTACCATTGTAGCCTGACTACTACAGAGTAAAACCTGTGGCGTGACCTGTTAAAATAACCCGTTATAATAGTTAAAAACCTCCCTTTAAATATTAGTAAGACACCCCTAAGTAAACTTTGTAGCCTACAAGGTAGGGCACATGATATTAAAAAGTGGGTCATGTAGAAAATTAGTGTTACCATGTCCCTGCACTGACAAGACCCTAAAAGTTATTTTCACTGTTGTACACCTAGTTGTCCTATGTAGAAAGTTAGAGTACAGATTAAAATACTAATAATCTGTCTTGGAAATGGGACCAGCTAGAAAAATAATTAAGTTGCTATTTTTAATAGTCGTTTAAAACCAGTGGTGAAGTTTTATTTTTAATCAATATTAAGGAAAAGTAACTTTTAGAATGTTACCCTTTACCTGTCTGAACTTTCAGAAAGCTAATTAGCATTAGCCTCGGCCATCTCCCAGAATGTGCTCCTCAGCCCACAAAGAGGTGTGAAATTCCTCCCAGGAGCACAAAAAAGGCTGACCTCAATGGCAGAGATTACTCCTTGGAACTCAGTAGAATATGTGAGTGGGGCCTGTCCCTTGCTTCAAACTGGGTTTTTGTGTTAGATGTGGGAGAACACTATTATTGCCATAGTATTCTCCTTACACCCTCAGGCTCAGAGCCCATATTTAGATCCTGAAGATCTTCACAATCTTGAATTTCCCTAACACATTGAATTTTGGCCTGTTTGCAGTAAAGCAAGCAGTAACGACTGCAACAGTAGGTAGGTCAGGGCCTGGGAGCCTTTACTTCAGTGTTCAGAGAGGAAATAGGAGTGTCTTAGAGTGTCATCACCCCCAAGCCAGTGAACCTTACAAAGCTGGGCTTTCATCCAGCCACCCTCAGAACACTGCTTGACTTGCAAAAGAATACCAGCCTACTGCACTTGGTATCTGTGACTTATGAAAAGGACCTGAGGAGGTTGGACCCTTTCCACTTCAAATCCAAGGACAGAAAGATCTTCAACGATCATAAGGATGATTTCCTTGGTGGCTCCAGGAACAGAACAGAGCTGAAGAGGACATTCCTGTGAAGAATCCCTCCTGACCAGTGGCAACTGGATCTGGACTGGACTTTGCTGTAGCCCACTGTCTGATACCCGGAGAGTGTCTAAGTGCTTCCCCTGAGGTCCTGGGGGTCTTGGAAGTCTACTCCTGTGGTTGTTGGGGACCAAAAAAAGTTTGGGAACTTTTTCATAATTTTTGCTGCATAGCTCCAGAACCTCAAGGGAACCAACAGTGAAAAATATCAGCCAGGCAGTCATCCATGTTGGATCGAATTTCAGACATGCAGTCCCCATCAAGAAGGGTCTGGACACGCTGGTTTTTCCCCAAGCTTGTAATGTAGTTCAATCAGTTGATGACTTGCTTCTGGTATCAGTTTCTTTAAACTCACTTGCTTGATTGTCACTGCCCGTGTCACTAAGCCCTATAATGATTTAACTGACATCCCCATTTCCAATTGTGAACTGATGTTGAGGGATCACGCCTCAGAAATTATGAAGGGGTCCGGGTTTGCAATAAAGGCACCTTGTGCATTCAATGAGCAATTCCAGGATTCTTGGGTACTAGTATCTAGATTATTCAAAGGTTGTACTCTTTCTAGGTCATCCTATGTCACCACCGCGGGACCTTCTTTTGGCTCTTAAATCTCATCAGACATATCTTCTTGAACCTCTAATGTCTGCTGTTTTAAAGTTGCTTTCTTCCAAAGTGGCATTTTTGAAAGCTATCACATCAGCTGTCAGGGTTAGTGAACTGGCAGCTCTGTCATGTCATTCTCCATTTTTGGGGATCATTCAGGATGGGGTTCTTTTGAGACCTACCCCTCTTTCATTTCTAAAATAAATTCTTCCTTTAATGCTTCTCAAGAAGCAGTATTACTGACTTTCTTTCCTTTCCTTTGTGAAAGGAAACACACACTTGGAGACGCCCATAAAAGACTAATACATGTTTAATGCCAAAAATATTGCAAGCAGCAAAAGTATTTTAGGTCCACATTTCACAAGGCAGTTGGCCAGAGCTTTACTGTCGGAGCCATGAGGACATGCAGTGTTATATTTGGTTAATTTCGCACATTCTTTTATACCATTTTCTAAAATGCAGTATGTGGAGCATAGAACACATGATTAAACCTAAACCCGAGATAGCCATTTTAAAGCCGGTGCCTGCCTACCTCTTCTTGTGGGAAGAACATGCAATGGCCTTAAGAAGGAGCTATAATAGGGAACGTTCAAAGCTGATTTCACTAAATCTGTGGTTTATCCCTTGTCTATTCCAACTTCAAAACAAGGCTATGCTTACTTGAGCAACCTGGCTAAATGTGCAATATACAACACTGAAATTCAGAATTGCAGTACATTTAAAATATGAGTTAATGTGCAATTATGCAAAGGTTTTGGCAGAACTTTAGGCCGCTATAAATACAATTTCTCGAATGTTATTGCAGGTAGATATAACATGAGTTCTCACCTTCATCCGAAGATAAATAGTCATTGGCTTTGCTTGACAGATCAAGAGCTGTCAGGAGGCCAGCTCACTTGCTTGTGAATTTTGGCTTATCCGGTGAGAAGCACTTTCCAATGACTATAGATGGATGAAATAAATAAACCATCGTATAGACTTATGCAGGACAACATGGTCCTAATCGAGATAAGATTAAACGCTGTACCTCAACACATGTATCAGCTTCTTGGGCTGCGTTTCATGGAGTCTCATTGCAGGAGATAGGGAGAGCCGGGACATTAGCTTCAGAACATACATTTGTTAGACAACATCATGTACAGAGACTTATGAATATCAATGAGAATTTGGGTTCATGTGTTCTTAATTCAGTAACACTGTAATAACAGGAGGTGATGATGATAGTGATTTGGTGTTATTACCATTGACTGAGTACTTGATGTCACCATTATGCATTTAAATTCAAGTTTGTTACACTCTGGTTATTCAGATCTTTCCTTTGTCAATACTGTAGACTTTGGTACACCTCACAGGTAATGACAGGGATGAGGATGAGAGACATAGAGGCACTGGCCTGATTACTCACTGAGGCCTGCTTGGGCTCATCACAGTCATCACTATGCATCCACCCTTGCTTCCATCTAGTCCTTTTACAATGCTTGGAAACAACAGGTGGATGCTGGGAAGGCCAGCCAGGTTATGGTGCCCAGCATAGGGTGAGAGGGCCTTGCATTTTCAGCACTCCCAATGTCTCCTGCCTCAGAGCTGGGATTCACCTCACAGGTAAAGACGGGGACGAGTAAGACTTAGAGTAAGGAGTAATGAAGATTACCATTTAGAAAATCATCCCATTTTGCATTTTTGCTCTAAAACAGATGAACAGATTTTCATGAAACCAAGAAATGGCACTGAATAACAGGAAGGCTGTTTGCACCATAAAAACAAGTTTGGGATCCCACATATAACTTTAAACCATTTTCCCGATCTGCACAGAGTTTGCATATTAATATATCCTCTGTGCATTTTTTCTCCAAGTTGGTGTAGATTGTTCAAGGTGGGGGTCAACGTTATAAAGAAGACCCTATGGAGTGAGGCAATCTTAATTTTTTTGACTGTGGAGAGACCATGGCCCACAAGTGACAACACCTCAAGTGGGTCACGATCACCTTCAGCCTCTAAAACATGGTAATTCAGTGCTTAATTTGAGCCAGTGGGTTCCGTTGCTCGGCACTGGTACTTAATTACCGAAACCTGCACTTATGACAGCTGCCACATGGTTACGCTGTTTGTGTCATTTAGAGATGAGCAGAAAAACAGTTGTTTGTTAATTCAATATACATTAAAAACAACTAATACCTCCCATCCAAGCCATTCTTAAAGCTTTGGCAGCTTTGAACATTCTGAATTGTCACACTTGTAGCAGTGTGATGGTAAGTAGTTGTGTAAGTACAGTGGTAATGTGTGGTGCAAACTGCGGTGGGCTCCTGACGAGCGCCCAGGGACCTATGTTTTTTTTACAAATTAACACTGTGGTAATAAATTGCATAGTACTGAATTTGAAACTGAACATATGATTCATGCAATAGTGTTTTTCAAAGTGTGTTATAAAAAGATCTTTAATCAAAACCAGGTTACAAGGGGTTACATTTGTGCAGTGAGATGCAAATCTTTTTGAAGAGCCCTTGTGACTATTAGCAGAGTTATTTTCCTTTCAAAGGTAATTGTAACATTCAATCTAAACCTTGTTTTGTGTCTCTCTGCATTATTCATGCCTGTAAGGGGCAGCCTGACTAGGCCATGAACTCACTAAGTATGTGTGTAGTATGCCTTGAAGAAAGAAGAGCTGACTGGGCGCTGGTTTTCCTGCATCTGTATGGCTGCACACCTGGAGAGGCAGGCCGCCAGGCCCATGACTAGGGGCAGGAGTGGAGTTGGTTGTCTCTTTAGTTTTGTTCATCAATGATGCAGCAGGTCTAGGAGAGCGGCGTGTGCTGCGCTGGTATGCAAACTCATACTTTTTAATCAGGAAAGGCTGGATGACTGCGTTTCCTCCAGGGAGTCTGTCTGCACTCAGCAGAAAAAATATTCCATGAATAGATGCTTGTGACATGTGCTGACCCCTGGCTCCTGATCGCTTGGTAACTGTTTCCTGAGGAATAGGAAGTTCCTAGAATGATGAGGAGTAACAGCAAAACAATGCTCAGTGAATCCAACAGGGAAGTTTCTTACAGGATATGGCATCAATTCTCACAAAATCTAACACCAGCTCTTCAGAGATCAAAGATTACTTACTGATTGAATATAGTATACTTGTTTAATTAACTTACTTAGAAGACCAAACTGTGACTTGCCCTTCACTTCTCTGTACTCCTCCCTCCCTCCCCTCCCTTTCCCTCTTCCTTTGAGCTATTTAACTATTTAACTATTTAACTTTTCATGTATTCATATTTATATTCAATATGTGGCTATGTATAATTTTTATATCCATATGTTTTTTCTTCATCAACAAATGGCACATGTTACATGCATTTCCCTTTTTCTTCATAATGTATCCATCTATTTATTATAAAATTACAGATGTTATTATTGTTTTCATGATGAAATTATTGCAAAATGTTAATAAAAAATTACAACACAAAAAAATGCTCTGCAGGGCTCACCAAATCTGAGAAATCTATCAACATCTCTTAACGATCACTGGATCTATTATCCGCTGACCAGGCCTCCAAAAGTTGCTTCTGGAGATCTAAAGATGCAAACAACAGCTCCTCTGAACAGGACACTGCAAACAGATCTCTGGGATCCTGTGATGTATTAAAATCTTTCCAGGAATCACATGCTCATGCCCATCGCTATTCAGGGATCACAATATTCCCATAACAGCCATTGGGGTGCCACATGATTTCACAAGCATATCTCTATCACAGATCCATCAAGAGCTCTCTGGAGATCACGAGGTGTATCAGCAGCTCACTGGGAATCAGGAGATTAAGCAAGCACCTTTCTAGTGATCGCATAACCTACCAGCAGTAGATTAGAGGTTCTAAGAAACACTTCTCAAGGTATCATAGGATCTATAAAAAGCCCTTCTAGGATCAGAAGTTCCAAAAACATCTCTAAATAGATCATAGAATTCCCACAAGAAATCTGATACTTCTATGCGCAGTGTTCCAGGGAACACACACTCCCAGATACAGTTTAGGGAGTAATCCTGAATCGTATGAAAAATAAACGTGCAAGGTTTCAGTGCTACTGTAAGAAATAAAAACAGGTGCGTGGACCAAAATCTCAATAGTTCAATGTACGGATTGGCACACTGGTGCCAAAAGTCCTTTTTTTAGCAAAACGTTTTCTTCATTGTGTTTGTGGCAAAATAGCTCAGTAAATTAAGCCCCCAACTGAAGAGATCTGTGTGTAATCTACAGTCACAAATTCAGGTTTTCCCCCACTAATCTGTGGGTGAGCAACAGTCTTTGAGCTGAACTCATAGTTCTGGTGGACCGGGTAACTGACCTACCACAGAAAACAAGGGCCTAGGTGGTTTTATAGCACCAGCTGCTTTTACAATGGTTCCAAGTGTGGGGAATATGACAGGAAATGCATTATTAAAAAAGAATGCCAATAACGTTGGTGTTACAACATCACATTTGAGATTCCGGTAAGAAACATTTAATAAGTGTGCACTCTCACCAAATGACTGTGAATTTAGTTAATCCGTCCAATACTGCCTTTGTCTTGCAATGTGCATAACAGCGCAATTATTTCTGTATGCAGTTTAACAGAATCATTGACTTCTCCATTACATTGAAGGTCGTACATGCCAGCTGTGATATGTTTGATATGATGCTAAATGAGGAACCCAATCATTTCAAGTGATAATAGATTAACCACATTATTATTCACAATTGTTTTGAGGAAACCTCTTTACTTACCAATTCCTTTAGAAAATCCAACACAGGCTTAGTGGTCACATTTTTATCAAATTTGACTGCATACAATTTTTAGTGGTAATCAACAATGGCAAATCTAACACTAAATGGAAGAATTTTGAAAGGATTCACTCTGTCACATGTCAGTTTTGACATAAACAGTTGGGCCAAGGAACCAGCAAAGAGTAAAGACAAGGACTTGGAATACTTATCAGAGGAACGACTCGCCTCATGCAGTCTAGCAAGCTCGTCTTTATGCCAATTCATTCTTAACCCCCAGAAGAATGTGTGATGACCCTTCTCGAGAAGAGACTAACAGATAACCTCTAGAAGGATGCACTTGTGATTCCTCAGAACTAGAAAACCTCATGGTATCAATTTGTTTGAAACCTGGCTGTATGATGTACAGGGCAGTGTAATGCTTTGAGTGGTGGACAGCCATCCACAAGATACTTTCAGAGTTTTGTTCTATGTTTCAAAAAACACCCATTCCTCGACGGAGACTCCCATACCAAAGAAATTCACCATTTCATGAACTGATGCAATAAGACCCACCTTATTGCTTACTACTTCATCTGGTGAAGGTCTGGCAAGGGAAGACATGGGCAGTAATTAGCTGCAGTATTGCATTTGCTTGGAATGTACTTGGTCTCAAAGGAGCATTCTTGCAATTTGAAGCAGTCAGGCAATCCTCACAGTGACAGCTAACCCACCACCTGGGCAATGTTTTAAGCCAACAGTTTGTGGTCTAACATCAAGACAAATTTGCTCCCTCAAAGTGTTTGATTTTTTTATAGCCCACACACAGGCTGATGCTTTGCTAAGGGCCACATATTTATGCTAAGTCACATTCAGAGTTCTGGAAGAAAATGTTATACTCCTTTTTCTATGCCAAGCACATTGCGACAAAAAGGCACCAATGCCAAAGGCACTGGCATCCGCTGTTATGATGTATAAATATCCTGGAAACAAGGGTTTCATTATGAGAACAGAGGCAGTAAAATACTTAGGGGCAGATTTACAAGCCCCTTGCGCCACTTTTGCGTCACTTTTCCCATGTTAAAAATGGCGCACAAGGCAAGGGCCTTGTAAATAAGCCCCTTAGTCTTCTCAATTGTGGTCTGTTGTTGCTCCTCCCACTTAAAGCAAGGCCCTTTTGCAGATGTTCACATAGAGGTTTCATTATCCCAGCAAAGTCTTCTATACATTTGCTGTAGCATTCACAGAGATCTGCAAAACAAACCAACTTCTCCTTAATATCAAGAGAGCATCCATAGTTGACCCAATATACTTAGGAAAGGCCAGAATGTCATCGTGGAACACCTTCACACAAGAATCTAGCTATTTCAATATGCAGTTGTAGCTAACCCAAAAGGCAACCTTTTGAAACAGAAAAGTTCTGAGTGACGGATGTGGAATCTGGATTCCAGTGAAATTTCCACTTGAAGATATACTGTTTGCAGATGGAAGGCTAACAAAAAACTATAGGGCCTCAAAAGTGCACAACACTTAATTGATTCAGGGTAACAGATGACAACTAAGGTGCTTAATGCCCTCAAATCAACACAAATATGGGGGCGTGGCTTGACCGCCGAGCGCGATGGCCGCGAGGCAGTGAGGCTCCTGACACCGAGGGCCTGAGACCGCATTAACATCCGTCACATTGATCCGGTTTTTCCCCCAAACTGCAGCGGAGTGTGTGCTGACTACCCGCAGTGGCCCCCTCGCCTCTGCAAAACTGGTGCCGGGGCTTTGCGGAGAAAGGAAGCCGTGGAGAGGTTGGGCCCGGGATCCCCAAGCCCGAGTTAAGTGACGGCCTGCCGAGACTTCCATCTGGGGCGGCTGCGGCCGTGGGACTGTGTCGGTGCCCGGAGGACCTGCGACCGACATTGTCTCGCCGGACTTGCGACAGGCTTCGTCCTGTACCATCGGAGGCCAGTGGCAAGACACCGACGTTCCTCCCGCTTCCCCCCCCCCTCTATACCATAGGGGGGCTGGCGGAGCTGCGGCGGGACCGGGAGCGCTCCGGGGCCTGGTGGCGCAGCTCCGGTCTGTAGACCGCCCCCGCCTCTGTCAGCGCCTTGAAGGGAGTGATCACGGGGAGTGAAGCCACCATCATTAGGGACGAAAATCCAGTGAAAGTACACGGATACGGACAGAGTGGAATTGACCGGATGAAAGGCACATCCGCTCAGAGGAGGTGAGGGAGCATTGACGGAGAGGGGGCTTGTACCACGGCGTGGTGGAGTGCTTTACTTTTGGGGCAGAAACTCCTGGCTGACATCTGGAATCCCCAAGAGCATTTGTAAAGGGGAACTGATCTCAGGCCAAGGTGGGTGCGTGATATAAAGAACTGAGGCCGCAACTCGGAACCCGGGGTCGCTGGCCTTTATTACTTGCTGCACGGAGGTGTAAGTTGATCATTGGTACACCACTGAGGCGCTGAGGACAACACCCCTATTATTTGGTGATTCACGTGTGACGGCACTTGAACGGGCGCGCAGTGAAAAGTGCACAGGATACCACCACGTAGCACTGGGGCTTGCAGCCCACGGGTGTTACTGCGCCATGTCAGAGCCGAAGGGGCAACGATCCACGCTCCAGACGAAGCTGGATAAATACGCCACCCACAAAGTAAGTGACCTTGATGGAGCACCTAAGGGGGAGATTGAAAAATCGTCGACGCCGACTGGAGAAAAGCCGACGTTGGTAGACGTAATGGCGGCCATTGCGGGGGTGCGTTCCTCACTGGAACACAGAATGGATACATTATCACTTGAAATGGCGCTGATCAGAACTGATCTACACAAAACGAGCGAGAAAGTGAACGCCATAGAAGTGGTGACTAACGAACTTAGGGGCATATTCACAAGGAGCTATCGCCGAATTGACGGCACTTTATCGCAGCCAAAGTCGTGATAAATTTACCCCCCCATTCACAAGCCGGTGTTAACAGCCCACAGCACCAGTATACCAGCGATAGCAGCCGCAAAAAACATCGCCACAGAGGACCCTCGCAAATAACGCTAATGAGATGCAGAGTAGGCGTTCCCGTGACAAAAGCCGAGACAACAGCACACCTCAACATTCACAACGACCAGCCACATCCGCGATAAAAACACAAAACAGGCGATAAGCACCACAAAAGGGAGCACAGCCCAGGGCCACAACCGAAGGGCAACAGATGCCATGGAGCCACACATCATGCAGCCCGGACACCCAAGAGGGCCACAACACCCACCCCCACCACCCCAGGACCCCATCCCACACCCGGAACACCCCCCCCCCGGACCAACACAGATGCAGCGCAGACAAAGACAGCGGAACCCCAGGATACGTACCAGCCGCACAGACCCAACATCTGACAATGTCACCTTCCACTCCAGGCTGAAAGGGACAACCAACCTACGCATCCTGACCATCATCGCCTAACAGGCCTACGGCAACAACACAGCGGACAACCAACATCCCACCCCACACAAAGCTGATGGCGTGGCTGCACCTGTTGGCCCCTGAGACCCCCCATCCAACACCCGCCAGAGTCCGAGGAGTTCCACAGCCAGCCACATCCAAGTCCCCCACACCTGTCCTGGACATCACCATCACCCTGGTACCCCAGTCCCCATACGTAGGATCCGCTGCCTCCGGCCTACACTGCGGTCCAGTAGGTCACAGAGCCTTGATTTGGCATTCTTGGAGTTCACATCTGTGTACGGGCATCATCGCAGACTGCATCCCCTCACAGCACCTGTGCCACTAAGTTTGTTCCCCGACATTCATGGACACTCACTGGTCGGACATTGGTTGCGTTTGAGTCCATGGACTAGGGGCTTGTTTTCATCCTCATGTAACTGATCCCGAATTGTTGGTGAGGACGAGGGTTGCGCTTTCCACTCCTCCATTTGCTGCTTCCAGATAACATCAGACCTTCCGCATCATGCCCTGGAGGACACCTTCGACTGTCCCCCGAAACCCTCCGCAACATACACCTCGGACATTGATGGGGACCAGCTCAGGTCGCATGGCCCATCTGACTGCACCGCAAGTCACCGTCCCGTGGCTGGGTGCCTGTGCCGGCCGCAGTGCATCCGGGGCCACTAACTCTGTGCTGCTCAGGCCTGGGACCCCTTCTTCTGAGTCATTGTATGGCCTCTGTAGCGATGGTCTTGGGGTCATCAACGCCATGTGTCTGTGGCTCTGCGCTGTCCGCCTCCTTCGGCCCCAACTGCGGTCCACCAGGGCCCACACATGGCATCGAGTCTTGACCGGCCCGGACGTCGCATCACCGCAGGAGGCACACGCCACCACCGCAAGGACCACCTTCAACCGCCATCTGCCAGAGTCGAAACGGTGGTCCTGACAGACCTAAGGAGTTGCGCAGACCTGTCGTGGATGCCGTCATCGGACTGATACCCTGCTCAGCACTCCAGGTGCCAGTGACTCAGTGCACCGCAAGCCATTGTCCGTTACTGATTGAGTTTTGTGCTGTTGTGAGGTTGCGCAGCAATGTCACCTCATGCAGTGGGGAAGACCAGGGACTATGATGAGGGAGATGTGTCAAGTGTGCGGAAGGGAGAGGGCACAGACAATGGGAGGGCAGGAGGCAACAGCCCCACGGCAGGAATGCAGAGTGGTGGTGGTAGTCAAGCTACACACCCTGATCTATTGGTGGGTATTGCGCTGTGGACTGCGGACGCAACTGTCACCTCAGGCAATGTGGGAGACCTGGGACGTTGATGAGGAAGTTGATGCAGGTGTAACACACCCCACTGCATCTGCATCAGGACTGATCCGAAGGGACACAATCCTAGCAATTTCTTCACATGAGCGCGCTCTTCTCTAGTGCCCCTGCCTCAGTGCACTGCAACTCAAGGAACGTCCAGACTGAATATTGGGTGACCTCTGTCCTTACTCCGGATCCCTCCATGTTGCTCTGCAGTTGACTCTGTTATGCTGGCGTTTTCTGTTTCCATTGCACTGGTGTCCAGTGTTCAGGTTGTTGGCAGCACCAAGCACTCCGTGCGGGCTGGCTTATACTCACCCCACACACACCCAGCACAGGCGTCACTGTACATGTGGCCCTGCCAATAAAGGGGCCGGGCGCACGTGCCCGTGGCCAGTTCAACATGATATGTGCATGTGTCTCTGTGGAGGTGTGGGTCTCCTTTGTGGGGTGTGGGGGGTCCCTGAAGGGTATTGGATACACACGTATGTGTTCTAGTCCGCATTCCATGGTTTCGGCAACACCCACACCTGTTGGGCCACCTCCTTTTGGCGTTCTGCCACCTGGCATTGGGATGCCAGGCCCTTGCCTTGCCTTGTGATTGGGATGTGTGGGTGGGTGAAGTGTTGTGAGCCAGCCATGATTGTGGGTGCTTCATGCTGTGTGGTCTGTTGCAGGGGCTGGGTTCTCCTCTGAGTGGCTTGTCTGCCCTGGTCCTGGTGGTGGGTTGTGTGGGATGTCCATGGGCTGTTGTAGGGCGTCGGTGTCTGGGCTGTGGTGTTCATCTCGGGCATCACTGATGGGTTGTCTGTTCTGACCTGCTGGAGGTGTTGTTTGTCCCTCTGCATTGTGAAGGGGAGGTGCATGTTGGCATTGTGTTGGCGCCTTGTTCTTGTCGACATGCAGACTGTGTGACGATGTACCTTGTGAGTGTTTGGGCGGTGGTGGCTATTTGATTTGGGACAGTGTCCATTTGGCCTACATGGCTGATGTGGGGTTGTAGGGGTAGATGTGCATCTCACAGTTCCCTGCTCTGTCCGATGTGATTGTTCTGTTACTGTGCCTGGTTGGACCCAGTTGTGTCCCCTGTTCTGCAGTGTGGGTGTTGCACTTTGTGCCACATTGTGATGGTATGTGCTGTGATTGCTATGTGTGTGTGCTGCAGTGTGCCACAGGGATGGGGGACATGTCCCTGGGTAATTGTGGGTGTGCAGTGTGTTACACCTCATTGTGCATGTGTGGCATTGGGCCCATCACCCACCGTCCCCCCAGTCCCTGTTGGATCCTCACCCTGTTGTTGTAGTGTCAGGTCCTGTCGGGCTGTGTCCGTACTCCCTACTCCTTGCACCCTCTCCACACTGATGACTGTGGCCTGTGTTTCCTCCTGCTCTTCCTGTGGCGCTGGACTGCCACCTCCTGTCGCCGTTGCTGCCTTCCTGTTGGCAGCGGGTTTGTACCTGGTTTAGGTTGTCAGGTCCTGCCGGCGCCTCTTGGCCTCCTGGATTGGCCTCCTGGGCTCTGCGACTGCATTCCAGGCGGTCTGCTTGTGGGTCATTTGCTGGTAGTGTTCTGTCGCCTCCGTGGCCTTGGTCTTGTTTTCCTGCGGTCTGCACCCCGTCTTCCTCTCCATTTTCTCCTTGGCCTTCCCCGACCCACTTGTTCCTTGCTGGTGGTCTGTGGGGGTTGTGGTGTTCGCGTTGCCCTCTGCGCTGGGTCAGGGTGCATGGATGTTGCTACGTGCTTTGGCTTGTTTCTGGTGTGTTGTGCCTGTGGTTTTTATGGTGCCATTGCCCGCCAGACGCGTGGGAGTTGCAGGCCTGAGGCTGCTTTTCGCAGCTTTTTGTACCGCGATTGGCCTCATCGCATGATTTCTCGCGTTCGCGTTTCGCATTTTTGGGGCGTGGTGTTGATTTACATGCTGGCATTTGACGCGTTATCTGGTGTCTATCGCATGCTACCGCCTTCTTGTGAATTCCACGTTGACACGGGGTTATTTTCCCGCGATAGGCTGCGATATTGAAAGTTGCGTTACGCTACTCTTGCGGTAGTTATCACATGTTCTTGTGAATATACCCCTTAGTGGAGACGCCCAGAGAATGAGTAAAGAAATTAAAGAACTTCAACTGGCATGACAACGGCTAGATGCCCAGCTGGACGATTACGAAGGTTGAGCTAGACGTAACAACGTCAGAATTATTGGGGTCCCGGAGCGAGCGGAGGGGCCAACCGCGGACCTTTTCGTGGAAGATTTAATCATGAATCATCTGTGCCCTAAAACTCTATCAAAATTCTTTACAGTTGAAAGAGCACACAGAAACCTAAACCGGGTGCCCCCCAAGGCCCATTCTCGCTCGACTTCTTAACTTCAGAGATCATGATAGCATTCTACAAACGGCTCGTACTAACCCTCCCCTAAAAATCGACAACAGTGAATTGTCCTTTTTTCCGGACTTTACCATTGCTTTGGTTTTGTTTTTTGTTTTACAGAGTTTTATATAGCGCGAACTTGACCCAAGGGTATCGGGTATCAGAGCGCTTTACATGAGCACCAGTTGCGTTACACACATTCATTTTTGTTAGGCACAGGGAGATTAAGTGATTTGCCCAGAATCACAGGATGTTCAGCGTCCTTGCCGAGACTCGAACCCGGTTCCCCAGCTTTGAGGTCGACCGCCCTAGCCGTTAGGCCAACTCCTCTCTTGCAGTTCAGCGTCAGCGGCGCACTTTCCTAGACGTTAAAAAACGGTTGAGAGACAAGGTCATTCGCTATGCGATGTTGTTTCCGGCAAAGCTCAGAGTGGAAGCTGACGGGAAGGCTTGGTTCTTTGACACGCCGGAGGCGGCCCAAGACTGGTTGGAGGGCTGGAGACCGGCGAAGGTTCATAATGGAAAGTGATCCTTGGACACTTGAATCGAACCGCAAAGTACTACACCAGACTGTGAATTGTTAGTTGGAACACTCCGGCGCCAACCTTACCTCGGCAGACTTGGAAAACACCGAGACGACACGCCAAGCAGGCAAAGAGAACATTTTCTGCACAACTTGCTGGTATATGTATATAATGCATGTTCTAATCTCCTTAAAGGGGAACGCAACGTAGCGAAGCGGGGTCCAATGGGCGGGTGTCTGTAACTCCTTTCCCCCCTCAACTTCTAGTTAGTTCTTAGTTAGGGCGACAGGCACTCTGCACTATTAGGGTTATGGGCAGTTTCAAGCCCAGAGTGCGGGGGACCAGGGAGGGTCACGGGGTGGGGGGGCGTTGGGAGTTTTGTTCCTAAGGGTTTTTTTTCCGTTCATCACAGTCATATGTAGTGAGTCTGGGCATGGGACATACAGTGACCATGAACTCGCAGTGGAGAACATAGTAGATTGTGTAAAATCCTGTTGGCAGACGGTGGGTGTTCCGGGGACGAGTGGGGTCCCCCCCCCCCCAGCGGCGACTACTACTTCAAGACATGGGGGTCACGTGTGAGAAACGTATTAAGTTATTATCCTGGAATGTAAATGGTTTACGGGATAAGCTTAAATGAGGAATCATACTGCAATTTCTTAAACGGCACACCCCGGAGGTGGTTCTGCTCCAAGAAACACACCTCATCGGGAACATGTGTAGGGCCCTAGCGAGAGGAGGATATCAATTGGTGGTACATTCCGGATTCACGACGGGCTCCAGGAGCGTAGGCATATTGAAGAAATGTTCCTTCCCTATGACAATAGACCAGGTCTATACTGATACTTTAGGGAGGTATGCGGCAGTGACTGGCCAGTGGGAGGGTGAATCGCTGACATTGATGTCACTGTACTTGCCTCCGGGACTACAGGAAAGTGCATTCAGAGACTTGGGGAAAGTACTGCTTGCATTTCCCAGTGGTAGAATGATAATAGGGGGAGACTTAAACTCAGTTGTATCGGGGACCCTAGATCGCTATCCCCCTAGAGACATCCCTCCATCACAGCTGCGACTCCCACGTTTTCTGGATGCCATGGGACTAGTAGATACATGGAGGGTACATCACCCTGCAGAGACGCGGTACACATTTCACTCTGGGGCCCATAAAAGCCTTTCCCCGTTAGACTATATCCTTGTCCCAGCAGCCCAGGCTGGCTACGTGAAGGAAATAAGACATCTAGCGAGAGGAATATCAGACCATTTCCCAGTTTGGCTGCAGGTGGAATATGTTAAGGGAGACTGTACTAGCGTGGCCCCCATCAACCCTTGGTATCTGCGAAACCCTGTCATAAGATGAAATTAGAGAAAGAAACCGAACACTACTTCAATGAGAATGAGGGCACGGTTGAATCAGCTCAGGTCCTTTGGGAGGCCTTTAAAACAGTAATAAGGGGACAGGCGCTCTCACAGATCTCTGGAGCAAAAAAAGAAAGACAGGCCAGACTTCTCCAACTAGAAGAGGAAATACTAAAACTGGAAGAAGGTATCACAACACCCGCCGACCATGACACAACCCACATTCTTAATTTGACACTAGAGGAATACAGGACCGAAGCGAGGGAGATAGCTAAAACTATGCTCAATCACAAGCTGGGTAGTGTGTACGAATTAGGGGACAAAGCCGGGAAACTGTTGGCCTGGCTAGATAAGCGGGAGGCAGCAAACTGGCTAGTCACAATACTGTTAACAGACACAGGGGAAAAGTTCACCGAGCCACAGGACATTGCGGACGAGTTTGGTAGATACTATGACCATATCTACACGTCCAAGTCCATCAGGCAGGAGGGTGAAACTACAGAACTATTGGCGGAAATTCGTCTGCCGGTATTGGCGGAAGCAGACAAAATTGCTTTGGAGGAAGACATTGCATCGGCCGAAATAGCTCAGGCCATCCGTTCTCTCCAGGCGGGAAAGGCAATGGGCCCCAACGGCCTCCCGATAGAACTATACAAACTGTTTCCTGACAAGTTAGCCCCCCACCTCCAGGCGATGTTTGTAGAAAGTCTTGCGAAGGGGCTCCTTCCATTAGACCAGAGACTGGCCACCCTGGTAGTGATACCCAAAGAGGGGAAACCAAGGAATAGCTGCACCTCATACAGACCTATATCGCTGCTAAATGCGGAGGCCAAAAGGATTGGCCAAATTGCTAGCCACCCGATTGATTCGGGTTCTTCCGGATTTGGTCCACTCGCACCAGTCGGGATTCATGCCATCCAGAAATACATCCCTGAATTTAAGAAGGATACATGGAGTTCTGGGAAGGGCAGACACCATCATGGAGGATGCAGTTGTGGTGTCTTTAGACGCCACCATGGCATTTGACACCATAGAGTGGCCATACCTTTTCGCTGTATTGGAGAGGTTGGGGTTTGGTCCTAAATTCATCAGTTGGGTCCAACTTCTCTATACCGACCCACTAGCACAAGTGGTGGTCAACAACAAAAAATCAACAATATTCCATCTACACAGGGAGACGAGGCAGGGGTGCCCGCTGTCCCCACTGCTGTTTGCGCTCACACTAGAGCCTTTGGCCTGTTGGATTCGGCGGGACCCTATAATAAGAGGGTTGCGCTGGTCCGAAGACTGGGAGGACCGTATTTCGCTCTACGCAGATGATATTTTGTTATACTTAGCTTCCCCCAATAGATCCCTGCGTAGAGTCTTAAACATCTTCACCAACTTTGGTACATACTCCGGATACACGATCAACTAGACAAAATCTCTTATTTATGTACTCAAGGGCAACTTACCGGTCCTGCCAAAAGACGATCAACTCAGGATAGTAACGGAGGGGTTCAAATACTTGGGAATCTTCATTACTAACGATCCCAAGTTGTTTTACGAGGCCAACCTTCTGCCGCCACTGCAGCGACTGAAATGTGATGTAGAACACTGGCAGTCCCTTCCATTGTCACTCTTGGGACGAGCTGCACTGTTTAAAATGATGTTGTTGCCTCGTTTTTTATACGTTTTACAAAATCCGCCCGCTCTAGTCCCTGCGTCCTATTATAGACAAGTGGAGGGGGCACAACGAACGCTGCTCTGGGGTAGTGGTCCGCCACGTATCTCATTCCCAAAACTGGTTAGAAGCTGGTACGATGGAGGAATCGGTTTGCCAAATATCAAGAAATATTACTGGGCGGCACAGTTGGCGGCCATCAACCACTGTATGTATCGGCCCCCCCATTGATCCGGGCTATGCAATGGATAGATGGCTACTCCCTGGGGGTAAGTACACGCGAGCACTATACTCAAAACCTCCAAAGTTCCCCTTGACAGGCCCCACGAAACACTCAGTACAAGTGTGGCACTCGGTTCAGAAAATTACGGGATGGGCAAAGACGATTACTCGGAGTACCCCATTATGGGACTCAGAATATTTGGGCGACCTCTGGAAATCGAAGGGGTTTGATAGATGGGACTTGATTGGGATTTTGTGGGTGGCTGATCTTTGGAAACGGGGGGAGGTGCTGCCCTTTACAACTCTACAACAAAAATATGAACTTGCAGACTCGTAAAGATTCAGATACCTTCAGATACGACATGCACTACAGGCAGTCATTGCAAAAGGGGAGGACCCTCCCGAGACCTCCCCTCTCGAGGACAGGCTTTTGGATGGTTACCTGCCCAAAAAGGCAATTTCCTTGACATACTTGAAACTTATAAATCATTCCCCTGATCCCCTCCTGCCACTTCGGGCAAAGTGGGAAAGTGACCTAGTTGAACTTGACGAAGACGAATGGATGGAGGCACTAGCATACCCGAGGGAGGGGGCGATCTCCTCTAAGTTAAAGTTGGTGCAATTGAAAATACTCCATAGGATTTATGTCACTGGGCCAACATTGGTTAGGATGGGATATGGAGATGAGACTAGTTGTCGACGGCGATGTGGCCAGGAAGGCACCTTTTTTCACATAATATGGGACTGTCCGCATATTATTAGATATTGGAGAGCGGTTCATTCGTGTATGGGGGTAGTAATGGAACAGACGATAGCTATGGAAGTCAAACGCTGCCTCCTAAATATATGGGAACCAACGGACCTGGGTAGCAAAGAGAAAACTTGGGTGACCCTGGGATTGATGGTCGCCAAGAGGAATGTTGCACGGAAATGGGGGGTGCACACAACTCCAACACTACAGGAGTGGGAAGGTGACATGGACTGGTGCATGTATCGAGAAAAAACAGTATATGTATCACGAGGCTGCCCTAGAAAATGGATGCAAATATGGGGGAAATGGAACGCATACAGGGGTAACATATGTGAACCACCTACGCTGCCGGCGCACCCGTCCCTGGGAGAATCAACACCCTGATATGTTAATGTTCACTGTATAGTACACATCATGTGATAATATGGAACTGTATGTAGTGTATGCCTGACTATCATGACATTTGAATTGTATCACTTGCACACTGTGATGTTTTCTTGGTTATAATAAAAAGAAATTTAAAAAAAAAAATCAACACAAATATGTTGATCTCCATTATAAGTTTTGGTAAATGCAATATGGGAAAAATATCCCACCTCAACCATATTCTTTAACAGAACCTTATATTGAAAGGCACTCATCTCATTTTCTGTTTAACTGGTACAGCATCATCTTTCAGCACAATAGTGTGTTGAAAACCTTGAAATTTGCCTATCGTTCTGTTGAAAATTTCAAGGAGGTATCCAACTATCTTACTTATTAGAAATGATCGTTCAAATGGCAACATTTGCTCAGAACAACACAGGTTAAGAGTTTCTCTAAGTCTTCTTTGATCTCTCCACTGTAAGACACAAACTCCTTTAAGGACAATACAGATTTTCATCTATGCATACCTTTACTTAAGCTTCCAACATAACCTATGAATTCAACAGCATTACTTTTAAAAGACGCAGTAGTGATATCAATGCATGTAACTCTTTAAGTGCGTCACTCAGCACTTTATCAAATAAGGTTTTCATAAGGATTGTGTATGGTGATTCTGAGTCCCCCATGACCCTCACTTCCCTCCCTACCTAGAGCCTGAATTACACACATTGGTGTACCACAGTCATCATCATCATACAAGTCAGAGTTACCAAACTTACTATTAGACCATTTTCTTCACTTTATCACAATCTTCTTACAGGGTCATATCTTCACTTTCAAATGCCACTCTGGGTCTATTAGTTTTTTTGCCATCCCTAACCTCTTTAACAAAGTTAGCAAAGTTAGCAGGATTTTCCGATGGTTGGACACACTTTAAATAAAGAAACATTGACGGCTTTTCCATAATAATGATTGAAAATATTTTGGCTTACTATCACACTTCCTATCTCTAAGCTCACATTTGCTATTTCTGGAACTACCTCTATCCAATTCTGCATGTTTTTTTGTGCCCTTCCTACATTAACTTCCTTAAACCAAGAACCTGACTGCTCAGTGCCCTTAGCCGTGTTGATGACATCATGTTATACAGATTTGTAGACAGAGGTGGTTTCTGCTTAACAGGGGTGCAGGGCAAGGGGGATGAAAAAAAATGTACTTACCTGCAGGCCGGCCGCTGTCTCTCGGTCCTCTTCAGTTTTGACGCAGGAAGCAGAAAACACAAAGGCTCCCCTAGCCAATCCCAATGCTGCTGTCACCAGCATGACAGCAGCACTGTGATTGGTCTGAGTGCCATGGTTCGGCGCTCAGACAGGGACTGGGAGTCTGTGCATCTTCTCCACCCAGGCTGTGCAATACAGCCGGTGGAGAACATGCAAAGTGACGCATGATTGTATGGCCGTCCCAAGACTGTCGGCCAAACCGTCATGTGCACTTTAAGAGTGCCCACCACTCCTCCCCCTGGCCCCTGCACTGGCCAGCCCCGCGCCGCACCGCACCTAAGCAGGAACAGAAAAATTAAATGATAATAATATAGCGTTATTATCATTTTATTTTTCCTTTTTGAACTGGTCACAGAGCAGTGGGGCGACACTCCTCCACCTTAGCAGAGGAGTCACTGCTGTTTTTAGAGCACACTATCACCCAGAAGGGCATCCTGGCACTGAGCAGGTGTGAGTCTGGCCAAACCTAGGCCCTAGTGGGACTACTTAAAAAGCCAGGCCTTCAGCTTCTTGTGGAATTTACAATGTGAGGAGGAGGCTCTTCTGTGTAGTGACAGGTCTCCTTGCATATGGAACACTGACCCACACCTTGTGCACACAATAGCACATACACGGTGCGGAGCAACCCCGACATGAAATACTACAGAACATAAACTCTATGGGAATGGGCCACCATCATATACTTTGGCTCTACCAGGCTTTCCTGACCCGAACGCAGGTTTCATTGGGCACCCTGTGGGAACGTTAGGAGGGTTTAATGATAAAGAAGGAGAGGGAGTACTCGTCTTCTCCACTTCTGTGTCCAGGAATGCTTGTTTCAAACTGATACAATTTCATATAACACACAGGGCTTATATGACCCCTGAGCAAATCAACAAAATTTTCCCAGGTATTAATACGCAATGCTTACATTGCAGGATTGCAGGATGTGGACCTGTGCCACACACTCTGGACATGGCCTTCCCTATCCCAGTTCTGGTTGGTCATGACTTGGATCTTAAGTCAAATCTCTGGACTAGATAATTTATCTACCTGGGATGCCTGAGCGGTTGGACTGTTCAAAAGACGCAAAAACCGACAAGCTCCAGCCTGCTTTTTAGACCTCGCTCTGGTGCTGGACAAATGCACCATAATGGGTCTTTGGAAAGCTACTGCATCCCCTTCCATGGTGGGATGACTGCAGACAGTACTTACATGGCCTAAGATGGAAAGTGCATCCCTACAATTTGAAGAAGCAAGAGGCCTTTGGAAATTATTGTTATCCTTGAACAGGGATGAATTGATCACCCTATTTCAATCTCACTTCAAGGATGATGAACATCCACCGTAGCTCTACACTTGTGCACCACCACACTGCTATCCCTCCAAGGTGCTCCTAAGAACCGCTCCCTTCAATCAACAGCACCCCGGCAAGCTCTCCCCTGTTCCGTTCTACCCTCCAATTGCACGCTCGATAATTTGACCTCCTTCTGGTTTACCACATGTATGAGAACCCCTACCAAATGCCACATACCACCGCATTTGGCATACAACCATTCTTAATCTCTACCCACTGATACCCACTGGTACCCTAAATGGTATCCCATTCCGAACTGTACATTCCCTAGCGCACACCCCAGTACATGCAATCTCTCTAAATGTGTGCCTCTCTTGCAGTTTGTTGCAGTGTGTTTGGTTTATTCCTTGCTAGGACTGTATTTTATTCTGCCTCCACAAAATCCTCTCTGTGTTAGTGCAGTACTACCTACTAAATAGGCTAATAGTGAAATATGGAATAGATATCTTTTATATGCTACATCCTGCTAATACTCACTTAATGGATTATGTACCTTTTTCTTCCTACTTCTACTACACGCTAGCCATTCAAGTCAACGAGGCAAATGGCAATCACTTTGTTGTACTGCCCTAGCAAAATTTATCTGTACAAACGAAAAAATTCAATAAAAACATTTACAAAACAAATTTGTAGTGGCAGGGTGTTCCACGTTTTAGGAGTGATGTAGGAGAAGGCTTGACTGCGGATCTAATTTTCCGTATGCATGGGATTTGTGCAAGTAAGAGTTTGGACAAGCAGAGGTGTCTGGAGGGTTTGTGAAAGCAGATACTATTGCTGAGGTATGCTGGGTCAGTGCCTTCAAAGTGAGAGTGACGAGTTTGAAATGTACTTGTTCTTGTATGGGGAGCCAGTGGAGCTCCTTGGTGAACAGACAGAATATCGAGTTTTTATTTTCGGAGTACCATAATATTGAGTTTTAAATATCGAGGTACAAGAATATTGACTGCAAGAATATCGTGGACCAGAATATCGACAGTAAGGTAAGAAATATCATTTTTTTAAATATCGAAGACAGTAATATCGTTTGTAAAAATATCGTTGTTAATAATATCGATGTTTATATTAGTGTTATGTATTTTAGTATGTATTTTGAATGTATGTGTTCTATATTTTTTGTGAAGTAATGTATTTATTTTTTAATATATGTATTACATTTTTAGAAGTTATTAATTTTTATTAAAGTAAATTTTGCGTTTTAATTCCGTAGCGGGTTGTGGGTTTATAGGGGAATAGGGTGGGAAGTAATTTAGGGGGTCATTACGATGGCGGGCGGAAGCACAACCGCCGTGCTGGCGGATGCAAAAACCACCAGTTACCGCCGGCACGCAGCAGTCCACACGCCCGCCCAATTACGATGCGAAAAGTAGGCAAACACCGCCGGCAAGCCAGCAACACCGTCCGCCATCAAAGTGCGCCCGTACACGTAGCGGCGCAGCTCAACTGACACACACCGTCCGACGAAAACACGTCCCGCCCGGCGCATAAATTACGATGCCGCAAACAAACGGCTCCCACGGCCAAGAGATACCGTACGACAAACCGAAGCGGTAACACGGACGCCGAGCACGGACAACGAAGAAGCGGCTCCCCCGAGCATGAATCCAGCACTGCAGGCCCTCCCCATGCTCTTGCTGATGCACCACCAAGGATGCAACGTACCGCGGAGACGCAGGTAGGCACACACACAACAAGTGCACGCAAACAGCGCACACAGTGCAAGGGCGGAAAAAGCGGACAACCCCCCCCAGCGCATGTACACTACACATCCACCATTGCATCCACATATGACACACAGGCCAAATCGTAACATCGCGTAACACATGTGTACACACCACCTGGGACTAGGAACCAACGACCCCGTCACGGCCCCAAAGCGGCGATGACGCCGCCACACATGCGCACAACGCAGAGGCCAACCGCAGCGCCATGCATGCGTCGCACACAGACACAGGGACACAACCAAGCAGCACACACATCAGCCCCACCCCGAACGCACATGACACGTGACAGGCCTGCCACAGACATGTCCCCAACGCCCAATTCACGGACAACACCCAACGCCACACAACCGACGCACACATGTCAGTGAAGTCACGCAACAGCAGGACACACCCCAGTGTAACAAACATGGCGAAGCACACAGCGGCGGCAACACCAACTAGGAGAAGCAGGGCCCCTTCGGGAAGAGGAACGCCAGTACCACACTGAAACACCCATACCACCCTGCACATATGAACAAGACATATAAAACGGAACACCAAAGAGCCCGGGGACCGACAACAGGTGGCCCAAGAATAACATTCACACACAAGGCCCAACGCAGAGCGGAAAGGCAGCCTGCCGCCCACACAAGGGAGAGCAGACAGCACTGAATGACCTTCCATTCCAACTCCGAAACCACAGCCCTACAAAAGAAGCCGGTGAATACAGCCATTGTCCAAGAAAAGACCAACACAGGCATGCCGAGGAGACCGACCACAGGGCAGATAGCGCATATCACAGAAGCACACAACGGACGGGGAAGAAAGAAGAAAACACTCCCCCATGTCGGCCACATGCAAGTTAATTGGAAGGAGTCACACATCACTGACCTTGAACTGTCTGAGAAGCATGTGGGATGAGGGCCCGTGTCCTCCAAACAAGCCAACAGAACACAAGTCCTGTCCCCCTACGACTACACAGAGCTCACAGCAACCTCAGAGCGTGCACATTGCAGACTGCACACACAGCCGGAGCACGCCACCACAACGCACCGCTGCGAAATGGCAACCGCAACACACCTACCCAACTACGCCGGACAGCTCAAGCTGTACAAAACCAACCTGATACATATATTGGGATGCGATCTCCTGTCCCTGCTGAACGTAAGTTACCGACTGACTTACCGCATCACATTGTTCAGCTGCGTCATGCCCGTCTTCTACTGTCGGAGGTGTCCCTACCAGCATCCCGTGGAGATATGCCTCTCCAACCCGGCATGTCTAAAGGCGGACCTGCTACCACTACTCTTCCCTCTGGACGCACACGACAGGGCCTGCTCTGCCTATGGGGGCATGGCGTATGTGGCCAACATCGCACCCGCACTGAAATGGGACCACTGTGCCTCCACACGACGGATCATCGAGAACAGCTACATCGAATGTCACCCAGCATGCCCCATCATGGTCCTCCAAGGGACAACTTACGAACAACACCTTGACAGCCACCATCCGCTACATTGGCTGGCAAACATGTACACCACCAATGACATGGAAGCCCTGCTGGACGGCATCGCATACCTGACAACCTGTAAATTCGTCGGACCACAACGCAGGTTCCCCGATTGACCTATGATGTCCAACCCCGCACCCATGCTTAGCTTCCGCACGGACTGGCCAGTCACCACCACAACAGCCATACCAAACGACCGGCAACTGTTACCACACCATCAACGACATCGCCATGACATCGGATATGACCGGGACATGCACACTGTTCCCCATCACATCCAGGAACACCGCATGCATCGTGGGAGGCAGTGGCATGGGGTCTGTGTATCGCACCCACATGGACGGAACTGCACGAACAACCAGGACACGACATGGATCCAGCGCCCATGGACACACACACCGCTCAGTGGACATGAATAGGTCGCCTGGAGTCTGTGGGTGCTGCACCCCTCCCACCCCCGCCCCGGGAATCCCATACCAGGACCTTTGCATGGACGACAAGTGCATACAACAACAACACGACCCCAGTGACTGTGACATGTCCAGTAACCACCACATTGCAACAACAAGTGGCACGCCGCTGCATGCACGCAAGCACATGCCCTGATGTCATCTCACATGCATGCGTGCATGAGGAACAACCGCAGCAAACCTGTCACATGGAACTGAGATGGACTGTGCCCATGATGCCAAGCGGTCTGGTAGGCTACATGTATACCGTCTGTGTCAAAGTCCGCAGCTCCGCAGCTATACGTAAATGTACATTAGCACAGCCTTGGCCAAGCAGATGTAACTCTGAAGCCCACATCCCACATGCAACAGCCAATCACATGTAACCCCACACCCTATCCCATTTGCAATCATGCTCAGTATATCCTCAACATGTATTCCGCTGCCAGTAGTGTCCACTATACTGCATCACAGAGGACAGAAGACTCAATATAATGTTTGAAACCAAAACTGTCTCCGCTGACTCATTTCACAAGTACGAATGAGAGAGGATGAGAGTATGTGAAGTACACGGCAGTCGTGACATGACCATGTAGTCCACTGGTATTGGATGTCAACGCAAATGAGTAGCACAACTGTGGAAGACACACATGTGTCGTGTGAAGTCGTATGGACGCAGTGCTCAGGTGGGTGGGTGTGACGGGTAGATGCGCACATGCCAAGTTGGAGCACGCCGTGTCGGGAGGGGTCATGAACAGTACACCACCGCTTCCCTGGGCATTGTGAGAGGACACCTGTCGGGGGGAGTGAACACGTGTGTGCACAGCAGCCGGGCACACGTACAAAGCGGTACCAGGCGCACCTCAGCCCACCCTCTGTGGACAAGCTGGATCCTGTTGTGCGCCCGCCATGCCCCTTGACAAGGCACACACAGCCCCAGTCGACCAGGTGTAACCCCAACATAGTCAATCCGCACAGGCGATACAGGGCACGGGATGGCAGTGGAGCATGGTGTGTGAGAGGTCTCCTCGCGCTCCTCCTGGTCATATCACGCAGGCAATAGAACCTCAACGTCTAGCATGGCACAAGTCAAATGGAAGTGTAGGGGACGCACCACAGCACGAGCAGCACTGACGTCACGGGAGGTGGCTCGCACCATCCCATCCATTGCCCATTATACCAACCACGCCACATGCCATTGCGACTAAGTGCAAGCGCGTGCGCCACCACCCCCGAGCCCTCCCCAGAGAGGCCAAAGAGTGAATGTGTGGGCCATCAGTCACAGACGGACGCGGCATGGCCGCAAGGGCAGCCACAGCCACTGGGTGTCGCAGGTGGCGGATCCGGAAGGCGAAGACTGTGATGCATAGTCCATGCAGGCCGGGTCTCCATTTGGGGCACCACGCAAGGTGGACGGCGTCCTGCAACACATCATACCCTGAGACAGCCCACTCGTGCAACTGGACCCACACATACACTCCTTGCCCTCTCTGGTGCGAGCTTGGGGCTGCCTGTGCAAGCGCTAGCCTCGCAGGTGCACATGCATATTGGGGGAGCGAGGGGAGGACATGAGGGCTGGGGCGAAGATGACTGTATCACTGTCAGTGAGTACAAGGGATGACCCAGATGTGGAAAGGAAGAGACGTGTCCCGTGTGTACTGCAACTAGTCGCCAATCCAACTACCCCCCCATGTCCGGAATGTAAGCCCGCACCTAGGCCCGCCCATCCGCCATATCGAATATACCACCAGCACGACAACCTTCTCATTTGAAACACTGACTGGGGGTGGCGACCAGTGAACAATCATGTGTAGCCTACCCACGCGTACATGTGGGCCCTCCATGATCCATGTCACCTGCGGCAAAGTCATGACATGCGCAATGAGGGAAGTGAGGAGAGCTGTCTGCCCCACGCACAGAAGGTGCATCAGCTCCACAGACCCAGCAGCGAGTCCAGCAGGGGTCACATGTGCAGGGGCAGCTGTGCCTGGTGTGAAGGCACATGCATATAGACAGCACATCGACCAATGTGTAGTCTGCCCACATCTACAGTCCATCATCATGCGGACATAGGAATCGAACACAGGGCAACACATCTGAGTGGGTGCACCCACCGTGACCAACAATGCGCAATCATCGACGTACCCGCCCTGTGCATGGCCCCCCACCCAACGGAGGCACATCCAGTGCCACCATCCCACACACACAAGCCTTCCACAGAACATGCTGTGTCCAATGGTCAGTACAGAGTCAGCGCCCATCTGGTGGATCCTGAACAGGAGACACATGCACACACATGCCAGCTCCCACTATGTACGTCTGCCACCTGGCACGTGCAATGTAACCTCTCACCTGTGACGTGTGACTGCAAGCACAAAGGCCGTCTTTGCATGGGGCTGTCAATGTGGACACCTGTCAATGTTTCGGGAGGTGTGATCCGTACAGTGCTGTACATAGGGTGCAGTGCTGACACCTACTACTGTCTCATATCCCCTCGTGCCACAGGTCCCACTTGTTTTGGCCGCTCAGCCTGTGCCCACATCGTCGTCGTCGTGTGCCATACTCATCCAGCCTCGGAAGCAGTTCCATGCTCAGCAGACATTCATGTTGCCGTGGCGTTGCCGCTTGACGAATATGCAGTCAGTCCCCATCAGCACGCCCCGCAAGTCATTGGGGCCTAGATCCCCATGTGCATGCACATGGCAGTGGTTTGTATCACTAGCCATTGCCATTGTTGGGAGACCTGTGTAAGTGTATTGTGGCCGTGCAGTCCCAGCTTGACAGCTGGGCTGTGGCTCATGTGCTTGCTCAGTCATGTCAGTGATGTGTATGCGAAATTGCTATGTGTTGTGTTGCTTTGACATGTGTCCACTGCCATTTTCCCTAGGCGGAGACCGAACATTGACCGCCCATACCAATTGCTGGCGGACATGGACGATACAGAGGTCATTAGGAAGTTTCGGCTGGACAGGCCAACCCTGCATCGACTGTGTGCCATGTTGGAACCCCATCTCCGTCCCCGCAGGGTGTATCCGACAGCTGTCACCCCCACGGCTAAGGTGATGGCCGCCATGCATTTCTTCGCCACTGGGTCATTCCAGCACACAGTGGGCAGTGGAGGAGGGATGTCCCAGCCCATGTTCAGCAAGGTGCTGAGGGATGTACTGGCAGCCATGATGCTGTACCGAAACAGGTACATCCGCTTCCCCAGGGCTCGTGAATTGGCGGCAGTGAAGGGTGCATTCTATGCCCTTGGCAGAATCCCACACGTCGTTGGAGCCATTGACTGCACACATGTTGGCCTTGTTCCACCACAGGCCACTGAGCACCTGTACCGCAACAGGAAGCACACGCACTCCCTGAATGTGCAAGTGGTGTGCCTTGCGGACATGGTGATCACCCACGTGTGTGCAAAGTTCCCAGGCTCGGCCCATGACGCACACATAATGCGCAACAGCATCTTGCCACGACTGATGTCCAATCTGCAACAGGATCGTGGCTGTATTGTCGGTGAGTATGTGGAGTGGTGTAGCGTGCTGGTTGTGCGATGCTGTCCCCTGTCCAGTTGGAATAGCAACGGTTCTCTGTGTCCCTCACACCCAGGTGACTCTGCGTACCCGAATGGGGCATGGCTGCTCAGTCCATTGAGGAATCCTCGCACCCCAGCAGACGATCGCTACAATGAGGCACATGGGAGGACCAGACGTGTGGTTGAGCGTACCTTTGGCCTCCTCAAGTCCAGGTTCAGGTGCCTGGACCGCACCGGGGTGCGCTGGCGTACTCCCCACAGAAGGTGTGCCAGATAGTGGTGGCGTGCTGCATGCTGCACAATCTGGCCATTCGGAAGCAGATCCCCCTCATCGTGGATGACGGAGATCAACCAGGGCCCCAGCCCGCAGACCAGGACAGCTCGAGTGAGGAGGACAGCGGAGAGGAGGAAGCTGGTAATGTGCGGCAGCAGCTCATCGCCCACTACTTCACTTGACGGTGAGTGTCCATGTACGACGGCTGATGTGGCTGTGTCTGTGCAGGTGTGTGTGTGCTGTGTCAGGGTGGCCGTTTGTTCACTGCGTGCTGTGTGTCAACGCTCCATGGCCAGGGTAGTATGCCACTGTTGGTGGCTGTGGCATTGTGCCCTATTGCTCTGTGCGATGTGTGTACATTGCTTGTAGTTGTTGACATGTACTGTGTGATGGGTGTGTGACACACTCATTGCATGTGCTCCTGTTCTGTCTCCCACCCCTAGGTCCCTACAGGCCCTCCGGTTCCATTGCCATGCCACGCATCAGGTGCCTTTCCGCCCAAGGTGGCCGTTGTATTCCGTACAAATAAAACACAGGGCACAAACAGCAGTTTGTGTAAGAGGTGCATTTATTTCAAACTGTGACATGTGATTGTGTGTAAGGTGATGACAAAAGTGGTGCGTGCAGTGACAATGAGCTGTCGGTCATGGCTGCGTGATGCTCAGGGTGTACCCACTGGTTCTATGTCCATAGTCCAACACACACATGCCATCCAGATGGCTGTGTGGAGTGGGATCGTAGTCCAAGTCAATGCAGTGGGTGGTCAAGGAAGGCTGGCTGGCTGCCTCACTTGCGTCTGGAGCGTGCGAAGTCCTCCCGGGAGATCTGTTTCCACTTCGGACGGCCCCTTCCACGTTTGCGAGGGGGGTGCCTGCTTGCGACATGCTGGTGGTTGAGGTGTGCTCACTGGCTGTGGACGCAGGGGAACTGGACACTGCTGCTCGACCCTGCACCCCGGCAGGTGGTGGCGGAGGGGAGCTGCTGTCCCTGGCTGTGACCTCACCGCCACCACCAGCTGGCCCATGAGGTCCACGAGTTGGCCCATACGGGCGTCCATGGACCTCAGCACCCCCAGCACCTCCCGCGTGTCTGAAGCAGACCTGACCCATTGTTCTTGGGCCTCTTCATAGGCCCCAAGGACTCTGGCCATTTGAGGCAGGGCATGGCTCCCAGGGAGACTTGCGTTTCCCTGACCCTGCTCCTCCTACCAGTCCTGCTGCCACCGGCCTGCCCACTAGCCACATTGCTCACCACGGTCCTCGCTGTGGCTCCCAGGGTGGATCCAGTCGGCCGGGCCACCACCTGCGCTGGGGCTGGTGCCAGCGAAGACGTGGTGGTGGTGGCGGCGGTGGTGGTCGGTGCGGCGATGGTGGCGGTTGCGGCAATGGTAGTGGCCGCAATGACCGTGGGTGTGGCCGCAATGACCGTGGGTGTGGCCGCAACGACAGTGGCAGCAGGGGGCTGGGAATGTTCAGCAGCCCTGGATGATGGGTTGGTGGGTAGGAGGGGTCCTGGGGAGCGGCTGGGCCCTGCCACACCAGATGGGCCTGCTTGGTGGTCTGTGTCCGAAGAGGAGGACAGATCCTCCACATCCGTGTGTCCTCGTTGGGGGCTTGTAGGCTGGCTGTGCTGGCTGCTGTCTCCATCCCCAGCATCCAGCAGTTCGTCACCTGTGGAGAGAATGAGATTTGTTATTGTGTTGCACCTGGCGAAGTATGTATTTGTCGTCTGACATTAACAGTTCGTGCAATCTCGCACATGGGATTCCCGGAGGCGTGTGTGTGGCTGTGGCATTTGTAGTTGTGTGTGCTTGACAATGGGACTGTGTGCTGTGCACATGTGGCATGGGACGGATTGGCCATGCCGATGGGTGTGTTGCTGTGCCCCTACTTATTGTGACTCTGGTGTATGCGGGCTCCTGGCCCATCCTGGGTCTGGTTTGTACTTTGCTTTTGGTGTTCAGATGGGACGCTTAGGAACGCATATGGCAACATGGGGGCCATGCCCCAGATTCGCATTTGGGATGGAATATGCTTTTGGGGTACATGCTGTGAGCCATGGGTGCCGAACGTGACATGTGTTGTGGCAGCATGACAGTGCATGGTTTGAGGTGTGTGCATGCTTGACATGGCCTGCATATTTGCTGTCTGTTGTGATTACTGGACATGGCATTGGACGCATCGTTATGAGTGAGTGATGGTTGTGTGCCAGCCAACGTATTGCAGTTGTCCCATCTCCTTGGTGTGCGTGCTGCCCTGTGCCATGTACATCACTGCAGTGCTCGGGGGGTGTGGCCCATGTTGTGTGTTGTTGCTCACAGTGTGTCGTGCGCTTCATTGACTTCTGGCACATGGTTGGTCATGGGCATGTATCTTAGCGTGACTGCTGTATGTGTGGCAGCTGTGCGGATGACATGCCTTTCATGAGACTGGGGCTGACGGATGGGATGGATGGTATGTTGTATGTGCATGGTGTGTCTGTGTGTTTGATGGGTTCAGTGGTGTTCGTGTGCATTTATGTTGTTCCGCTCTGTTGCGTCTAGTGTTGTTTGTCTTACATAGGCGTAGTAGTGGGGTGTGTGGTTGACAGGCAGTAGGGGCTACATGGACAGGACTTCAATGGTGTTTCGGTTGTGTGTGATGGGTTGTACAGTGGCTGCCGTGTGGTACTATATTCAGTGTGGCTTGTGCATGCAGACGTGGCTCCTTGGGTGTTGCTGTGTTTGTGATGGGTCATGTGGGGTGTGAGTCTGTGGTTCATGTCCGTGTGCACATTGTTCACTTGTTCGTGACGGTGGGCGGTGCTGCGTGTTCGTCTGCTACGTGACATGTCCCATGTGTTGGTCGTGTTACGGTCCTCATGCCTCCAGTAATCCAGCCCTGTCCAGTTTCCCACCTGCAGGTTGTTCGTGCGTGCACTGTACTGGATGCCACATGGTTCTAAGCGGGGGTGCTCCATGTTGCAGGTCTGTGGGGGTGGGGGGTGTTGTGGGTCGTGGTGGTGGCTGGACACCCACTGACACCGATTGCTGTGGACCGTGATGTCTACCTTTCGGCTGTCGTTGTGCACTGCGGTGGCTGACACGTGGCTGTGGGGTGTGGGGGATGCTCCTCCTTGCTGTGCTGTGGGACTAGGGGCCTGGTGTGTTTTGTACTTGGGCTGTCCACCCTCCCACCCACTGCACTTTGTGTTCCTGCCACTTACCTGTTACTTGTCGGTTAGTGCAGCTATGGCGGACACATGGGTGTGGTGGGTGCTCGTTGTGGCGCTTCTGGCATATTTGGGGACCTGTTGGTGGTTACGTGGCTGGCTGAGTGTACACATGTCCCCACGCATCTTACAGTTGTTCGGTTTGGGCTGTGTGTGGTGGTGTCTGTTGCATGTGTGTGTGATGTGTTGTGTATTGTGTGCTGGACATGGGGGTGTTTGTCCCTGGGAGCTGTGGCATGGTGGTAGTGCATGTGAGTACATAGCGGTGTGCTGGTATACATTAGTTTGTACTTACCAGCCTCCACTCCCCTGCTAATCCGGCGAGGATCTCGGGATGTATGATGACTCGCACCTTCTCCTCCCACGCTTTGAAGGTCTTGAAGAGCGCGGGATTCCCTCCGCCAGTGACGGCAGCCAGCTCTCTGTTCTTGCTCTCCTTCTTCTTGACCAGGCTCTTGACGTCATTCCACCGTTTGTTTATTTCGACTCTGTTCCTGGGCAAGGTCCCGACTGCATTGACCTGGTCTACGATCCGGTTCCACATTCTGTTTCTGGTGGCTAGTGGTGTGTGCTGGACCAGGTTCCCATAGATTTGTGGGTGCACCTTGATGATCTCGTCGACCATGACCGTCAGCTCCATGGGCGTGAACTTGGGCATTCTTTGTGGTGCCATGGTGTTTGTGGTGCTGGTGCGGTGTGTGTTGTGTAATGTGCAGGGGGTTTGTGGTGCCGGTGTTTGGTGATGGTGGTGGTGGTGGTGGTTGTGATGTGTGCGTTTCTGTGGTGTGCTGCTGTCCTTGCTGTGTCACTGTGTCCTCTCCTCTCCTCTCTACTTTGCAATGTTGCAAGGGGTTGTGGTCTGTGGGAGTGCTGCTTTTGTACTTACCTATGTGGGTGTGTCCTCATGGTCTGTTGTTTTCAGGTGTGTTGTGTCTGGGGTTCTGGCCTTTGTAGTTTTTGTTTGTACAGGGGGTGTTTTCGGGATGTGTACTGTGCTTGTGTATTTGTGCGTGCCTTGCTGTGTGGACTTGTTGGCCATGTTGTGTGCGATTGTTTTTGTCAGCGGATGGTTTCTGTGCAGGGACGTGGGCGCCATGGCTTGTGCCGTGTCGATTCTCATCGGCGTTGTTTGCGCTGGCGGGCGGTATATTTGTAGTTTTCCCGCGCTCATGGCGGTGCGATCGTAATCTCACGTGCGGTGTGTCGGGCGTGAGGGCGGGCGGTTTTGTGTTGTCGTGCGTGTTTCCGTCCGTGGCGGGCGGTTTGACTCCGACTCGGACGATGCTGGGCGGTATCTTGTGTGATTTATCCGCCGATGGCGGTTTTCGGTTTGTGTCATCGTAATGGCGTGGTCGGTGTTCAGACGGTGTGTGCGGGCGGATTTTTGCCGCTTCCATGCCTGGCGGATTTTTTTACGCCGGGTATCGTAATGGGCCCCTTAATTATAATATATTTAATAATAATTTTTAGAAGTTATTAATTATTTTTAATTACATTTTGCGTTTTTATTCCGTAGTGGGTTGTGGGTTTATAGAGGAATAGGGTGGGAAGTAATTTAATTAAGGTTAATTAATTATTATTTTTATTAATTAATATTTATATATTTAATACTTTATATTGTTAATTGTGGTAATTAATTTATTATTAATTAGTTGTTAATTGGTTGTTAATTATTAATAATTATTTGCTAAATAAATGAATTGTGTTATTTTTTTAGGAGCGGGTTGTGGGTTTATAGGGGAATAGGGTGGGAAGTAATCTAATTAAAATTAATTAATTAATAATTTTTATTAATTAATAATTAAGGGGCTCATTACGATGGCGGGCGGAAGCACAACCGCCGTGCTGGCGGATGCAAAAACCACCAGTTACCGCCGGCACGCAGCAGTCCACACGCCCGTCCAATTACGATGCGAAAAGTAGGCCAAACACCGCCGGCAAGCCAGCAACACCGTCCGCCATCAAAGTGCGCCCGTACACGTAGCGGCGCAGCCCAACTGACACACACCGTCCGACGAAACACGTCCCGCCCGGCGTATAAATTACGATGCCGCAAACAAACGGCTCCCACGGCTAAGAGACACCGCACGTGAAAGAGAGGCGGTAACACGGACGCAGAGCACGGACAACGAAGAAGCGGCACCCCGAGCATGAATCCAGCACTGCAGGCCCTTCCCATGCTTCTGCTGATGCACCACCAAGGACGCAACGTACCGCGGAGACGCAGGTAGGCACACACACAACAAGTGCACGCAAACAGCGCACACAGTGCAAGGGCGGAAAAGCGGACAACCCCCCACCAGCGCGTGTACACTACACATCCACCATTGCATCCACATATGACACACAGGCCAAATCGTAACATCGCGGAACACATGTGTACACACCACCTGGGACTAGGAACAAACCACCCCGTCACGGCCCCAAAGCAGCGATGACGCCGCCACACATGCGCACAACGCAGAGGCCAACCGCAGCGCCATGCATGCGTCGCACACAGACACAGGGACACAACCAAGCAGCACACACATCAGCCCCACCCCGAACGCACATGACACGTGACAGGCCTGCCACAGACATGTCCCCAACGCCCAATTCACGGACAACACCCAACGCCACACAACCGACGCACACATGTCAGTGAAGTCACGCAACAGCAGGACACACCCCAGTGTAACAAACATGGCGTAGCACACAGCGGCGGCCACACCAACTAGGAGAAGCAGGGCCCTTTCGGGAAGAGGAACGCCAGTACCACACTGAAAAACCCATACCACCCTGCACATATGAACAAGACATATAAAACGGAACACCAAAGAGCACGGGGACCGACAACAGGTGGCCCAAGAATAACATTCACACACAAGGCCCAACGCAGAGCGGAAAGGCAGCCTGCCGCCCACACAAGGGAGAGCAGACAGCACTGAATGACCTTCCATTCCAACACCGAAACCACAGCCCTACGACAGAAGCCGGTGAATACAGCCATTGTCCAAGAATAGACCAACACAGGCATGCCGAGGAGACCGACCACAGGGCAGATAGCGCATATCACAGAAGCACACAACGGACGGGGAAGAAAGAAGAAAACACTCCCCCATGTCGGCCACATGCAAGTTAATTGGAAGGAGTCACACATCACTGACCTTGAACTGTCTGAGAAGCATGTGGGAAGAGGGCCCGTGTCCTCCAAACAAGCAAACAGAACACAAGTCCTGTCTCCCTACGACTACACAGAGCTCACAGCAACCTCGGAGCGTGCACATTGCAGACTGCACACACAGCCGGAGCACGCCACCACAACGCACCGCTGCGAAATGGCAACCGCAACACACCTACCCAACTACGACGAACAGCTCAAGCTGTACAAAACCAACCTGTTCCATACATTGGGATGCGATCTCCTGTCCCTGCTGAACGTAAGTTACCGACTGACTTACCGCATCACATTGTTCAGCTGCGTCATGCCCGTCTTCTACTGTCGGAGGTGTCCCTACCAGCATCCCGTCGAGATATGCCTCTCCAACCCGGCATGTCTGAAGGCGGACCTGCTACCACTACTCCTCCCTCTGGACGCACACGACAGGGCCTGCTCTGCCTATGGGGGCATGGCGTATGTGGCCAACATCGCACCCGCACTGAAATGGGACCACTGTGCCTCCACACGACGGATCATCGAGAACAGCTACATCGAATGTCACCCAGCATGCCCCATCATGGTCCTCCAAGGGACAACTTACGAACAACACCTTGACAGCCACCATCCGCTACATTGGCTGGCAAACATGTACACCACCAATGACATGGAAGCCCTGCTGGACGGCATCGCATACCTGACAACCTGTAAATACGTCGGACCACAACGCAGGTTCCCCGAGTGACCTTTGATGTCCAACCCCGCACCCATGCTTAGCTTCCGCACGGACTGGCCAGTCACCACCACAACAGCCATGCCAAACGACCGGCAACTGTAACCACACCATCAACGACATCGCCATGACATCGGATATGACCGGGACATGCACACTGTTCCCCATCACATCCAGGAACACCGCATGCATCGTGGGAGGCAGTGGCATGGGCTCTGTGTATCGCACCCACATGGACGGAACTGCACGAACAACCAGGACACGACATGGATCCAGCGCCCATGGACACACACACCGCTCAGTGGACATGAATAGGTCGCCTGGAGTCTGTGGGTGCTGCACCCCTCCCACCCCCGCCCCGGGAACCCCATACCAGGACCTTTGCATGGACGTCAAGTGCATACAACAACAACACGACCCCAGTGACTGTGACATGTCCAGTAACCACCACAGTGCAACAACAAGTGGCACGCCGCTGCATGCACGCAAGCACATGCCCTGACGTCATCTCACATGCACGCGTGCATGAGGAACAACCGCAGCAAACCTGTCACATGGAACTGAGATGGACTGTGCCCATGATGCCAAGCGGTCTGGTAGGCTACATGTATACCGTCTGTGTCAAAGTCCGCAGCTCCGCAGCTATACGCAAATGTACATTAGCACAGCCTTGGCCAAGCAGATGTCACTCTGAAGCCCACATCCCACATGCAACAGCCAATCACATGTAACCCCACACCCTATCCCATTTGCAATCATGCTCAGTATATCCTCAACATGTATTCCGCTGCCAGTAGTGTCCACTATACTGCATCACAGAGGACAGAAGACTCAATATAATGTTTGAAACCAAAACTGTCTCCGCTGACTCATTTCACATGTACGAATGAGAGAGGATGAGAGTATGTGAAGTACACGGCAGTCGTGACATGACCATGTAGTCCACTGGTATTGGATGACAATGCAAATGAGTAGCACAACTGTGGAAGACACACATGTGCCGTGTGAAGTCGTATGGACGCAGTGCACAGGTGGGTGGGTGTGACGGGTAGATGCGCACATGCCAAGTTGGAGCACGCCGTGTTGGGAGGGGTCATGAACAGTACACCACCGCTTCCCTGGGCATAGTGAGAGGACACCTGTCGGGGGAGTGAACACGTGTGTGCACAGCAGCCGGGCACACGTACATAGCGGTACCAGGCGCACCTCAGCCCACCCTCTGTGGACAAGCAGGATCCTGTTGTGCGCCCGCCATGCCCCTTGACAAGGCACACACAGCCCCAGTCGACCAGGTGTAACCCCAACAGAGTCAATCCGCACAGGCGATACAGGGCACGGGATGGCAGTGGAGCATGGTGTGTGAGAGGTCTCCTCGCGCTCCTCCTGGTCATATCACGCAGGCAATAGAACCTCAACATCTAGCATGGCAAAAAGTCAAATGGAAGTGTAGGGGGGACGCACCACAGCACGAGCAGCACTGACGTCACGGGAGGTGGCTCGCACCATCCCATCCATTGCCCATCATACCAACCACGCCACATGCCATTGCGACTAAGTGCAAGCGCGTGCGCCACCACCCCCGAGCCCTCCCCAGAGAGGCCAAAGAGTGAATGTGTGGGCCACCAGTCACAGACGGACGCGGCCTGGCCGCAAGGGCAGCCACAGCCACTGGGTGTCGCAGGTGGCGGATCCGGAAGGCGAAGACTGTGATGCATAGTCCATGCAGGCCGGGTCTCCATTTGGGGCACCACGCAGGTGGACGGCGTCCCGCCACACATCATACCCTGAGACAGCCCACTCGTGCAACTGGACCCACACATACACTCCTTGCCCTCTCTGGTGCGAGCTTGGGGCTGCCTGTGCAAGCGCTAGCCTCGCAGGTGAGCATGCATATTGGGGGGCGAGGGAGGACATGAGGGCTGGGGCGAAGATGACCGTATCACTGTCAGTTAGTACAAGGGATGACCCAGATGTGGAAAGGAAGAGACGTGTCCCGTGTGTACTGCAACTAGTCGCCAATCCAACTACCCCCCATGTCCGGAATGTAAGCCCGCACCTAGGCTCGCCCATCCGCCACATCGAACATACCACCAGCACGACAACCTTCCCATTCGAAACACTGACTGGGGTGGCGACCAGTGAACAATCATGTGTAGCCTACCCACGCGTACATGTGGGCCCTCCATGATCCATGTCACCTGCGGCAAAGACATGACATGCGCAATGAGGGAAGTGAGGAGAGCTGTCCGCCCCACGCACAGAAGGTGCATCAGCTCCACAGACCCAGCAGCGAGTCCAGCAGGGGTCACATGTGCAGGGGCAGCTGTGCCTGGTGTGAAGGCACATGCATATAGACAGCACATCGACCAATGTGTAGTCTGCCCACATCCACAGTCCATCATCATGCGGACATAGGAATTGAACACAGGGCAACACATCTTAGTTGGTGCACCCACCGTGACCAACAATGCGCAATCATCGACGTACCCGCCCTGTGCATGGCCCCCCACCCAACGGAGGCACATCCAGTGCCACCATCCCACACACACAAGCCTTCCACGGAACATGCTGTGTCCAATGCTCAGTACAGAGTCAGCGCCCATCTGGTGGATCCTGAACAGGAGACACATGCACACACATGCCAGCTCCCACTATGTACGTCTGCCACCTGGCACGTGCAATGTAACCTCTCACCTGTGACGTGTGACTGCAAGCACACAGCCGTCTTGGCATGGGGCTGTCAATGTGGACACCTGTCAATGTTTCGGGAGGTGTGATCCGTACAGTGCTGTACATAGGGTGCAGTGCTGACACCTACTACTGTCTCATATCCCCTCGTGCCACAGGTCCCACTTGTATTGGCCGCTCAGCCCGTGCCCACATCGTCGTCGTCGTGTGCCATACTCATCCAGCCTCGGAAGCAGTTCCATGCTCAGCAGACACTCATGTTGCCGTGGCGTTGCCGCTTGACGAATATGCAGTCAGTCCCCATCAGCACGCCCCGCAAGTCATTGGGGCCTAGATCCCCATGTGCATGCACATGGCAGTGGTATGTCTCACTTGCCATTGCCATTGTTGGGAGACCTGTGTAAGTGTATTGTGGCCGTGCCGTCCCAGCTTGACAGCTGGGCTGTGGCTCATGTGCTTGCTCAGTCATGTCAGTGATGTGTATGCGAAATTGCTATGTGTCGTGTTGCTTTGACATGTGTCCTCTGCCATTTTCCCCAGGCGGAGACCGAACATTGACCGCCCATACCAATTGCTGGCGGACATGGACGATACAGAGGTTATCAGGAAGTTTCGGCTGGACAGGCCAACCCTGCATCGACTGTGTGCCATGTTAGAGCCCCATCTCCGTCCCCGCAGGGTGTATCCGACTGCTGTCACCCCCACGGCTAAGGTGATGGCCGCCATGCATTTCTTCGCCACTGGGTCATTCCAGCACACAGTGGGCAGTGGAGGAGGGATGTCCCAGCCCATGTTCAGCAAGGTGCTGAGGGATGTACTGGCAGCCATGATGCTGTACCGAAACAGGTACATCAGATTCCCCAGGGCTCGTGAATTGGCGGCAGTGAAGGGTGCATTCTATGCCCTTGGCAGAATCCCACACGTCGTGGGAGCCATTGACTGCACACATGTTGGCCTTGTTCCACCACAGGCCACTGAGCACCTGTACCGCAACAGGAAGCACACGCACTCCCTGAATGTGCAAGTGGTGTGCCTTGCGGACATGGTGATCACCCACGTGTGTGCCAAGTTTCCAGGCTCGGCACATGACGCACACATAATGCGCAACAGCATCTTGCCACGACTGATGGCCAATCTGCAACAGGATCGTGGCTGTATTGTCGGTGAGTATGTGGAGTGGTGTAGCGTGCTGGTTGTGCGATGCTGTCCCCTGTCCAGTTGGAATAGCAACGGTTCTCTGTGTCCCTCACACCCAGGTGACTCTGCGTATCCGAATGGGGCATGGCTGCTCAGTCCATTGAGGAATCCTCGCACCCCAGCAGACGATCGATACAATGAGGCACATGGGAGGACCAGACGTGTGGTCGAGCGTACCTTTGGCCTCCTCAAGTCCAGGTTCAGGTGCCTGGACCGCACCGGGGGTGCACTGGCGTACTCCCCACAGAAGGTGTGCCAGATAGTGGTGGCGTGCTGCATGCTGCACAATCTGGCCATTCGTAAGCAGATCCCCCTCATTGTTGATGACGGAGATCAACCAGGGCCCCAGCCCGCAGACCAGGACAGCTCGAGTGAGGAGGACAGCGGAGAGGAGGAAGCTGGGAATGTGCGCCAGCAGCTCATCGCCCGCTACTTCACTTGACGGTGAGTGTCCATGTACGACGGCTGATGTGTCTGTATCTGTGCAGGTGTGTGTGTGCTGTGTCAGGGTGGCCGTATGTTCACTGCGTGCAGTGTGTCAACGCTCCATGGCCAGGGTAGTATGCCACTGTTGGTGACTGTGGCATTGTGCCCTATTGCTCTGTGCGATGTGTGTACATTGCTTGTAGTTGTTGACATGTACTGTGTGATGGGTGTGTGACACACTCATTGAATGTGCTCCTGTTCTGTCTCCCACCCCTAGGTCCCTACAGGCCCTCCGGATTCCATTGCCATGCCACGCATCAGCTGCTTTTCCGCCCAAGGTGGCCGTTGTATTCCGTACAAATAAAACACAGGGCACAAACAGCAGTTAGTGAAAAAGGTGCATTTATTCCAAACTGTGACATGTGATTGTGTGTAAGGTGATGACAAAAGTGGTGCGTGCAGTGACAATGAGCTGTCGGTCATGGCTGCGTGATGCTCAGGGTGTACCCACTGGTTCTATGTCCATAGTCCAACACACACATGCCATCCAGATGGCTGTGTGGAGTGGGATCGTAGAGCAAGTCAATGCAGTGGCTGGTCAAGGAAGGCTGGCGGAAGGCTGGCTGGCTGCCTCACTTGCGACTGGAGCGTGCGAAGTCCTCCCGGGAGATCTGTTTCCTCTTCGGACGGCCCCTTCCACGTTTGCGAGGGGGGGTGCCTGCTTGCGACATGCTGGTGGTTGAGGTGTGCTCACTGGCTGTGGACGCAGGGGAACTGGACACTGCTGCTCGACCCTGCGCCCCGGCAGGTGGTGGCGGAGGGGGAGCTGCTATCCCTGGCCGTGTCCTCACCGCCACCACCAGCTGGCCCATGAGGTCCACGAGTTGACCTATACGGGCGTCCATGGACCTCAGCACCCCCAGCACCTCCCGCGTGTCTGTAGCAGACCTGACCCATTGTTCTTGGGCCTCCTCATAGGCCCCAAGGACTCTGGCCATTTGAGGCAGGGCATGGCTCCCAGGGGAGGCTGGCGTTTCCCTGACCCTGCTCCTCCTACCAGTCCTGCTGCCACCGGCCTGCCCACTAGCCACATTGCTCACCACGGTCCTCGCTGTGGCTCCCAGGGTGGATCCAGTCGGCCGGGCCACCACCTGCGCTGGGGCTGGTGCCAGCGAAGACGTGGTGGTGGTGGCGGTGGTGGTCGGTGCGGCGATGGTGGCGGTTGCGGCAGTGGTAGTGGCCGCAATGACCGTGGGTGTGGCCGCAACGACAGTGGCAGCAGGGGGCTGGGACTGTTCAGCATCCCTGGATGATGGGTTGGTGGGTAGGAGGGGTCCTGGGGAGCGGCTGGGCCCTGCCACACCAGATGGGCCTGCTTGGTGGTCCGTGTCCGAAGAGGAGGACAGATCCTCCAGATCCGTGTGTCCTCGTTGGGGGCTTGTGGGCTGGCTGTGCTGGCTGCTGTCTCCATCCCCAGCATCCGGCAGTTCGTCACCTGTGGAGAGAATGAGATTTGTTATTGTGTTGCACCTGGCGAAGTATGTATTTGTCGTCTGACATTGGCAGTTCGTGCAATCTCGTACATGGGTTTCCCGGAGGCGAGTGTGTGGCTGTGGCATCTGTAGTTGTGTGTGCTAGGCAATGGGACTGTGTGCTGTGCACATGTGGCATGGGACGGATTGGCCATGCCGATGGGTGTGTTGCTGTGCCCCTACTCATTGTGACTCTGGTGTATGCGGGCTCCTGGCCCATCCTGGGTCTGGTTTGTACTTTGCTTTTGGGGTTCATATGGAACGCTTAGGAACGCATATGGCAACATGGGGGCCATGCCCCAGATTCGCATTTGGGAGGGGATATGCTTTTGGGGTACATGCTGTAAGCCATGGGTGCCGAACGTGACATGTGTTGTGGCAGCATGACAGTGCATGGTTTGAGGTGTGTGCATGCTTGACATGGCCTGCATATTTGCTGTCTGTTGTGATTACTGGACATGGCATTGGACGCATCGTTATGAGTGAGTGTTGGTTGTGTGCCAGCCAACGTATTGCAGTTGTCCCATCTCCTTGGTGTGCGTGCTGCCCTGTGCCATGTGCATCACTGCAGTGCTCGTGGGGGGGGGCCCATGTTGTGTGTTGTTGCTCACAGTGTGTCGTGCGCTTCATTGACTTCTGGCACATGGTTGGTCATGGGCATGTGTCTTAGCGTGACTGCTGTATGTGTGGCAGCTGTGCGGATGACATGCCTTTCATGAGACTGGGGCTGACGGATGGGATGGATGGTATGTTGTATGTGCATGGTGTGTCTGTGTGTTTGATGGGTTCAGTGGTGTTCGTGTGCATTTATGTTGTTCCGCTCTGTTGCGTCTAGTGTTGTTTGTCTTACATAGGCGTAGTTGTGGGGTGTGTGGTTGACAGGCAGTAGGGGCTACATGGACTGGACTTCAATGGTGTTTCGGTTGTGTGTGATGGGTTGCACAGTGGCTGCCGTGTGGTACTATATTCAGTGTGGCTTGTGCATGCAGACGTGGCTCCTTGGGTGTTGCTGTGTTTGTGATGGGTCATGTGGGGTGTGAGTCTGTGGTTCATGTCCGTGTGCACATTGTTCACTTGTTCGTGACGGTGGGCGGTGCTGCGTGTTCGTCTGCTACGTGACATGTCCCATGTGTTGGTCGTGTTACGGTCCTCATGCCTCCAGTAATCCAGCCCTGTCCAGTTTCCCACCTGCAGGTTGTTCGGGCGTGCACTGTACTGGATGCCACATGGTTCTAAGCGGGGGTGCTCCATGTTGCAGGTCTGTGGGGGTGGGGGGTGTTGTGGGTCGTAGTGGTGGCTGGACACCCACTGACACCGATTGCTGTGGACCGTGATGTCTACCTTTCGGCTGTCGTTGTGCACTGCGGTGGCTGACACGTGGCTGTGGGGTGTGGGGGATGCTCCTCCTTGCTGTACTGTGGGACTAGGGGCCTGGTGTGTTTTGTACTTGGGCTGTCCACCCTCCCACCCACTGCACTTTGTGTTCCTGCCACTTAACTGTTACTTGTCGGTTAGTGCAGCTATGGCGGACACATGGGTGTGGTGGGTGCTCGTTGTGGCGCTTCTGGCATATTTGGGGACCTGTTGGTGGTTACGTGGCTGGCTGAGTGTACACATGTCCCCACGCATCTTACAGTTGTTCTGTTTGGGCTGTGTGTGGTGGTGTCTGTTGCATGTGTGTGTGATGTGTTGTGTATTGTGTGCTGGACATGGGGGTGTTTGTCCCTGGGAGCTGTGGCATGGTGGTAGTGCATGTGAGTACATAGCGGTGTGCTGGTATACATTAGTTTGTACTTACCAGCCTCCACTCCCCTGCTAATCCGGCGAGGATCTCGGGATGTATGATGACTCGCACCTTCTCCTCCCACGCTTTGAAGGTCTTGAAGAGCGCGGGATTCCCTCCGCCAGTGACGGCAGCCAGCTCTCTGTTTTTGCCCTCCTTCTTCTTGACCAGGCTCTTGACGTCATTCCACCGTTTGTTAATTTCGACTCTGTTCCTGGGCAGGGTCCCGACTGCATTGACCTGGTCTACGATCCGGTTCCACATTCTGTTTCTGGTGGCTAGTGGTGTGTGTTGGACCATGTTCCCATAGATTTGTGGGTGCACCTTGATGATCTCGTCGACCATGACCGTCAGCTCAATGGGCGTGAACTTGGGCATTCTTTGTGGTGCCATGGTGTTTGTGGTGCTGGTGCGGTGTGTGTTGTGTAATGTGCAGGGGGTTTGTGGTGCCGGTGTTTGGTGGTGGTGGTGGTGGTGGTTGTGATGTGTGCGTTTCTGTGGTGTGTTGCTGTCCTTGCTGTGTCACTGTGTCCTCTCCTCTCCTCTCTGGTTTGCAATGTTGCAAGGGGTTGTGGTCTGTGGGAGTGCTGCTTTTGTACTTACCTATGTGGGTGTGTCCTCATGGTCTGTTGTTTTCAGGTGTGTTGTGTCTGGGGTTCTGGCCTTTGTAGTTTTTGTTTGTCCGGGGGTGTTTTCGGGATGTGTACTGTGCTTGTGTATTTGTGCGTGCCTTGCTGTGTGGACTTATTGGCCATGTTGTGTGCTATTGGTTTTGTGAGCGGATGGTTTCTGTGCAGGGACGTGGGCGCCATGGTTTCTGCCGTGTCGATTGGCATCGGCGTTGTTTGCGCTGGCGGGCGGTATATTTGTGGTTTTCCCGCGCTCATGGCGTTGCGATCGTAATTTCACGTGCGGTGTGTCGGCCGTGAGGGCGGGCGGTTTTGTGTTGTCGTGCGTGTTTCCGTCCGTGGCGGGCGGTTTGACTCCGACTCGGACGATGGCGGGCGGTATTTTGTGTGATTTTTCGCCGATGGCGGTTTTCGGTTTGTGTTATCGTAATGGCGTGGTCGGTGTTCAGACGGTGTATGCGGGCGGAATTTTGCCGCTTCCATGCCTGGCGGATTTATTTACGCCGGGTATCGTAATGGGCCCCTAAGTATTTATCATTTTATATTGTTAATTTAATTAAGTATTTATCATTTTATATTGTTAATTGTTGTAAATAATTTATTTGTAATTAGTTATTAATTGTTTGTTAATTATTAAGAATTAACTGGTAAATATGTAAATTGTGTTATTTTTTTAGGAGCGGGTTGTGGGTTTATAGGGGAGTAGGGTGGGAAGTAATTTAATAATAATTAATTTATTAATATTTTTTATTATTTAATATTTATGTATTTAAAATTTTATATTGTGGTAAATAATATATTGTTAATTCTTTATTAATTGATTATTAATAATAATTAATTAATTATTAATTATGTTATTTGTGTCATTTTTTTAAGAGCAGGTTGTGTGTTGATAGGGGAGTAGGTTGGGAAGTATTTTAATTTCAATATATTTTTTAAATTTTTTGATTATAAAATTTATTTTAAGTTGTTTTATACTGTTAATTGTGTGAATTAAATTATTATTTAGTGTTTTTAAATTGCTTGTTAATTTTAATTAATTAATTAGTTAATTAATAATTAATTATGTTAATAGTGTTATGTTTTAGAACATTGGTGGTGTCATTTATAGGGGAATATGGTGGGAGGCAAATTTTTTATAATTAATTCATTGTTTGTTAATTACATTTTAATTATTTTTCTTAAGTCGGAATAGTAAATTATTCCCCTATGCAATCCAACACTTTCCCTACTGTCGAACTCACTGGAGTGGGAATAGTAAATTATTCCCCTCCGCTGTCCAACACTTTCCCTACTGTTGCACTCGCTGGAGTGGGAATAGTAATTGTTATCCCTCCGCTATCCAACACTTTCCCTACTGTTGCACTCGCTGGAGTGGGAATAGTAATTGTTACCCCTCCGCTATCCAACACTTTCTCTACTGTTGCACTCCCTGGAGTGGGAATAGTAATTGTTAACCCTCCGCTATCCAACACTTTCCCTACTGTTGCACTCGCTGGAGTGGAATAGTAATTGTTACCCCTCCGCTAACCAACACTTTCCCTACTTTTGCACTCGCTGGAATGGGAATAGTAGTTATTACCCCTACGCTATCCAACACTTTGTCTACTGTTGCACTCCCTGGAGTAGGAATAGTAAATTAATCCCCTCCGCTATCCAACACTTTCCCTACTGTTGCACTCGCTGGAGTGGGAATAATAATTGTTACCCCTCCGCTATCCAAAACGTTCTCTACTGTTACACTCCCTGGAGTAGGAATAGTAAATTATTCCCCTCCGCTATCCAACACTTTCCCTACTGTTGCACTTGCTGGAGTGGGAATAGTAATTGTTACCCCTCCGCTATCCAACACTTTCCCTACTGTTGTACTTGCTGGAGTGGGAATAGTAAATTATTCTCCTCCGCTATCCAACACTTTCTCTACTAAAGCACTCTCTGGAGTGGGAATAGTAAATTATTCCGCTCCGCTATCCAAAACTTTCCCTACTGTTGCACTCGCTGGAGTGGGAATAGTAATTTTTGCCTTTCCGCTATTCAACACTTTCCCTACTGTTGCACTCCCTGGAGTGGGAATAGTAATTGTATCCCCTCCGCTATCCAATATTTTCCCTACCATTGCTGTTAATGTAGTGTAAAATGTTATTGTAAAAGAATAAAAATATTTTAATATTTTAATTTATTATATACATATATATATATTATTTTTATTTTTATTTTACTGGTATATGTATATATATATGTATTTATAATTTTTAATATGTTTCTAACATTTTATAATTTATTATAATAATTATTTATTAATATTATTAAGTAAATATATATGTATGTATGTTTAATTTTTTTTTACATTATATTTATTATTTCTAATTTTAAACATTTTATAATAATTATAACTATCTTTTTTTAATTATATGTATTATTTACTTTATTTTATATTATTTTTTAAACATTTAAAAAAACGATATTTTTAAGAACGATGTTTTTTACAACGATATTTTTATTTCGATATTTTTGTACTTACCATGATGTAGATAGGATGTCGATATTCTTGACATCGATATTTAGGTCCCGATATTTTGGGACCTCGATATTGTGGTCGTCGATATTCTGTCAGTGATTCGAACTCCTTCAGGTTTAGTGTGATATGAGTCTGGCATGGGAGGTTGAGAGTAATTCTGTCCGGCAAGTTCTGAATGGCCTGCAGCCTTCTGGTGAGTTTTTTGTTCATCCTGATATGGAGGGTGTTCCTGTAGTCCAACTTGCTTGAGACCGGGGCATGTGTGACGGATTTCCAGGTGCTGATTGGGAGCCATGATTGGCTGTTTGCTTCTCTGAATGTCATGCCTCTAGTTATCAGTTTATTACTCAAATTGCATTTGCTAATCAAAGGAGGGATCCCCCCCATTACCAACAATCTCTCTAATGTTTTGTTCAAATTGGTGTTAACCACTAAATTATTATTATAATTAAATTATTATATATCACATCATCTACTGAAAGCCCGAGGTTAGATGTGTTAGCCAATCCCTTTAATGTGATCATAAATTCATCAAACTTTTCATTGGGTTTTTGACTTCCGATATAGAAGTGATAATGTTGAAGAGCAGCAATATTGCAAGGATTGAATCTTCTTTCCAATCGAATCTCACCCTGACCACTAAAATGCAATATGGACCTTGAAACATAACATTAAATAACATTCAATAACATTTAATGAAGAAAGGTCCAGGTACCTTATTTCACAGACATCTCACTGCAACTGTAATCAACTGAAAACTCGCAGTATGGAACCTTGAACCACAACATTCTAAGGGACAAGGTAAAGTGGGGTGGCAGGTGTAAAGAGAAATGTAGCAAGGAAGATTAAGAGAAAAAGCAAAAAGTCTAAGATAAGAAATTGAGAGCTCTAACAACATAGCAAATATTTGATGTTACTTGTGTTAAAACATAGGGTCTGATTTAGAGTTTGGCAGACAGGTTACTCCGTCATAGACATGGAGGATACCCCGTTCTTCTTATTACAAGTCAATTGCATTCTGTGGTACTTGTAATAAGGCAGATGGGATATCTGCCACGCTTGTGATAGAGTAACCTGCCTACCAAACTTCAAACCAGGCCCATAGTCTTGCATTCCTATGTATCCATGTATTCCTGTGTACTACAGAACTGTTGTTTTACACCTATATGACAAAGTGTATAATGATATTTTGTAAGAAAATATGAATTTCATTTCATATTGGTTTGAAGCACCAATTAGCCTTAAATATGCTTGCTAAATTTCATGGTTCTAGAAGGCCCAGAAGCCATGTAATTCACAGTTGTACTTTTGCATGTTTCTGAAAAGCATAACCTCGCTTTCAATCCTGGCCACTAGCAGCAGGATTTTAGGAGAATAATGAGCTCAGTTTTGTATTCATGAATGACATCTCCTCCTCAAGGAAATCTTGTGCTTCCTCGGGAAGAGGATCCTGTCACATGCTCATTGGATAAGTCTTTGCTGAAAGTTTCTGACACATAAACTGCCTACATTTTATGTATTTTAGCATTGTGCTCCAACTGACTCTTTTCTAGTGAAAACCCTGCCCAGTTTGAACAGCAATTGTATTTTCTCTATTTTGCTGTGCAGCTATTATTCTGCATGAAATGAAAGTTAGACTTTAGGCTCCCCAGCGTGTTGTTTTTATATTTTTTACACATGTATGCTTGGTGGTGTGTGCCCATGAGGCAATATGCAGGGTAAATGGTGCCCAAGTAGCACACACGTGTAGGTATCTTGCATCTTGGTTTGTCTTCAGAGGATGTGGCAGTCTCCACACCGTTTGCCCCGGGTCTCTGCCCTGAAACTGCAGAGAAGTCTAGTGGGATAGGAAAAATTAAATCTACCTCCTAACTAAACCAGTTTGCCATCACTATACTTGAAGCTCCTACTCTTTCTTTCAGCGTTGTACCGTGAGATGCATGGAAACAACAAGGCCGTGGCCTAAAACGCCAGGTGACAAATCATCTTGACTTGTTACAATCAACCTTCCTCTGTTTTCTAGCCTGAAAAGCTCAGCAAAAGTAGAAACGTCTGGAAGATGAACTACATCCTCAGGAGGAGAAGAATCTTCCGCAATCAACAGAAAGAAATACTTTACCAGGAATAAAGACGTGTTCTTCCTCTCTGTCCTCCTCAAGGGAAGGAATGAGGCCTAGAGTTTAGAAATAGCCATGTGGCAGTGCTGCCGTGTTCATAACAGAGAAAGTGATGGGAGACGTACAGGCCCCTGGTCAAAAGGAAACAAATCAAAGCCCAACTGACTAAAGTCTGCATGAAGAACCTCTTGAGAAAGCAAGCTGCAGAGAGGCCATTTGGGCCGGCACTTCGATGGCCAAGATCACACATGAAGCACCTTATGCACTAGAGACTGAGCTCTGTCGTGAAACATTCTAGGGTTGGTGAGACTATATCATCTTTAACCTGCCTGGCACCGATCCTACCCCGAGAGGAACGCATATTTGTCCAGATCCAGCCTAAAAAAATATTACATGGTTTTTCCTCTTCACTCCAGAACGTTTTGGCTGAAAACTGTTGCCCTCTTTCTGGAACAATTTGTATGCAGGGCCTGACTAGAGCCAAAAGCAGACTTGGCAAAAATGTTCAAACCAACCCTGTTCCCTTGGTCCTCCCTCATCTCGCTCTCTCCTCTCTTTTTATTCTCTTTTGCCTAAAGCACTAACTGTGTCTGCTGTAATTACTTGGGTGGACCAGAAGTGACCCTCAGCTTCCGAAGGTCCAACCCACCCAGAAAATTCCAATGGAATAAATGGGCAGTCCCGCCCTGTTTGTATAGTCCCTCACCATTCCTGAGATATTTAGCTTTAAAGCTGTGATTGGTCACTGACCCTAAATTACAGTTCTCATAACCTGCTGGTTACAGCTGTGGGCACACTGGATTTCCTCATTCCAGCAGGCACCCCACCCCAAACAAAAATCTCCACTATGACTGGCAATTTCAGAGCTCTGAGCCACTGGACTTTGGGACCACAGGGACACTGCTGCAGGTGCCCTCATCATCTGGCTCCAACGTTCCTTCTAAAGACCAATTAAGTCCCTAAATTCTCTTTGTCCCCATTGAATATAATGACTACAGTGTCACCGACACATACTGGACCCACAGTAGCCCATTTAATGGGACACTCAGACATTGTGTGAACTGGCCTCTGGCACCATGATTGATATTGTGCGCGTGGGAGGAATCCTGGGTCCAGTTTTTGTTGTGGACTTTGAGGTGTACTGCTTTTTTGATTTTTTTTCTTGCAGCAGAACAACATTAGCTCTAACCTACTGAGTAGTCCAGTTTTGCACCCATGGCCACCAATAAATTAGGATACTGGCCTAAAATGTCACCACAGGCTTGATTGATTGCTTAATGTGATCTGGCATCTCCATGTCATTAAGGGACCAGAGAAGAGAAACACTGCGATAAACCAGAGAACTTACAAAAGCTTTAATTAATATTAGAACATTGGAATATTGGAAGCTCCATTTAAAACAATGGAGTGCTCCGGGCTTATAATGGCAGGTATAAACCCGGAGCTCCAACATTCCAATGCTTCTTTGTTCACAGCTGTGGCTGTGAACAAAGGCTTCAGGGAGCCTGAGGAGATTTCAATCCCCTCGCGCTCCCTAAAGCCTTTGTTTAATTTGTTAGAACATTCTGCCCTCTAGTGGTAGAATGTTCTAATAGCCTTATAGCCCTTCGTAGCTGGGCTATACCGGCTATTAAAGTCCCGCTCCCTTGTTAAAGTCCCTCGCCTTCGGCTCGGGCCTTTAACGGTGGAGCGGGCCTTTACTAGCCGGTATAGCCCTCTACGGCGGGCTATATTGTATACTCCAAACCACTGAAGCAGTAATCCCTTACCTCTCCATTGTACACAATACCTGCAAACCAATGTTATTAATGCACTTTAGAACTTGCTCTATTAGATGGCTTTTGTGCTTCCCTCAGGGTCAATTTGCACCTGCTGATATATTATTTTGTCCCTGTGAGGAATCGTCGCCCAAGACCTTATTACACTTTGTATTTTTTTGTACGTTTTATGCACCTTTTACCAAACAGTTTTTACTCCATGTTTTATGGAAGCACAAATTTAGTAGCTGCAGAGCTGCGTTAATTTTTCTCCAGCAACTTGAAGGTCCCCTCACTTGCAAGGCGTTGGGCTGCTTTCTAAAAAAGAACTTTGTTTTCACAAATCTATGCTGTTTTAATGTTTGATTTTGTGGACATGTATCAATTGACTTTGATGTCTCTTATGTTTTTCTTAGTACTCCTTTTAGCTGTTTTATAATGTTTTTATTGCATTTTTATCATGTATCTTTTATGACCTATTTTAATGAGATTGAATAAAGAATAATTTTAATTGAATTTGATTTGCGATTTTATGTGCTATTATCATTTTGGCCATAAAGGTATAACATGAATGTTGTTGTAATTTGTATCTTCATTTGTATATGTATTTATGATGACATAAAGCTCAAAAGCATCCTTTTTTTTTTTTTTTTAAACAAGCATCTTTTTTTTTTTTTTTTTTAGCAGACTTAGCAGATATATCACAATTCCTGAATTATAAATAGTACAATTAAAATGAGCCATGAAGCAAATAGCATCACGCATCGATATGGACAAATCATCTAAAATGCACAATAAAACATCTATAAATAATTCAATTCATCATGTACATTGTAAGTGTTAATTTCTGCTGTATATAGTTTCATCACTCAGAATAACTAGAAAAATGCAGAACGATAAAATAAAACTACTTCCAAAACCTACCTATCCACTTCTCCACCGCCTCTGCTTTAATCCATGTAGTCAATCCCAATCTAGCACATTTGTAAAGAGCAAGTGCCAGAGTGCGATTATATTGCCACTATATCATTCTGTCCATTTATCAATTCATTAAAGGGAAACAAGTGCCCTGGTGCTAAGAATAATAAAATCAAATATAAATACATTACTTCAGAATAAAGTGCGTTAGTGCTTCTAGCAAATAATATATCTTGGGGTGCACTATAAAATTCAGTTCAAGAAATTGCCAAATCAGAGGTAGATCTAGATAAACCAAAGTTCTCATGTACTAAAATTTTGGAAAAGAACCCGCAATTCATCTAACAATGGATAACCAGTTAATTGTTACCTCAGCACCCTACTTCCAGTATTGCCAAGTGGCCTTCTATCTTTTGAGTCCCCCTACTCCCTTTGCATAGGCCTCTTCAAACTTCATGGTACGAGTCATTTTGTCCTTCCAGTGCAACTTTGTAGGAGCCTTACTGGTTCGCCAATTCTGAAGGATCAAGGAGCGTGCAATCAACAAAGCTACAAAAATAAAATATTGTTGACCCTTTGTTAATTGTTGACTCCTTTAGGAGACACCAAATAAAGCCAAATTAGGATCTGGTAGAACTGTACAGCCTATGGCCTGACTTATATCCTGAAACACTTGTCGCCAGAAATTGGTAAGGTGTTGGCTTGTAAAGAACGTATGGAGCCATCCCCCTTCACCTGATTGCTGACACCGAAAACAGTTGTTGGAGACTGCTGGATACATTTTGTGGAGAATTTGCGGGGTATAATATGCCAGCCATCTTGACAGAAATGCCATTCTTTTATAGTTGGCTGCCCTTAGAGGTTTATAGCCTATCTCTGCAATTAGTTTCCACTCACTCACTGATAGCTGACATTGTGTTTTTCCTAGCACCCTTGAAAAAAGTCTGCTAGATTTAACTTGCCGGAAAACTCCTTTAATTTCTATACCAATTTCCAATTCCTTGCAATTTTCCCATATCAAGAATACTGCTAATTGATTGAAGCTCTTGTGTCGGATTTTTGCAGTGGAGCTGTAAGAAATGCTTTATCTTCTTAAAACCTAGAAAGTGTTGCTCACACTGAGGGCCCAACCTAGCAATTAGATCTCCCCATGAGATAGATTTCCCTTGACCCATGAAGTCATCGAAAATTTTGAAACCTAAAGAATTCCAAAATCTGATTTCACAAATTGTTAGGGAGAGGCCCAAGTATCTGCCCTCCTCTAGCTTTAGTGAAAATCCATCAAAAGCGAACTTATACGCTTTACCCAGGACCCCCATCTGACCATATATATCACCCAAAAACATATATCTCGTTCTTTTGGAAGTTTCGCTATTTTTAAAAACACTGGCACACTTTGGGCCATATGCATGAACACATTTTCCCATAGATACAGAATGGGCAAAACCCTTTGATGCATCTGGCCCATTATATCTGATTCCTGAATCATCTTTGTGATGAAAAAATTATCTAATCCCCCACTTCTGTTTGAGCACTGAGAGAGAACATTTAATAAAGCTGCCTGGTGGTAAATACGCTTATTAGGACATGCCCACCCTCCTTTTTCTTTCTCCAATTGTAACACCTCCAACTTCACCCTGGCCGACTTTTTATTCCAAATAAAACTCCTAAAAACTAAATCAAGTTCCTGAAAAAAACTCTTCAGAATAGTTATTGGTACATTAGAAAATAAGAATATAAACAGAGGGAGGATAGACATTTTGATCATGGAAATACGACCTATGATGGTTAAGGGGAACATAGACCATCTGTCTAATAATCCCTTAATTTTTGTCAACCATTGTTTCATAATTTAGATGGAAAAGACTAGAAAATTATTTGTGACCAAAATACCAAAGGCCAGATGTACGACCCTAAATTGCATGCACAAACGGGTTTGCGACCCGCTTGCGCATGCAAAATGGCCCTGTGCCATGTACAATTCCTAAATAGCGAGTCGCAAGTTATTTGCGACTCGCTATTTAGGAATTGCGAGTCGCTATTAGAAAGGGGCGTTCCCTTCCCAATAGCGTCCGCAATCCAATGTATGAATGTTTTGTGACCACAATTGCGGTCGCAAAGCACTCGCAAATTACCACCCTCTTCAAGAGGGTGGTAATGCAGTCACAATTTGGAAGGGGTCCCCAGGGGACCCCTTCCACTTTGTGATTGTCTCTGAAAATATTTTTTGAGGGCAGGCAGTGGTCCCAGGGACCACTGCCTGCCCTTAAAAAATGAACCGAAAACGTTTCATTTTTTTTTTTTTTAAATGCATCCCGTTTTCCTTTAAGGAAAATGGGCTGCATTTAAAAATAAATAAAACTGCTTTATTTAAAAGCAGTCCCAGACATGGTGGTCTGCTGAGAGCAGCAGGCCACCATACCTGGGAGGGCCTGTCATTCCCAATGGGCTCGCAAATTGCGAGAGGCTCATTAATATTAATGAGCCTCGCAATTTGCGACCCCATTGGGAATCACAAACAGTGTGTTCCACACTGTTGTACATGGCATATTGAGCCTCGCAAATTGCGAGTCGCAAAAGACTCGCAATTTGAGAGGCGCAATTTTGCGCGTCGTACATCTGGCACCAAGATATCTAATTGGAGACGCTATCTTAGCTTGCGGCTGTAAATAAGACAGAAAGTCTTCAACTGTCACGTTAAAAAGCAACAATTCTGTTTAACTTTGATTTATCTTGTATCCTCCAATCTTAGTAAAATCCCTTATCAACTGTATAGTTCGTTTTATATTAACCTCTTCCAGCTGAAGATATAATATCATATCATCTGCTAATAATTTAAGCCTTGCCATGCCTTCAATGGGTGCCCTGATGTTGATATTGTTACGAAGTTGTATTGCCAGAGGTTTGATGAAAAAAGTAAACAAAATGGGTGAAAGGGGACATCCTTGACGATTGCATCTTTTAATCACAACTGACCCTGCCATCTTGGAAATCACCAACACCTTGGTTTGAGCGCCATTATATAAATTTGATAGCATCAACAAACACAGGGAGGGAAAACCTCAGGAGACAATAGAATAAGGCATTCCAATTCACCAGATCGAATGCCTTTTCGGCATCGACCATCATGACTAGGGCTTTGAAATGATTTATTGAAAATTATTCTATGGCCTGAATTAGAAACTGGGTGTTTGATGCCATTAACCGGCCTGCTATAAAACCGCTTTGATCTAAATGTATTAGCTGTTGTGCAGCAGGCATTATACGAACAGCCCAGATCTTCATTAACAATTTGTAATCCGTGTTAAGCAGAATAACCGGCCTAAATGAATGACCAGATGTTGCATTTTTATCTTTCTTTAGAAAGCATCCTTAAGAAGACCCAGGAAAAGTTTAGTTGGACTGAAAGTATATTTTATCAGCATATCACACATACAAAACATGGGGTCCAATTGTAAGACGTGGTAGACAATATTGAGGAGCATGGAGGTGGCATTTTTATTGCATTTACACTACAGGCATTTTGGGGATGGTGTTCTAATCCCTTTTCGAATACCAGGAAGTGCAAATTGCAGACTGACTGCCTTGCGAACAGGGATACAATTTTCAATTTGATTAGTGTGCTAATAGGTCACACCATAAAATGCCTGTACATAGATGGTTGCAAAATGACCTGCCTAATGAATGATGATGATGACCTGCCTAAATAATATTAAATAATTAGTTTACTATTTATGAAAACCTGCGATTGGCTATGAAGGCAGTAAACAGCAAAGGACAACAGACCTCCATCCCTGTATTCGCATTTACAAACAGGAAATATGGGGGCTGCTTTAAAAAGCACATGCTTCCCTTTGGGAACACATCAGACATCTATATTTGTGCCTGGATTTTATATCTTCAAGGTATATGGATGTGCAGCTAGGGATACTAAATCTATGCTCACCTATATAGTTTTACCTTCACAAAATTTTGGTTGTCACTATTTAGGCTACAATATTTTTCCGTATCAATGTTTTGCTCACAAATATTGTGAAATATAACCAGCCCTAGATTTATAATGCACTGAGCCCTATGGCCAGTGCTATTTTATGGTGGAGGGAACGACTATAGCCTTATAGCCCGCCGTAGCGGGCTATACCGGCTATTAAAGGCCCACTCCAGCGTTAAAGGCCCGAGCCGAAGGCGAGGGACTTTAACGAGGGGGCGGGACTTTAATAGCCGGTATAGCCCCGCTACGAAGGGCTATAAGGCTATTAGAACATTCTGCCACTAGAGGGCAGAATGTTCTAACAAATTAAACAAAGGCCTCTCGGAGTTAGAGGGGTTTTAAATCCCCTCGGGCTCCGAGAGGCCTTTGTTCAAACAACATTGGAATGTTGCTCTGCGGGCCTTTACCGGCCCGTAGAAGCACGGAGCACTCCATTGTCTTCAATGGAGTGCTCCACATTCCAATGTTTTAATAGTCTATAACTGTTGATTTCATTATTTCGTTTCCTTCTCTCTGTGCCCTTCTGTGGGTTAGAAACCTGTCCTTAATCCACCCTCTATCCTTCTTGGTAATGCTTTGAGGATTTTCAAAAATATATGGACAACCTAGAGCTAGAGTGGTCTCTCTAATCTATCTGAGCCTGGGGATTTTGAGACCATAATGGCATGAAAGACAATCGGATATAATGGCATGGTTAACACCAACCTCAACATTCTGACAGATTGAGCACCATAGTACTAGAGGGGCAAGATTTAACTGGTCCTCCACGTATTCCAAGCCAAGCTCCTGGTGGGCAATAAAGTGGGGGGGGGGGTGAGGGAGGAACTCCCAAGATCCGCATACAGACTCTATTCTCTTCAGCTTGAACCCTGCTTATCTTCCTGTAGCCCCCTACCCCGGAACCGTAGGTCAAAGAAGGGAGGCACTTCCTCTTATAGATTTCCAATAGAGGGATAATTGGTTTAACCCCAAGCAAGTGGCCAGGGAAAAAATAGAGCCTACTGATCGAGAGTAGCGACCTATCTTATCTCCAGCGCAATGAGTCCAAGAACACGCTTCATCTAATGTCAGTCCCAAATAAGGAAACAGGCCTACTCTTGCAATTAATTTCACCCCAATGCTTATTGGGCGTGTTTTTGTGTTTTTTGGACTGCATACCATTATATAAGTCTTAGAAAAGTTGGTCTGCAGATCTAATTTCTCCATAAAGCTAGCAAAGCTTGTTATCAATAGCTTCAGGCCGTACAGTCCTGGCCAACAGTACGGCATCATCCGTAATAGAGGGGAGCCGGCATGGGCTTGTTGTTAACAGTAGGTACATCAGCCCCCACATTCACAAGAGCCAGTTCAAGCTCATTTATGTAGAGCAAGAACAGAATCAGAGTGAGCACGCACCCCTGGTGAACCACACAATTGACCAAAAAAGTAGAGGAACACTCAGCGTTTTCGCCATACCTAACAGACGCTTTCAAGTCCCATTGAAGATGGCGCAAGAAAGCAACAAGGTCAGTCTCCAGGCCCAAAGATGTTAAAATGCCCCACAGCTTTGACCGATTAACACAGTCAAAGGCATTTGACAAGTCCGTAAATGCCAGCTGGAGAGAGCTACGCTTGGCGTCGTTGCATTTAGCTACTAGCAGGTGAAGATTTAAAAACTGCTCAGTAGTGCCAAGGCTTTTTCTAAAGCCGTATTGGGCAGGAGAAATAATATTTCTCTCCGATATCCACTCTAGCAGGCGATCCAATACAATGCACTCAATTATTTTTGTGGCTGAGTCAAGGAGAGAAATGGACCGATAACACACTGGGTCACGCACATTTTCTTTCTTGAAGACTGGAACAATAACTGACTTGCGACAAGTTGGCGGGATGCCTACCTTGCACACAGAGTTAAAAACATTTGTCAACAGTGGTGATCAGTACCCCGGATTAACTTTGAATATGTCCATGGGCACCCCATCCAGCCCAGGGGCTTTATTTATAGGGCTACTTTGGATAGCCTTAAGGACTTCCTCAACAGTAAAGTTAAGGTGCAAGGGTAATGGTCCGTCCAACAGCCAGTCCTCACTACAATGGATGCTAGACAGGTATATTTTACTAAAGGATCTGTCCAACTGTCAGGGCCAATGTGGGCAGCTACTAGATCAGGGATGCCTCCTGGAGCAGAAGCTGCTTTAACTGTTTTCCAAAAGACCTGTGGGTCCCTTGACTGGCAAGCTGTCACAAATGTATCCCACTTCTCAACCCTCAGCTCAGCCTTTCTATTTTTTAGGGCCATGTTGTAATTCTTCCTGCAAGTGCTAGTGGCCTTCTGATACCTTGGGACTTGTTTCTATGCTGAGCATAGCTTTTCGTTGGATGTTCGGCATACCGTGTCAAACCATGACTTTTTATTTCCAAGCTTGGTGTGTATCGGCTTAGACAAGAGGACCCTAATATGTACAGTTAGGCTGATATAAGTTGTCAATACATCTAGGGGCCCCGATATCTCGGATGTACACTCTGCGACTAGATCAGCACATCCATTAGAAAGCTGGATCGTTACACCATTCAAATCAGCACAGCGCCAGACGAGTCGACGCCCTGCATCTTTGGTGGTCAAGGGCTGTTTACTCCCCCTGATAATATCTGTCCCTTTTGTGATGGAAATAGGTATGGCCAGGAGGTTATGGTCACTATGGAGAGTGGAGATAACCCTCCCACCCCCAATATTGGCTTGCAAACTCTGTGAGGTAAAGATGTAGTCTATTGTTGACCCCCCCCCCCCGTATAAGTTGGGGTGTTGACAAGTGCTTGAGCTGGTACAGAGCTATCCAGGTAATTAGATACCAAGAAAGCATACAACAAGCGTCCTTTTGGGTCCATGGCTCCTGGGTCTACAAAGCTAACTTCATCACAATCTATTGGCAAAGTTGATAAAAACAAAGAACATAAAGAGGGTAAAAAGCTCACTTTTGCATTAAAGTCGCCAGGAACAATTAATTTAAAAGAACCCCTTGAGTCAGCATGATTAATTGCTAATTCATCAATACAGGAGAACAAGCTATGCAGAATCCTATTATCCCTGCAGGAAAAATCGTTATTATAAAGATTAACCATTGTGACAACTATTTTAGGGTCCCATCTAAGCTCGAAGACGTGCATAAACTCTACACGCATAATTATTGGAGGTATTTTACAGACAATACCTATTCTAAACAACACAGTCAACCCACCCTTTACTCTCTCCGCATCAGATGGTGATGCAGCAAGATTGTAGGTAATGTACCCTTCAAAGACAGTGTCCTCCCGTGACCAGGTCTCTTGAAAAAAGATGATATCGTAGGCCTTAATGAATGTAATCCAATCAACAATATGCAGTTTAGAATGTAGACTTGCAGTGTTCCAACTAAGAAAGTTAAGGTCGTAGCCATCCTTTGCAGGTACTGAATGGTTAGAAGGAGGCACCTCAACTCTCCCTCCAACCCAAGGTGTTGGTAAACAAATATCCAAAACACCCAAGTCCAGGAGTACAGTGGGACTATCAAGAACACATGGCGGTTCGGAGGGCAGGGGAAGTGGGCCAAGGGCACCTTGCAGTAACATGGGAGATACTATAGGTGGAGGCAAGGTCAGATGAGGGCCCACAGAAGTTGGGGAGTTAGTGGCCAAATCCTTGATTGTGGCACATGCGTTCACGCTTTGTTAGTCAATGTCCTCAAGGTTTGCCAAGACCACCAGTTACCATGCAAAGGTTGATCCAAATAGGGGGTTTGGCAAGGGAACTGACATGCAATCAGTAGGGAGGCAGGTGACGCCAAATGCCTGTAGAAACAAGCATTGGCATAGCCAATAGGTCTCGCCTTTGGGACCTTATAAGTATTTAGTTATGCAGCACAATATCCTTGGTGCAACAACATTAACTGTTGCATGGCTAAACACTTATAAGGTCCTAAAGGCGAGACCTATTGGCTATGCCAATGCTTGTTTTCTGTAGTTTTAGATAGCGCAAACTCGACCCTAATGTATTGAAGCGCTTTACATTAGCACAAATTATATTACACAAGGGCATATTCGTTGTTGGTAGGCGCGGGGACATGAAGTGATTTGCCCAGAATCACAGTATGTTGAGCGGGCGCCGAGACTCGAACCTGCTTCTCCAACTAAAAAGTTGGCAGCTCTGGCCGTTACGCCACATCCTCTCCCCTCATGGGAGGAATAGCGCTTATACCGACAAAATGACACTTCGAAGCACCGAGAGGCAGCAGGTGTTGAAGGAGGGAACATGACAGGGAACGAGGAGACAGAGGAGCAAGGAATGGACTGTAGAGGTTAGAAGCGGAGGGAAGAAGAAACGGGAAAGGGAAGAAGGGAACAGGAGAAAGAAGAGGGAGAAGAAAGAGAAGGAAGGAACTGTTGATGGGGAAAGGGGTATGTGAGAGTGAAAACGGGAGAATGTGAGACGAAAAGAGAGACCAGGACATGCATAAAGGGAAATGGGAGGCACAGGAGAGAGGAAAGGAGGGAATGTTAGAGCCAAGGAGGGAGGACAGAAGGCACGAGGGATGAAGAGAGACTAGGGAGGAACAGAAGATAGAGCAATGGACAAAAGATGCAAGATGGAATAGGACAGGCAAGGAGGGAACAGAACGGAAAGAGAGAACAGTGGCGGAACAGAGGAACGAGAGAACAAAAGGAATGACCAGTAGAGGAAATAAAGGAGGAGGAAATAGGATAGTCAGGGACTGAGGACAGGGAAGGAATTAACTGGAGTGGGAAAGATGGTGGGAGGGTAGAAGGGAACAGGAGAGGGATTAATGGAACAGATGAGGGGACTGGGGAACCGGAGAGAAGGAGGAGGGATCAGGAAAGAGGGTAGGAGGGAAGAGGATTGGTATGGTCATGGCAGATGGGAGGGAATAGGAAACATAATGGAAGTATGCGTGAAGGAGGGAACATAAAACAGAAGGAGGGAGATAAACGAGGGAACAAGTGAGCGAGGGAGGGCAAAATTATCCAAATCTGGTGTTCAGGTGAATGATTACTTTTCTAGGCATTGCCCATCCTTTAGATGTGGTAACGTGTTTTCATGCTGTGTGTTTTTATTGCCAACTAACACGCCTTACATGCAGAGCCAGTGGCATAAAATCTGTAGTGAAAGAGACCCTTTCCAAAGCTGCATCCTGCACGCTGCTTAGTAAAGCAGTCACGGGCTCTTCTACTGAAATATGGCTGCAGTTCGGAGATCCAGAAACGGCTCAAATATCTTTGGGTCGAGTTCGAGCACTATAAAACCGCAAAAAAAATGTCAAGAGGGCTCGCCTGCCATGGGGTAATTTGTCAGTTATGATAGTAATCTAATCTTTGAAGGTGTTGTTATAGTTTCAGACAAATGGGGGTGGGGAGGAAGTAGTCGGTACGAGAATTATGAATGAGCGCACTGCCCATGAGGCTTTGATAACGCATACTTTGAGGCTTTGATAACGCATACTTTGAGGCTTTGATAACGCATGCTTTCCATTCATTCATTTATGAGTGCGCACAAGGCACGTTGCACGTTTTTGACAGGAAATTCCAAAGATGTCAACTTATATTCAATTATAAAACACGCCGAGTGCCGTGATTTTGAAATGTAATGTTGTATACCCAAACTTTCACAAAATAATTAATCAACGTTATGATACAATTACCAAGGTAATAGTGCAGCTGTGACCGAGAAGTTCTGAGGGGAAAGGTGACCTTGCCGCCATTCGGATAAAGCATGCTCCAATATAACCATGTTTGACTGCTCATTTGAATCTTAATTACAATACTGGGCTAAAAAAAAAACAGACATTAGCAGGGACACTAACTCTTTGGAATTTCCCTGAGTGTTTACTTTCTATGACGCACACTCATGCTCGAGGCATCCTTGCAGAAAACGCCTTTACTCCTACTTGAGTGTCAACCCCAAGTTTCCCCAAGACACGATCCACTCTTGCAGAAAAGCTTTGTGGATTTTCACAATAGAGTTTTGCTCAGGATCACACATGGATATGGGGGTTCCAACCTTAACCGGGTTTCAGTTTCTACGCTGTACAGTTTAGAAATCTGGACACACCGTCTACCTTGGACGAAGTCGATATTTATCATTTATTCATATTACATAAGTGTCAGCTCCCATTTGAGTATATGTGCTGCCGAAGCGATCACACCGAAGTGTCAGCTGGAAGAGAAAATGTGAGTTCTGGTGCTTTTTTTCAATTCTCACCTCGTAGACAAACGTACGAACACTGCGGGGCGAAGCACACTAAATATTGGGGCGCACCACAAAATTGATGTTTTCTCTGTTTGCATTTATGGACCATCTCTTCGTAATTTACTTAAGTTTGTCTTGAACTCTGCAAAATAAGGGCATGACATATGTATATTGACATCTAGATATACAGAATAAGTTGTGTGTGCTCATTGTGAGATTAAATCACATTGTTAAAATGAATGCTATAATCATACGTAGATGTTTCCTAGGGTAAACTGCCCCCCCTCCCCCCTCAGGGGCTGCCACAAATGGGGGGGCATTAGTGATTCACTCGCATTGTCACTCCTGTCCCTGGATGGTTTCGGCTTCCCTGAGGGCCCCTCGCACGCCAGGGGTGGAGGGCAGTGTTTGTTGAGAGTCGGTTTTCACCTACGTGAGAGATCCGGGTGGTAAGAGATAGCACGGACTCCGCAGAGCCAGCTCCCATCCCTGACCGCCCCCAACCCCGGTCTGAGTGCAGCCAGAGTGTTGCAGGTAGTGGTAGGAAGGGCAACACAGCGCCTGAGACATCTTGAGGGGGCTGGGGTGCGCAATAATGTAATGGCATGTGGGAGGCACATCTTAAACTACACATCGCAGTAGTTTCTTTTTCTGAAATTATTTACTCGGTATATCACGTACTGACAAATTCCAAACAGGGCAGTCTTAGTAATTGCATTTATATAGCGCTAAATACCCCTGACGAGGCGTTGAAGCGCTGGACGAGATACACCAAAGTTATTACAACTCCCTGGCAACCTCAGAAACTCTGACAGGGCTGCCAACCAGACCCTTTTTGGTAGTTCTGCATGTCTAACTGCAGAAGCCAAACTTCAAGTCCCAGAAGAAACGAGTGCGCCCCTTCCAACTGCCCTGAGTCACGTGCACATCTGGGCAGCGAGCGGGGCGTTGCGTGACCCGGGTCTGTGAAACTCCTCGCGTGCCAGCGCGCGGAGAGCTGCTGTGGTGCAGAGCGGGTTAACGTGTGACCCAGCACAGGGAGGTGGCCTTGTGGCTCTTTTCGTGCGTGCGTGTGTGTGTTGAGAAAGAGAAGCGTGCATGTGAGCATGAAAGGATGGGTGTGTTCGGGAGACAGAGTGATACTGTGCAGAGCAGGGCTGGGTGTCGCGGGTGCGTGACCTCGGGCTTCTGCGTGCTCTGGACACAAATCACTTTGGGGAGCAGCGCGGCTGTGATTTCTACAGAGCATGCCTCTGAAAGTGAGGCTTCAGTGAAGGGTGGGGGGAGTGCGGCCGAGAGCACAAACAGCGTTTCCCTTGCAAGAGCGAGCAGGGGCACCATCTGCAAGTTAATTACAAACAGATGTCGCCAAAGCTCGCTCTTGCAAGGGAATCGCCAAACGTGCACACGTTGCCATTGAAAGCAATGCAATGCGTGCACGTTTTTGGCCTAAAAAGCGAATCGATTTCAAGAGTTCCCCTCCTAAGCAGCGCATGCGCTGCGTAGGCGAGACCTAAAAAACCCAAAGGGAGTGCTTTTATTGAGTCAGGGCATGGGAGACCTGGCTTTGACTGAAATAGGGTTTCCTCAACAGTTGATGGGCAGCAAAAGGTTTACCATGATACAGTCACCCCAAAACTGTCGAGGCAGCAGCCCAATCCCTCCAACCTTGTGCACAAAGACAATGTCTTCATATAGATTGCGAGTAGATCCAGTATGATTGTAAAGCCAATGTACTACCTCGTTTTTAAGTTCTGAGGTGGACTCTGAAGCACCGGTAGAGAGCCTAGGGCCATTACCTAAAATTACCACATATGGGCAGGAGGCAGGGGGCAGAGTGACCACGGGCAGATGGTCCGAGCAGGGACGGGCCCCAATAGCGGTTAGTGGTCCCCAAACCTTCAATGGGGTCTTAGCTTTACTTTGGAGCTGACTAGAAGAAGGAACAGCAGGGGGAATAGGCAAGATGATCCCAGATTGAATATCAGCATTATCCCTACCTACTAAGCTCCTCACTAAAGGCCCAGAGGGGATATCTGAAGAAGCAGAATGGTGGGGTTCACTTCAATTGACATAAGGTTGCTCCTTTGGGGGCCTGCAGTCAAACCATCAGTTTCTATATTTGGTGCAGTCAAACGGGCTTCGATAGCTAATAGGCACTCATGCAGTGGGCAAAGTTTTAAATCTAGAAGATCGCTTAGACACCCACAGATACTGTCCCAAAGATCACAGGCAGCTATACAAGGGTCTGAAGACCTGGGAACTGCAGATACTTGCCATTTCGTTGAGGTGTTAAATTTGGAGCATGCCCTCTTTGAGTTTTCACAAATCAGCAAGCGGAGAAAAGCTGAGCAGCAGTTACTACATTTAATCTAGGAGGCCAGTGAGGGTGATAGAAGTAGGGGTGCGGGAGGTGCTGGAGCACCTCTTTGTGCATAATCAGTAAATAAATGGACGGGAAGCACACGACAATGTGCGAGAGTGCATGGTTTGCAGAGGGTGGTATTTATTGTGGTCCTGATTGTGAAGCCTTTTGGTGCCGTGGGTGAGTGACCAGAAAGGGGTTTTTGTCTTGTCTTGCGGTGCAGCACCTAGCAGTGTGATGGAGAAGGATATGTGATGGATAGTGTGGAAATTATAGTTAAGCAATACTGTCCATAGGGAAGGGCTCTCCACAGGAGTTAATGATCTGGGTGGAGTCCATGCCTCGGACCCTACTCCACCCCAGTTAGCAACTACCTGGGAGACACCGCCCTCTCTCCCTTGAGAATAGTATTGCTGTTGTAAATGAGACCCTTAACATTTGGGGTGAAAATTGTTTGTTAGTGGATGTGTGCGCGTCATGTTACTATTTAGGTGGGATTTTACTATAAATATACCTGTTGGATTTTTTTGGGTGATAAGGATCTGCCATTTTTGTCCTATTGAAATTCATTGTGGTAAATTCCTGGTTTTGGGGGGAGAGGGGAGTCACAAAAAGAGCACATAGATAGGGTTCTCACAGATTTTATTCACAACATTAATCATTTATTAGTGGTGCCATACAAGTTTTAGGAATTGTGGTGAGTTGCAAGATAATTTCACTTTATAAAAAATGCTGCTCTTCTGTGAGGTTTTGATGAACCATCTTTGTGAGAATACTGTGTACTCTCATTATTTTTGTCATGAAAATTTTGACTCATTATTTCTCATGAAAGCTAAAATGGGGACATATACGTTCTAAATTATCTTCATTTGTGTGAGAAAGTCTGGCATTCTGAGTCAAACATACACTTCCTACAGCAGCAGTACTTTTTCCTTTTTATTCCACAGGGTCCTAAACTAGCATCCCCACAGAGTTCTAATGAATAACTAGAATGCTGACATTCTATAGTCATGGGCATGCAAGGACACCATTTTGCAGGAATAGGAGCTGTTGAATGTAAAGCATTTCCTGTGCAGCAGGATGTAAATGAACATTGAGGGGTTAACGATTCTGAATCTGTCTGCTCCAGCAGCTTGTCTCCCAGTTCAGGCACATTCTTTGAGCTACTGAAGACTCTAGTTCTTTATTAGAACTCTATGAGCTTCCCAGTTAGCTGAAGACATGATATGGGGTTGATACTGTAATACGGCTTCCGTCAGGCACTAGATACAAATCTACTGGGTTGATATCGATAAGCTAAGACCCAAACAAAATGCAGAATTTTGGTAGTATCAGCAGTCTGATTTACAATTGTAATTAGCTGCGGTTATAATTAACTCTACAGGTCTTGTGTTACGTTTCATGGTTTCTCCTATGCATTTAGTTGATATGGATGCAGCAGTTCGGTCAACCACTGTGTAAAGTTTTGTGACTCCAGGGAGCAGGAAATGCAGCGGGAGGAGAAAATGGAAAAGAGGCAGCGACTATGGATGGTCTGCATTACAGGTAAGTGTAGTCCAGTTTGAAGGGTTAATGGCAGGTGACTAGTTACATAGCACCAACCTAGTCAGCAGGTGTGTGTGTGTGTGTGTGTGTGTGTGTGTGTGTGTGTGTGTGTGTGTGTGTGTGTGTGTGTGTAAATCAAAGACAGGGTAATGAGAGAAGGCTTAGTAATGAACACCTAAACATGCACAAGGCAAAGATGCTTTCAAATGAAATAATACCAAAATAGAAAGAACGAAAGCTGGTGACATGCTCGGTAGCCATGCCCCTTTATAAGGCAGGGACATTGCTTCCTGCTGAACAAATGCAGGGCAGAGCATGAAAAGAAGTGAAAGAGGAATCACGGTTGGCAACCTGAGCAGAACTCTTCGGGGCATATTCTCAAGAACGTGTGATAACCATTGCAAAAGTGACTTAACACAACCCTCAACATCGCAGTCTATCGCTGGACACTTACGCCGTGTTAACCAAGTATTCACAACACGGCGGTACCATGCGATAGTCTCCAGATAACGAGTCAACTGACCGCGTTAAAATCAACGCCACGCCGTAAAAATGCGAAACACGAACGCCAAAAAAGCTGCGATTGGGCCGATCGCGATACAAAAAGCAGCGAAAACCAGCAGCAGGCCTGTAAATCCCACGCGTCTGACGGGAAAATGCACCATAGAAGCAACAAAAACAACACACCAGAAACAATCCAAAGTGCGTAGCAACATGGATGCACCCTGACCCAGCGCAGAGGCCAACGCGAACCCCACAAGCCCCACACACCACCAGCAAGGACCAACGGGGTCGGGGTAGGCCAAGGAGAAGAGGGAGAGGAAGACGGGGTGCAGTCCGTAGAAAAACAAGACCAGCGTCACGGATGTGACAGAACACTACCAGCAATTGACCCACATTCAGACCACCTTGAATGCAGCCGGAGTGCCGAGGAGGCCAATGGAGGAGGCCAAGAGGCGCTGGCATGACGTGAAAACCTAAACCAGGCCCAAATCCGCTGCCAACAGGAAGGCAGCTACGGTGACAGGAGGTGGGAGTCCTGCGCCACAGGAGGAGCTGGAGGAAATGGAGGCCAGCCATCAGTGTGGAGACGGTGCAAGGAGGTGGGAGTACGGACACAGCTCGAGAGGACCTGACACAACAACAACAGGGTGAGTAACGAACAGGTCCTGGGGGGACGGGGGAGATGGGCACAATGGCACACATGCACAACGAGGTGTAGCACACTGCACACCCACAATAACCCAGGGTCATGTCCCCCATCCCCATGGCACACTGCAGCACACACACATGGCAATCACAGCACATCCCATGACAATGTGGCACAAAGTGCAACACCGACACTGCAGAACAGGGGACACAACTGGGTTCGTCCATGCGCAGAAACAGGCCAATCACATTTGACAGAGCAGGGAACTGTGAGATGCATATGTACGGGTACAACCTCACAACAGTCATGTAGTCCAAATGTCCACTGTCCCCCCTCAAATTGCCAGCACCGCCCAAACAGTCACAATGTACATTGTCACACAGTCTGCATATCTACAAGAACAATGCGCCAACATAAATGTCAACACAATGTCAACATGCATCTCCCCTTCACATTGCAGAGGGACAAACAACACCTCCAGCTGGTCAGACCAGACAACCCATCAGTGATGCAGGACACGACCAACACACCTTCGACACCGATGCCCTACAACAGCCCATGGACATCCCACGCAACCCACCACCAGGACCAGGGCAGACAAGCTACTTAGAGGAGAACCCAGCCCCTGCAACAGACCACACAGCATGAAGCACACACAAGCACGGCTGGCCCACAACACTTCACCGACCCACACATGGCACCCCAATGCCAGGTGTCAGAACGCCAAAAGGAGATGGCCGAACAGGTGCGGGTGTGGTCCGAACCCATGGAAGGCGAACTAGATCACATACGTGGGTGCCAATTACCCTTCAGGGACCACCTACACCCCACAAAGGAGACCCACACTGCCATAGAGACACACGCAGATATTATGTTGAACTGGCTACGGGCACGTGCACCCCGCCCCTTTATTGGCAGGGCCACATGTACAGTGACGCCTGTGCTGGATGTGTGTGGGGTGAGCATAAGCCAGCCCGCACGGAGTGCTCGGTGCTGGCAACAACTTGAACAGTGGACACCAGTGCAATGGAAACAGAAAACACATGCATAACAGAGTCAACTGCTGAGCAACATGGAGGGAGCCGGAGCAAGTACAGAGGTCACCCAACATACAAACAGAAGTGCCCGTGAGTTGCAGTGCACTGAGGTTGGGGCACTAGAGCTGTGCGCGCTCATGTGTTGAAAATAACTTGGATTGTGTCCATTCGGGATATTCCTGATGCAGATGAAGTGGGGTGTGTTAGACCTGCAGCAACTTCCTCATCAACGTCCCAGGTCTCCCACACTGCCTGAGGTGACATTGCTGCGCAACATCTCCACATCACAAAACTCAATCAGTAACGGTCCATTGGTTGCGGTGCACTGAGTCAGTGGCACCTGGAGTGCTGAGCAGGGGATCAGGCAGATGATGGCATCCACGACAGGTCTGAGCAACTCCGTCAGTCTGCCAGTACCACTATCTCGACTCTGGCAGATGGTGGTTGGAGTTGGCCCTTGCGATGGTGGCGTGTGCCTCCTGCGGTGATGCGACGTCCGGGCCAGTCAGGACTCGATTTGATGTGTGAGCCCTGGTGGTCCGCAGTTGAGGCCGGAGGCAGCGGACAGCGCAGGGCCACATGCACATGGCGTCGATGACTCCAAGACCACCGTCACAGAGGTCATCCAATATTCATTCAGACAGGGTCCCTGACTTGAGCTGCACAGAGTTATTGGCCCCGGGTGCACAGCGGCAGGCACAGGCACACCGCCACGGGACGGTGACTTGCGGTCCAATGAGGTAGGGCCACGCAGACTGAGCGGGTCCTCGTCGATGTCGGAGGTGAATGTCGCGGAGTGTTTCGGGGGACAGTGGAAGGTGTTCTTCCAGGGCATGATGCAGAGGGCAGAAGCTATCCGGAAGCAGCAAATGGAGGAGTGGAAAGCGACTGCCTCGTTGCCACCACCAATTCGGTGTCAGCTGCATGAGGATGAAAACTACCCCCTAGTCCATAGACTCGAACACCACCAATGTACGACCAGAGAGTGTCCATGAATGTCGGGGAACAGACTTAGTGGCACCGGGGCTGAGAGGGGATGCAGTCTGCGATGATGCCGGTACACTGATATGAACTCCGGCATTGACGATTCAAGACTCTGTGACCTACTGGACCGCAGTGTAGGCCGGAGGCAGCGGTCAGCAGTGGGCCACAGCCACGTGTCGTAGGCTCGCGATGCACAGAGTTAGTGACATCAGGGCAGTTGTCGGTAGTGTTCGATCACCTCCGTAATGATGATCCTTTTTTCCTAGCAAAACCAAAGGGGATGATGGACGGAGTGTTGAACATTGCAAGCACTCACCCCCAGTCAACTGATCTGGGTTTAATCCATCATCATTCTTTAGCTCACTCCGCCTCCCCAGTTCAGACATGGCCATATGCAAATCAGTCTGACCCTGTGCCTCATGGGAACAGTCCAGCCCAAACTGCCAAGCCATGTCTTCCCTGGACCGGAAACAAGCATCCTGGGACCGGTTTCGGGTTCATAACCCTCATCAGCCAGGCTATCTTGAATCCAGTGGCAAAGTGAGCAAGGGACCCACGTCTGGGCATACCCTGCCAACTTAGGGCGAACTTAGCAAAACCAAAGGGGAGGATGGACGGAGTGTTGAACATTGCAAGCACTCACCCCCAGTCAACTGATCTGGGTTTAATCCATCATTCTTTAGCTCACTCCGCCACCCCAGTTCAGACATGGCCATATGCAAATCAGTCTGACCCTGTGCCTCATGGGAAGAGTCCAGCCCAAACTGCCAAGCCATGTCTTCCCTGGACCGGAAACAAGCATCCTGGGACCGATTTCGGGTTCATAACCCTCATCAGCCAGGCTATCTTGAATCCAGTGGCAAAGTGAGCAAGGGACCCACGTCTGGGCATACCCTGCCAACTTAGGGCGAACTTAGCAAAACCAAAGGGGTTGATGGACGGAGTGTTGAACATTGCAAGCACTCACCCCCAGTCAACTGATCTGGGTTTAATCCATCATCATTCTTTAGCTCACTCCGCCACCCCAGTTCAGACATGGCCATATGCAAATCAGTCTGACCCTGTGCCTCATGGGAACAGTCCAGCCCAAACTGCCAAGCCATGTCTTCCCTGGACCGGAAACAAGCATCCTGGGACCGGTTTCGGGTTCATAACCCTCATCAGCCAGGCTATCTTGAATCCAGTGGCAAAGTGAGCAAGGGACCCACGTCTGGGCATACCCTGCCGACTCCCTCGTTGCCACCACCAATTCGGTGTCAGCTGCATGAGGATGAAAACTACCCCCTAGTCCATAGACTCAAATGCCACTAATGTACGACCAGAGAGTGTCCATGAATGTCGGGGAACAGACTTAGTGGCACCGGGGCTGAGAGGGGATGCAGTCTGCGATGATGCCGGTACACTGATATGAACTCCGCCATTGACGATTCAAGACTCTGTGACCTACTGGACCGCAGTGTAGGCGGAGGCAGCGGTCAGCAGTGGGCCACAGCCATGTGTCGTAGGCTCGCGATGTACAGAGTTAGTGACATCAGGGCAGTTGTCGGTAGTGTTCGATCACCTCCGTAATGATGATCCTTTTTTCCTCCTAAATGCAACGCGTCACCCTCTTATGCCTCTCCTTGCGTGCAATGATTCCTATTCTGCCTTTGAATAATCGATGTTCAGTTCCAATTCTGTGACCTACTCGAGCGCAGCGTAGGCCGAGAGCAGTAGTCCGCGTGGGCCCACAGAATCTTGCGGCTGTGATGTAACACTAAGACCTGTTGGCACCACATCGAAGGGTGTATAGTGACATACACTCAGCCATGATTTATGTGCTCTGCCATGGTGTAATCAAGCCTCAGTTCCAAATGTGTGACCTACTTGTCCGCTGTGCATGCCGGTGGAGTACGTCAACGTGAAAGGAATACTGCGGGCCTGTGTTGCGGAGGCCGTGATGGTCTGAGGAGGCTGCCAAGGTCACAGGCCTCGGGCTTGGAGATTGCACCGGCACGTGGTGGGCCCTCATTGACACACGCCGGTGTCGGAAGGTGGGCATTGAGGCCTCGGAGCGCAGGGGCGGGCAGGACTGATTCGGGGACCAGCGTCCCGGGGTGCAGCAGGCGCACAGGATCGCTGGCAACACCGCTCACGGCGTCGGCCTCGTGGCGGGGTGAGGGGCGCCGCCCTGGCAGAGACATTGGGCATTCCGGAAGAGGACCACGCCCAGGGTTACGTGCCTTTTATTCACACCCCTACGCTGGCCTGGCGTACGCCGGGCCAACCCACTCCGCTCACGTTTACGGGGGACGTCACAAGCTACATTTCCGAGACTTCCCCACTGGCTGGGGTGACATGGTTGCGTCCACTGTCCACTACACTCCAAACACCAGCGGTGTGTGTCGATATGGATATGTGTGTGGTCTGCATACTATAGTCTGGCCAGCACATCCACGCCACACTTGGCATTGTGTACATTCTCATTCATCGGTCCCTTGCCTCCTTCGCACATGCCTGGTCCCCACCTCTTCCGACATTCTGCTATTGTGTGTCCGAGGTGCCATGCCGTAGATGGCTCATGTACATGGCTGGCCCAGTTTCTCACAGTGAGTTGTGCTGTCGTGTCTGGTGGGTGTGCATGTTGTATGTGAGCTTGTGACGTGTGCATTTCCTGTGTTGTGTGTTGCATGATTGTGGGGTTGAGGTGTGTGGTGTGTGCATTTGGTATTGGCCAATGAGCAGTGCATTTCCGTGGGTGCCATCCTGGTGGTGCAGGTTGATGATGGACTGTCGGGAGGTGCAGGTATCATGCACACTGCCTGGGTGGTTGGCGACGTCGTTGGCGGAGATTCAACGGTGGTCCACTATTGCCTGCACATTGGTGGGATCCGTGCGCTTTCTGTTGCGCTTATTGTGTGCAGTGTCGCATGGGGCCACTAGTAGGACATGTGTGCAGTCACTTGTCCCCTGACATGTGCGGAAAGCCAGCTGTGGCGTACACGCCTTGCTTGGTCTCCGGCTGTTCCTGCGCAGTGTGTGTGAGGTATGGATAGTGGGGTACCAAGCTGATGGTGTCATCCATGATCGTTGTGGGGGACTTGGATTGGCCAGGCTGTGTGACTCCTCCGTCTCAGGCGGAGGTTGGTTGGAGGGTACCAGAGGCCAACACGTGTAGCACGGCCAGCAGCTTTGTCTGCGGTGGGATGTTGGTTGTCCGCTGTGTTGGTACCGTCAGCCTGTGGGCTATGGTGGTCAGGATGCGGAGGAGGGTTCTCCCTTTGGGCATATAGTGGGCAATGACATTCTCTGGTGTTGGGTCTGTGGGGTTGGTGCATTTTCGGAGGGTCGCTGCCTTTGTCTGCGCTGCCTCAGTGTTGGTCCAGGGGGGGGCGGTGGGTGTCCGGGGGGTGGTGGCGGTGGGTGTTGTTGCTCTCTCGGGGCTCCAGGATGCATGGTGAGTAGCTCCATGGCATCTGTTGTTCTTCATGTGTGGCTGTGGGCTGGGCTCCCTTTGATGGTGCAGGTTGTCGTCCGACTTTACACCAGGTCAGAGCAGGTGTTAGATTCCTGCTGCTAACGCGCCTTATCGCCTGTTTTGTGGTCTTATCGCTGATCGGGCTGGTCATCGAGAATGTTGAAGTGTGGTGTTGTCGTGGATTTTTGCTCGGGAACGCCTACTCTGCATCTCATTAGCGATAGTTGCAGGGGTCATCTGTGGCGATGTTTTTTGAGGATGCTTTCGCAGGTAAACTGGTGTTATCGGCTGTTAGCACCAGCTTGTGAATGGGGCGATAAATTTATCGCAACTTTGGCTGCGATAAAGTGCCGTTAACTCGGCGATAGCTCCTTGAGAATATGCCCCTTTATCTTTAAAAAGCCTGGATTTCCCAGACTCCTGCTAGGTCAAAGGAGGTGTAAATTTTGAGTAAGGGCTGGCATCCCAAATGCTTCTCAAGCTCCCAAAGGGGGATAGGTAGTACTCAGGCGAGCCCTACTGGGGCAGTGGTTCAAACCCTAGCCAGATTGGCACTCTACCCTTGCAGGGCTGAGAGACAAAGCATTTGGTAGGTTGCTGTCCCTGAGAGAACCAAACCAAACTGGCCCAACTCATGTTCCATGTTTGTCCTCACCTCTCGATGCAAGCCCAATCATTTCTCTCGGATCTCAGAGACCCTTTCTCCTTAAAGTTTGCACAAAGATATATACTCTTGCCCTTCTAGAATTTTTTTCTGGGGTGAAAGACATTGTGGTGGAAAGAGACATACTCTGCTTCCATTGTTTTGCCTGGGCCAGGAGCAGGGCATAGATTTAATAGGTAACAATGTATTCAATCTTAGCCCAGTTCTTCTCTGACCTGCTTTCTGATGTTTTCCTCCTCTACTGCCACTTCAGAATATGCAGCTGGAACCCCAGCTTTGAGCTGCATACACTTGCATTTATGCACAAGACTGCGGCTCTGCCTGCTGCTGTCATTATATATCTTGCTTTTACTTATTGATGATTTCAAAGTGCAGGTGGAAATGCACAATTCAGCCCTGCGCTGTGACACTGGGCTCTCTATCGGTCATTGAGAAATCTCTGTGGCAGACTTCGTGCAGCCTTTTCAGGCTCCAAAACTGCATCAGGATTAGGAAAGCATAGCACACCTTCCACCCACCTCCTCTTCCATTCCTGAGACAGAGGGCATGGAAGTCTGGGTGGAAATGTATAAACAGCACACCTGCCACAGTGCTGGATTCACCCCAATCTAACCTTGGCTGGAAGAAACTGGGGCAACTGGAGGGAGGAGAGAGGGATCTTGGAAATGTGAGAAGGGGATAACTTAAAGAAAAAACATGAGGGGAAGGTAATGGAGAGGCTAACTATGGGCAAAACAAGAGCTAAGGGGTGGGAGAGGCAAGAATCCAGTGCAGGGACAGGTTGCAACAATATCCCTCAGTAATTGTTGAATGTGTATCGGTGTGAGGTGAAATTCAGCAGATGATCCAAGGCCTCTGAATGAGTATTTCAAGTGCTCTTCCCTTTGTAAAGCCTGGTGGTCTTGACCCTAGATAGCATGTAGTCTCACACTGATACACATTTAACAATCACTGCCCAGACCTGGTGAAACTGACACATAAATGATGGTACTTGTAGAGACTCAGACTTGCACACAACTCACAATCACTTCCCAGGCTACCAAGCCACACGGCTGTGAGCACCGCATTCAGAGGGATATTGTTGCAACTTGTCTCTGCACTCGATTCTTCTGTTTCTCCCACCCCTTATCTCTTATTTTGCCCATAGTTAGTCTCTCCATTACCTTCCCCTCGTGTATTTCCTTTGTGTCATCTGCAGAAATTGGTCACTTTGCAGCACAGAAATTGTTCATCTCCCAGCACTCCTACTCTAAACAATGTTCCATCCCCACAGCCTGACACTGGGAAAGAAGACAAAAGACACACAATTGATGGACGGAATGCAGAACAAATCAAAACATTCACCCCCAGTCAAGAGATCTGGGTTAAATCCATCATTCTTTTGCTCACCATGCCACCCCAGTTTAGACCTGGCCATATGCAAATCAGTCTTGACCCTGTGCCTCATGGGAACAGTCCAGCCCGATCTGCCAAGCCAGGTCCTCCCTGGACCGGAAACAAGCATCCTAGGACCGGTTTCGGGGTTTCACCCCTCTTCAGCCAGGATAGCTTGATTCCAGTGGCACAGTGAGCCCAGGACCCACGTCTGGGCATACCTGGCGCACTTAGGGCGAGAAAGCAAAAAGACACACAATTGATGGACGGAATGCAGAACAAATCAAAACATTCACCCCCAGTCAAGAGATCTGGGTTAAATCCATCATTCTTTTGCTCACCATGCCACCCCAGTTTAGACCTGGCCATATGCAAATCAGTCTTGACCCTGTGCCTCATGGGAACAGTCCAGCCCGAACTGCCAAGCCAGGTCCTCCCTGGACCGGAAACAAGCATCCTAGGACCGGTTTCGGGGTTTCACCCTCTTCAGCCAGGATAGCTTGATTCCAGTGGCACAGTGAGCCCAGGACCCACGTCTGGGCATACCTGGCGCACTTAGGGCGAGAAAGCAAAAGACACACAATTGATGGACGGAATGCAGAACAAATCAAAACATTCACCCCCAGTCAAGAGATCTGGGTTAAATCCATCATTCTTTTGCTCACCATGCCACCCCAGTTTAGACCTGGCCATATGCAAATCAGTCTTGACCCTGTGCCTCATGGGAACAGTCCAGCCCGAACTGCCAAGCCAGGTCCTCCCTGGACCGGAAACAAGCATCCTAGGACCGGTTTCGGGGTTTCACCCTCTTCAGCCAGGATAGCTTGATTCCAGTGGCACAGTGAGCCCAGGACCCACGTCTGGGCATACCTGGCGCACTTAGGGCGAGAAAGCAAAAGACACACAATTGATGGACGGAATGCCTGAAACCGGTCCTAGGATCCTTGATTCCGGTCCAGGGAAGGCATGGCTTGGCAGTTCGGTCTGGACTGTTCACAGGGTCAAGACTGATTTGCATATGGCTATGTCTGAACTGGGGTGGCGTGGTGAAGCAAAATAACGATGGATTAAACCCAGATCTGTGACTGGGGGTGAATGTTTGCCAATGTGCAGCATTCCGTCCATCATCTTGTGTGTTTTGCACTGGGAAAGAAGAACCATGGATCGAAGTGGGTAAAAGCACACTATTAGCGTGGTTTGGGTAGTGTTCTAGCAGTCCACTTTCTATTTCTGCTGGAAGTAAAAAGCAATCAGAATTATGCTCCATAAGCCCACATTGACATGGGGACCCGCAATGTGTGTTCTAACGCCTGACACGAGTGCAGACTTTCTTTACAAAGTGGGGTTGTGCGATATATATTTGCTTTGCACCCTAAGGGTAAGCTTGCTGTATTATTAGACCACTTCTGAAGGGTCTAGATGAGGGTGATCAGATGGTTACATGTCACCTGGACAACAATTTTGCATTTGACTTTTGGCTCGATTCACAAAGGTAAACATAGACGTTTGGTCCAAACTTTGACATAACGTCTAAGTTTACGACTTTGGGAATTCACAAAGGGTATTTCCGAGTACTATCTTTATGTCCGCACTGGCGGCGGAGATAAGCTGGAGTGCAGACATAAAGATTGTACTTGTACTTTGTACTTTGCGAATTCCCAAAGTTAGTAACTGAGAAATTTGGTCTAAGTGTAGACCAAACTTCTAAGTTTACCGTTGTGACTCAGGCCCTTTGCTTTTACATATTATTATCAGGCGTGTTGCTCCAGTTGCCCAAATAAATAAGACTACAACTCCCAAAATGCACTAGTAAGTTAAATCAAAAGCCAGAATTGCCCAAATTGTGTCCCGGTGGCATGGAGTCATCTGGTCCCCCTAGTTTGGCTAAGCACTTGTGGTTTAATGTGGACATTCTGCATTGCTGGCAGAGCTGTGTTCCCCTGGGGCTGTCTGTGGGACTGCAGTGTAACACCTGCCACCTTGTGTCTCCCCTCAAGGACTGGGAAGCCAACCTGGGAGGGCAGGCGCAGCCCAGAGATCCCCAGTGGCCTGAGGGCCGCATGGCCTGCAGGGGAGTGATACAAAACGAACACATTCTAGCTACTAAGAAAAAGTTAAAAAGATACATTATTGCAGGCTCGTTAGTCACTCAAGAAAATATACACAGTTGCCAAATTCGAACCACTCAGAAAGTTCACAAAAAGATAAAATGTTGCACAGCTGTGAACAAAGCCTCAAGAACATGATGCCTGCTTACAGAGAGGACCTGAAAAGAGGCAAATACCCCCAAAAACAGCGATACCCTGCGGTCACAGGGTGGAGGACACCAGGGTCTAGCCTGAGCCTCCCTTTTATCAACTCCTGTAATCCCGCCGCTGCATCCAATGGAAATGAACCAAGATTATAAACCCCAGAAGGTATTCAAGTGTAAATGGAAAGTCAGTACTGGAAGCATGATTTCTAAGGTGAAGCAGAAGGTGCAGGTTAGGGGTAAGGAGGCAGAGGTGGCGGAACCAGCATTATTCCACAGCAGCGGAACTTTGGAAGGGGTGGCAACATGAGAAACTGGCGCTATCATTATGCCCGCCCACCCCACAGAGCGACCTAGCACAGATTCGTATGGATACCAGGTTTGTGCCCCAGGGATTTTAATTGACAGACTAAGGTGTTCCAGGTTTAGTAGTCGTGCATCACTTCTATTCAACCAAATGGACTAATGCAGTTGATAACAATGAATTGCAACATAAAAGACCAGGACTGGAATCCTTTAAGTAGATGCACTGGGCGCAAACAGGGACGGCTCACCCAATTACTGATAATTTGCTGCCCCCAGGGCAGCCATGAACTTGTGCTGCCGCCAGGGCGGCGCATTAGTGAAAGGCTCACCGAATGATTGAAGCAGCCGTTCTGACTTTCACAGTGCAGCCAGCACCCAGCACCCAGCCTGCAGCTTTGAGTGGGACAGAGATCCCCCTGCAGTCCAGTGTAGTGAATGACTGTACCCAGCTGCAGGGGGGTGTTGCAGTGAGTGACTGTACTGCCTGTTGGGGGATGTCTGAGGTGGGTCCATGGCACCTTCTTACCCCCTTAAGAGGAGCACCCTCAGGAGTGCTCTGACTGTCCGCCACCTCTTCTTTGCGCATAGTCAGTGCGTCTCCTGACTGCCTCCATAATATGCCATGGGCAGACAGGAACAGTGTTTCCTTCATTTGCTTGGTCCACACCCCCATGCAAATGAGGGACCACCCCTTTAGAATTATGCGGGTGATACATATGTGCCGGCGCTGGCGCTATCTGTATTGCAAATGTGGCCGCCCAAGCATCGGTGGCCCCTTCTGTAATCCCAAATTGCAACAAGGAGCGCATAAAGCATGCGCACATACCAGTTAAGCACACAGAGCACTTTACATAATTTAACCTCTTGTGTCCTCATGGCTTGGAAGCAGGGGGTAACCCTTCCCCCAGAGCCGTCCCGATTTGCTGGCACTGGATCACATTGATTAGAAGCCACATTTGAGGACTAGACACAAACACTCCCTTGCACTAGTTTAAGAACTTAGGCCCATTAGCGTGCTCTCGAAGATGGACAATTCCTGCTTTATCTTTGTTCTGTTTAGAGGTGGAAGCTCTTCATGCAATAATGGTCTTCAGGCTAGAGTGTTAGCCAAGCTTTAACAGCGCTCACATGTCCCATGTCTGCACATGAATAGCTTATCCAGCCAAGGTATTTGTGTTTGCATTTGGTGTGTGTAGTCCGGATTTTATATTGGTATAAACAGGAATACAAACACCAGAATTAAATAAACAGACCTATTGCACTTAAGTGCTTTTCTGCATTTGTGAAAGTACTCCGTTACATGCCTCTGAAATTGATTTCTCCCCACCTTGGATTGTAAGTCAACGAGTCAGCAAAGTCCATTAAAGTCCCTTATGGTTAAAAGGGCAAAATGCCACTTTTTGTCTGAAATGTATAATTTTTCTTTGTTTCATGTGTCTAACACAGCCTTATCAAAGCCCTTCAGTTCCCCAGGTCTGAGTGTAAGTAACTGATCTAGTCCAGGTTTTTGTTTTACATTTTGCCTCTTGAAGTCCTATTTATTCCATTATAATATTAGAACTGAAACTGCTAAAATGCAAAGAAAACACTGAAATGAACTCACTCATGGACCTAGTGAAGGTGATAGCTCTGCCGAACAGCTGTACCTAAGACAATGGAACACATGTGTAGGTCCACAATCTCAGCGCCATCTGACCTGAGCAGCGTTCTGGGGGTTCCTGTCTCCGTGCTTGAGCAGTCATCCAGTCCAGGCTTTTACTTTGCATTCTTGAACTTGGAATCTGGATTTATAATATGAAAATCAGTACAGTGATTCCTAGAATGACAAACAACAACCTGAATTGAGTGAGCAACTCACACCTGGACGGGGAAACTCGAGAGCTTTGTCTGAACAAAGATGTCTTGAGACCTGGACTCATCGTAAGTATGGGCCTGTTTGCCTCTGACCCTAACAAATCTGACAGGCCACGATGGCCCGGTGCCAGCTCTCTCTTGGAAGGAAGTTCAACCTGTTTCTTCCTGAAACAACCTAAGAACTGCTGTTAAAGCCCCATGCTCAGTGCTTTAAATGGTAAAAAATAAGTGTAGGTACTCATTAAATTGAGCTAGGGGCGTGGCGAGTGGGCGGGGTTAGAGGCGGGGCGAGACATGATGATACTAAGACATTTCTATCGAGTATTCATTTTGCCCGTGCATTTCTTTTGATAGTAGTTTCAAACTTCCCATATATGCAGATTAACAGCTGCATATGATGATAAAGAGTGGTGTGAATACCTGCTGGGAGCAGGCCCTAAAGCATAATAGAAGGACCTTTTAAATGAATGCAGTCAAGCCATCAACAGCACTATTCAGGCTAATTCTCAGTGTGCCTCAGAACAAAAGAGAGTTTGGAAGAGCAGCATTAATAATGAGTGCTACGCCAGTTGCAGGACATACGAAAACATGTGAGAAAAGTATCAACATAAACAAAACGTGTTAAACTCATTACACAAAATAAAGACCTAACACGATATGTTAAGGTTTCCTTGTTTTGCAATATTTGAAGCTTCTCACTGTCATACTGTTCCTAATTGGTTGCTTTTGGCACAATACTTCTAATACACACAGAAACAAACAGACAATGCACACACAAAAGCATTCCATGCATTTCTTTAAAACTACCTCCTGAGAGTGTCCAGATTCTCTTCCTCTCTGAGCTCGCTTTCTCTCTCACACTCAAACATACACAGAAGCAGGCAAACACACACACACACACGCACGCACGCACGCACACACACAAGCAGACAAATACTCACCAAAAAAGGTTAACTTGGGATTGTTACAGCACAGCAAGCACAGTGTGAATGTGATTGACAGAGAAGGGCCTTAATGGGCCCTTCTCTATCAAACACAGCAGGGCGTGAAAATTCCAAAGCAGGGACATCCCTTGCATAACGCACATGAGCCGCTGCTGAATGGTTCAGCAGTTACTCACCTACGAGCTAGAGAGGCGCTTTGGCTGTCAGGGTGCCGCACAGATCTGCGGCACTCTGAATGCCTCGAGCTCCGCAGCACTAGCACCAATTAGCTTACCTTCAATGAGTACCGGTACTCTCCTTAGCAGTGGAGATGTGCCGGTACTCTGATCGGTAAAAATAAGAAGTGCCGGTACTCAGTACCGGTGAGTACCGGCCCATTTAAAGCACTGCCCATACTCCCAATAAATATCTTAAGAGCTGCATCGGCATTGGCTCTTTGGCACAAAACAACCTCCAGGCTCGGGCACAGTAGAGTCAGATAGCGCGGGGGTGGGAACAGTGTACAACAAGTCCAATCATGGTGCAGCTTTGTTTTAAAGCGCACAACAATTGGTCATGTTTTTTTTTAATTATCCTCTGCTGAGGTTCCCTTTCTTCCGGTAGTGAGCACAGACTTAAGCCCGTGCTCGCGGCTGAGCTATGTGCTGCTCATCAGACACTGCAGACAAGTAAGGCGCCTGCGGCTGTAGTACTCAGTTTTAGAAATAGATATGAGGGAGAGGGGTCACTGGGCTGCAATGAATTATAATTACGCCAAGAGTTGAAAAACTGCATGAAACGGGCAGCTTGAGAAAGGCTTTGAAATCCACATTATCACATCGATAACAGGACGTTTAAAGCTGTCCTAGATTCAGGATTTTTTTTCTTCACAAGCACACTTACTCCGCCAGTGTGCACACTTTATAAGCGTGTGTTTATAGCTAGCGTGGGTGTGACCGTCTTCTTTATGTACAACGTTGGCTTAAAACAAAGTGAAAAGCACTTGTGCGGCCTGCAGTGTGTGAGGCTTTGCACACACTGGGCCCATCCCAGTCGGCGTCTTTAAGGACCTGCAGCGCTTGACACCCAAACATACCATGTCCTGGCGAGGGATTAGTTTCACCCAGAATTGGGCAAGGCAGAAAGCAAGAAGTGAATAGGGACGAGAAGAACACATACTTAAAAGGCCTTTGTAAAAGGAGCTTAGAACATATGCACCATATGCACGGTGCTTAATATGAGCCGGTGGTGTCCGGTGCTCGGCACCAGCACTTAATTGTCAGCACCGGCTCTAGTGACAGTCCACCACATGGTGGTGCTGTCTGAGATGTGCACTACAACCGTGTTTATTAAGTCAAATGTCATTGAAAATGAATAATACCAACTTCTCATGCCATTAGTATAGCTTTGTGTGGCCTGAAATAGTCTAAATTGTCACACTTGTAGGACTGCGATGGTTAGATGTTATGTTGGTACTGTCATTGGCAGTGCTGGCAGGGGCAGTGCATGGAGCAGGCTGCAGTAGCCTTCTGAGAAGGGCCCTGGCACCTAATTTTTTTACAAATTAAGCACTGCATATCCCTAAGTCATTTCGTGCCAAGGGCCAGAAAAAAATGTGCAGAATATTGAATGAAACATGTTTATAGCAGAACACTTTGGCAAAGGAGAGATAAAGTACTTATTTTTATTCAGAGATAAAGACAGATTTTCTACATTTCAATCTGGGGTTGTGTGTGTTTTAAATCATAAAACACCAGGTGATAGTTTTCTGGTTGCACCTGGCATTAGCCCATGTGCTTATGGTTTGAAACACACAGGGGCATATTCTCAAGAACGTGTGATAACTACCGCAAAAGTTGCTTAACGCAACCCTTCACATCGCAGTCCATCGCGGGAAAACAACTCCGTGTCAACGTGGAATTCACAACACGGCGGTACCATGCGATAGTCACACGATAACGCGTCAAATGACCGCGTTAAGATCAACGCGACGGCGCAAAAACGCAAAACCCCAATGCAAAAATAGTAGCGATGACGCCTATCGCGATACAAAAAACTGCGAAAACCAGCCACAGGCCTGCAATTCCCACGCGTCATGCGGGAAAATGCACTATAAGAGTAGAAAAAAAACACACCAACAAAAGCCAAACAACAGCGAAGCACAATGGAGGCATCCGGAGCAAGTACAGAGGACAACCAGAACCCCACAAGCCCCACGGAGGACCAGCCAGGGACCTCGGGGGTCAAGGAAGGGCAAGGACAAGAAGAGTAGGAAGAAGCGGTTCAGTCCGCAGGAAAACAGGATCCTGATAACGGAGGTGATAGAACACCATCAATCACTGTTCGTCACCTCCACTGTGTCACTGGCAACTAAAAATGCTGTGTCACTGGCAACTAAAAATGGAATATGGCAGACCATCGTGGACAAGGTGAATGCAGTCAGAGTGCTGAAGAGGACAATGGACGAGGTCAAGAGGCTCTGGAATGATGTGACGAGCAAAACCAAGCTGAAACTCGCAAACAACCTGAAGGCAGCAATGCAGACTGGAGGTGGAAGTCCAGCGCCACAGGAGGAGCTGTACGAGATGGAGGAAATGGTCTCCACAGTCAGCATTGGGGAGACGGTGGCAGGAGTTGGGGGACCGGACACTGCTCAACATGACTGGACACAACAGCAACAGGGTGAGTAACCACCAGGGACTGGGGGGACGGGGGGAGATGGGCACAATGGCACACATGTACAATTAAGCATAGCACATCTGTGGAAAAACCATGCCCCCGACCCACAACTCCCACCAAGAGACCAATGCACACAGGTATGCAACATCTCAGCACTGCATAAGCATAGAACCCAGAGGCACACCGCATGTAAGGGATAAGGGCAGCCAAATCAGAGCTGCAGTGGCGACTCCCCCAAAATGCGGCGGACACACATTACATGCAGAGCACATCAACATTGACAACGATGTGTTACAAACCGCAACACGTCCACAACAGAACAGAGGCACAACTGGTGCCGCATGTGCGTAGAAACTGGCCAATCACATTTGGCACCGCATGGAAATGTGAGTTGACAATGTAGCTGTACAAACACACATCCGTGATGTAGTCGGAATGTCCACTGTCCCGCATCAAATAGGCAGCCCCCCCAAACAGTCACAATGTACACTGTCATGCAGTCTGAATGTGAACCTGTACAATGCGTCAACATACATGTGAACACGATGTTAAACTGCAGCTCCCCTTCACATTGCAGGGGGAAATCCAACACCTCCTGCAGAGCAGTCCCAAACTCTCTTCTCTGATGACGAAGAGGACCACCACACCTTCGACTCCGACGCCCTCCAACAGCTTGTGGACAGCCTCCGCAGCCCTCTTCCAGGAGCAGGGCAGCCCAGCTGCCACGAGGAGAACCCACCCCCTGCACAGTACACACAGCAGGCAGCACCCACCACCACGGCCACCTCCCAAGACCCCCACGACGAACACATGGCCTTCCAACGCCGTGTATTGGGGTGCCAGGAGAAGCTGGCTGAACAGGTGCAGGTGGGGTTCGACCGCATGGCAGACAAACTAGATACCATACGTGGGTGTCTAAGTCCCATCAGGGACCACTCACAGTCCCTAACGGACACCCACAGTCCGCTCCATGCTCTCCAACGGACCATGGCTGACATCGCTGGAGCCCTGACTCTGCGACAAGAACGACTGTCTAGTCAGAGTGCCTCCAGCGATCTGGCCCGGGAGTTGGGACACATGCGGAGGATCATGGAGAACATGGAGCGGATGCAGGCGGAGAGAGCGGCTGCCACGGCTGCACACCAGCGAGAGGTAGCTGGGTCCCTCAATGCCCTGAAGATCCTCCTCATGGCATTGCTGCCACAAGGCCTGGTGCTGATGCATGCTGCTGCTGCCACCCCATCCACATCTCCGGCCCCTGATGTGTCAGTGCCACACAGTGCTGGAGACAGAACACCACCACCCACATGTGAGGCACATGCAACAGCAGAGGACGAGGATGCGGATGAATCTGCCATCGTGGTCAGGAGGACGCAGTAGCATTCATCTCCGCCATGTGGCCTGTTTCTGCTTGGTTCTGCCCTCTGCATCATCACCTTCCACTGTCCCCCGATGCACTCTGCGACACTCACCTTGGACCTTGACATGGTCTGCCATATTCTGTTTGCTCACCAATGACACAGCTATCCGACTGCGGACTGCAGTCCTCCTCTCCTGATGTACCGGTCATTCCCTGAAGGACTCTGGCTGGACCTCCACGGGCCGACAATGTGAAGTGGGGTTGGCATGGCCCTGTACTGCTCCAGCTGCAACACTCCCTTGAATGTGCAATAAACATTCATATTCACACAGGTGTGTCATGTCTATGATCTTTCTAGTGTGGAAGTATGGATGAATGTAGGGTCAGTGATTCCCCCTTATGTCCATGTTGCCCATGTTGTGGGACTCATTTCACAGGGTGACACATTGCCGATTGCGGTCCAGGTGGCGCCGACACTACAACAGAGACACATCCATTAGTCACTTCCTTGTCCAGCCCAGGACGGAACCACGCCCAGAGCCCCAGGGTCATTGTCCACACCCTTACGCTGGACTGGCATACACCAGGACAGCCCACTCCGCTTACGCACACAGGGGGGGACGACAACGCTACATGTCCCAGGTCTTCACTGCAGGGATCTGCAGCACACAGGTCTAGTTGTCAGCATGCCACATCCACTCCCTCACGGCTGGTGTACACCCACACCACACCCATCCAGCACAGGCGTCACAGGACATGTGACCCTGCCAATAAAAGGGCCTGGTGCACGTGCTGGACACCATTTCCACTCTCTAACTGGGTGTCTCCGTGTAGTCCTCATGTATGCATGACGGCCTAGGGCCCTGCCACCTCACATTGCCCAGTGCCGGGGGTAACATGATGGCGTCTGCACCTCGGGACTCAATCATTAAGGGTCCATGGCTAGCGGGGCACAGACTTGGTGGCACCGGATACACTGCGGCAGGCACAGGCACCCCGCCACGGGATGGTGTCTTGCGGTGCAGTGAGATAGGGGCACCTCAAGTGCTGAGCGGGTGTGCAGCCTGCGATGATGCGCCGCACTGGCGGTCCGGACTGGCAAGGATTTGTGTGAGACCTGCTGGACCGCAGTGTAGGCCTGGGCAAGGGCAGAGCAGCCCTCCCGCCACGTGGCGTTGCGTCGCGGTTCACATAGTTAGTGGCACCTCAAGCACTGAGCGGGTGTGCAGCCTGCAATGATGCCGTGTGCACTGATGTGGTCTCTGCCATTGCGAAATCAAGACCCAGAATCATGTGTGTGACCTGGTGGCCCGCGGTGCAGGGCTGCATGATGTGGAGGGTGCAATGGTCGCGGGCCCCGGGCTTGGAGATCCCTCCGGAACGTGGTGGGCCCTCTTGGAAACACGCCGATGGCGGAAGGTGAGCAGTGAGGCCTGCTTGCGCAGGGGCGTGCATTCACCGCTGGACGGCGGGAGGGGCTGGGGTGCAGCGGTCTGTGTGCGCAGGGGCGGGCAAACGATGGTGGCGTTGTTAAAGATTGCAGGAATCGCTGTTAGCATGAGCTGAAAGCCATTTTGTACTTGGCAGCCATTTTAGTTAGCCATGTGCTCGCCATGTGCTTTCTCCCTCTTCCAGAGTCTTGCACATGCTCAGAGAGGCCTAGCTGGTAGAATGCACCTGCTCCTAGTATAGAACTGTCAGGCTATTCTTACTCATGTAAGCAGTTTAGTCTCCCTCCCACTTTGTGGAGCAAGCAAATTTTGTATGCCCATATTAGTCAATAAGCATGCTTGTATGTGCTAGGACCTCCCCTTGATTTTATGCTGACTATATAACAAATGCATATATAAGGACCCTGTTCTCTGCACTCATTAGAATGCCTCCTACAGTGGCCTGCGGGTACCGTAAGATGCAATCTCCCTCATCTGAGGTTAATAAAACATGTTTTTTTGATATTACAGCTTCTGTGCCAATCTCTTCTTTGTTGGTCTTAAGGACCAGATGTATCAGTGAACCCTTAAGAGGATTTGTATTTCTACAAATGGCGCCCGAAAGTGGGACTCATCGGTGCAGCGGCTATCCAAGGGAGTGGTCTTGAAGGAAGACAGGAATCTACTGAGGAGTACAGGACAGGAATCTACTGAGGAGGTACCCAGCGCACGGAGATTGTTTTGTCTTCCAGCCCAGTATATTTCTGGTCTTCCTGCTCTGATCCTCCAAGTGTTTGCCGCTCCCGACTGAGAACTTCTTTGGCGTGAGTATTTTAAAATGACCGTTAGGTCACTCAGAACTTGGCAGTTGGAACCTGGACACCATTTGATTGGTAAGAGCCGTTTTGCGGCACTTGCTGTTGGTTTGATGCCTTTGATTGGTAAGGTAGTTTTAGTAACACTTACTGTGGCTTTGTTTGTATGATTGGCCAATTTTGGAATTTGTTTTGAAATAATATATGCATTGCAATTCATATAGGCAGGTAATGAGGAGATTTTTCTCTAAACTTTGAAAATTTGAACGACACACATTGTGATAAGTGTCACTTGGAGTATAATATTATATATGTTATAATATTTTTGGCATGCCTGTTACCAGTACACTTCGCAGAAAGTGTTGCTGTCTTGGAGGTACCGATATGGATTTAGTAAGTACTTAGTTGACTCCCTCAGAGGGGATACCTAAATAGGTTTAGGTATAGTAAAAATATATTTCTTCCTTGGTGACTAAGTACCCCATGGAACTAAATATGTACATAAAACGGATCCGGATCTGCGCACTTAGTAACATTCATAAGTGGTGATATGCAGAGCGCTTTTTGAGTGTTCTACCAGCCAAAACTGGCGAATTTGGAGTATTTCAGCTTTTTGACCATGGAACAGTTTTTTTGGCTACTTTTGAGAGCTCTTCTTGTAAATATGACTTACAATTAGTATTTACAAATAGGTTGGTCTTGCGTACACTTTGTAAGCAGTCCTAAGTGTTGAATTGTGGGTTCAATGTGTGTTTAAATGTCTATGTGGGGTTTTTGGTTTGACATTGGTAATACTTGTGTGAGTACTCTGTGTACGAATGGCTAGCTTTAAGCGCGCTCTGTTGTGTCCTTCTGTAACTTTCTGAATGAGCTCAATGAGTTTGTTTATGTTTTTTGCTGTCATCATTCTGTTATGCAAAATGTCATTTAGTTACTTACATATTAAATAAAAATCCAGAAATAAATTATGTAACATATGCTAAACAGCTGCATGTTACTATTAAATTGACAGAGTAAGACACTATACATGTGTGCAACTTGCCACAATGCTAAAGATAAAATTAGAATTCGTATTCAATAGGATTAAAATAGGCCTCATACAGAGAGGTAGAAAAACGAAATTGTGTGTTTTGTAATCAATAGACTTAAATACACAATGTTACAGCCTTTTCTTTAAATATTGTATTAGACATTAAAAGGCATGCACATCATTTGAGTGAATTTGGTCGTTGCTGAACTAAATACACATTATAGAAAGATAGATTTGACTGCATTGAAATGCCTCAGTTTTTAAATAGACTGTGACATGCCTTTCTCTCAGCACCCGAGAAAAAGCTTTCCGACAGCTGTGTTTAAACTGACTAACTGAACAGCAACTGTTTGACACAGCAAATGGGGATTTAACTCTGTCAGGGTATTTCAAATAATAAAGGGTTTTTTCCTGAGAAAGGCGTGCAAATTCGACGCCTGCTGACACACAACAGCTGCATAAATAGCATATGGCTATTCCTGCTCACGGCCACAGACAGGAATGTTGAATCAGCGGAATTTTAAGTCAGTGTAAAGGGCCTGCCCTATCTTAAAAGTTTCAAAAAAACCAGTTTCATTATTTTGGATAACAGAGAACAAAATTGAAAGTAGGGATTTCCTTTCTTAATGCCTTTTTATAAGTATATCTATGGTTCCGATGTTAAATGATAATTGTCTTTTTAAAAAAAGTGGCGCAGATTTTTCCTGTTTCAAGTAAAGGCTTCTGTGCTTAGGGTTATGAATGAATGTGTTTAAATATGATAGGCTACAATGAAGCTTGCTTTTCCAACGTGGAATCATTAAAATGGTTGGTTTTATTGATAAAAAATAAAATTTAATTATATGGGAAAAATATATTGCTAAAAACAAATGCTTTAAATTCGTTTTTTCATTTTTATAAAACCTAATCATCATACTGTGAATTCCTAGTATCAAAGTTGAATTTAAGCAGTGCTGTAGCGCAATAAAAGGGAACTTAAATGTGAAATGTCACTTTACCCAGCCGTACAAAACTTGTTTTTATAAGGGTATATCTTATGCATTTCTGATTTCCCATTCCTGGGCTATCTAGAGAACACTTTGGGGGTTCCTATTATGCAAAAATATTGTAGGATATTCATTTTTAAGTGCCCCTACCACCAAAGTCGAAATTGAGCTAAAATTCACAATTTTACAAGCAGTTCTACCACTCAAGGCAGTTTTAATGTGCTCTTAGGCTTCAATAAAAGTATACATATGCAAATATAGAACAAACAGCTGCCTCTGCATTACTAGAACACACACTATACACAAATGAAAATAAGTATACAGAAACCAGCAGACTTATTATCCTACCTTTCAATTGCTGGCAAACACATCGACCAGGACTGCTTTTTAGCTGTGCTTCTCCAGACTTCCTTTGCATTACAAAACCGCATGGCAAGCCTTGCACACAAAAATGAGCAGCTGCTGAACGGGTCAAAGGTCAGAGTTCTGCATTTAGCAACTTAGCAGGGTAATGTTTGCTGGAACACTTCAAAGTTTTTTGAAAGACGAGATGATAGCGCAAAGAGAGAAAGAGAAGCTTTGCTTCCTATTTTTGGCAAACACACGTTTTGCGCAGTCCTATGCCACGAAGAAAGACAACCCTCAGTTGAACACTGATCTGCCATTTATATAAAATAATGGTTTTAGTTTAAAGAATACTGTGTAGGGGCTATGATAAGGAGGAAATGGATTTTAGTTTGCATTCATGCGCCCTCATGTTAATCGAGTACAATTGCTGTAGAAATTGGTTTAAAGTTACCTCAATTTGCATTGTGTTAGACTGAATCAGAGAATAGCCACTTTATAAGATATCTCCTACAAGTTTGTTTGTGCCCAGTTGCTACAAATAGGGGTTGAAAGTGTTGACAGAAGTAAAACCTGTTTCAGGTTTTCCTACTGTCAAAATGGGGAAGGAGGCTAGCTCCTCTACAAATTAAGGGTAGGCAAAATGATGTTTTCTCTCTTCTTTTCTCACTTTTTTTTTGAGTCTGTCTAAAGCTGTCTAGGAAATGGCCATATGACAGTTAAGGCACTTTGCATTGTTCATAAGGCGGCACACAAAATGGGGCCTAAATCATTACAGAGAATGTTTACTTGGTATTCCCCAGCTAGAAGTCTTCGTTCCTTGGCAGCCCACCTAGTATGTACCCCACGAGTCAAGAAAACCTGACTAGGAGGTAGATCATTTGGCTATGCAGCCGCAAGGCTATGGAATGAACTACCAAGTGAACTCAGACAGACTGATGACTTACTGCAGTTTAGAAAAAGCTAAAAACCAGGCTCTTTCCAAAAGAATAGCCTTGAGAGATTGGCGCATGATGATTCATAGTTTTATAGCTGCACAGTGATTTAGGTAATCCCAGCGCTAGGATGCCCGTTGGGTGACAGCTGCGCTATATAAATGCTACTTACAATTACAATTACAATTGACTATTCTGTAATACTGTTTTAAAATTGTTAGAAAGATGAAACACATAAGTTATGTTACTGCCCATCCTGTATGAAAGAATGAGTAGAACAGATTGATGTTCCCTTATTTGATCTTTAAGGAGAACTGTATAGTGGGGGTTTCTGTTCAAAAATCTCAGGTGGCAACACTATTGTTGTTTATGTTATTCTCATGTTCTATACAGTTTTGCAAGGGCATTGCTAGTCTTTTATTAGCTAGTCTGTGTAAATAAGCTGACAGCCCTTATTAGAGTTGGAGATAGGGTTTTTTTCCTTTTGAAAATGATGTTGCATAGTCCAGATCGTGAAAAGTACAATGCAGGAAAGACGCTCATGTGATCCTTAGCAAACATTTTGAAGGAAAATATTGTTTTATAGGAATTTGTTTGTCATAACATGTTCTGCTGGAGAAAACGTACTCACTATGTTGAAGTTTAGTTCTTTTTGCAATAAGAATCCCTGTTAGATTAGCAGTTTTAGATTTTCCTGCTGCACCTATAACATGAGAGCATGGTCCTAAGCATAACATGTAAGAGAAATTATTTTACAAGTGTCTGCAGTCCTGTACAAGTAATGTAAAATCTATGAGTAAAAGTGTAGAACATTTCCTTTTCTTGAGGGTTCTTCAGATTAGTAATATAGGAATACACCAATGTAAGTATTTGGAGTATGTCTGTATTGTTTTTCTTTTTTCCTCAGAATTTAGTAAATGAACACAGACTTCCTTGGCTGTTTGGGATTGGGTGATGTATTACTCTTGTCAGTTCACCAAAACGTTCCTTTTATACTTGCCAATAGGTCCAGGGTTTTCTACTCTCAGATAGATGAAGTGGTTCTTGGGTGCCTTGCTAATGTATGGGGCGCCCCAGGACTAAGAAAGTATTCTGAGACTATCCTTTCTGTTGTTAGATTATTTTTGTGCCTTGTCTAAAGACCTCTTGTTCTGTCCACCAATAGATATTTGCTGCCTTACAACCATTGCCAGAGGGGCCCGGACATCAGATCCAGCCTGGGAGTCAGCGTCACTCCAGTTTGAAGCCAAAGTGAAGGAACCAGCATAGGCGTTGCTGGCAACTAGGACCTCAGTGAAGGCGGAAGCACTGGGACGTGAAGTGTGTACCCCTGCCACTGTCTTGGGCGAAAGACGGGGTTACAAATCAGGATGGAGAAATCTTTGTGTGGATCCAGTTTTTGATGCCCAGCTGAGAGAGTCACAGAACGACAAGGACGGCAAGGAGGCTTTTGCTTGAGGTGACCCCCTTTGAAACAAGGGTTGCTTCAGAGATCCTAGCATCAGGCCTTTGAGTCCTGGTCCCAAGTGAATGCAAGTCTACGCCTTTGTTTGTTGATCAAGAGATGCCCGAGCACACTGGATGCAATTTGTGCCCCAACAAAAGAGCAGTGCGCCAGAGGTGCAAATACAGGAGTTAGGGAAGGACTTGAGTTTAGGGTACAGGTGCTATGCCCTTGGTGCCTGTTAGATTAAAGTGAAGAAAACTGGTGCACTGCCTGAGACACTGGACAGGATAATTGAGGGTATTTGCCCTGGGGGGTGATTGCCCTATCCTGAAAGAAAGACTTTTTCTTCTCCGTGATTCTTGAGTTGCGAGTTGTGCAGCTCCACCGTGGGAACAACAAGAGCCTGCCTGTGAGGCTCAAACGGACACAGGGAGAAGACTCCCCTCTGGCTGGTGGTTGTACTAGAACTTTCCCAAGGACTCTTTTTTGTTAGTAATGTACCCCTTTGGTCGTCCCATTTTTGAGGAGGAGCAGCCCTTTGCGGCTCCTTGTCCTAATTCCTATGGCCCTGTGTGGTCCTCCTGGTCCCCGGAGCCACAATTGTTTTTTGTAATAATATGTCTGATTGCTTTAATATTTTTTAAGAGTAATGTTTATTCTGCACGAGAAAAGTTCATCTGAGCATGTTACTTTACTCTTTTCTTAAGTATATTTATTGATAATTCAGCCCTCATAAAATACTGAGAATTAGGTATGGGCTGTTGGTTATTTTTAAATTGACTTGACGAGCCCCCATCAGAGCCCTGAAACTTAAAATTAGACTAGATGGTTTTGGTATTTGCTTTCTGCTTAGGATTGGAAAATATTGAGATTTCTGTTTGAGATAATAGTCATTATTCTCTCTTGCTACCTGTATGACCCAATGCTCTGTTCACTTTGTACTCATGCTTATACCTTGTATATACCTGCTTAATGAAATGTTTAGAATGTAAATACCCACCTAGCATAGGATATTGATGAATTTATGAGAAGAAAATGTGCAAAATATGGTAATGTCTTTAGCTCATGCTAAAAGGATCGTCTGTTAAAGATTGCAGGAATCGCTGTTAGCATGAGCTGAAAGCCATTTTGTACTTGGCAGCCATTTTAGTTAGCCATGTGCTCGCCATGTGCTTTCTCCCTCTTCCAGAGTCTTGCACATGCTCAGAGAGGCCTAGCTGGTAGAATGCACCTGCTCCTAGTATAGAACTGTCAGGCTATTCTTACTCATGTAAGCAGTTTAGTCTCCCCTCCCACTTTGTGGAGCAAGCAAATTTTGTATGCCCATATTAGTCAATAAGCATGCTTGTATGTGCTAGGACCTCCCCTTGATTTTATGCTGACTATATAACAAATGCATATATAAGGACCCTGTTCTCTGCACTCATTAGAATGCCTCCTACAGTGGCCTGCGGGTACCGTAAGATGCAATCTCCCTCATCTGAGGTTAATAAAACATGTTTTTTTGATATTACAGCTTCTGTGCCAATCTCTTCTTTGTTGGTCTTAAGGACCAGATGTATCAGTGAACCCTTAAGAGGATTTGTATTTCTACAGCGTGTGCAACTGTATGGACTCTGCCATTCATGTCTCTGGACACTGTTTCAGATGGGGGACCTGGGGGACTGCTGTGAACACCGGCACGTGGTTGGAGACACACCGGTGGCAGTAGGTGAGCAGTGAGGCCTAGGTCCGCAGTGTCAGCACTCTCTCACTCTCTCTCTCTCCCTCTCTTTCTCTCTCCCTCTCTCCCTCTCACCCTCTCTTTCTCTCTCCCTCTCTTTCTCTCTCCCTCTCACCCTCTCTTTCTCTCTCCCTCTCTCCCTCTCTCTCCCTCTCTCCCTCTCACCCTCTCTTTCTCTCTCCCTCCCTCTCTTTCTCTCTCCCTCTCACCCTCTCTTTCTCTCTACCTCTCTCCCTCTCACCCTCTCTTTCTTTCTCCCTCTCTCTCCCTCTCTCCCTCTCTCACCCTCTCTTTCTCTCTCCCTCTCTTTCTCTCTCCCTCTCTCCCTCTCACCCTCTCTCCCTCTCTTTCTCTCTCCCTCTCTCCCTCTCACCCTCTCTTTCTCTCTCCCTCTCTTTCTCTCTCCCTCTCACCCTCTCTTTCTCTCTCCCTCTCTCCCTCTCTCTCCCTCTCTCCCTCTCACCCTCTCTTTCTCTCTCTCTCCCTCTCTCCCTCTCTCTTTCTCTCCTTCGCTCTCTCTCTCTGTACTTTGATGGGCGCATGACACACCTTCTGATCCAGATTTCTGTTTTGCAGGCTGTGACTTACAGAATGTCCTGAGACAACCCGCCATGCCTCTTCGGAATTGTTTTTATTTGTTTATCCTGTAATAAACATATTGTTTGGATATTATGATATGGATGTCTGCTTTCCCTTTTTCTGACTACACATGTATGTTGGGTGTTGTGATTGTGCGACTTCAGGAGATTTGTTTGGTTCATGATTTCGTGGAGTTGATGTGCAATATCTTTGTCCGAAGAGGGGGGTGGGGGTGCCTGGGGTAGGGCCCCATGGGGGGGGTCCTGGGGGTGCTGGCGGTGGGTGTTGTTGACCTATTGGGGCTCCGGGCTGCATGATCGGTTGCTCCAGGGCATCTGTTGTTCTTCATGTGTGGCTATGGGCTGTGCTCCCTTGTCTGGTGCCGGTTGTCGGCCGACTTTACACCAGGTAGGAGCAGGTGTTAGTTTCCTGCTGCTAACGCGCCTTAGCGCATGTTTTGTGATCTTATCGCCGATCTGGCTGGTCGTTGAGAATGTTGTGGAGTGGTGTTTTCGCTGCTTTTTTGCACGGGAATGCCTACTCTGCATATCATTAGCGTTAGTTGCCGGGCTCATCTGTGGCGATGTTTTTTGCGGGTGCTATCGCAGGTAAAGTGGTGATATCGGCTGTTTGCACCAGCTTGTGAATGGGGCGATGATTTTATCGCGACTTTGGATGAGATAAAGTGCCGTTAACTCGGCGATGGTACCTTGAGAATATGCCCCACAGTTTTTTAGTTATAATTAAACCAGCATTTGGTGTATTACAGTATGGCTAAGCTGCTACCACGAGGCTTGTATCACGATTGATTCATGGTAGCGTACACAATCATTTTATTAGACAGTCCATGTCACTAGTCACCATGATCTGGGTACACAAAGTCCAACATCATGTATAAAAAGTCATTAATCAATTATGACAAAAGGCTAAATGTTATCCATCATTTACTAAATTAAGGGGCATATTATCAAGGAAGTGGGATATTTATCGCTAACCGCGCTTAGCGCGTTTTCTTTTAACGCCGCCTATCGCTGGAAATTATCGCTGAGATAACACCCTATTAGTAAGGTTTATCTCCATAGCGATAATATTTCCAACGATAGCGATAAATGCGAGAATATCGCTGGGAAACCAGCGATATTCTCGCATTAACGCTAAGGTGGATTCAGCATTAGAATCCACCTCCTATACTTCAAACAGGTAAGTCATCCTCACTAGCAGGTGATAAAATCTAGCGATAAACGCGCTTAGCGCGAATTATTTTATCGCTTCGCCTGCCTTGCTAATAGGGGGTAGTGGTGTTAGAGACTGTTTTCAGTCGTTTTAGTAGGGAACGCCTTCCTTGCATGTCATTAGCGATAATTATCGCTGACATGCAAGGTGATGGAAAACGCGGCTGCTAACGCCTGAAAGCTGTCGCTAACGCCTGTTAGCGACAGCTTGCTGATAGGGCGATAAAATTATCGCCGCTTTAGCGGCAAAAAGTGCCGCTGAAGCGGCGATAAAGCCCTTGATAATATGCCCCTAAGTTCTTTAATATAGTGCTTACAATTTGTCTTGCCACCATTTCAGAGTTATGCTGTGGGTTTTCACTAAAGTAAACCCATCTGCATACATCTGCCTGCCTAGTGAAAGTGGAGACAAAGTCCTTCACCCTGATTCTCCCTTGGGTCACTTGGTGTCACTGACTTTGCTTATTCCACAAAAGTCAAAGATGCCTTTTACGCCCACCACTTTCAAACATCACCAGCCACCACTGGTCTCTGACCTTGCTCAGCGCTCGGCTGCCTTCTGTCTAGGTTTGTGTTATAGAAATGCCACATACATACCACATGCATACTGTTAACCCTTGGTGTGAAAAGGTGCTGGACCAACTTGAGCTTTCAGATTAAATTAATTAGACTGAATAATTGGAACAGCAGAGCAGGGAGAAAGGTCTTTTTTAGACTACAGGTGGAATGAAGAATGCTGATCTGAAGTATTGCAAGCTCTCATCATGTATCCCTTGTAGCTCCCAGAATGCAATGATTTGCTAAATGAAAGGTTATGACTGGACACCTTGTATCCTGCTGGCAATGAATGTGTGTAGCCACATGACTTTATTTAAATGTGACATTGATAGTGCTTTATGCTGCGTGAAATAGCGTGGTTATTAAGTGGACGTTTACTTGTGTTTTTAAAAGTAACTTTTCTCCAGACTGTGTAAACGCTGGATGCTGGCAGTAGTGAGCCTTGGCAGCGGTTATGGGCACATTGAGGGGCAGATTTACAAGCCCCTTGCGCCACTTTTAACATGGGAAAAGTGACGCAAAAGTGGCGCAAGGGGCTTGTAAATCTGCCCCTGAGTACGCTGGCAGGAGTTTAAGGTCTGGGCACTCTTAATACTCCGTTAACTTTGCTGGCTCCTTCTGGTATAACTCCAGAAGATAGCAAGGGAGCGCGATGATGGTGTTTGTTCACATTCCTCTGCCCTAGAAGATACCAGCGTGCAACTCCTAGAGGCCGGAAGCCCTGACTGTGCTCATACTAAATAAACTTCACATTCCAGGGAGATTTTGGAAAGAGAGACCTTACTACCCCTGTCAGAGGTGCAGCCTTTAACTTCCCTCGAAGAGTGTGATTTTAATGACACCCTTTTCAATAAGAATATGTTGCATTTGTTTTTTACATTTAGACAGTCCTGACGGTGCCTGGTCAGGGAGAGCCAAGGCTGACCTCTGCAGGGGCCTCCTGAGCGCCCTGGCCTGGCGCGGGCCTTCCAGGCAGGCCAGCAGCACGCCACTTCCGGCCTCTCCTCCCCTCCCTCCTGTCCGCCCCCAGCCAGGCGGCACCGCGGGAGGCACTGCAGGAGGCACCGCGGGGCCCAGCAGCAGGGGTGTAAGAGGGGGCGACACTACGCCGGTCTGCTACCATCGGAGCAGCTGTGGTGCCATGGGACCCGCTAACCAAGGATAATGGGCCCCACCCCCCAGCTACATACGAGCTGCAGAGAGACGAACACATCTACGGGTCTTGGTGCCACTGCGCCTGCCGCATTAATAATTGCTGCCTCCCTGTAGTTTCCTAGGATTATAAACACTATATGGAGATTGCACAGAGAGCTGACACGGAGCGCTTCAACAAGTGCTGATGCCAGCCCTGGTAAGGTTCAACACTATGAAATTATAAATTACGCTTTAAGAAACGAGGGCGTGCATAATAGCTGACGCTCGAGCTCTCTGGTATTCACTATCCAAAATATACCAAAACAAAGCTTGAGCAAGCACTGAGGAAGCCATTTCTTTTTGTGCTTGGGTGTAGATTTATTTTGATAAGCGAAATTTTACATGTGTAACCAACCTTCCACGTGTCTGAAAGACACAGCATGGGTGACTCGGTGGAGGATGTTTAATTGTGTAATTCATAACATTAAAATAAGATATATGCTCTTAGCGCTTGAAATTATAGGTTTTATTGATAACATTCGTAGTCTCTAATTCCCATTTAACACTGATTTCCACCAGTCCATAGCATAAAATCTGATATGGTAATTTTCTCCTTAATCTCTTCCTGTCTTGTCCTCATCTCTTCTGTTTGTTGTGCACTTCTCTGGCTGGACAGTGACCTGCAGCTCTGTGGAGCAAGAGAAATGGAAGAGGGCACGAGGCAAGAGAAGGGACAAGAAGTAAAGGGAATGGTATATAGAGAGAGGAGAAGTAGAGGGAAAATGGAGGTAGAGATCAAGATACGATAGAAAGATGAGTGAAGAGGGGAGAGTAAGGTGCAAAGAGAAGAATGCAAAGAGAGTAAGGCGGGATACAGCGCTGAACAAAAAAGAAGAGATTGCTACAGAAAGAGTTTGAGAGCTGGGTAAGGATTTAGAGTGAGTTAGGGAGAGCTAAGGAGAAGGAAAGGAAGAGAGATGCAGAGTGGCGGGGCCCACTGATGGTGAGGCAGAGAGAGAGAGGCAAGGAAGAGAGAGATGGGAGTTAGAGAGAAGTAGAGGTAGACAGGTAAAGAGATTAGATTGTGAAAAGATATAGAGAGGTGCAAGGTAGAGACAGGTCGAGGTACACAGAGGGGCAAACTCAGAAGAGAGATAAAAATTCAAATCATGGGAAGAGAGTTGTGTGGCAGAGAGAAAGGGAGGGATTAAGTGTTGAAAGAGACAAGGTGCAGAGAAGTAGTCAGAGGTGAGGTCGCGAAAGATGAGGTGATACAGAGGTAGAGAGAGGCAGGTAGAGAGAGTTGTGCTGTAGCAAGAGGGGCACAGGAAGTTATAAGGTAGACAAATGGAGACAGATGTACAGACAGAGAGATGTTGAGGGAGAGATGTGGAGAAAGGAGGTTGAGAGGAACTAGAAAAGAGGGTGCAGATAGAAGTGAGAGCAAGATGGGGATACAGAGGGAACCCTAAGGTAGGCAGAGAAGCCGAAACACAGATGAGGTAGAAAGAGAAATCGATAGAGAGGCAGAGAGAGAGGCGAGGTAGTGTGTGTGAGATGAAATACAGTAGGATATGCAGAGAGAAACGAGAGCGAGCTAGCGACAAGGTAAAGATAAAGAAAAACAGATAGACAGAAGAGGTAGTGAGAAAGGATTAATACAGTAAGGGAGGTGAGATAGAGGGAACAGGCACAGAAAGAGAGAAAGAGGGTGATTTAGTGAACAAACGGTAAGATAAATTGATATTGTAGGTAGAAAGAGGGAGAGCGGTTGGCTGGGGTGGATAGACATGTAGTGAGACAAATGTGAGGTAGTGAGACAAATGACATTGAGAGAGAGGTAAGCTAGAGCCAGGTGAGGGAGAAAGCAGTAAGGCAGAAGGATGAGGAAGAGGCAAAGAAAGATGAGGGAAAGAGAGATGGAGAGACAATTGGAGCGGTGAGATATGGAATGAGGTGACTGAGAGAGGTAAACAAAATGGAGGGGAGATACAGAGAGGTGAGATGTAAAGAGAGCAGTAAACGACAGTGAAAGTCATGAGGCAGACAGTGAGTCAAGGAGATAGAAAAGTAGACATGGGCACAGAGAAGTAGGGATAGATGAGGGTAGGAGAGAGATAGCAAGAGGTGATAGAGATTTCACACAGTGTGAGAGAGACAGAGATAGAGGTAGGTACATAGGTACAGACAGGGAGTGAGCCGGAGAGAGAGAGGTTAAGCGAGGAGTCAGGTAGAAGTGGTAAGGAGTAGTGAAGAGAGGCAGAAAGAATATATTTTAATTTCATTTCGACTAACTCCCTGGGAGCACCAGGGCTTAAGCAGGAGAAGCTGAGCATTCCGTACCATCAAATAAAAAAATTATCTTGATGTATGCATTGAGTTATCACTTTACCAGAGGCCCCCCTGGAAGGTGGGAGCCCTGGCCAATTTCCCGGTTTGCCCATGCCGTAAAACAGCTATGTGTTCAGAGTTCTCACAGGGCAAAGAGCGCCCCCACTGTGGTGTGTGAAGTTATTTGCCACTGTTGTCTGGGGTCTGACCTGCCATGGCTCTGCAAACTTAGCCAGGTAGACCCTTCCCAAACTTGACTATCAGGTAGCGAAGGTGAGCAGTCAAAGCCTTCTTAATTAGTGCAAACAACAAAAGCTCAGAATTCAACAGTCAACCAACAGATACAATAACTTGTTGTCGAGCCTAGTGCTTATCTTTTGAATAAAGAAGGTACTTTAATCACACAGCACCATGAAATACTACATAGTGTAATTAGGGGAATGTGACACAGGGTTGAAATCCTGTTTACAATCTGGCACTAAACTCTACAGTACTGTCCCCCACTAACGGAGATCCCCAGCATCTGTAATCTCTGGCATCCAGTCTGGGATACCGTGCTGATTAGGTACAGGTGTGGTTGCCTCTATCAATCAATACTCAAGACATGCATGTGCCCAGCAGTTCAGTTTGATTTTCACTTCTTATGGTTATTCATAAAAAGTCTTAGTTCATGCTGCAGATCTCAGTAGGTGATTTTGGGCGGGCGCAGAACGGACACATACAGTGGTTCTGCTTCAGCGGCAGAAGCTTCAGAACTGTCAGGGTGGAGGCGGTGGCCTTGCGTGGGACTTGAAGAAATTAGGGGGCATATTATCAAGGGCTTTATCGCCGCTTTAGCAGCACTTTTTGCCGCTAAAGCGGCGATAATTTTATCGCCCTATTAGCAAGCTGTCTCTAACTGGCGTTAGCGACAGCTTTTAGGCGATAGCGGCCGGGATTCACATTGCCTTGCATGTCAGCGATAATTATCGCTAATGACATGCAAGGAAGGCGTTCCTACTAAAAGCGACTGGAAACAGTCGCTAACTCCACTACCCCTTATTAGCAAGGCAGGCGAAGCGATAAAATAACTCGCGCTAAGCGCGTTTATCGCTATATTTTATCTCCTGCTAGTGAGGATGACTTACCTGTTTAAAGTATAGGAGGTGGATTCTAATGCTGAATCCACCTTAGCGATACATGCGAGAATATCGCTGCTTTTCCAGCGATATTCTCACATTTTGCCGCTACCGCTGGAAATTTTATCGCTATGGAGATAAACCTTGTTAATAGGGTGTTATCTCAGCGATATTTTCCAGCGATAGGCGGCGTTAACCCAGTGGCGTAGCTAGGGGGGGGCGATGGGGGCGGACCGCCCCAGGCGGCACGAGTTTTGGGGCAGCAGCCGGCCCCCCTTCCCCCGCTCTTACATGCGGCCGTTGCGGCCGCAAGAATCGTCCGCGACCGCTATCAACACCCACCCCCACCCCCCCCGCTCTTCAATCATTTTGCCGAGGGCGGCAAATGCAGGGGCCGCCACGGGCATCCTAAGGCCTAGCTACGCCCCTGCGTTAACCAAAGTCGCGCTAAGCGCGGTTAGCGATAAATATCGCTATTCCTTGCTAATATGCCCCTAGGTATTTCAGAGCAGTGGGTTCCTGCAGCAGCTTTCGCCTTCAGCAGTTGCTGTCTCCCAAGGCAGGGTACAGGCAGAATGCTGGTATGGCAGGTGTGGCCTCTGGGCCGATTAGGGTGCTCACCTCGGCTTTGACAGAGTGTTCGGACTGATGTTGGCAGCAGCAGCAGCACCAATATCTTAGTCATTCAGGGCTGCCGATCACAATCAATATTTCATTTTAGTAGAAACCTTGATGCAGTTCATAAAAAGAGCCGATCTTTTGCTTTTGACATTGATGCAGTTCATGGACAGAACCAGTCTTTTGCATTTCAGGGCCCTAAGCTACGGAACGAGCTCCCTGAAACTTTGAGAAACTGCCCATCACTGGCGACCTTCCGTAGACCGTTGAAGACATGGCTGTTCTAAGCTAACATGACCTGAACAAACCTACCCTGACGTGTTGACGCCAGGAAACCCCAATGGGGTAGCTTAGTGCTTTATAAAACCTCTAAATAAATAAACCGATCAGAGAGACCATGGGAAACCTTTCACAGATAGGAGACTCCTGGCTTCCCTCCCAGGCAATTGCTTGTGCTCTCTGGCTATTCCCCAGGCCAGGAACATGCTAGGCTTCCTCCTAAAAGTCTCTCCTGCAGTACCAGGTACACACCTTCCCTCCCTTAGTAGGCAGGCAGTCTTCTAGGCTCTAGGGAGACCATCGACTCCACCAGCAGATAGTGGAGACTTCATGGGATGCCTTCTCACCCTGTGAGACTGGCTGTCATGTAGACACCATCTCTTGTCACACAGCAGTCTTTCACTACTTTCCTTGGTCATGAAGAACTTGGAAATGGAAGAAAGTGGATTATTTTGGATCCCACTTTTATACACATTTTCCAGATAGATTATGTGTATCCACTGTTTACTGTTTCAGAACTGGCTTGGGCTGGTTGTCTTTCAAATGCTGTTTTCTGGCTGCTTACCAGACACAGACTTTGTGCAAGATAATGGCTCTTACAGGAGGTAGCAATGATGCAGGCTTGAAGCAGGAGAGTCCAAAACAAAGGCACAATGAAGTGCATGAACTCTGCACCTGGCTGTCCTGAACCAGTAATCAAGAGCAGAAAAAGAATAGGCCCTTTCTATAAACTTCTTCACCTTGAACAACAGGGAACTGCAGTTTCATACCTCACCCTTACCATCTACCAAATGGTAATGGTGAGGAAGACCTAATTAGTAGGCCTTTGCTAACAACCATATTGAATTTCCAAAGGGAACCCTGTCCTCATCCTGCTTTACTTCAGTGCCTGGGTTTCCACTAGGGGTGGGCGGAACATGTGGAATTTTACTCTGTGGAATGCCACGGAGTTACATAAAAACTCAGCGAGATTCCACGGAGTTCCGCGAGCAGGCGGAATTCGGCACGTCACACTGCTCACCCTGATATTTAGAGCTAGGAGCTTGTTCTGTGCTGTTAGATCAGCATGAACTGCACCATGCGGCGCACCAGAGGGCGCTGCTTCTTTCTGCCGCTTAAGTAGATTTTCTACTCAAGCGGCAGCATTCTCAATGCAAATTTCCGTGACCAGCTGCGCTCGTCTGCGTTGAGAAATCTCACTGGGAGGCATCCTAGTGCCTGAAAATAATCCTAGGGAATGCAAATTCTCGCTTGCACTCGCCAACTTAACGTTGGTGAGCCACGTGCTAGAAAAAACTCCGCCACGCGAGGGATGGAGGTTCCAAGCAGAACACGGAGTGGGAAAAACACTGCGAACTCCACCGGCAGAGCAGATTTATTCGCCCACCCCTAGTTTCCACCCTCCAGCCACAGGACTACAGGCCATACATTTCCACTGTCTGGTGAATCTGTATTCACCCTCCCTCTTGTGTCATGCTAAACAAAGAGCCATCTAAAATGGATCCCACTTGTCCCTGTTATCAGGCTTTCAACACACAGAGTCCTACTACCATACATGCGTTACACAATCAGTGTGCATACATAAACTTAACATGCACATGGAATGTCAGTACAACGAACTAGGCTCATATAACTGCTGAATTTTACATGGGAGGTGTCAGCAGACCACACTATCTGTGATACAGAGAAAAAGGTCTGGTCATGTTAATGAATCACAAAAATTCAATCTGCTGTCACTGTGGCTTTATGTGACATACCCAGGGCATGGATAGTAGTCCTCAACCCACTTTGAGTACATGGATAGTGTACCCCTCCAGGTCACAGAACAGGACCTGGACCTCACCGTCCTGAGAGAGGCCTAGACCTCCACACACCCGCTAGGTTAGCGTGACAGTAGGGCCAGAAAAAGTATCAGGATACCAGTTAGTTGAACACTCAGGACTGAGATACACACCTGTTCACCAATCAGGGGATATTCCCGTCCCAATAATGGTAATAAAAGGATTAATGCAAACCTCTTTTTTTGTGAATGCCATCATCCTCCAGATTCACCTTATTACCCAACCATGAATGAATGACCAGGTTTATAAAGCGCACAGCTACTCAAAGCATGTCCCGGCACTAGGAAATCAGAGGAACTGCTATTAAGGCTTTAAAGGGAGGTGAATAGAAAAGTTTTCAGGGCTTTCCTGAAAAAGGGAATCATTGTGAATAGCCTGGATCCTTAAAGGAAGGTTGTTTCAAGCCTGAGCTGCTAAAACAGAAAAAGAAGAGCCATCTTTTCTGGAGCGGCTAAATCAAGGGACCACAGTCAGGAGAGCCTCAGAGGAATGAAGTGCTATCTCCATTCGATAAGGCCTAATTCTCTCAGAGAGATACGACTGGCCAAATCCATAAAAAGGGATTTGCACTGAATTTCTCCACAGGATAGGGAGCCAATGAAGCTCAACCAGGTGAATAAACATAGAGGCACACCAAGGGAGTCTCAATTGGGGCTGCGCTGCCGCATTTTGGACCACTTGCAAACACTTAAGAAACTGTGGGAGGCCAAGGTAGACATAGTTAGCTTAAACCAGCCTAGATGTAATTAAAGTATGGATTAGTTTGTTGGGCTTCAAATGGCAACAAATCAAATCACCCAGTGACGTCCGACACCTCAATGGCACGCTAACCAAGATCCAATCCTGGTTTAACGCAAACCACTTAAAACTGAACCCGGACAAAACGGAACTAATACTATTCTCTCCGAAAAGTAACCACCGACCAATTCAAAACTGGCTCAAGGAACTTGATGCTCTAAACTACTCCCTCGTCCTATCAGACTCGGTAAAGTCACTAGGCATTACCCTGGATAAGAAATTGTCAATGAAGGACCACATAAAGAACTCTGCAAAAAGTGCGCTTTACTCTCTAAAACACCTCAAGAAAATTAAACCTTTCATTCCTCAAGATGATCTCAAGACAATTGTTTAATCCCTAATCCTTTCCAAACTGGACTATGGAAACGCCATCCTAACAGGGTCACCAAAAGCTCACCTAGCCCCACTAAGGTCAGTCCTTAACATGGCAGCTCGACTCATAACTGATGTACAAAGATTTGAACACATCTCACCAATGCTCAACGCTCTAAACTGGCTTCCCGTGGAAGGTAGATGTATTTACAAACTAGCCTGCATCACACACAAGGCCCTTCACGCCCAATCCCCCAACTACCTAAACAGCAAACTAGTTAAAGCAGGAAAATCCAGAACTCTGAGAAGCACCAACTCACTTCTTCTCATCCCTCCGAAACTGAAAAAGAAAACGACCCAGTGCCGGACCTTCTCGGGGAACGTACCCAGGATGTGGAACGCACTCCCCATTGACCTCAGATGCAACCCTTCCTTCTCTTGCTTCAAAAAGGACCTGAAAATCCTTCTCCTCAACCAATACTTTACCGACCAAGTCAACTAACCTAGGCATCAATAACCTATTGAACTCCCCCCTCACTCTGACCTTTTAGGATGGTGATTATCTGACTGTGTCAACCACCTGCATTTGTCTCCCCTCACTGGATTCAGAAGTATTATGTCCTTGCTTATATCTTTATGCATCCTTATGTCCTACGATGTTATGCAATTTTTTTTCTTTTCCTTTGTGTATGTAAAGCGCTCTGATACCCACGGGTCTAGCTAGCGCTATATAAAAACTTTATCAATAAATCAGGGGCATAGCTAGACCTGTTGCCGCCTGGGGCAATCCCTGAGTTTGCCGCCCCATGCAGGTAAGAGCGGTGGAGATGCATCGGCCGACAGACAACTTATTCCGGGGGGTGGGGTTGGGGGAGGGGGTTTGGTCAACAGATGACTTGTTCTCGGGGGGGGGGGGTTGCTAGTCAACAGACGACTTGCTCACCTCTGCCGCCCCCAAAAAGAGTGCCCCCCCAGCTATGCCACTGCTACAAATAAAGTTTTTTTTAAGCAACCTCAGAATGGAAAAACATGACCATACCACTGCTGAAATTTGAGGTTGGGGGTGAGTAGGTGGAGGAAGTGCCCCTGGCCAGCAGCTGTTCCACCAACTGATAGATTCTGGACCGAACAATAGAATTTCGGTTTTACCCGAGTTACGCTGTAAGTTATTGGCCTACATCCAGTTAAATACTGCTTCCACATAAACCTTAAGAGACTCATGTGGGGTCACTGGGCCACTCTCACACATAAGGAGAAGTTGAATATCATCAGTATAAGAGATTATCTTAACACCATAAGATTCAACTGAGGCTGCTAAGGGGGCAAATAGATGTTAAGTAATGTTGGGCTCAAGGATGAATCCTGACTTTGCACCCCACTTCCATCCCAGAGTGCCAATTGAGTCCCCATGCCACTTCCTTAGTGGAGATAGAAAAGGAAGCAGTGCCCAAACACATGGCTTCCTGTGCATGGTTTGGAATCAGGTCTTGGGCTTACTGCTTTGGTATATCCTCACTTCATAAAGACTGGGATGAGGAAGGGTTGAGGACGTAATGCACAGATTATTTAGTGGTAATCTTCATTACCCCGAATACCCTTCCTCGCCCTAGTACTTATACCCCTCCATCCATTCCCATTGTCACATCTTCAATCCCTGGTGCTTGGAAATGTCAGGAAGTGATGTGGCCTCTGTCTCCATTACGGTTCTTGATATTGGGGTGGGGCCTAAAAGAGGAAGGACAGAGAAAGGTAGGGATGATTTGATTTGTTTTAGCTAGATCACATGACTTCTGGGGGAAGGTGGGCACACCTCAGTTTGTAAGTACTGGCCTGAGGGTGGGTTGAGGAGGTAACAAGGAAATCCTATAGTTAATAGGAGCAGGTAGATAGATGATGCCAAGCAAAAAAGGCAGTAATATATTAACCATGACAATGTCATGGTAGGTGGTGCACTGGATGCAAATAACTGTTGGCAGTGGCGTAACATAAGCACCTGCAGCCCCGAACTCCAAGGCGCCCCCTCAGCAAAAGCGCTAGGTGGTGGGCAGGGAAGAGGGCCCGCCTCCATGCACTTTGCAGGGGGACCCCCTCAGGTTTTGTTACGCCACTGACTGTTGGTCAATATCATTGACCTTCAAAGAGAACCATACAGCCAGGCTCTGGCTCGCTCCATCTTCACTGACACCTAGAGGTTCACTGCACACATACAAAGTGCCACCCCAGGCATGGAATTGCATCTGATTATATTTAGGCGTAAAGCTAGCCAGAACCAGTCTAGTGGCTTGATTATGAGTTTGGAGGTGTGGGAACAGGCTGCCACATCACTGCCCCACTCCCACACTGCCAAACCTCACCGCCGGCTGCCCCCCAGATTACGAGATACCTAGTGGTCTGGAAGGCTGTCCTTTGGTGTTCCCACGGCAGGGCACAGCAATGGGAGCGCCAAAGGCCGTTCCTGCAGGGCATGGACAGTGCAGGCCATGCTGTGCAGGAAAGAGGGTAGCTGCAGACAGGGGGACACACCATGTGCCCCCCCTGCATGCATCCCATTGCCCTGAGGCTACAGGGAGCCCTGTAGGGCCCCCTTTGTTTCCTCACCACCACAGTTTTCATGGAGGCCCCAGCGCCATGAAAATTGTGGCGGTGAGGAAACTTCAAATATCCTTGGTGGTGCCGCAACGGCACAGCCAAGCATATTAGAGCCTCTGACCACTGCGCCACTGCCAGGGATGGGGGATCCCTGGTGGTTGCGGCGGTCTTATAGCGGTCAGACCACCGGAGTTGTGATACGGCGGTTGGACCCACGGTACGGCGGTCTCCAACCTCCACTACACCTCCACCGTGAGTTTGGCGGTCTGATGGACCAACAAACTCGTACTTAGGCCCTAAGTTGTTACAGGAGTTACCCTTAAGGAACAAAACCATCTCTCAAAGTATGTGAGAGAGGCATTATCTTTGGGTCCTGGAGCAGTCAGCTGTTACTGGGCTGTGTTCTGTGTCACTGTCATTTACCACTACTGTTCCAGGGCCATAAACACTATTTTACTCCAACTGAATGACCGTGTTACTCCATTTGGACACTTAACTCTCCATGCGTAGCAAAACTGAGGAGTCAAGGCTTATTTTTTCAAGGAAGTTGAAGAAGTTAGAAATAAGTCAATGTCAGTGCTATATCCTGAAAGAAGAACAGGTCTTTCAGTTGCTATTAAGTACTGTTGTATTCCTCTTAGGGTGTCCGTATATAGGTTTTCCTGTATCATGTCCTTATATAGGCATAAAATCCCAGTCCTTATTTAGGCATTAAACCGTGCACTCCAAATACAGGCATGGTCTCCGACATCCGTCCACCCTAACGTCACAACGAGTTCTTGAAGAACAGACCCTTAGGCTTCGGGAGTTTCCCTAGCACAGGACTATTGATTTCTTCAAGGACTCATCTATTATGCATGAACCGTTATACCTTGGGGGTTCATTCATGACGTCTTCCGCTGTCCGATTCACGTCATTGCTAACATTCTGAGGTACCTCTCAGGTATAAATATACCTTCCCTAGCCCTTGTAAACTAGAGGAGACCTCGACTTCAGAGGAGCTCAAGCTTCCCGGCCTGACGCACTGAGAAGACGCTGTCATCCCTGCACGCAGAGAGTCCAGCTTCCAGAGATCTGACTTCCCTTGCGGGGTGTTGGAGTTCGAGTCTGGCAAGAGATTCCTACCTCTCTCATTCTCAAGGTATGGAGCTGACTAGAACCTAGAGGGACTCTTGGCATACTTGGCATACTTGGCATACTAGGTGTAACATACTCTTAGTATACCATAGTAAGAAATACTCCACCTACTTCATACCTCTCCCTACACCTAGGTTAGGTTAGGTACATTGGGGTAGAACTAGCTTAGAAACGCATCGTACGAGTACTCGCATTTTTAGTATGTGTTATTTATGTAAATGAATATCTACTAAAGATCATGCTAGCGCAGTGTTATTTATTTCTACTGCTTACGCTGTACATTATTTATCTTGCATACTGTCTTGTGATCGTAACAGCACATATTACTTACACAAGAAACAAGACTGTTCAATAAACCTTTTATTGAAACGCCCGTCTATTCTTTCTGTGTAACTTTGAAGAAAACTAAGCATGCATGATTGAGCTGAGTGAAACGGTTATCTATTGTTTCCACGACTCTGGGACACGTTCTGATTCTAAAGGGAAACAAAGTGGTCATGTTTTGCGGCTGCCAGAAACTACTCCCTTCTTGTTGTCAAGGAGTTTCTAGTGGCCTCTGAGCTAGCTGGCACAAGTAATTAAGTTTAATATACTCGATAGGGACATACCGACCTCAGTCCTATGTCAAGCCTATAGGGTATATTATTCCAATGCGCAGAGCCTATTAGGGAAATAGGAGCTACACTACATGGCGGCCAACGGTTTGGTAAGGCGGTAATTTAACGTTAGATACTGAGTAACTCAGCTGTGCTTTTTCTTCAGAGACCCCTACCCATATACTCCAAAAGACGTCTGGAGTGGGCAGGGTTAAGTATCCACCACGGCTACATAGGAAACACCCTATATATTAGCTGTTTGGTTTGCTCAACGTTGAAGGATACAGGGGTCGATTCCGATCCCGGTCGGAGGCGCACCTAATACCATTCGGCCGGGAAAAAAGCCAGGCGAATGCCTGTTTCCCGACCGATTCGCACATACGTCCGAACGAGCAAGTACGATGCGCACAACTGCCCAAATCCCGACCCAGTCGTACTCACCCAATACAGGTCCTGTTCTCCGACCGAGGCGGATCCGGAAACGCAGAATCGAGTCGCACAGAAGCCAAAATGCAGCCCCGTCCGGCAGGACAAGTACGATGCGCCCTCCGTACGCGCCGAACCCGTCGCTACGCACGGCACGTCAAAGCATCCGGGTGAGGCGCACATAAGCTCCGATTCGCGCCACAAGATGATCCACGGCTACGAGACGAACACGCCAGCGACGAGGACGAGGCGAAGCAGAGAGAAAGACGAACGAGACGAACCAACCATGAATCCCATCGTGCCGATCCTACCAATATTCTACATCTATTACCGGAACTGGCACGGACGGGTACGACGCAGAAGGTAAGTCAGACACCCACCACACAAACAAACCACACGTACCCGACATATCACACACACACATAGGGATGCAGAAATTACTTACACCAGCAACAGCAGCACCATAGGGGTGGGATGGCTATCACCAATGCCACATATACACATAGGGGCCTGGATGCCAACCACTAACACCACCCCTACCCAGGGGTGCTAGATGCCTGTCACTACTACCACCTCTACCCATGGGGGCTGGATGCCTACCACCACTACCACCCCTACTCAGGGGTGCCAGATGCCTACCACTACCACTACCCATACCCAGGGGGTGCTAGATGCCTACCCCTACCACCACCCCTACCCAGGGGGTGCTAGATGCCTGTCACTACTACCACCCCTACCCATGGGGGGCAGGATGCCTGTCACTACCACCACCCCTACCCAGGGGGTGCCAGATGCCAACCTCTACCACCACCCCTACCCAGGGGGTGCCAGATGCCTACCACTACTACCACCTCTACCCAGGGGGTGCTGGATGCCTGTCACTACTACCACTTCTACCCATGGGGGGCTGGATGCCTACCACCACTACCACCCCTACTCAGGGGGTGCCAGATGCCTACCACTACCACCACCCCTACCCAGGGGGTGCCAGATGCCTACCACTACTACCACCCCTACCCATGGGGGGCAGGATGCCTGTCACTACTACCACCTCTACCCATGGGGGATGGATGCCTACCACCACTACCACCCCTACTCAGGGGTGCCAGATGCCTACCACTACCACCACCCCTACCCAGGGGGTGCTAGATGCCCACCCCTACCATCACCCCTACCCAGGGGGTCCTAGATGCCTGTCACTACTACCACCTCCACCCAGGGGTTGCTGGATGCCTGTCACTACTACCACCTCTACCCATGCGGGGCTGGATGCCTACCACCACTACCACCCCTACCCAGGGGGTGCCAGATGCCTACCACTACCACCACCCCTACCCAGGGGGTGCCAGATGCCTGTCACTACTACCACCTCTGCCCAGGGGGTGCTGGAAGCCTGTCACTACTACCACCTCTACCCATGGGGGCTGGATGCCTACCACCACTACCACCCCTACTCAGGGGTGCCAGATGCCTACCACTACCACCACCCCTACCCAGGGGGTGCCAGATGCCTACCACTACCACCACCCCTACCCAGGGGGTGCTAGATGCCTACCCCTACCATCACCCCTACCCAGGGGTGCTAGATGCCTGTCACTACTACCACCTCTACCCAGGGGTGCTGGATGCCTGTCACTACTACCACCTCTACCCATGGGGTGCCAGATGCCTACCACTACCACCACCCCTACCCAGGGGGTGCTAGATGCCTACCCCTACTACCACCCCTACCCATGGGGGCAGGATGCCTACCACCAACAACACCCCCACTCATAGGATGGGTAATGCATGACACAACAAGCACACACCAACATAAGGAATGCAACAAAAAGACATCCCCCAACACCATGACAAGCGTGTGTAGACTGTGTCAAATGCCTACAACACTGAACATGACTTTGAACATACAATGTGACCCCCTATCACATGTGTCACACATAAATGTGTGTGGCCCCCATAATGCAAGCAGACCATGACCACTGTGGCAATGGGGTCCAACCCCCATCATCACAGTGACCAAAAGGTAAGTGTGGGGTCCATAGCTGAAGCACATTTTGAACATTGTGGCAATGGGGTTTAAACCCCCATCATCACAGTGACCAAAATGTAAGTGTGGGGCCCATAGCTGAAGCACATCTTGAACATTGTGGCAATGGGGTCTAAACTCCCATCATCACAGTGACCAAAAGGTAAGTGTGGGGTCCATAGCTGAAGCACATTTTGAACATTGTGGCAATGGGGTCCAACCCCCATCATCACAGTGACCAAAAGGTAAGTGTGGGGTCCATAGCTGAAGCACATTTTGAACATTGTGGCAATGGGGTCTAAACCCCCATCATCACAGTGACCAAAATGTAAGTGTGGGGCCCATAGCTGAAGCACATCTTGAACATTGTGGCAATGGGGTCTAAACCCCCATCATCACTGTGACCAAAAGGTAAGTGTGGGGTCCATAGCTGAAGCACATTTTGAACATTGTGGCAATGGGGTCTAAACCCCCATCATCACAGTGACCAAAATGTAAGTGTTGACATTGAAAAAGCTGCAACTGCCAAACTGCATGGATGATTCCTGGTCACAGAACAACAAACACATCAGTGGCAAAGTAGTGCTTGTGTCCCATAGCAACATAGATTGGGGGAGGCAAACAGTGCAGTGCAAATAAGACATACCTTTGGCCATGTGTAGACAAACATCACCCATGGGGGCTGACACTGTCAACATCCATCAATGACACAATGACAGAAGTGACCATCATAATGCAGACCCACATATTTGCACCAATGGGCACACAAATGTAGATACCCTGTGGAGACTGTAGATGTGAGGTGAACAAATAACATACCATGGCAGCAATGGGACACACAAACAATGATCATTGTGCTGACTGATGACCTAGGAGTCCCAGGGACAGAAGGTGAAACCCACCAAACAACATACAGCCAATGGCACACTAAAGATATGCCAATGCAGTGGTGCAGATGCACAAACACAAACAGGCAGGCCCACACTGCACATCAAACACAACAGGTGAGGGGGGGGGGGTGCCAGTGTCCCCAGGCAACCACACAACACATGATGATGCCTGAATACCAATTACACAGATGCACATACAGTGCCACACAAAAGTAACTCATGGATCCAAATCCCCTATGTGGGCAATCAGGCATTGTTAGATGAGAGGGAGCACAAATTACACATGTCACACAAGCTTGTAGGAACAGCAACTAACACAGCAAGAGACAGACCCAACACAGCACTACCCCCAGGGACCCCATATTGTGCTGACACTAGCCTGCATGATAATCCCACTGTGATGACAATGTTAGATGTCGTTCACACTGTGAACCCCAGCCATGTGTCCTGAGCAACTAACTACCATCACACCTACACAAGCTCCAATCAATCAGCACGGCCTGCCAGCCAAGGCCAATATGGAGGTAGGGGTCTGGCCGTGCAACAACTCACTTTTGCACACACTCAACACCACACACCCTGATCTCCACCAATGTGCAGCAGTGAACCTCACATGGACTGGTGACATTGCACATGCACCCATGACAATACCAGGGGTGGTGGTGGGAGCTAAGGTGCAGAAACCCATCACACATGGCCAGTCAACAAGACTCGTCAATGTCTGACACACAGCACAGTATGCCGTACATGGGCATGATGTGAAATCCACCACAATCAATGGGATCCTGGCCATAGTCACACACCAATGAAGAAGCCAAGGTTACACACGAAGAACACACTTACACAACTACCAACATTGC